>JBAMNC010000307.1:1200000-1855000 GCA_037902135.1 Cetoscarus ocellatus
TGTTCACAATGGCACAGTTCAAAGTAGAGGCCAAACTACACGATGAAGCACATGATTCAAATTTGAACTAAGGTCTACCATCTTTACGGACCTGAATTTAAGTTTTTTAAATTGTATAATCATTTGAAATTCATCCTTGTTCTTTTTTTCTTGTTATAAAAAGCAAAACTTGTTGGGAATTCTGTTAAAAGCATAGTCAATGTTCACAATTTTCATGCATCGGGATACATATTGTATCATGGCCTCAGCGACGAGATATGTATCATATCGTGAGGTTGCTGGAAATACCCAGCCCTACTGTAAACCTATCAGAGTGGGCTGGGCTTTAAGGAGGTAGGCATTCTAGGGTGCTCTAAATATGAAGACTAGAGGCTTTGTGAACATAACCTAGCAGTCATTAAAATTGAATATAAAAACCCTTTTCGAGGCAAAATATGACCCCTTTGGAAACACTGCCGTAGACTGTGCAGTGTGTATCCACCCTCAGGTGTTTCCACAATCAGGTTACCGTATTTTCCGGACTGTAAGTCGCATTTATTTAGTGCTCTGATAGAGAGGTGGCTGCCTTGTATGAAGCAGTAACACCAAGAGGTCCACTGCGTCCTTTCCGTTGGTATTGCTATTAACCAATACATTCACCAGAGGGGCTCAAGCAAATCTGCCACAGACCTCCACTTCTCCTTCACTACCGGCCAACTGATATTTAATTGCTCTCCTGTCTCCTCCCAGCTGTTTTTTTTTTTCTTTTTTTTTTGCATTTGTTTGTCTCAGTCTCCAGGCAAAGTAACATCATACAGATGTTTGTAATTTCTAACTAACTCGCAGAGTTTCTCTTCAAGAAGTTCCGCCATTATAATTTCTTCTTCGAGTCTCACTCAAGCTACCTAATGGGTAGTAACGGCAACACTGGCCCCTTTGGTTTCCAGTGGTACTGCTGCGTTTGGCCTGTATCCAAAAGCTTTATGGAAACGTGCAGAAATACGGACGAAATGAACGCAGAGCACGGACAGGAGGCTCTGTCCTTATCCAGATCCATCTTTAACGTTGAGCCTAAATGGGCCTGTAACAAGTCTCCCCCGGCAGCCCGTTGTTCAAGCACCCATCTGTGGACTCGTTCCTCCAGCTCTGGCCATCTTGCTTTCGGCCTGTGATTAGCTTTCTTCATTTTCTTCACTGGAGTAAGAGTAACCTCTGCTTTTCGCCAGTCCCTCACGAGTTTCTCACTCACTCCAACTTTATTTCTGCTTGATTACCGCGGCATATTTTACAACCTGTAGTTTGTTGGAATAGGATTTTCATTTTGGGGGCATTTTGTTTAAGTCTAGTCTAGCCTAGAGCGCCCTCTCGTAGACGGTAGACTGGTAATGATACTCCTTGGTTCATGTCTGTCAGCATGTTAAATAATGTATATTTTGATATATAAGTCGCACCTGACTATAAGTCACAGGACCAGCCAAACTATGAAACAAAGCATGACTTATAGTCCGTAAAATACGGTATTTGTGCCAAAAGTCTACAATGATAATTACAGGCTAAAATCAGGCCTTATAAAGGAGATTTCCCAGACCAGCTTCCTTTACTGTCTGTGGTGTAATTACATGTTCTTAATATGTAACTTGCTTGTTATTTCCCAATCCTGTCTCCCCTTACCCAGCCATCCAATCAGTTCTCTGCCAAGCACAGAGTTCCTCCGTGGACTCCCATTTCAGGACAGTAATGGGGAACCAAGCACCCTGATAAGGACAACAGGTGGAACTGAGAAGTGAACAGTGTCCTTTTGTGTGAAGCAGTGCCCAAATGCAGCACAGGACAGATTTCTATCTATTCTCTGTGGCACAATTAAGGCCGACTCAGTGGGGAGGCCCATATTAGTGAGACATGAAACATTGAAGCAGCCTGCCCATGCTGTTCCCTCTCAGCCTCTTCTAATAGCTTTACTTGTGTGACAAAGGTGAGAGACAGATCCAAGCCAGTCCCTTTTCTCTGCAAAAATGTGATTTAATCAGGGACCTGTGCTTCTTTCTGAGGCTGCAAAATGAGCAGGGAATCTCGCCCTGGCACTCACCTTTTTCACTATCCCTCCCCCCTCCTCCCTCCTGCTGCATCCCTCTCCTCTTTTTTTTCTCCCTCCTCCCCCTTAGTCCATCACAGGTGGAAATGATGTACGACTTGTGTTGCCAGCTGCTCTCCCGTGTGAGCAGAAAGCTGATAATGACTAGGTCTAGCCTACTTTGCTGGCATCACACCCTCTTTGTCACTCTCCTCGTGAGCGCTCCCTGGGTGTGACAAGTGTGTATGAGGGAGAGGGAGCGGGAGAGTGCGGCTGGAGTACTCTGCTCAGTCGTGGCATGTGTGTTAGACCGAGAGAGAGAGCGAGAAAAGGAGCCATGACAGCGGCTGGTACGTTGGCGTAGGCGCTTGTTGCCCTGCTCCAGCGTACAATAGCACAGATCAATAGAAACTGCACTCTCTGACTTGTAAATAACTTTCCTAATTTGCTGTCTCATTAGCGGGGCTGCTCTCTGTGTTGGAGTTGTGTTCGTCTCAGCCTTCTGGTGCTGTGTCAGTCCCAGATGGTAGGCATGGGAGTCACGGCGCATAAACTGGCATTTAGTGTTGATTCACTGGCACATGCTGTCCTTCTGCGTGGGCTGAAACCTACAGGGGCAGGTGGGTGTCAGCAAAATATACTTAACATACAATGCTCCATGAGTTTAGATGTTGAGCTCTAAAACTGACTTTTCATTGGATTTAGAACCCTATGGCTCTAAATAAATCGATGCCATAAAAACTGTGAATAAAAGCATTGAAAAACCATTTGTCTGGGAAAACGAATAAGTCAGCACCCCAAAACTGGACTTCTGAGACCTTACAATAAGTACAGGGAGTGTTTTGACATTTTGTGATCAACAACAGTTAACGATAGTTGTTGCAGTAATACAAAAAACAGCAGAAAATCAGAGTAGTTTGTTGTCTACAGCAGGAGTCTTCAATCACCTGGCTGTAGACCTATGCTAGACGTCGGACCATTGTATCTGCCTGTATAGAGTTTAGTAGGGCTGTCACTTTTCCCCAATATCCAACTCAATCAGTTTTTGAGCATACATGCTAAAAACTGAAGTCATTCTAACTCCCCACCCCATCAGGCTGCAACACAAATATGACACATTTCTAGGATGACCATATTCTGAAAACCCAAAAAGAGGACCCTCAGCAGCATGTGTTGCATCATGACGCATGTGGCTCGCACGCTCAATATCTTGACAGGTAGGTACATTGGAATAATGCCAGTGGTCCCATGCAGCACTTTATTATAAACATTAAATCTTTATTACTATGAATATAAATGGCCGCCTGGTCTTTTTTGCCTTTTTGTCAATAAATGTGTCAGAAAATGCCCTTTGAGTAAATTATTTTGCACTTTTTTTCAGGTAAAAATAAAACATTTTAGCAAGTATTTGTCATTTTTAAGTTGTAAATGCTTAAAACAGTGTGTGATTACAAGAAAAGGAAAAAGAGATTTGATTTTTCAACAGGTTCCTCTTTATAAACAATTCTAAATGAACATGTACAACACTTTTGAGAAGACAAAACAGAAACTCAACCTATTTTATATTATTTATTTATTTTTAATCTATATTATTTATATTACTGAACTATTTATGATATCCATAAAAAATGAGCTATGATGAAAAGAAGATGACAAAAAGATGAACTAGGCAAAAATATGGCAAAACAAGGCAGAAGTACGGCAAAAGAACAACAAGAATTATACTAATGCCATTATTCACAATATTTTTACATTATGTACATAGAAAATACTGATAAACCACTGATAAATGACTCACATTTGTCTCTGAATCCTCTCACTTTCCAGCTCAGTCAGCTCACTTCCCGTACCTCTCCCTCAGGCAATCCAGCCTTTACCATATGTATCATTTATCACTGGAAAGCTCCACTTCTCAGCTTTCAGAATTCGTTGGAAATATTTGAATTGCTCAAGGAGTTATGGTAGTTTGAATCATACATGTCTGGCCACAGCTTCATCTGTAGAACAAGCTGAGCAAAACCCGGACATTTTAGGGAATTTTATAAAAAAGACATAATTTTAGTATCAAAAAGGAGGACATGTCTGAGCAAAAGAGGACGTGTGGTCACCCTACGCATTTCAATTAGATCCTTTTGCTATTACCTCTCCTGAGGCCACACAGGTGGGCTGCATGTCTGTAATGCAAATCTCCCATTCCACCACATCCTAAAAGTGCTCTATTGGATTGAGATCGCGTGGAAGTGGAGGCCATTGGAGTACAGTGAACTTCATTTTATGTTTAAGAAAGCAGTTCAAGATGAATTGAGCTTTTTGTCATGGCAGGAGTGTGTCTGTGTATAAAGGTATAAAGGTATGACCCTTCGTGACATCAGGTGTTACTTGAGGGAGTGTAGCACAAATGGTTTCTGACCGCAATGCCACACCAATGAGATGTAACTATGTGAAGTTTGTTTTTTGTCGAATTGCTTTAATGGACACTGTTTTTTGGACTCAACTGGGTGAGCAAAGAAATGAAAATAATTCAACAACTCGTGAGGCAGGACGTCATTTATTTCAAATCACAGTATAGTTGTACAAGGCGCGTGTGTCCGTCACTTAGCCCTTTGTTACTCCATCAAAGTAGCTGCATTCATTGGGCTTAGCTACCCTGTAACTCTGGACAAACTTAAACTCTCACTGGCCACGGTAACAAGATGTTTTTTAATTCAGAATTAAGTATTTAAAATTAAATAATTCAGAATTGAAGTATTCTCCTTTGTGTTTACATGAAAATAGTAATTCCGAATTGAGGTTTACATGGAAACATGTTTATTCACCTTTATTCAATTCCGCTTAAGGTCTGGGGGTTGGGAATGGTTCTGATTGGACAGGGGGTGGACATGACGTAGTGACGTATTTACGTCTACCAGAAGAAAACAAACTCTAGTTCAGCGTCTCCAGCGTCTCAGTCAGGGAAACCTCATCCAACTTGGATGCCACAACTCTCAAAAGGTTCGCATTTTTATGCCTATGTCCATCCACTCTTTTCATTATTTCCAAATCTACTAAGGCTCTAATTAAATAAATTGTCTTGGCTGGAGTCCAACATTTGCTTCAGTCGGCCATCCTGTTCCCGTTAGCGTCTTGTGCATCATCGTGACAGCACAAGGGAACGAGCATGAGCAGAACGACCAGAATTAATTTATGAACATATACATGATCGAGGAATCATTGAATTTGGATTTAACTTTGGAATTATCATTTCATTCAGAATTTAGGTGTTTACAGGGTCATTTTTAATCCTTTTAAAGAGGATTTAAGGGGAAGGGGAATTAAAGCTCTCATGTAAACGTAGCCACCGGAGGACAAACTGAGTACATTTTGCAGGTCAAAGGTCCAATTTCCCCTAAATATTGTTACAAAACATGTACCCAGAAATTAGACCACTATCACCCCTTTTACCAAATCCACCAGCTGCTCTTGACACTCCACTGTACTTTGGTGTTGAATCACCAAAAGATATTAACAAGTGAGGGAAGTTATTTAAGTAAAACAGTGATAAACCGAATTCTGATCATTTACAGCAGTATGGCTCCATCATGAAATAAACTGGGTTATAAACTAATCTGCCTGCAGTCTTCATTGTCACCAGCTGAAATGTTTGCAGCATGATGAAACATAAAATAAGACACAGGAGACCCTGTGTAACTGAGCAGCTAAAATCTTAAATTGAGCAGGAAAATGAACATCTTCACTTTTGAAATGACAGATAATGGTCTTCCTTCTTCCCAGACACTCGAAGACTGTGGTTGATTGGAAAAAGTGACGGGACAAAGAGGTCAATATGACCCTGTTGCTCTTTTTAATCATGTGTTGTTAATTGAATCCTAAATATTCATGATTTTTCGAGGGCTATAAATTCCCCTTGTTTAATGTTTGATATGTTTGTAAATATAACTCCAACCCTAAATGCTGCCCACATAGCCACATTTACACCTGATTCCAACTATTTAACAATTAGGGGTTAATATATGTTTTTCTTCTTGCAGGTATCACAATACATCAGGAGTCAATAAAACAAAAAATGAGGTTTGAAAATCCTGGTTTTGTACTGTGGTTGTGGGTTTAGGTGCCGTCCAGCCACAGGAGAATGACTGAGGTCAAACCATGTTGGTTTTTGATTGGACCTGGCTCACTGTCTCTGTTTAATTTGTCCTGAAGGTTTTGGACTGATATGAGGTCAGGGCTTTGGACAGGCCATTCAAGTTCTTCCAAACCAAACTGAAGCCAGAAAACAGACTATTTGTCAAGCTGGCATTGTGCAATGTCACCTTAAAACAGAGTAAGGACAAAATCAGTCCTTATTCACAACATTTGGAAGTCACTATACTGATTGTCTGGGTCTGTTTCTAATTAAAACCATCTAGTATTTTGCCAGAGGTTTCTTTTAAGGATCCCCCAACTGGCTGCAAAGACACTCCAGTAAGCTCTTTTTAGGTGTAACAATCACGCTGCAATTATTCATTATCTTTGCAGGACTTTGATAGAAGGTTTAGGAGCTTGTGTCCTAAATCAAAGTGTTAACAAACCAAGCCATCAAGGTATGTTTGAGCCTGAAGTCTAAGCTTTCTGTGTCACAAAACTCTGCTTTTTCCCATCTGGCTGGTGTTGAATTTGCATGTTTCCCCTTTTTTGCTTCTTGTTTCTCCATCCATAACAAGGTCTTTTGTTCATGGGTGAGCTTGTGTCATGACTTTGGACAAACCTGAGTTTCTTTATTTACCTTGGAATAAATTAGTATATTTACATAGGGTTACAGTTACGCAGCCTTTATCTTTAGACAGTTTAATTCTCTATGCATGTTTGCATTTTGACCTTCACATGATAAAAACAATCTCCCCTCACTTAGCCCAACACCAATAGTGTTTTATAGCATCTTATAAGGACTATATAGATAAACAGAGTCAGAGGTTTAGGTACTTGGATGAAGTGAGTGTTTTTGTGTTATGTTTGCTATATCTTAAAAAATGGAGCTGCACAGATGACAGTAGCTCTCTATACCCCCCCCCCCCCCAGTTACGAAGCCTCTTTGTATTCATTAAAACTTTGTCCCACCCACATTATTTCACAAAGTTGAGATTGCATAACAAAGTGAATCACATTCTTCACTGCATCAATCAACAACAGATTTAATTTGAATAACATCTCAGGTCACAAAAAACTACACATGAACAACATCCAATAAGGATTAATGATTGTGTGATGCAAAATCACCTTTCTAGCCCCCATATGTGTAAATGTAAGAAAAAGAAATAAAAAATAAATATATATATATATATATATATATATATATATATATATATATATATATATATATATATATATATATATATATATATATATATATATATATATATATATAATATCAATCTATATATATATATATATATATCTTTATATATCTATCTATATATATCTATAAATATATATCTATATATCTATATCTATATCTACATATATATACATACACATATATGTGTGTGTGTGTATATATATGTATATATGTATATATATATATAAATATGTGTGTATGTATGTATATGTATATATATTTTATATATTTTATATATATATATTTTATATGTATATACATATATACATATATATATTACATATATATAAATATATATATAGATATATATATAGATATATATATACTAGTCATTTTTTACACTAATAGGCAGCAGCAACAACATGGACTTTGTGAGAAGAAAAGGTAAAAAAATTAAATGTTCATCATCCAACAGGGAGCAAGCATTCATCAATTAATGTTAATGCCTTGTCCTTGTAAATGCAAACCAGGATCATTAATCAAAATTTGTGCCTGAGCTGTACTTGTGGTGGGTAAATCAGTCTGTTACAGGCACCTTGGAGTTGCATGCTTAACAAATTTTTTAGACCCCCTGTCATAAAAAGGAGACAACATTAACATTTTAGAAATCTGTTAAAGACTTGTTTGAACTGAAAATGTTGGACAGACATTTTTAACAGGAATGAAGAATTTTGATTGAATTTATCTTTTATACTCAGACTTGAGCAGCTTACAGGGCTTCTTGAAGAAATCACACATTAATCAACCGCTGAATTGAATTTTTCTGCTCAGTAACGTAATTAAATAACTTTGGCTTGACACAGACCCGGCGGCAAAGGCAGGCACTGGTGGGCCGTGCCCGCCCACGGAGTCAGCTGTGCCCGCCCTGGACTTACCGCAAAGTTTTCTGTTTATTTGATTTGGGTTTTGTTTTTTCCATCTGAGAAGCAATCTTCAGTTAATCCTATCTATCTTGATATGTCAATCCATCCAACCAATCCAAGCGAATGAAGACAACGTTTTAGCCAATTAGAGGTAGAGGGAGGCGGGTCACTGAGTCACAGCCATTACCGACTCTAATATTCGTGGTTGGCAGTTGCAACAACATTGGATATCCCAAGTTATTTCCGAAAGTCAGGGAAAAGTGATGGTGCGGTCGGGAGCAAGCAGGAAGCAGCGTCATACAGCTCCATTTCCACTAGAGCCACAACCACTGAAGCCACAATCACACTGCAGTAAACATTCATGATAGGAGGGTTAGCTTCAGCAGCTAGAAAGCAGGAGGAGCAGCGCCAAGCAGCTTGAACCTGCTGCCTGGAAGAAACATGAGTGAAGACGTTAATAATAACAGAGGCGAGGACGTTCATGGAAACATTACAACTGCAAGGAACAGCAAAAGGGCATCAGTCATAGTTCTGAGGGGGAAACACTGTAAATTTAATACAATTGTACAAACTATGCGCTCAGATATCTCTGAGACAGACAACAAATGGAGCTACAAACCACGAACGCTTCTGTTATATCTTTAAGACATTAAGAAAATGACATTTAGAAACAAGGTCCAGCAGGGTTAACCCTTGGGTCTCTACAAAAGGATGATATGTAGTTCTAATTGACCATCATTTTGACTCTATTCAAGAGAGTGAAAACGTTTTTGGTGAGGAAACTTAATACCTCCGCCAAGGAGGTTATGTTTTTGCCGGCGTTTATCTGTCTGTTTGTCTGTTTGTTTGTTTGTGTTCAAAATAACTTGAAAAGTTCTGAACGGATTTAGATGAAATTTTCAGGAATTGTTGGAAATGGGATATGGAAGAACTGATAAAATTTTGGGACTGATCTGGATCACCTTGGCGGAGGTCTGTGCTCTCTGAGTCCTTGTCTAGTTTTACATGAATTTTGAAACTGTGATTTAAAACATTTAAAAGGTCAAAAATACACTGTGGGCAAATTAACTACTCTTTCATCGTGTTTTAGCTGTTTAAAAGCCCTAAACTTTAGCTCCTATAAAAATATATCACATAATTATTATTTAAACTTTTTTTCCCCAAGTCTCCTCATCAAGCTCAGTCCTGATCAAAACCATTTTTTTTGGCTTTTAAATTATGGGTTTTAAACCTTTAAATGCCCATAGATGATTTCAATGCAGTATTATAGCTGCATTCAAAAAATGTGGTTATAATGTGATGCTGTGTCAAAAAAAAAAATAATGCACCAAAGCGGATGTTTGTACTAATCTTCGACATATTCAAGAGTGTGATAGCACATAAAAAATATCCAGCCTCTGATCATTTTTTTATATTGAATTTGTATAATTATTGTCATTTTGTGTGTTTTTTTTTTAACCAAATCAGTGGCATCACCAACAGATTTGGCATTTAAAGGGTTAAAATCCATAATCTTTTAAAAATATTCATTATTATTTATCAGGTTTGAGATTAAGGAAGAGATTTGGGCCAAAAATTTGAAAGAAATATTTATCTGATATGTTTTTACAGGAGCTAAAGTTGTGGCTTTTAAACAGCCAAAACAGGACTAAATAATGTGTTTTAATACAGTGCCCAAGGGTTAAAGAGCTTCCACACACAAAGATCACTAAAATACTGAATCACTAACAGCTCAGTCATTTGTCTTCCGGTGCACGTACTACATTACTGTATTTTTTTTATATATATAAATTTTAGGTTGAACTGCCCCTTTTTAGTGAGAGAAAATTATATGTCAGCACTGTAGGAGCGGTCACAGAGCTGCTGTTCAGCCCGAGGCAGATAAAATATAGGTTCAAAAAAGTGTGCCCCCCCCCAAAAAATGTAATGCCCCCGTCTAATTTGTTTCTGCAGCCAGGTCTGACTTGACATCTTAATCATGAAATAATAATGTGCTTTAATATTTTTTTGCAAAAGAGGGCAAAAGATTTACAGAAAGCAGAAGCATTAATCAGTGTTATATTACAGTATAATGTTGGTGAAATAAGTTTTGTTTTGGTGTTCGTGGCTGTAAATAAGCAGCATGTAAACACTGGTTTAATGAGGCTGAGTAACATAAAAATTTGTCTCTCAGAGGCTTGAAATGACTTGCACCTTAGTGTGGTTGGTCAAACTCAAATGCATGAGTCTGTCATCGCCATTGAAAGCTGCAGCTAATTGATCCTGTTTTTGTATAAAGTCTAAAACACAGTGATATTGACAGATTTGGTGACAGAAGGAGAAACAGAATAATGGAGTGCTGGAAAGTATTCTCAGGGAGCAATGATAACACATTAACATTCACTCAGAGTGAATAATAAATCATGCACTCCTCTGCACGAAGAAGTGCATTGTGGGAGTTCAGCTGTGCTCAGGGACCGAAGCACCTTTAAGTAAGCTCCCTGTTTTCATAAAGTATAAGCTGTTAGTCTGTAAGTTATGGTAAGTGCTTTGAAACACACCATTACATCCTGTGCATTACACTTTAAGCAGCAGGAGGCACTTCTTGCAGAAGCACCTGGAATAAATGACAAAAAAGGACGAGGCAGGGGGGCTGAGTCTGTTAAAAGAGGTAAAGTAGAGCAAAAGTTAGCTTAAGAGCTCCGTATGGTGATTGGACAAATGTAGACCAGCAGTGAGCTTTATGCTAACCCCTGCTTTAACCAGCTGCAGGAGCAGAAGGTGGCTGTTTCATTATCATGTGAGTAACATGTTAGCAGGTCAGAGACTTTCCACCGAAGTTATAATCAGCATGGCTCAGACTTGTATTATGTTCAAAAGCTAGTACCAGTAATTTAGAAAGCAGCTGGGGTCACTGTGACTATGAACTTGGTCCTGGTGAGATGACGGCAGAACCACGTAGCTGTTGAGGAGAAAAAGGTAACAGCCAAAGTCATGGTTTAGTCTTACTCAAGGAGAAGCAGTTAGAAGCTTTTAAACAATGAAAGCCCTTAAAGACGCTGTTGTGGAAATCATGTTAGAGGAAGTTTCATCAGAACTCGAGAAAATGTGAAAGTCAGTGCAGGAGCAACATGGTTTTGATGCACATCTGGATTGATTTTGTGAATGCAAACTCTCAGGAAAGCTCTGAGGTTTTATCTTCAAGCTTCAAAGTCCTCTCTGACTCATCCATCCATCCGTCATCTATCCTGCTTATCCACTTTGGGGTCGCAGAGGGCTGGAGCCTATCCTGGCTGACATTGTGCGAGAGGCACATCCTGGACCAGTCCCGAGCAGATAACAGGGCTGCATGAAGAGACAGACAACCATTCAGGTTCACACTCACACCTAAGGGCAATTTGGAGTCACCAATCAACCTAATGATCATGTTTTTGGTCTGTGGAAGGAGGGAACCCATGCATGCACGGGGTGAACATCCAAACTCCACACAGAAAAGTCCTTATCAAACTAGCAACCTTCTTGCTGTGTGCTGCTGCGCCACTGTGCAGCCCCTCTGACTCATAGATGAATTGGTAAAATTTTGGAGGTCGTAGTTCAAGGTCATGAAGCTGTATTTTTATCCTGTGCTTCGAAATGTGATTTATGAATGGGATATTTTAAGGATGTTTGAATTGAGGCAGCATGCACTGAGGCTGTACCTGCCATTAGCCTCAAAAGTGCGACAAAGGCATCCTCTCATCAACAACATTTCATAATCAACGGACGAAGATATGATAAGGACAAATTAAGTCCCACTTCAGACCAATGGCATCGCACAGTTGTCTCCACCGCTGCCTCTTCCTTTACTTTGGTTCTTCAGCTGTGTAGGGTGACAAGCACCACCACAATTGTTTGCATATCCCATCATGCACATATCCCTCAGTAGAGCAGCCACTTGGATCGCCCTCCCTGATTGGCCGAATAGGAGTGTAGGAGTGCAGCCAAGGAAGCACTTTCCCTTATCTGAGCTCTTATTGGCTGAAAAAGCATGCGTCCCCTGCTAGGCTTTCTGAAGGCTGAATACTGAGCCAGAAGGGGTTGCAGATGTGTAAAAGTCTACCAGACAGCTCAAATAGCATGGTTCTGGCAGAGTATTATGAAAAAATAAATTAAAAACTGCAGTTTTAATCATGTTCAACTCTATCATATGAAATGTAATATAACACATCATAGTCAGTGTTGCAGCAGGGAAAAATCATGAAAATGAATAATCAATATCAAAGTTAAAGCCCCAGTCACACATTCCTGTTTCTCATGGCGATTGTGCACGATTGTCATAATTCTGATGAAATGTGCTTTGGTGGTAGTACATGTGCTACTTGATCTGGATCAGCACTGCATAGTCGTGGAGGAACGCCGGGGAACTGGGAAGGGTCCCGACGGTTTTGAACCGATCAAAACTGTCGTGGAGAATCGCAGCTCTCAGTATAGCAGGGTGGAAGCCTAATGCAGTCCTAAGGCGAACGGTATTAGCATGGCATGTACGGGGCTCAATCGGGCTGATCGTGGCTCAATCCAGAAAGCTTTCTGAGGACAACTGACAAGGACGTATCCGATTGTGCCCTGACTATGTCCCATTCAAGGCGACGCAAGTGACGGGGCTCAATCGGGGCTTACGTGACGCAAACTGGGCTCGAACGGGGCTGACGTCGTGTCAGCGGGATGGAAGTTCATGGAATCCTCGTCATATAGTATTGTTTTAATTGTGGGACGAATGCCCCGGAAGCGCTGCAGAAGCGTTACTGATGGTGTATTTACGGGGTGTGGAGAGACAGCCATTTCTTCCCGTATCATGCCGATCAAACCAGCCTTGCCAATGGTGTACAGTCGTGCACAATCGCCATGAGAAATGGGAATGTGTGACTGGGGCATTAATCACCATACAATGTCTGAAATTGTGAAAGGATGGGGATATCATTTCTTATGATGTGGGTGGTTAATCTCTGTTATGATATTTAATGAGAATCATTTTGCAAAAATCTAATTTACAGCAGCAGCAACAGGAGCTAAACCCTAATAACTCAATAAATCTGATTTGTTTTTATGAAGGAACCCCTTCTAACAGAGTAAAACTAAAATAATTAAATCTAATCAGGTAATCATGGTATCTATACAGCTTATTGAAATAATCCAAGCTAGTGCATCAAGTGTGGTTTTATTTCAATCCAGAAGGAATGTATAAATCCAATCAAACCCATCCTCAGATAATTTACTTTGACAATACAGACTTAATCAACATGGTGATAAGGTGTTGATTCTTAATTTGATTTCTGTTTGTCGTCTGCTTAAAGGAAAAGATAGAGCTACTTCATTTTTTCTTCCATTTCTGCTCATGTTTGCATCACGAAGTTCAATTTTTCAAGCATGTAATCGAAACATATTCTTCCATCATCTGATCCTGTTTAGTATGAAAGGCATTAAACAGCTCACCTATCTGATGGATGTTATTAATATCTGGGTTTATTTCATCAGTGAGAATTTTCAGTGGTGTTCAGTTTCTGCTGAGAAAATAAAATGAATCATAGATGACAGAAAGGAGAACCAGAGGATTTGAGTAACAGCACTGGTCTCCCTCATACTGAATCTTGATTTCAGGCTCATAGTCCAAGATTCAAGTGGATTCTATGTACGATAGTCGAAATGTGTTTGTCTAATTGCTAATATACATTTCACCCTGTTAGCTAACAGCTTAATGTTGCTGTAGCTCACAGCCTGTATAAACAGGTGGTGCAGTGGCAGCAGATGTTATAGAGCAGCAGTTCCCCGTCAGAGCTGAACTGGGTCTGTTCAGTGAGCAGGACTGAGAGACATTAAACAGTCGGACCTGTGGCTACTGCATTTGATGCTGAAGAGATCGTTTACATTTGTGGTTCCAACAAAATGAGACTCTGTTTGGGCTGCACAGTGAAGTAGTAGGCAATAAGGTTGCTGGTTTGATTCTCTGGTATAGCAGGGCCTTTCTTTATTCCCTCCGTGAGGTCAGGGATTTATCCAGGAACTTCAGTTTTCTTTCACAGACCATAATCAAAAATGATCTCTATATTGCTCTTAGGTTTGAGTGTGTGAGAATGGTTATCTGTTACTCAATATAAGCCTTGTGATTGGCTTGTGTCTCACCCAGTGTCAGCTTGGATAGGCTCCAACCCCTCTGAGACCTCAAAAGGGATAAGCAGTATGGACAAATCATTTTATTTTATTTTATTTATTTTTTTTTTCAGTTTTATCTTATTTATATTTATTTTATATTCATTTATATTTTTGTTTATGTCTATCTTTTTTTATACATCTTTTTATCTACTTTTTAAAAATTGTTATTAGAATCCTAATTTCCCTGAGGTAGTTTCCCATAGGGATTAATAAATTCTATCTAATCTAATCTAATCTAATCTAATATCGAGCTGTCACACAGTTGATGCATTAATTAAACTCAACAGAGAATAAGTGTCCCCTTATGCTTGATATTTAAACATTCCTAAAAGCATGGGGGTAAAAATCCAAACTCAGACTCTCAGTAAACGCCTTAATTGAGGCTCCACAGTTCAGCAGCACATTAGGACACCTTACGCAATGAACCTCCGAATCCAACAGAGGGCGCTCCCAGAGCAAACCTGACCATCCGTTGAACAACAGGAAGTACAATTTGAGAAATCTGAGGACAGGCAAAGCCATCCCATGGGAGCACTTTAGGCTCAACTTTGCCATTGGCAAAATAAACCAAAGACAGGGCTCTTTGTTGATGATTTGCAGGCAGCTGGCTTACTCCTCATTGATGACAAATCCCCAAGACTATTTTTTTAGTGTCTTGGTGGAGAGTGTTCAAATATCTTTGGCTGTTAATGTGAATGTTTGAAAAAACCCATCAAGTTTGATATCAGGGAAAAGTTACAGCCCTAATAGAACCTGTGGACTCCTGCTGACTTTAGGAAATACACCCTGTCATTTACTGCCTCCAGAGTTTACACTCACATTTACTATTTATGAAAACATGAGCACATTAATTAAATGTGTTCATTTTATGTGAGAGTGCACAACACCGATCTTAAGTATGAAAGCAAAAGATGAATGCCATTAAGCTAACAGTAGCTCAATAACATTGTTCAGCGCCGTCGGTTGTAACTGAAATTTATTGGGCCATTTGCAACAGTGTATGACAGAAAGTCATATTCTGCTCAAGTTGACAGATTATTTCATTCCAGGGTTTGAAAAAGTCAGTTTAGAGCTATTGTCTGTTTTAACTCAAAGGAAGAACAGAGTGTCTGACAGCATTAATCCACCACTTAAACTTTTCTTTTTAAGATGGAGCTCTGTAGACGTATAATGTGGACTCATTTTCTCATTGGTCAGTGCACACACCTAAAAACAAATGTCTTAAAGTTGGCAAATGCAGCTGGCAACTGCAAATGACTGCTTCTTGTAAAGCACAAGGTAGAATGTGTTTGTTTCACAACCGGGGGCAGTTCATGGATGTGTGACATCACATACACTCTCTCAATAGAGCCAACAGCAACAACGTTGAGATTTAGTTTACTTTTGAAGTTTTGTTTGCCCTGATATCGGCATACCCGTATTGGACAATATCTGATAAAAAAGAAAAAAAAATAATAATTGGTTGATCGAAATTAATGCCTGAGGTCACGGATAACAACCACCTGTAGATTGATCTAATTTTTACCTGTGTACATCTGATGCTCCTCCTGCTCCCCTTAAACAAACCAAGGTAAAATCCCCAAAACTTTATTTTCAGTCCTTTTAGTCAAAAAAATGAATCCAGTGTTGAAATCTGGGCTGAAATTCATACAGAGACCAGCAGAAGAGAAGCTAAATGTGTTTGAGGTCCAGTGGGAAACAAAAATTTGATTTTGGTTGACCCTTGAATAAATAATGTTTTCTTGGCATCATGAAAGAATAACAACAGTTACATTATGTTAATAAGTACATATTTATAAAAGTATTGCTTTTAGTTTATTTAACTGTTTGCACTGTTTTGCCTGTTCGATTAAATTATAGTTTTAACCAGCCAAAGTTTGTTCATTCAGATGAATTAAAACAAGTATTTAATTTCATTGTGTAACTCCAGTGTCACTGCCATTGGCTACTGTCACTCCTTGAGAGCAGATACCCGACTAGTTGTGAGAATAAAGAATGAAACTTGATCGGCATCGGCTGATCCCACAAACAGATGATCGATATCGCCCAAGACAAGCCTGATCAGGGCATTGCTTAACAGCAGGAATCTGGCTGAATAGACTTGTGTCTGCATTTTAGAGGATTATGATGTTAAAACAATCAAAACTGTCCTCATGTCTGTGACCTTCTACTTAAATCAGTCAATGTTTAAGTTGACTTGCCTGAGGCCATTGTTGTTTTCAGATACACTCATCTGCACCCTGTCTGTCCAGATATTGTCACGGTGACTATCTTCCACTCTGTCAGCCTCATGTGTTTGTGTGATAGTTGTTCTCTTTCCCATGTACTCGTCTATCCGACTCCCTTCAGATAACAGCTGTGTGTGAATGAGTCCGTCTGTTCAGTGATATCGTACCTTCCCCCCCACTCAATTTCAATCTTTACTACGACTCTAACTCTTGTCAGGGCAGCGGTGTTGGGTTCATAAAAATAGATTGAAATTTGAATGCAGGTTTGTCATGGTTTGAAAGAAACAATATATTGGATTTCCTGAAAAGTTGTCTGTATTTAATATATATTTATCTAAATATTTAAAAACATTTGTTGGTAACCTAATGAAAATGAGGCTTTAGCAGCAACGACACTAAATCCTTTTTTATATTACACAAATACTTATATAGTTTTAACTAGTTTTATGCTTTTGTATTTTCTCTCCACCAAAGCAGAGGGTTGCTGTCCCATTAGATGAATCTCCCTCGTGTAGGTTTGAATCTCCTGAATGATGATCCCATTACTTTTGCCCAAGTCACTCAGTTTGCTACCAAACAGGCAATTACCTTCGCCTCTTCTCTGGACGTACTGAAAGTGAAGTAAAGCTGAGAGCCCCATTTCTTGGATCAATCAGTTCACTACTCGAGGCACGCCAATGTGCTGCTGCACTGTATATTTTTAATTTAAATGTATATTCACAGGTCAGATACAAATTTATAGCCCAGGGTTGGAACTGATTTTGAACATCAAGTTGAAAGTGATGGCCCTAACTGTAAGGTTTAGTAATACTGGAAACTTAATTTACAAGAAGAACTCTGTGCACTTTTTATGGCTGCAAAACTCTGACGTTTGTTGATGAAGGCCACACAAACCTCTGATTAAGATATCAATCATGACTTAGACTGGCAGCACCAACATCATTTTCAGATCTTAACCAATTTTCAAAATGTAAAAGACCACAAACATAAAAGCTGAACTCATTTTTAACTTATAGTCCTCCAAATGCAAACACTACACAATTCACAGGTGCCAGCTGCTTACTTATTTCTTCAGAAATCCAAAATCAGCAAATAAAACAAAACTAGTCCGAATGGTATATTCATTCATCAACCAACATTTCTGTCTGAGGATAAATTTCACACATCGACTGAAAGAAGCTCCTAAAGTGGCCATCCTCTGTAATGCTAGTAGTTTAGTTTAGGCATGCCTGCATAACCACAGTAAACATTAGAGCATAGAGCTAGAAAGCCATTCAAATAAAACTGTTTGAGTAGGGCTGAAATAAATAATACTGACTTCACATCCTTTCCTCCAGCTGTACAGTTAAATCACTTTAACAATTTACTGTTAACAAGGTGAAACACAGGGCATGGAGTTATATTTTTCACGGACAGTCGTGTGATGGAGCGTGAAGCGTTCAGTTAGGGCATGGTGTTTGAGATATTGGTTCAAAAAACTGGAAACTTTCAACATTTCAAAAGTATTGAAAAAACATCAATACCAACACTACTATTACCAGTGATATAACTTCAGGGTTCATATTATATTGACTAAACTCCTCATTTTAAAGCAAGCAATCAGCGGAGGTTGGTGGAGCTTACAGCAAGTCCCTACAAATCATCTCCTGTTTTGTGTAGATTTACACAAAAATAAGGCAGGTCGGACCTGCCTTATTCATTGTCTGAAATCACACAGATCCATCTTGCCAAGCTCCAGTCCTATATAACTTCACTCAGCTAAAACCTGAATGTTCCAATCACGGGAAAGAGGCGGGATCTGCAGACGTGACGACAGTGGGACGTGACTGCATGTTTGAAAACAATGGCGACTTCTGAAGCAGTCTCTATGGATATGACAATATCTGCAGTTTTATCAGAAATGGACTCTATCTCTTTGTTAAGAGAAGAGTGACGAACGTCACTTAAATCTTTTCTTACAATGTTTTTGCTCTTCTCCCGACCGGTTTTGGTAAGAGTTTGAACTACCAACTGGCTCCTCTGGTTGTGAAAAAGATGGGAAGGACTCTAAAACCCCATTGTGATAATCATGTCTCAACTGGTTGCCCTCATGGACTATCAAATCAGAGAAGCCGAGAAGCTGGGGATCACTACTGGGAAACTGGGAGAGAAAATCCTCTGCGGATGTAGTTGCGATGTAGCTGTGGTTACTCAACAAAACCTGGCAAAATATGCTCTCCTTAGACATTTACCTGAAGAACTTGGTGGGTATTGTCGTTGACGAGGTTCATGTCACATATAAGTGGTAAATGATACATTTGTGTTGTATAATTTAATGTAAGACGATCGTCTAAGGACTGAAACATAGTTTAAGCTAACAGCTAACAACAGGGTCTAGCTGCTACGCCATACTGTGGCTTGATATGAATTGGTCTGTGATGAGTGTGACTGGCAGAACGATGTCCAATCACCAGCTGCAGTTGTTTCTGAAGGTTCTGCCCCTGAAAACGTTTTCTATGGGCTCTTCTCCAGATGGACTAGTAAAATATTTCCGTGACGGGCATATGGAACTGTCCGTCTGGCGTGTCAGGATATAGATTTATTGCCCTTTGGTGAGTTTAATGCTAGTTTCCAGAAGTTCCATGTTGTATCTGCTGAATTTCATACCGCCGGTGCAGCTGGTGACTCATAACAGCAACATAAAGTTTTCAACTGTCATAAAAACTGCGAGGCAAGCAGAAGGCTGAAATAATGAGCTGCTTAAACACACTGAAAAGGCTCTTATCTCACTTAATACCTGTTAGTTTGAGGGGGGAAAAGCATACGACTCAGAGTAAGACGTGGATGTTTGTGATGAGGAGTTAGCTCGTTTTATCAAGTTCTAATGTTTTCCTGGAGACGGAGCTGCTTTTTCTCTCTTGTAATCTTTACTTTGTCTTTATCTGCTTTGTTCTCTCTGTTTTCGAATCCCAGCCTCTTTTAATTTAGTCTTTTTTGTACAGCAGGTTTTCAGGCCATATTTTACTCAGCTTTTAATAACACTCACACTCCGCCTCTCCTCCTCTTTCATCCCTCTTTTTCATCCTCTTCTAAATTAAAAGCCTCCTTATCTGAGTGAAATATTGTAAATATTGGCTCAGCACGAGCAGAGAACGGCAACCTGAATAACAGCTCCGAAGACTGAATTAAATGTTTTGGCGACAAATCAGGTGTATCAGCGCATGAAATGACAAAGAGCGCCTCTCTAATGTGTTTCTGTCACATTTCTCTCCCTCAGGTATGTGGTCCTTCTCTGTCTCTGAGCTGGCCATCCCCGGGGCGGAGATAGGACGTATCTCAGCAACAGACGCAGACCTTGGAGAGAACGCCAAGCTGGACTATACCATCCTGGAGGGGGAGACCGGGGACACGTTCAACATCACAGGGGTGAACCAGGAGGCAGTGATCACGCTCAACAAGGTAAGAGAGAAATGACAAGTCTGCTGTATTTATACATAACATTTGCCCAAGTGCTTCACATTGAAAAGGTGAAACATTAACCAGAATGCTCCGTACACCAGGGGTGGGCAACTTTGATTACCAAGAGGGCCACATACTTTTTTTTCAGTGCCTGAGGGCCACACCGTTACATACTGTCAGGCACTTTGAATGAGGAACAAAACTATAATGAAGATACATAGAAAATATAAAGCTTAAAAGAATGAGTATACTAGCATTATATATATTTTACTCAAACACAATTAAGAATTCATGATTTAATGAGTATGACACATAACTTAAGCCAATTTAAGCTTCTTTTTAATGCAATAAAAGAATGAATGTTAATGAGTTTTTAAAGCTCAAGCATATTATCTTTACCATTGTTTCCAAATGTAGTTTTTACTAATACAATATATTACATTTTAATGCCTCATACAAGATTTTTAAGGATACAATAATAGCAAAGTTAGTGCTTTAAAGCAGCACTAACTAAGATTCCAGCTTTTTAGCTCTCTAGGGGCCTCTATGGTCACTGATTGTAACTGCGCGGTTACAAAAACAGAGCGCCTCACACCAACGTGCATTTTTTGACATACAGAGGGAGAAGAAGCGAGCCAACAGGACGTCCCAAGAGACAAATAAACCATGTGGACTGATAAGGTACAGTCTGATAATGTTTTTTAGTTTGTAGTTTTTTAGTGTGGAAGTGTTCCCACCATCCACATTGAAGTTACTTAGTGCCAGTGAAGGTGATACAGACCCCCTCAGACTATGACAGAGGTGTCATTCAACCTGTTGTAAGGTGATGTACCATCACAATGATTCTAGAAATATTATATTAGAGTGGAAAAACTATGTAGTATTGGTTTGATGACTTGTAAAAAAAACAAACAAAAGCATGTACCAGAAAGCTGAGTTTAGTATAAATACTTTATCAGCTATCTTAATTTGTGTATGTAGTACTTGTTACTCACGATGAATCAAATTTAGCAGTTGTTATGCTTTCTTCATATTTCCAATTTAAACAATTTGCCAGTTGCCCACCCCTGCCATACACTGTGCCAAAAATGATGCTGAAATATTATGAAGTCCAAGGTAAAATTATTAGAGTGGCTGTGATAGTAATAACAAAACCTGATGGGAAAAAATACTTGCTCTTAATGGAAGGCTTAAGGGATGAGTTGTATCTTCTGCCGTTAGTGTTAAACATTTAAGAGAGGGGGAAGACTGCAGTCACGTGCCTCACAACAAGAAGGTCGCCGGTTCGATTCCCGGGTTGGGCAAGGCCTTTCTGTGTGGCATTTGCATGTTCTTCCCGTACATGCATGCATTCTCTCCAGGCACTCTGGCTTTCTCCCACAGACCAAAAACATGCTCATTAGGTTGATTGGTGACTCCAAATTGCCCTTTGGTATGAGTGTGAGATGGTTGTCCATCTCCCTATGTGGCCCTGGGATTGGCTGGCAACCATTTCAGGGTGTACCCCGTCTCTCACCCAATGTCAGCTGGGATAGGCTCCAGCCCCCACATGACCCAGAAATGGATAAGCAGTATAGATATGGATGGATGGATGGATGGAAGATTGCAGTGGCTGAAGTGGATCCTCACTTCTTGATTTCAAGGACATCCAAATCTAATACTAGATATGGCTCTTAAAAACTAGACTAATTCTGTAAAACAGTTGTATTGATCAGACACATTTTTCAGTCTCTTCTCCTTCTGCAGCAGCATCCAGGTCTTCCTCTAATCAGAGCAGTGCAGCAGGTCTTTTTCAGACAGTGGTCTCAGAACTTCACTTCTTAACTTCTGTCACAGACTCAAAGTGAGTTCCTCTGAGCACAGACTTGATCTTAGGAAAAAAGAAAAGTCACATGATGCTGGATCAGGTGAATGTGGAGGGTGGTCAAGCACTGAAACTGCTTTACCAAGGGTGCAGTGTGAGCTGGCTAGTTGTCTTGATGAAGAATGAAACCATTTTTCCACAATTGTTCGTGGTCTCTTTCTTCTAACTTTTTGTTTGTCGAGAACCTGTTTGTAATAGTTTTGATTCACCGTTGTGCCTTCAGGAACCCACTTCTCCAAAATAAACCCCTTGATGTCAAAGAAAACAATCAAAATGGCCTTGAGTTTGGATTTGCTTTGTTGTGCTTTCTTCATCATTGATGATGATGGTATTTTCCAGTGAGTCTCGGTATCTTATTTGCCATAATGTGGCTGCACAAAACCACAGTGACATCCCCATGACAACAGCGAAGGTGCTCTTAGCATATGCAAACAAGAACATTTGAACATTAGCAGTTGTGAACATACCAAGATAATTTTATCAACCAGAGTTAAAGGGTTAGTTCAGGTTTTTTGAAGCATGAATATGGTGTGCCTGAACATTTTGGCTTGATATTTGGTCTGTGATGCCTTCAGCAAACAAAGTCAGAAAACTGCTGTATTGTATGACTCAAACTGCTTCAGCGTGACAAATCCAGACATAATTTGGATCTGCCACAAAAAGGCAGGAGAACTGTGACAGTGAGAAAGCACCCGTTAAAGAGGCACCTGAGGGGGGAAACCTAAGTGAAACAACCTGTAAGAAACAAATTAAGATAACGTATTTCCAGAAAATGTATGAATTAATGCAATAAAACATTACACAAAAAAAAATCACAGAACCAGCATAGTAAAAACGAAAAGACCTACATCATCAGGTTTTAAAGAGATAATAAGACAGTGTGGTCTAATAAAGGAAATAATAATGACGATCTCCTATGAAAGGAAATTAAAAGAGATCACTTACTCAGCTGCCCTGACAGGAAGAGATTAAGATTGGGATCAAAATGAGAAAACAAATTGGATATGTAAGAGGAGGAAGAGGAGAGAAGCAGGGGTCATTTGAGCATCAGGAGTAAACACATAAATAGATAAGGTTAAAGGGAACGTGAGAGGAGAGGAGGAGAGGAACAGATGATGAGGGGGTGGAGAGGTGATGACTCTGCTGACGCTGGCAGGATTTTTAGAGCAGAGTTTTGTTTTTTCAGCCAATGACATCGTGTCTATTAGCCCATTAGCCTGAAAATATCTGCATATAAGCTCACAAGACACCATCTTTATTTCATTTATGAAAAAGAGAGTGTAACCAGCTAATAAATTCAAGTCTTAAAATGGAATTCCAGTGATGTTCATGTTTGTTTTTCATTAAATGGTGAGCTTTATGGCTTTCAAAATCCATGTTTTAGTTATCTTACAAAGAAATGTGATGATTTTCCTTAGACGTAGGTATAAAAGCTCTTTTAAACAACATTCTTTCTCATCTTTTTTCTTATTAATAGAAGTGTATTAATAGATGCACAAATTAAGTCTTATTTATGAAGGAGAATCAGCAAGAGCATTGATGTGAATTGAAACTATAAAGATAATACTTCACAGGTAAAAGTCCTTCAATCATCTTAAGCAGTCTACCTTTAATTAGCTGAAGTGTTGGTAGCTAAATGGCACAAGTTATATTGACTCACTAGCTAATTTATTAAGAACACCTTGCTAGTACCAGATTAACCCCCTTTCTGCTGTAGTACTGCTTTAATTCCTTATGGTATTGATTAAACAACGTGCTTCAGAGATTTTGGTCCATATCAATGTGAAGGTATCACACATGTTCTGGAGATTTGTCAGCTGCACATCCATGATGCAGATCTTCTGTTTCACATCCTACCAAAGATGCTTCATTGGATTGGGATCTGGTGACAGTTTGATTTGAGTCACTTTTTTGTGACATGGAGCATTATTCTGCCCAAAGGTAAAGGTTCCATATTTTGCTCCTTTTCTGCAGTTTGACATGGATCCTTGATGTCTTCATGAAATGTTAGTAACATGTTTTGGTCCAAAAAGCCTATGAGTAAAGCACAGCTGCATTCTTTCCATGCTCACATAACCCCTCTGTTCAGAACGACTGGTTTTGAGGGCGGTCGCCTTAATACGCTGAGCCAGAGCAGAGCCTAGGCCAACACAGTGACATATGGAGGCTTAACGATAGTCCTGCATCGTATCTCAAGTGAAGTGGAGCGCACTGCCGCTCCAGCCACACACTGCTTACAATCCTGAACACACACGAACTGCAAATTCATGCCGGTTACCAGATAACAGCGAAGCTCGTTTTCCCCAAACATCACAGGCTAACGTACAACATGCTAACCTCAGCCTAGTCACTGCAGTGGGACACAGCCATGACTCAGCCTACCTTCCTGGCTAACGTTAGCAGAGACGGAGGTGTAATGGGGTGGGTAAAGGACTGATTATATTCAGCCAACTGTTAAACTTCTCTTGACTAATGTAAGAATGCTCATACTTTGAAATTTATCCTTCAGACTTTCAACAAGTAACGTGAACATTGACGAACATGCTGTGCAGTTACCTCTGGTTCACTTCCCCCTGCTGTTGGCATTAGCTCAAAGCCTTGAACAAAATAAATACTACACGGCATTATAATACTCACATTTCCATCATCAGGTTTGGCTACGGATTGTTTGTACTGAGCTCGGATTCAGGAAAAGTCTAGTGTCCAGTCCTGTGTTGAACTGACTGAGGCTGAAAAAGCAATCCGATGTGAAGTGATTGACACACACATACTGGTTTTAGCAGACTGTTGCTGGCTCATCCCTTCAAAAATAAAATTAATCCACTGGGTCCTGTGGTCCTCTGAGGCTGGTAGCCTATATGTGAAGTTATATGTGGCTGTTAACATCCAACAACCAAATAAAATGCTTGTTACGTGACAGTATCCACAGACTCAACAGCTCGCCAAATACCATGAGTTTACATTCATGCAGCCTGCTTAATACAGGTTTTGTTGTTTACTATCACATTTTGTGGGCTGGGAGGAAGGCCAAATACCCAAAAATGTGTTCAAAAGCCTTAAAACAAGTATTTTTTGCAGAATAAAATCCCATAAGTTAACATTGGGCATAATTTTAAGGAATCGTATCTCAGCCATTTTTTTACAGATTCACTTCCAATTTTATAGGATAATGTGGGGTCGATGTCTCTACCATCAAGGTAAATTTCATCTGAACCCAATCCAGATTCATGTCAAAAACAAAAAATATTGAACTTTATAATGGGAAATCCAATTGCAACATTCAATAATTCATATAAAATCATAATATTAAATATTGTTCCCAAAACTTGTCATGTTCATGCAGGATAATAACCTCCATGTTTCTGTTGAGTTTGATCCAGATCCTGGCACTATTTTGGATCTGGTGGTCCAGATTTGTATCTTTCACAGGGGTTGTTGAAAAGCTACTGCCAGGACTGAGCTGCTTGGCAGAGGTCTGCTCTCTGAGTGCATTTCTAGTTGCCTCTGTTATTAGCTGACAGGAGTGACACTTGTTGTGGTCCTCTGCTGTTTTCACCCATCTACTTCAAAATTTAACATATTTTGCTTTCAGAAATATTCGTGTTTCAGTAACTGTTGCCTTGTATGTCATCTCATGGCTGTTCACATCTGGCCTCTGGCATCAATGAGGCATTTTGTTCAGAGACCTGCCACTCACTAGATATTTTCTCTTTTCTCTGCAACTCTAGGGATGGTTGTGCATGAAAATCTCACCAGATCAGTAGTCTCTGAAATGCACTAACAGCCATGTTGCATTAATATGAACTCAAATCACCCTTCTTCCCCATTCTGATGCTCGGTTTTAACTTCAGCAGGTTGTCTTGTCGATGTCTTCATTCCTAAATGCGTTGAGTATTGGCTATATGATTGGCTTATTACTTGCATTGACAGACAATTGAACAGTGTTCCTAATAACTTGCTGAGTGTATACCAGAGTCTTTGTTAACAAAAGAACAGTAGGTATATTTTTGTCGTCCTACACCAAACTTTTCACTGAGTGAAACTGTAGGAGCCTGTAAGATCCCCCATGAGTCATCATGTTCTGTGAGGTTTCATATCTACATTCATCTCATCTCCTCACTCGACTCCATCAGAGTGTTGTGAAGGGTGTCTGACAAATGAATTTTCTGCTACGCTCACTACAAACCATTATTCTCTTTTTTTGTATCAATATTTTCATCTGTTTACACAATCAAACCTCCGAACGAAACTCAATCAAAGCATGACGCATCCAAATGCAAATTCTCACCACAGCTGGGAGTAACTTCCACAGTGAAACGTTGTGACCCGTGTTGTTGAGATGTTTTGACTGCTGTCTCCTCGTTAAAATGGCTCTTTTTCAGTGGGAATATTTGCATATGTTGAGGGCTCAATGACGCTGTTCTCAGAGTTCAGCCTGTTGATGGTTCGCCATCAGTGTACCATGAGATGATTTCAATTTGAAATGGTCATTCCCTAAGCTGCCTGTCATCTCCAATAATCATATCCTCATGAAGACGTGGGGGAGACGAGCGCTGACACTCGTTTATTAGCAGCGCAGCTTGTTGAAGCACTGGCATGTCTACATGAGGGGGAAGAGGAGGTGAGGAGGGCCATGCACACACATGTATTACAGAGCTAATGTGGAGGATGGAGGGTCCTGTGGGGGAGGCAGCCTGAGAGAAGATGCTTTCATTTCAAATGAGCCCTGCAGAAGAGCCTCCAACACTTCAATAAAAACACACGCCCGTCTCCATTAATGCTGTCTGCCACCTCTATGATCTGTGGAACGTCAGTCACTGGAGTGAGTGCGTGTAAAAAAGCACTTTACTGGGACTCAAGTGCAGAGTGTGTGTTTGCATAAACATGTGTTAGTATGTAAATCCTAGACATGTTTACATTATGATGAGACTGGGCTATAAGTCAAGACATTTATATATTTATAAAGCAAGTGACATCCACAGGGGAGCACCATGTGCCCCACATTTAATCAATTATTAACTTTATTTGTAAAGATTAAAGATATTAATTACAGATAAATGTACTCACAAGGTCAGGTTTTGACTGTACTGTCTGTTTTATTTTTAAAAAGACCAAACATTAATCAAAAAAGCTGTTAAAACATGAACATCATTATATCATTAGTGCGGTTAGGGTTAGGGTTACAAATTTGCGTATTTCCTTTGGATTGCTTCATGATTAAATTGTGGCTCAAAAACAAAACAAAGCCATTAGACATGGAGGAGTGCAGATGGTGCATTCAGCAATCTCACAGCCTGAGGGAAGAAGCTGCTGTCTGGTGGTACAGCGGATGCTTCTGTACCTTTTGCCTGATGACAGCAGGGTGAACAGGCTGTGGCTGGGGTGCGTGTTGTCCTCCAGTATCACCTGGGTTCTACATAGGTACCTCATCTCCCTGATATCGTTGATGCCCGGTAGATGGGTACCAATGATGTTTTGGGCAGTTTTAGCCACTCTTTGCAGAGTCTTCCTGTCCTGGGACATGCACATCCCATGCCAGTTCATGATGTTTCCAGTCAGGATGGTTTCAATTGCTCCTTTGTAAAAGTTGACTAGAACTTGGATGGGAATTTTGCTTTCTTAAGCGTCGTTAAGATAAACAACTGTTTTTGACCAGGGCAGAGACATGTGAAGTCCATGACATTCTCTAAGTTGATTTCCAGGAACTGGGAATCGTACTTGCTCCACATTAGCTCCAGTGATGTAGACAGGGTTGTGTGTCTTTGCCTCCTTTTTTCTAAAATCAACAATCAGCTCTTTGGTCTTGCTGACGTGTAGCAGTAAGTTGTTTTCTGTGCACCACTCCGCAAGATGGTAAATTTCTTCCTGATATGAAGTCTCATCATTGTTTAAAATCCGACCGATGAAGGTGGTTCACAATGGAGTTCTCTCATGTTGAGGTTGCAGTTGTGGGTGAACAGGAGGGGGCTGAGCACACAGCCCTGGGGTGCTGCGGTGTCGAGCACTAGAGTGGAGGAGGAGACAGTGCCGATCACAGCTGACTGGGGTCTTTCCAGTTGCAGAGAATGGTGCTGATTCCCAGAGCGTTCAGTTTTCCAACCAGCTTCATGGGGGAGATTGTGTTAATGCTGAGCTGATATCAACAAACAGCTTTTTGATGTAGGTGTTGTTTTTTCCCGAAGTGTGTGAAGACCAAGTGAGGGCAGTGGAGATGGCATCCTCTGTGGATCTTTTAAAGATATTACTTACAGATAAATGTACTCACAAGGTCAGGTTTTGACTGTACTGCCTGTTGTAGTGTTTAAAAAGATCAAACATCCATCAAACAAGCCATTAAAAAATGAAAATTATTAAATCTTTTATGTGGTGGATTTCACACCATCAGCTCGGTTGCTTTGTTCCGATTTTTTAAAATAAAAGCTGTAAATTTGCACATTTCCTTTGGATTGTTTCATGTTCACACAACAGGATTTAGAAGCAGGCCGAGTCAAAAAAAAAAAATAAAAAATCGGTCTCAGTAATTTATTTTCTACAGCCCTGTAACAAATTACCTATTGCCTGTTACTGGTCTGCAGCCAGATGGTTGGGGAGGCTGGTTTGGATGATGGATGGATGGATAAAATGCTCAATACACACCACGGCTATAACTACCATGGAGGTCCTCTCTGCCTTTTTAAAACTATTTGTAATGTGTATATTATTGCTTCCCCTCTTCTCTGAATGATCCCCACTATCATTGCATGCATGTGTGAGTGGTGGGTGAGTGAGTGAGCAGGCGTTGGAGTCACTCATCTTACGCCAGCTATACAATCTTTGCTCAGAGAGTGACACTCCGCCGATCTGCAAGTGTCCACAAGCTTTAGTCCACATGAGACAGTGGCTGCACTGCATTGTGGGGCATTCCCCAATCTGGCTGTCATATTAGTCAATTTAAGCAGAGATTTCTGTCAGGGTCTTGCCCTCTGTGAAGCATTTAAGATGCCAAAACAACATCGGCCATGACAGGAGAAGTGTGGAGTGGGTAATACTCACCAGGGAGAGCGTCTGGCTGCTTGTTCTTGAACAAGACAAAATGTTTACAGAAAGGAATAAGGCAAGAGATGCAGTGATTTACATGGCCACTTCATTAGGTACACCATGCCAGTTCTGAGTCCAACCCCTTTTACCTTCAAAGTGCTTAAATTCTTCATGGCATAGAATCAGTGTGGTGCTAGAAACACTCTTTAAAGATATTCATCTATGTTGACATAATAGGAGACCTTGGGACCGAAAGATGTTCGTTTCACTTTTGAGGAAGAGTTTGTTCATTTTCCATAAGTGACCTTTTGTTTGCTCAATAATTGGTCCAATGACCGACCAATCAGAGATCCATTCTCCAATAGTAATCAGGCTACTGTCGTTAAATTGTCTTAGCAGAATCTTTTTGAAGCATTTTGTTGAGGTTATACCTTATTTTGCTATTTAAACATTTGCATTTACAAGTTAAATTGAGATAAACTCAACGCAGCACAGTTACGGCAGTGACTTTTCAGCCCCACACAGACAGCCGAGTTTCCACTCATGTCTGTCCATGTGGAGAATGCTGCATTATCAGCGTTCTAGTTACTAAGTCAGAAAAAACATGCTGATCTACCAGACTATTGTTAGCCATTGTGTTAGCAGAACTCCTCCGCTGGCATTGCAAGGGAAGCTGGGAAATGTAGTGACATAGGCTTGAAAAAGTTCAAACGACATCAGCATGCAAATAAACTACAATTCCCATAATGCCGTATATGAATGGGATTTGCCATTATAAACTTCAATGTTTTTTTGTGACGTCAATCTTGATCGGATCAGCACACCTCTGGTAAAATTTTCATGTAAATCCATCCAGTAGTTTTTGCGTAATCTTGCTAACAGATAAACAAACAAAGAAACAGAAACACAGACCCTGGCAAAAACATTACTTCCTTGGCGGAGGTAATTAACAAAGTAATTCTGTTGTGAGAATTGTAGCAGCAATGAAAGCATTTTGCAGATTTTGTCAGCTAATATAAGACATCACATAGAGCATATATCAGTGATGTTTTGAATTGTTTTAACATTTTTTTAAGATATTAAATCACCTTTGCACACCCCATTGGATTTGTGTTTTTATATTCTTTTGAACAAGTCTGGAAAAAGAACTGGTTAAATTAAATCTAATAAAAAATTAGTCACATTATTTATTTTTTGTTAAAAACAGGAAAAGGGAAAGCAACAACATATTTTGTGTAGCATCTTAATATAGCTACTAGGAAGCGCCAGACTTCATAAAAAATCCTGAAAGGGTAGGGCTTAACAAAGGGGATGATCCAGGCTTCCCAAACTGTAGGTATGTGAGGTGATGTTTTCCACATTTTTGTTGTTTTTGTGTCTCACCTCACTCCCATGAGTCCATGACAAACAGATAGACTCCATTCTTTCGACTGTGCGTGCAGTAACAAGGAAGAGACGGCCAAAGCTCGCCCACTGCTACTTAGCTTAGCTCAAACACCGGGAGTCAACCATTAGCGTTAGCCTGCCTCTGCCTACGTTCATCAGATGAACTCTTCAGCAGCTGTCTTGTGTGTTTGTTGTAACCCCTTTATGTTAAGTTATCTTTAACTGTCATCATATTATCTTCTACTCCTAAACAGAGGCTTTGTTTTGTTGACCTACTTCCACGGTGGTTTTCTTGAGAGATGTGACGTTCTGGAACGAGTTGAGTCTTTTGAACAGCTATTTTAAGTGAAAAATGAGAACCGATTCGTAGTTCTGAGTGAGACCTTTGTTTGCTAGCAATTATTAAAAGCAAACTGCCTGCAAACAGCTTCACTTACAACTGCGAATCGGTTCTCGGTTAATACAGCTCTTCAAAAGACTCGACTCATTCGCTAATGTCACATTTCTAGCGAAAACCACCATGGAAGTAGGTCAACAAAACAAAGCCTCTGTTTAGGAGTAGAAGAAGATAATATGAAGATAATAAAAGATAACGTCACATAAAGGGGTAAAAAAACAAATCACAACAAGCACAAAAGACTATTTAGAGTTTTTGAAGAGTTTATGTGATGACTGTAGGCAGAGGCAGGCTAACACTACCCATATACTCCCAGTGTTTGAGCTAAGCTAACTAGCAGTGGAGGGGCTTTGGCTGTCTCTTCCTTGTTACTGCAATCGAAAGAATGGAGTCTATCTGCTTGTCATGGACTCGGGAGTGAGGCAAGACACAAAAACAACAAAATGATGGAGTGTTCCTTTAACTCAAGTTCAGATATTTGATTTTGTTCACTGCAAGAGTATGTTCACAATCACTAATCTTCAAATATAACAGTTTTTTAAGGGGTGATATTGATAAGCACCGCGAGAGACACGGAGCAGCTTCAAGGTAAACGTGGATATCAGGCTGATAATAAGAGTATTAAGAGTCAGGGTCTGTTCACTCACATTTCTTATTTATCATTTAAGACTTCATAAATACACATATTATGACAAAAATTAGCCTCATGTAAATGTTTATTAACTGTTATCTCATATTCACCTGTGCCATGCGGTCCTTCATTTTTAACATAAAAACAACTCTCTTTATATTTTAAATCAGCTCCACACACACACACACAATCCCTGTGCCATAAATACCATGCATGTATTATGGTTACTGCCCTAAATCTTCTGCTGGAAATTGTCCCTATGAATACACAACTTAATCCTTTTTTGCTCCATCCTTTTCCCAAAAACTACTGCCTGTTAAAATATTCCCTATTTTTGAGCCAGTCAGGTCAAACATGTTGTTGACGTTTGCCTGAGGAAGTCAAAGAGAGTATTATGAGACAGAGTTTTAATTCAGATGTGTTAATAAGGATAAAAAATATAGAATTCTTATTATTTTGTTCACATTTTTTGCTTTCTTTTCTCTCTTTATCGACTCCTGAGGCAAAACTTGTTCCTGATACTCACTTTTTTTCAACATCTGCACACTAATTGCCCAGTACAGGGGTTTTGCAGGCAACTTTTCTGAACTGTGTTCAGGCATAAATTTTCTCTTTTGGCTCTCACTCTGGTAACATCATAGATTGCCTACAGCCACTCTTCTGGTAATGAGGTCCAAAAGTGTAAAAAACAAGAAAAAATAGTTCCATCTTATTCTTGTTTAACAAACTACACCATGGAGATCAATGGGTAAAGCAATAATTTTAGCTATTGATTCCATTTTGATTAATAACAAATTAGTACTGTATCAGAAATATTCAATATTATGTCCAGAGATTCTCACAAGCATGCAGCCCAGATAGAGGTTTCTTTTAAAACTCTTGTAGCTTACTGCTTTGATGAAGTCAACATTGCACCCAGACGCTTCCTTTCTTTTTCAGTCCTGCTCAGGACAAGCTGTTTGTGTGGCTCTAATGTTTACTGTGGCCCTATAGACATGCATAAATGTGTTCCCTTTGACTGGGGAGAGTCTCCCAAGAAGAGGCAAATCCCCCAAATGACATCATAAGGTAATTTTTATTTTTCTATTTTATTTTTCAAACTGACTTTTTTACCACATGTCCTTTGAAAACTAGAGCTGGCAAAAGAGATGAAGAGATAATGTATCATGTCGGGACAGGCCATGGCGGTGATTCTTCAATGGTGTGTTGTTTAGATCATACTCCAACCTTTTTGAGCCTTAAGGTGTGTTCACACCGAACACAACTTGGGCAACCTCGCCGACCACTCTCCATGTAAAGTCAATGTACAGCTTTGATGGGGTGGGGTTAACCCTCCCGCGATGCGACGAACGCGATTTGGGCAACTTGGTGACATTACCAGGTCACGTCGCTCAGTTGCCAAAGTTGAAAAATGTGAGCTTTTCCGGGGACATCATGCAATGTTGTGCCGCAACAGCCAATCAGTGTTGTGTGTGTATGTGACGACACCCATGACAGACTATTTTTAATTCCGGCTCACCGAGTGACAATTCATGTCTGTGTGGGAACATTAGTTAGTGAGTGCATTAGTTCCGCCTAGACGGGACCACAGAGAACTCCCTACTGACCAAAATGCATTATTTTGGACAGGCAACACGGCTTGAGTGGGCAACGCAATCTCAGTCCCCTAGTCGTGTTCAGTGGGAACACAGCTTCAGAGCTAAAAGATGAGGAGTGTTATGGGGGCGCTACTTGTTTGATTTATATCACTGAGTAAAGTAAATTAGTAGAGTTTACCTTAAAATAATTGATATTATTACCTTTGCTGAGGAGGTTATTTTTTGCGGGGTTTGTAATTTGGTTAGTTTGTTAGTTTGTTAACAGACTAAGTCATTAGAATATCATTACATTTTCAGGGAATGTTGGTAAGGGCACAAATGAAAAGTTCTCAGGTTTTGGTGGTGATCTAAATCATCAACAGTGCAAGACAGGGCATTTTTCCACATCTTTGACAATAACTCCCCGACAATGTTGAAAATGCCCTGGCGGAGGTTTGTGCCCATGGAGCATACCTTTTACTTTCAATGATTCCTCACAATTATTTTTACTAATGATTAATAATTAAGATAAAGAAGATTATCCTTTTATGTCTCTTTAAATATTTACTTATCTGTTAAATTTAACTGATTTTTTGCCCTTTGGTTGCTAGTGGAGGGGCATAGGGGAAAAGTTGGGGAACACTGCAGTAGGCTGTAAATCTTGTAACTTTTATATGTTCTTAATTCATCACCCCTCAGGTGTCCTGTGTGATGAGTTCATTATGCATTTTCATTTCATACTAAGTATGAAAACGTGGTTTTCATGTGCAGATTTTTCTCATACATGCAGCTTTCAAACTCAATTTGCAGGTGTGCACAGAAAAAGTTCTTCCTTTGCAGATGATAGTGTACGCATTTCTGGAGTGTTAAACATCTTTTGCTTGATGAAAATCAAACATCCAGACTTAAACTTTTATGTTTTATGACTGATGGGGGACTTAAAATCTTAATATTCAATCGAGCAACCCATTAAGGTTTGTATGAGCACCACAAAGTCAGTCTGTCACAGCCTGTTCAAACTCCCTGGGACTGTCGAATTCTTGTGTGGTGCAAACTTCAAATCTGGCAGGTTTCAAATTCTGAGAACAAATCCCAGAATATTCTTTGAAAAAACTCCTCAAAAATGTTGCTGAAGTTTGCCAAAGCCTGCCAAAAAAAACCCTTGAATAGAGCCAATCTGCACAAATTTGGCAAAGATTCCATAAACCCACCTGTGAGTTTTTTATGTTGCGGGTGTGTGCGCAGGAATTTGTGTTTTTGTGAAGTCAAGTGATGATGCATTCAGCAGCATATGTGTGCATGAATTTATCGCCGTCAGCCTTGAGTTGGTAGGATTCGTTAAAAACAATCTGCACCTGGAGGAGGAGGTGTGTGAGGAACCGGATTTTCAAGCCGGGTGTGAGCCGCTTTTGAAGAGTCATGGGGAGGCTGGATACAGAGTGAGATGCAAGAAGAAGGAAACAGAAGGCGAGGGCCCGGGAACGAAGAGAGGGGAGGGGAAGGTAAGAAAGAGATAGAAGCAGGCAGAGAAGGGTGTTAAAATGAAGTCCTGGGAGGCAGTGACAGTGAAGAGAGAGCAGGATAATAAGGAAGTAGGAGAACGGGGGAACCAGAGAGAGACTTGCAAAGAGACGGCATGAGCTGCAGAATCACTGACAGCTGGAGAGAGAAATTAGCACAGCAAGAGGAGAGAGAGAGGAACAGGGTTAGGGGAGATATTCATCCAGGAAGAAAAAATAAAAGTGGAGTCAGGAGGGAAGCAAAAACAAGACAGAAAGAGGAAGCGAATGGAAAAGCAGAGTATCCTGCTGTGTCAAAAATGGTAAATCCATCACTTCAGCATGTGTTCGCAAAACGGGTGGGGAAAATTACATGTAAACAAATACAGTAAACACCTCCCACCCTCCGTAATTCTCCCCCAGGATTCAGCAGCAGCTCCAGCGATCTGGAAAACACAACCAAAATGTACAATTAGTATTTCATTACAGCCTTCTTAAATCCCTACACAAAGGCTCCACAAGAGGCACACGCGCAGATTAAAACCTAGATTGACGCTTTGGGTGAAATATTGAAACTGGAGACTCGCAGGTTATATGCAGATTTGTTTAAATCACCGCCAGCTCAGGGGAACATAAATTGAATATTTACAGCTGCCGTCGGGCATCATCTCAGAAGTCAGGAGGGATTTTTATGTAAAGATGGGGAGCTACGTTAAACTCTTTGCGATGGATGAAAAAATGTGATGGGAATAGGTTAGAGGGGATTTAGTCCTTCTGAGAATCCACGCACAGCTAATGGGAAACATGAGTGATAGGCTACAGCTAATGGCACAAACAAACAGATTAGAATCAGCTCATGGACGTGTTATAATAAAAGAGCAAAGAGTTGATAAAACAGATAATAACAAACACAATGTTGAAACAATTTTAACATCCCTTGTCACATTTTCAAAATCATGTGCAGCAAGTTATCTACAACAGCTTACTGACACTTTTCTCTTCAGACCTTTTTATACATCAACCCAGATTTATTTTATTTTATTCTAATTCTAACCTACCAACAAAGAAATCCCTCACATGCCTGTTCACACCAACTCCTCACAGGAAGATTTCCTGCAGGTCTTTGGGCAAGACACAAGCTGCTCCCACTGAAATGGGCATGAAAGGGCATGAATGTGTTCGTTAATGCTGATGGACAAATAACATAGAAACTCCAGTGAATGTGAGAGTGAATGAATAGATGTGACCTGTGGTATAAAAGCTGGTCTTTGTTGTCAAAGAGACTAGAAAAGTGCTAGCTAAGCTCAAGTCCATTACCACTGACATTTCAGCTCACGTAACTCTGAATAAAACGGCCTATGTGACTTACAGACATGTTACACATGTACATTTTTGGACAGGACTTAACAGTGGACAGATAAAAAGCTAGCAGTAGTTTGCAGTCAGTTCACATCATGGAGTTTTAGACCAGCTGGAAGCTCTCTCCAATGATTTGTCAGCAGAGGTCAGATTGTCTTTCAATAACAAGCTCACCCTTAGTTGGCTTGTTCCTTGTTGTGAGGGTTTTTTTAGCCATGATTGTTTGCTCCAGATTTTGGTTTGGTTAGGCTTTGACAACTTAGCTATTGAAGTTTCTTTTTTATTTAATTTAAATGTTTTATTCTTTTCAATTTTGAGTTGTCTTAGGCATTTTTCGTTGAACAACAAGGGGTTATTCAGGAAAACAAGATATTTTCCCATTCCTAAAATATTTCTTAATTTTACTTATGCAAAAACAAATTTCCAAAAACATCCTTCATGCAGTTTATGATATATTTTTTTTAAATAAACGTGTTTTCAAGTGTTTTTATCATGTATCGATATCATGTTGCCGGTCTGCTGCATCCTTAAGGCTCTGGCGGAGCTAATGTTAATGAACTGGGCTTCATGTTTTTTTCTTTTTCATCTTGGGCACCACGGTTTTGAGTGTCACTCAGGCTCATGCACCTCTCTCTCGCTTGCACTGTCGAGCCAGGGGGCGCATGAGCAGGGTCATGTTAATGAAAGGTGGGGAATGGGAATGACCGTACCTCATAGTCATTTTATGTCCAACAGTCTGCAACCCAATGAAAACTGGCTTGCAACCTATTTTGAGGTGGAACCCAAACTTTGCAGAGGGCTACTCTAGTAACTTCTTCCAAAACCTGGGGGGCCCCAAGGCAGGGTGCCAAAGGGTCATGGGGGGCCTGAGGCACTGTTACCTTTGAGGTGGTCAAAATTTTGCCACAAGTAATTTTTTTGCCTAAACAATGATAAATCAGTCAGGGGTACACTTTCTTAAAAGGCATTTTTCACAATAATGCATGTATAAGCCTATTTCTTTTTAATTTAATTAATGAAAACATTTAAAACAGGGTTGCACAGCATTATAGCAAGATTTCATGTGTGTGTGTGTGTGTGTGGGGGGGGGGGGGGGGTGCCTTGACTCTTAGGTAAATCAAGGGGGGCTGAGGAAAAAAGGTTGTGAACATATGCTCTTATACAGCGGTTCTCAACCTTTTTGGTTGGGGGGTGCATGACCCTCTACTTCTTCTTCTTTATGTAACTGTGCTTATTATCTTCTTTGTTTCTTTGTAACACTAGCTTAATTTTAAGTGCTAACCTGAACCTTGCAAGTTAATGAGTTTTCCCACCACACCTTCCTGCAGATGATTCACAATAAAATCATTAATAAGAAATGAATAGTGTTTGCCCACTGAAACAGTAGGGGGCTCATATTTTGAAAAGGATGTAGATTTTGTTAAGTTTGTATTATACAACATTAAATAAATAAATAACACTTGTGAAACAGCTTAAATCGGAGAATCAGAGAATGGATAGTGCGCTTGGTCAGTAATCGGGAGATTGCAGGTTCACATCATGACGATGTGTCCTTGGGCAAGACACTTAACCCCAAGTTGCTCCCACTGTTGCGTCAGTGGCGTGTAAATGAGCATTAAAGGGCATGAATGTGTTAGTTGATACTGATCTGACATAGAAACTCTGAACCATCAGTGAGTGAATGTGAGAGTGAATGGGTGTGAATGGGTAGGTGTGACCTGCAGTGTAAAGAAGCTTTGAGTAGTCAAAGACTAGAAAAGCGCTATATAAGCTCAAGTCCATTTACCATGTACCATTCAAAAAAAGTTCTGATACCCTCTGTAGTTTATATAGATGAAGGTCTCAGTCACATATGAGTAAAATAATCCTACTTTTAAATCCGCCAAGGAGGATATGTTTTCACCAGGGTCTGTCTGTCTGTTTGTCCGTTTGTCTGTTAGCAAGATTACGCAAAAGCTACTGGATAGATTTACATGATAATTTTACCAGAGGTGTGATTTGGTCAAAGGAAGAAGCCATAACATTTTGGTGCTGAACATCACAAAAAATCATTGAAGTTTGTAACGGCAAATCCCATTCATTTACGTCATTATGGGAGTTGTAGTTTAATTGCAAACTGACCTCAAGCCTATGTCACTACATTTCCCAGCTTCCCTTGCAATGCCAGCTGAGGAGTTCTACTGGCACATCGGCTAACAATAGCCTGGTAGATCAGCACGTTTTTTTCCGACTTTGTAACTGGAATGCTGATAACTCATAGATCACGTCATTCACACTCCCCTCACAGCCTTCTCCACATGGACAGACATGACCAGAGACTCGGCTGCCCAATCGGAGCGGAGAAGCCACTGCCTTACCTGAGTTGCTTGGCGGAGGTCTGCACTCTCTGAGTCACTTTTCTAGTTTTAATTGTCATAGGATGTATATTTCATTTTTAAGGAACCCTTGCAATTACATCATGGACCACTAGGAGGCCGTAGTCCCCTGGTTGAGAAACACTGCTCTAGAAGACTGGTTTCCACCAATTAAAGGTGAAAAGTTTCTCAAACCAGTAAGAGGGAAAATAAGCTAGAAAAACATAGATAAAGAAAAAAAATACGTCAAACCCTCTTGCTTTGTCTCAGTTTTCTTCATGTGTGTGTTTCTCGATGCATTTGTAGTTTAGCACACGCTGCATCGTCCACTTTCCAAAGTCAGAGGGCTTTCACACGGTGAAGAATCCGAACAGGGCAGAGAGATGATCTGCTCACCCCCAGAGGAGGAAGGATTTCTGAGCAGAACAATTTGTGTTGCCACAGAGTTGGCCTTGACCTTGCCGGTCATCTTGGTCCTGTGGGCTGAATCTTTTTAACCGCAGATCTAAGATGTGTGCTCCCTCACATACACAGGAGGCTGTCACACCTGCAGAAGCACCAATAAGAATTGTACAGAGATCTACTGTACGCCGCGGCACACATCAATATTACACAGTTGACCTTGTAGCTCCCTGTGTTTAAACTGAAAGCAACGAGGGAAAAGAGCCGCAAAAAGCTGTGAGATTGCTCATTTAGAGGGCCGACGCTGGGGATGCTGCACGTCTCCACCTTCAGAATGATGTGTCAGGTGGGAGGGTGGGTGGGAGATGGAGCTCTGGTGGAGTTAGTGGGGGGTTAACAGCTGCAGATTAGGAGAAAATAGAGTCAATAGGGAGCCAGAGGACGGAGATGGGAGTGAAAAATGTAGCAGAGAGAGAATAAGTGATGACAAAATGGGGGAAGCAAACAGACGAGGAAGACGGGCCTATTAGCAGAGGGGGAGGGGAAGCGGTGAAGCCGTGGTGAGGACGAATGAGGGGAGGAATGGGAGGGGTTATGCGGGGACGAAAAGCGCAGAAAGAAGCTGGGTCATTAACAGCCTGCAAGTCAGAGAGGGACCGAGTGAAGCTGCCTGCTGCTTATCGCTGCTTATTTACTGTCAGTCCCGCAGAGACCCCCAGCAAGAAAGAGATTTCTCCATCTCCTTTAGCCTCCCCCATTCCCCCCTTTCCCCATCCTCACCCATGCCTTTCTGTCTTTTTGCATTCTGTTGCTCCACCTCCACACAAACCCAGATATTTGGAGCAATGGGACACAAAGATTGGGCACACACACACACAAACTCCTCACTCTATCTCTCCCTTTCTGGCTCGCCTTTTCCGTCCTGGCCCTGGTTTGTGTCTGGAGGCCATATCAAACCTCATGTGTGGGTGTGTGTGTGTGTGTGTGTGTGTGTGTTTGTGAGTGTGCTGTGTGCTGTTTGACTGTTGCTCTGACTCAACCCAGGTCTACCTCATTCATATTCACCATCACACATGCTCACAAACAAAGGAACAGAAAAAACATGTATGAGGCCATTATTGTTGTGCAGCTATTTTCAAATGCAAGAAATACGAGGTACCGTATGTCCACCACGTGTTAAATAATAAGGGCTGTGTATTCATGCACAACTGCTGCAAGGTAACAATAAGTGATGTCTTTAGTTCACTGCTAGCTAACAGATATGGGCACAAGTCACTTCTTGCAAGTCCAAGTCAAGTCTCAAGTCTCTCAGAGCAAGGCTAAGTCAAGTCTCAAGTGTCTGGGGGCAAGGCCAAGTCAAGTCTTAGAGGGCAAGTCAAGTCAAGTTTTTAGTCTCTGGGGGCAAGTCCAAGTCAAATCTTAGAGGGAAAGTCCAAGTCAAGTTCCAAGTCTTAAAGTGCAAATCAAGTCTCAAGTCTCAGGGGGAAATTCCAAATCAAGTCTCAAGTGTCTGGAGGCAAGTTCAAGTCAAGTCTTAGAGGGCAAATCTGAGCCAAGTCTTAGAGGGCAAATCTGAGTCAAGTCTTAGAGGGCAAATCTGAGTCAAGTCTAAGAGGGCAATTCAAGTCAAGTTTTTAGTCTCTTGGGGCAAGTCCAAGGCAAGCCTTAGAAAGCAAGCCTCTGGAGGCAAGTCCAAGTCTAGTCTCAAGTCTCTAAGGATTAGCTGCGAGGCCCTCAAGGCTACCGTCAATTAATAACTTTGAAACTAGCTAAATACATCAAATAATAATAATCAGGGTAAAAAAAATATTGCTTGCATTTTCATATGAACAATACCAATATTCAAAGTTTGAGTGTATCAGTGTTTCAGTAGACATGGACTAGTTAACATAGAATAAAACAAATAACAAACCTCTAGCCTCTTACACAGCAATGATAATCTTATCCGCCTGTAATCAAAGTTAAATGGTAAATGATAAACTGGATTTCTAAACTTCGGATTGTTTTAATGATGTACGTATTATTAGGTACTAGATATGTATCTGATTAATGTTAACTTTTAACATTTTGGGGGACTATTGTAACATTTTATTAGATTTCCCTCATAACTCCCAGATGTTTTGACACACACTTGTCATCTTCAATATAAAAAAACACAAATGAGAGCACTACTGAGCATGTGCAGACTTAGTTTCAACACTTAAGCTTACTTATTATAGGGAGTAGTGAGTATGGTATAACTGCTCCCTGTTACACTTGTCCCCCATCAAAAAATGATTAGCATTAAAGTCGAGCAGTACATACACTTGAAATATTTGCTGAAGTTGAACAAAACTGCTGCTGAGTCTTTTAGTACATAAGCTGAGTATGGGGAACACTGCATGTCATCTGTGCGTGTGTCTGAATGGCACAAAAGATTTGGTGAAGGCAGAGAAGATGTCACAGAAGGTGAACGTCCTGGGTTCTCATGCACTTTAAAAACTTCTGAAAACATTCAACAAATCAAACAAATTGCACTAAATGATAGAGCCACTGCACTCAGCAATTTCTTTCCCAAAAACATATCACAGAGCTCAATCACCCTCGCTATTCACCTGATCCAGGACCGTGAGACTTTTCATTTTTCCTAAGATCAAATCTGGGCTTTGAGGAACATGTTTTTAGTGTGAGTTAGAAGTTAAGAAAAGAACGACAGAGGCTCTGAGACAACTGTACAAAGAAGACCTGCTGCACTGCTCTGATCAGAAGACGACCTGAATGCAACGCTGTGTTGGTGCAGAAGGAGAGGAGTTTGAGGGAGAAAGACAATGAAAAATGTTGGTTCAGTAAAATTATACAAAAGCATTAGTCTAATCTTTAATAGCTGTACCACATAGATCCTAAAAGCAGCACACAGATATATGTGTGATAATATGTGTTTAAATCCAATAAATCATACACACATTTGTAAAATTGTGCAGAAGCTTTAAAATGTTTAAAAATGTCCATTCACACTTTCTGGATATATCCATATAGCGAGATATATCCATTCATTGGATATATCTCGCTAGTACTGGGTTGGGCCCCATTTTTCTTCAGAACTGTTTTAAATCATTCATGGCATTGATTCAGCAACGTACCAGAAGCATTTCTCAGAGATTTTAGTCCATATTGGCGTGATAGCATCACACACTTGCTGCAGATCAGTCTCCTACATCCACAAAAATGATCTCCCAGTCCATCACATCCCAAAGGTGCTCATTGGATCTCATTTCTGTGGAGGAACTCTTGACATGTTCAAGAAACCAGTCTGAGATGATTTAGGCTTTTATCATAGTGTGCTGGGGTGGACGTGGTCAGCAACAATGCTCAGACAGGCTGTGGTGTTTAAACGATGCTAAGCTGGTTCAAAGTGTGCCAAGAAAACATCCTCAACACCGTTACACCACCAGCACCAGCCTCAACCATTACAAAGCAGATGGTTGATGTTTTCATCTTGTTTATGTCAAAGTCTTCCCTACCATATGATACTTGCATCAGAAATCATGACTCATTAGACCAGGCAACATATTTACAATCTTGCAATTTTGTTGAAATTATAGCTTCAGTTTCCTGTTCTTAGCTGACAGAAGTGGTTCTGGATGTGGTCCTCTGCTGCTTTAGCCCCTCAGTTTCAATATTGGATGTGTTGTTGTATCATAAGTGGTCTTCTGCATACTTTGGTTGTAACAAGTGTTTGTTAGAGTTACTGTGGCTTTCTACAGTCTCTAATGTCTCCTGCCCTCACTGAATGTTGACTCTTTTTCGAACCATTTTCTTTAACTCCCAGTAATGAGCAGCTTTCTAGTAACAACAACTATACTATGTATTGTGTACTAGCTTGCGGAGATGTAAAGAGAACTGAAATATCCTCTACTCAAGTAGAAGTACTGTTACTTGAGTGAGATATACTGTAGTACAACATTAAATATAATTTAAGCACAAAAGAAGCAGCTCAGTTAAAGAGAAATTAAGCACCAAATTATTCAGTAAAAATCCCTTGGTTTCTCCTCCTCCCATGTTGGTTTTTAGAATTAATCTTACCATATTTTCCTTAAGTACAATAAACATCTTGTGTAATTAACTGAAAAAGAAAAGAGCTGCATGATTGAAGCTTTGATTATTTTACACTTGAGGGAGAAAGCATTTGTAGAAACAAAAATTATTGCCAAGATGTACAACTGTATTTGGCATTTAATACACTATATTGCTACATTAAAGGTAAAAATCTTCTCAGGCTCTTAGTGTAGCTAAAAAATAAGCTTAATCTCCTAAACCAGTACCATGAATAACTCAAACTAAACTTGATAACTCAATAATTTAATAAATATATTGACCATAAATATACCTATAAAATAAGAGTTTCAAACACTTCAATAATTATGATTGGTCTCTTGGCTTTTCCTCTTCTGTCCCATCCATCGTTCACTTCCTTGCAAAATAACCAGCACCTCTGATGTTTTTGACAATTTAATGTCCCACTGGTCTGCTTTAATGAGATGCTATTGAGTGTTGTTGGGTCATGTGAGTTTTTTGTTGTTTACAATGTCTGTTGATCATTTTAACGCAAATGTTAATATTTACTCAGTACTTAATGGGTAAACAAATGTACTCGAGTACTTTACTTTTGTTAAAACTACTCAAGGAAAAATTAAAATTATAATTTATAATAATTAGCTTCTGCTAGTTTGTTAAAACAGTCTGTGCTGTTTTTATTTAATTATCTTTTTCACTTAATTGTATTATTTGGGATTTTTTTCTTGTGTTTGTCTAAAACTTTATTTTAGGTGCATTGTTTTTGTGTTGTTTTTTTTTTTGTTTTCTTTTTTGTAACATTGAAAATGTTCAGATGATTTTTTTGCATCAATAATGGCTCCATTGAAAGTCCCATTTATAACGTCCACAAACAAAGGCACACAAGACTTTTTATCCATTCATACTCATTAGCTCCTCTCTGGTTGCTTTTTATTCTATTTTATTCTATCCTTCTACTTCTTTACTCTCTCTGCCCCACTCTCAGTTATTTACTCAACACATATTGCTGTCAATGAATGTACATAAAAATGTTAATAGATTTTTGATTCAGCATGTGAACAAGGCCACAGTATAAGAGGCAGGCAATTAAAGAATTAGCATTACAGTCTCCCAGTGCAGCTGCACCTTGCTCTGCAGCAGTGCCCCCTAATGGCTGCTAGAGGGACACTTATGAGAGACCCTTTCACTGGAGGTTAATGGTTGTGAAATCAATACACTTATCACAATCTAATCAACAGCTAACATGTGAGGTAATTATAAGGGGAGAAAAAGACTTAGAGAGCACGCTGAGTTTATGATCGCAGATATTTAACATGCAAATCAGATGTGTGATGGTGTAATAGAGACTCAGGGTGCTGAGTGTGTTGCAGCTAGAAATATTTGAGCATTGGCTCAATTATGGTCTAAATTCACAACTGCATCACATTAATACAGATAACACCTTAAAAGCTTTCCAGAAAGGATGATTACCAATTAGGTTGATAGCCCTTTAATGGTCTTGGGATGGCGTGATAGGAGGACTTAGCTGATACAGAAACAAAATTTGGGCAAGGGGTCAAACTCTAATAATGACTTGAACTGATACCCAAAATAAACTAATAGTAGATTTATACATTTGCCAGCCACCATACTCGAAGTTTAACCCCCTTTTGCTTTAATTCTTTGTTGTGTAGATTCAACAAAGTGCTGGAAAAATCCCTCTGAGATTTGGGTACATTTTGACAACACTGGATCTAGGGATGGGAATCTAAAACCAATTCCAGCTGAGAATCAATAACAACTTCCTCAAGGAATCGATATCATTAGTCTTTTTGTTTCTCAATTCCTTCCACTTTGTTCTGCGTGCATTGAAATCAAAGACACTTTGCTATCATTCAAGGCAGTCAGAAGAAAAGATAGCAAGGAAGTCAAAAATCATGGCAGATGAGGCAGAAATGGAAAAAACTGTGGCTTGATTTTCAACAAAAAAAAACAACAACTCTAACTGCACAACTTTCAGTAAGTGGAAACTTGCAGAAGCATTTTATTTTGCAGCACAGTATTAATTATCAGGAGTGTCATGTGTTTAGCATTGTTGCCACAAAAAATAAACCAACTTTTGTTCACTCAGAAAATAAACATGAATCCCCCAGAGAACTGTGAAAGAATAGAATTAATAAGCAGAATTGTTAATAAAATTGAATCAATAAAGTCTTATCGATTCCCATCCCTAATAGCGTCAGAAATGTGCTGTAGATTTTCTTACTGCACATCCATGATGTATATCTTTCATACCACCACATCCTAGAGGTGCTCTGTTGGATTGAGATCTGCTGACTGTGGAGGCCATTACAGTAGAGTGAACTCATTGTCATGTTCTAGATACCAGTTTGAGATGATCTGAGCTTTGTGTCATTGCGTCTTATCCTGCTGCGAGTAGCCAACAATATCCAGGTAGACTGTGGTGTTAAAATGATGCTTGATGGCTGTGCAAAAAATCCCAGTAGATCAGCAGCTTCCACATTACTCAGAACAGCCAAAATGGCAACATCAAGCTGCAAAATCACATTAAGGGTTTGCAGAAAAAGGTCTGAAAAAGAGAAAGTATCCAGTGAGCAGAATTGTCTGAAAGGCAGCAGTAACACAGCCACAGAACTGACTTTTGCTATCTGTTTCAAAAGTCCATCTTGAAATGGGCAAAAGAAGTTTCACTAACACTGCTCCTGCAAACTGAAATCTGCTGAAGGAAAAAGTGTGTCTGAAGGACTTGGTCGCTTAAAATTAGATAATTAATCTCAATTGCCTAATTCCAATCTCCATCCTAAAACCTAAGCACTGAGTTGTGAACGTACGTGAATGTGTGTCAGCGATCCCTAACAATCTTGAGAAATGGGACATCACACATAACCTGGAAAAAGATTGAATGGTAAGAAATAAAGCTCTCTGGTTGTTTATTTGTGTTTACTTCATTTAAATATAACATATATCAGCACAATCTCAAAAGTATAAATCATTTTCATTTTAACTGAATCTTCCCCGTCACAACCATGCCAGTGGTAATTGTTAATAACATTGTTTAAACAAGAATACTGTCTCAGTATATGCTTGTTTTATTTATATTTAGTGAGGGACTGGACTAGCACAGCCTTCACGTCATCAGCTTCTTAAAGGAACTCGTCCACATTGGAGACCTTACAGCCAATTTCCACATACTCCATCTGCACAGTGGTCATTATGCGTTGTGCACTCTGCAGCAAATTGATCCCAGTCTCTTCAATCAGTCCGTTTCCACAGCCCATGCCTCACTCCATCTGCAGCGTGGTGTGTACCAGCAGCTTTCTGCTGCACCTGATTGCTTTAAATACACAGCAAGTCTATTTTCAGCAAGAGCTGCTTCAACTCCACTTCAATCACCACCAAGCCTATGACCCAAAACAGGAAAACAATCATTCAGAGCTTCTGGAACATTTCATATACATATATGAATATCATAACATATCATAGAAATCAAAGAGATTTCTCTAGAATTGATCACAGTTAGTGAGTGGATGTGTTTTCTCCCTTGTCTATGGATTAAAAGTTATGATAATTAAATTTAAATAGTAGACATTAGAGGAATTAATAAGCTAAGAACACATTGTGTTTCAAGCTTTTCAATGCTTTAATGTACTCACCCGTCATAGAAGCAGAGAAGGTTCGGAAATCAAAATAAAGAGTAATCAGTGGAAAAGTCATTTTCAAAGGCAGGCTGGCTGTAAACCAGATATTTACGTGTTGCTTTTCCTATATATACATATCTGTATCCTATATAAACATATCAACGTCATAATACTCCTGTTGCGTGTATGCCCCACTGCACTTTGGGAGTTTGTGGAAATCCGGGGTTATGGACTTCAGGATTTCACCATGGAACAGCCCTCTGCACTCATGCGCTCTGCATGCTCAATATGCTCTTTACAAAAGCATTAGTTTTTGGGATTGAGCCAATAAGGTTCTCCTGATTATAATCACTTCAAGTATGAACTGATTGAATTGAAATAGACCCTTATAACAACCAAAGTAGGCAGAAATATATATCTCAGGCTGCACATAATTGAATCTTGAAGCAAACAGGCTACAACAGCTACACCAGATGCCACTCCTGTCAGCAAAGAATGGGAAGCTGAGACTACAATTCAAGGACACACAAAGTTGGACCAGAGAAGATTGGAAACAATGTGCCCAGCCTGATCTGATGAATCCTGATTTCTGCTGCCACATTCAGATCATAGGGTCAGAACCTGGCATAAAGTCATGACAGCATGGATCCATCTGCCTTGTGTCACAGTTCAGACTGGTGGTGTTGGTGTTGTGGTGTTAAAGATATTTTCTTGGCACACTTTGGGCCTCCTAGCACTTATAAGCATTGTTTACATGTTCATTTTAATGGCAGTTTAACTACAGGCTGCTATATCAATCAACATCATACCTCTATAGATTATATTCCTTTTTCGATATTAATGTTAATATTAGATTGATCTCTCTATCCATGGCTGTATTGATTATACATCCATAGTAACTATCTTTACAACCATATAGACATGAGATCCTTCTTGAAAATGGGAATGCCACATTTCAAGGGACTTACCTTTAATAAACTGGTTTTCAACAAATACAACTATGGCACTATACAAATAAAGACTGATTTATTGAGTCTATATTCAGCAGAGACAAATGAGATGAGGACAGATTTATGATCTGAGCGTCCATGAGTTTGTTGCCATCATAAATTCTTATTTGTAGTCCCCTTGTCGCTACCTGGATGGATACATCTCTGGATGTATGTATGTGTGTATACAATTACATATGTATATGTATTTGTATATATGCATATTTGTATCTATAAAATGAAGAGTTGTCTTCAGCCTGCTATATTGTGTAGTGCCTTGAGATAACACTTGTTATGAATTGGCGCTATACAAATAAAGACTGATAGATTGATTGATTCATGACACAGCCTACCTGAGTATTGTTGCTGACCATGTCATCCTTTTATGACCACAGTGTACCCATCCTCTGATGCCTACTTCCAGCAGGTCAATGCACCATGTCACACAGCTCAGATTATCTCAGACTGTTTTCTTGAACATGACAAAGACTTCACTGCACTTCGATGACCTCCACAGTCACCAGATTTCAGTCTAACAGAGAGCACATTAGAGATGCGGTGGAGTGGAAGACTTTCATTATGGATGTGCAGCTGACAAATCTGCAGCAACTGCTGGATGCTATCATGACATCCTCAGAGACCAAAATCTCTGAGGAGTGTTTCCAGCACCTTCTTGAATATCTGCCATTAAGGATTGAGGTAATTATGAGGGCAAAAGGGGGTTCATCCCACTGACAGCAAGATGTTCCTAATACAGTAACCAATTAGTGTACTTCCATTAGGTTCCTGAGTAGCAGGTCACATTACCCACTACTACAACTCCCATGTAAGCTGTATTTAGCAGCATGCATGCTCCAAAGCAGGATCACAGAATGCAACAGAAGGCATGTCTCTACATCATTAATATGAACCCAGAGGTACCACGATTCAGGAGGTTTCCCTTTTGAGGTGTGTTTTCAAGGCCCCTCTGAGCTTTGTAAGCCTGCTATTTGTGCGCCTTTCATTCCTCTTACCTGGGGGACGAGCTAGCTTCACGCCTGTGTCAGTTTGCTAGTTATTATTTCCATATGCTCTCACTTAAAACGGCTGGCTAATCCTCGGTCACACGCCAGCAGCGCGCCCAGGATTATCTGTGTTTGTTTTCTCACGCGGAGGAGAGATTGTGTTAATCTCCTCAGAGAGAAAAATAGAGGGAGAGATGGAGAGAAAAAGAGGGAAAAAAGAGACCAATGTCTTGCTCATAAGTTTAAAAAAATGAAGACATGGGACATCTGAGAGTGAAATAAGAGAGAAGACAAGAGACGTGTGACAGAGGGAAGAGAAGGAGGCAGAGAAAGAACAAAGTCAAAAGAGGAGATTTAGGAGAAGCTTTGTTCTCTTCACTCTGCAGTTGTGCTTGTTGGCAGAAATGTCCAAAGCTGCCTTTTCTCATCAGACAAATGTGATGTATGATCTTGATTTAGAATGCACGAAATCAAGAAAGAACTCCAGCTTCCAAGGACAGCGGGGCGCAGAACACACACAAGGATGCTTCAGAGCAAGTACGCACTTGTAGGAGGAGACGGAGGTTCACATTCCTGCAGAATCTTCACATTTTACATCAATTACAGAGCAGTCAAGGAGAAGCACCACCTTTGTGATTTGAAGCTTTGCCCTGCAGAGATGTACGGTTACACTAATGCATGCACACGCACTCACACTCTCTCTCAATGGAGCTTGTGTGCCCCTGGGTCGGCCTCTTTGGGTACAGATGTATTATGTATCACCAGTCTTGCATGCAGGTCGGCTAATTAATTTCCCCCTAACTGTGGAGAGAATTTAAAAGGGAAATTGTATGGAGGGATTTGAATTTCAAAATGGACCGTGGGAGCAAAAACGTCACAGGACAGGAGAGGGTTAGATTTGGAGAGAGTGCAGGTGTGAGTGTCAGTGGAGGGCTGGGGAAAGGGGATGTGGAAGGCTTGCAATACACAAGGTAACTAATGACATGCAGCATATTGGCACACTTAACACTGCAATATACTGATATTTAACCATTTCTTGGCTACATCTAGATAGAATTCAAGATTCTTCTACTCTCAAAGCTCTCAAAGGTCAGGCACAAACATATATTAAAGAGTTTGTGGTGCTGTATAACCCCTCTCGAACATTGCCCTCACAAAATACAGGCCTGCTTGTGGTACCATCCGTTTCTAAAAGTAGGATGGGAGGTAGAGCCTTCAGTTATCAGGTTTCTCTTATTTGGAATCATAAAGCAGTGACATTTCAGGAGGTGGACCCTCTCTACCTTTAAGGTTAGACTTTAAATGTTCCTTCTTGATAAAGCTTTTTGTTGTGGCTGGGCCAGGCTTGGACCAGCCAACTGTTAAGCTTCAATAGGCTTAGACTGCCAGGGGAATTGGCACACTGAGCTCCTCCCTCTCCAGCTTTGCTCGGGGTTGTTGTTGTGGACGACTTGCTGCTGTGGACCTTCAACTTCAACTTCAACTACCGCAGTCACAAATAATTTGACTTTCCTTTACTCTCATTTATTTTATTTCAATCTAATATATACTTCAAACTGCATTAACAACCACGTGAAGAGTAGGACTGGAAATGAGATGCCTCATCTCAAGGGGCTACCCTTTTGAATTTATATTCTACCGAGAAATATTATAAGTCAAATTTATGGTCTGGGCATCTGCAAATTATTACCCTCATTAATTCTCATTTTAGTCCCTTTGTCTCTAAAAAACAAAAAAATAAATACAATTAAGAAAATAAAATATGAAGGAAGAGTAAGCATTAGTCATGATTTGGTGCTATACAAATAAAGATTGATTGATTGATATATTTATATCCAAATGAAACAAAATGATCTTATTCTATAAATTTAAATCGGAAACACATCTCAGTATATTCATTATATCATTTCAGTTTAATTAAAAAACATGGGTAAAACTGAAATGATATGATATATATGCAATCTGCTTAGCTTCACAGCTCTTTAGTGCTGAAGTTCTGCTGTGCCTATGAAGTAATACTGAGATGGAGGCACGCATGTGGGCTCCAACTAGCATGTAACAAAAGCTGTTGTCCACATGATGAGAAGTCTTTGCACTTAATGTTAGTAAAGGATTGAGCTATTTTCTGAGCTCTCTCAGAATTGGGAGGCAGCTTTGACAAGTGACACATGTCTAGTCTTGGCTGGTTTTTCAGTGAGGTTAGCTTAGCATTAGCTTTTTCTGCTTTCCCTGGGTGGTGCCAAAGGACCTGAGCCGTATTTCCACTGTATTTTATTCTAATGCACCGCTCCTTACAAATCCTCTCTCATGTCCTTTTCTCATGTCCCTCTCACAGACCATAGGTGGCGGTGAGTCTCAGTCTGTAAGGGTTGTGCTGCAGACCAGAGGGTGGCCTGTTCAAGTCCTGATTGAAATGAACTCAGAAGTTTGTTTGGTTTGTTTGTTTGCAGCTGAAAGGGGTTGGCTCCTGAGCCTGGGGGCGTAGGGTTTGCACCCTTGTGCCAAAACACCTGTAAATGAAGTAATGTTGATGTTGCTGGTGGTGCAGGCGAGTTGTCAGGAATGATGAACGATGAAGTGCCAAACAGCATGTGCCCCCAAACCTGACCTGAAAGTCCAGAGTGAATTCATACAGTGGATTTAAATGCAGATGGTGCATTCCTTTAGTCTCTTTCTGTGCTGCCATGTGTGGGTCACCAACTCTCTCTTGCACAATTAATGTCACCTCTGCTGACCTCACCTGCGTTGGCTCAACAGCACCATCTTGTGGACTTAGGGAATAATTTGTTTTATTTCTGTAGAACCAAAAGCTTTGTTAAATGTTGGAAAATAATAACTTTATAAATATGAATACTTGGGGGCCTTGAATTGATACTCAGCACTAATCACGATACTATGGTGTGACAAGTTTTCCCCTCCCCTAACTTCAATGTTTGTTAACATTGAGACTCTTTTTTTTGGGTGGGGGGATGGGGGGGTACAATTACTCCTCCTCCTGACACATTAGCTAGTGCTGGCTACTTTGCCTTGGCGATATATTGATTAAATGGATTAATTGGTTAAAATTAGTTTTCTTATTTTTTTTTTCATGGAAGATTTTAAAAAATAATCATGTATTTTTATTTTACTCCACTGCTAATTTTGTTCCCCCAGGCTCCAGAATGTTCTGGAAATAATATGCTATCACCCTATGCTGTTCTGTGGCTTGTTCTCACCCAAAGTTATTTAAATTACACAGTCATTGGCACCATGTGCAGCGATGTATAGCCCTACTTTTCATGCTGACTGTGTCTAATCCCTGTCACTGTGGCTTATGCTCAGGCTAATGCCTTGTACCTAATACAGCCTCTCTTCAAAAGTCCTGAACTATACCTTTAATGCATTATTCGAGACATTTTCACCCTTCTTTCAGTGAGTTTAGGTCAGAGTTTACAGTATCAATTGGTTCATGTTATGTACTTGATTCCCCAGCAATCTCCATCATTTGACTGGCCCCTAATCATTATGGCCAGAGGGATCATCCATGAAAAAGTACAAAAGATCCGCACACCGAAAGTAGCTCCTTTCAAGAATTTTAATTTGAAAACCAGTGAACTTTCAAGCCAGATGTGCAGATCTTTTGTTCTTTTCCATGTGAGGTTTTTGAATCCAGCACCCAACAAGGGATGTGCAGGTCTACTTTGTCTTTTTCAGAGTGATCATCCAGCCCCCTTTCAGATATTTTCCCCAGATGGACTGGTGCAACTTAACCTGTATAGTAGAAAGTGAGCTGTGTATCTGGCATGCCATGTTTTCAAAACATGAGCAAAGGCAATTTTCAGTTCTTCTAAAGTTGAGGTAATTTAGGAAAAGTTCCAAAGTTCAGGCCACAAAGACATAATGTAACTTTGGAGGTACATTCTGTTGCAGGTTGGTTGCAGGTTAGAGCCCAGCTGTCTTATGGTGATGTGTCCTTGGGCAAGACACTTAACCCCAAGTTGCTCACACTGCTGTGTGTGGAGTATAAATGGGTATGAAAGGGCTGAATGTGTTAGCTAATATTGATGGCTTACTGATACATAAACTCTGAACCATCGGTGAGTAAATGGGTGTGAATGGGTAGATGTGACCTGCTGTGTGAAGCTGTTTTGAGTAGTCAAAGTGACTAGAAAAGCGATATATAAGCTCAAGTCCATTTACCATTTAACAACAAAAATAAGAGGGGTCTGTTTGAATTGAGCAATATTTATATTTCTTTTTTTTAAACCATATTTAAATACATTAACATGGATCAGCATTGATATTGAGCACTAAGTTTATACTACACTTAAGTGCATGTGGTCTCATTATGCATTACAAACACATCTTCCCCAACACGTTAAAGTGGAAAGGGGTAAATTAGCCATAAGCTAAGAGATTAGCATTTATTTTCATCATAAAACAAGCTAGAAAACACACGTGATAAACAATTTAGCTGTAGGGAATCTGTTCAGGCAGTCTGTTCAGTATCTATAAATGCGGTGTTCTAGTACAGCCGTGTCAGTGTGCATGTGAGTATGTAAGATGTTCACATAAGCCACTCTCGGATGATGCTCACCTGTTCAAACAGAAAAACATGGCCGAGCTGTGAGGTTGCTGCGTGTTAAGTGCCTCTTGCGGGGATGAAAGAGGGAGAAAGATGAGTGTGTATGTTGTGGTTTGTCAGAGCTGAAGCCCTGTTGCACATGCTGGAGGGGGAAAAGATTGGGTGAAGAGGGGGTGGTTAGGGGGTTGTGTGTGATGGAGTGTGTGATGCTGAGAAGGAGGGGGAGCGACTTGATGGAGTGTTGGATTGAGGGAGGGTGGGGGGTGATGAGTGTGTGCTCACAGTGTAAGTGACACCTCTCGTTCTCAGACAGATTGTCTCTCTCAGTCAGTAACAGGGACCCTGTTAGGAAACCTTCTCCCTCGTCCATCCACCTAAGCACCCTCCAACTCGCTCCCTCTCACTTTTTCTACACAGTCAATTCTTCTTGTTTACTTATTTTCTTGCACAAACATGCCCTAAACTGCCTCCATCTACAAGTCTTTCAAGTCACTCTTTTCTCTGTATAATTTCTAATCAATGTCCCCTCCTTCCAAAACTGCTGATTTTCCATAAAGCACTTGAAGTCAGGTCCTTAGAAGGTGTATTGATGGAAAGAGAGAAATCAAATGTTCTGATTCTGTTCCTGTCTTTTCTGTCATTTCCTCATGATCAAAAAGGGAGAAGGAGAAGTTAGAGCGACAGTCAAATCTTGCAGAGGTTAGGGTTAGCCAGGGTAACTATACGTCCTCTTTTGTCCGGACATGTCCGCTTTTTTGGTCGTAAAATTACGTCCAGGGGGATTTTATAAAATTCCCTAAAATGTCCGGGTTTTGCTCAGCTTGTTTTACAGACAAAGCTGTTGCCAGAGACAGAAAAAGACGTGCATGATTTAAACTACCGTAACTCCTCAAGTATCTATGCTATCCAAATAATTTCAGCAGATTCTGAAAGCTGCAGTGATATTTGGTACATTATGACAAAGGCTGGATTGCCTGAGGGGGAGGTACGGAAAGTGAGCTGACTGAGCCAAAGAGCAGAGAGAGGATTCAGAGAAAAACATGTGAGTTATTTATCAGTATTTTCTGTGTAAATAAATAAATAAAATGTAAAGTTAGTATCATTCTGGAGCGTTTTCTTGCTCTTCTTTTGCCTTATTTCCGCCTTGTTTTGCCATATTTTTTCCTAGATCATCTTTTTTGTCATCTTTTTCATCATAGTTCGTGTCTTATGGATTTCATAAATAGTTAAATAATATAAATAATATTAATTAATAATAATACATAATAGAAAATAGGTTGAGTTTCTGTTTTGTCTTCTCAAAAATGTTGTACATGCTAATTTAGAATTGTTTATAAAGAGGAACCTGTTGAAAATTCAAATCTGTTTTTTTTCTTTCCGTGTAATCACACACTGTTTTAAGTATTTACAACTTAATAATGACAAATACTTGCTAGAATGTTTTATATTTACCTGAAAAAGGTGCAAAATTATTTACTCAAAGGGCATTTTCTGAAACATTTATTGACAACAAAAGGCAAAAAAGACCAGGCGGCCATTTGTGTTCATAGTAGAAAAAGGATTAATATTTTTAATAAAGTGCTGCACTGGACCACTGGCATTATTCCAGTGTTCCTACCTGTCAAGATATTGAGCGTGCATGCTGAATGTATCATGAAGCAACACATTCTGCTGAAGTCCCTCTTTTTGGTTTTCAGAATATGGTCACCTTAGCGTTAGCCCTGGTCCTGGCACTGGACTCTTGCTCCACTGATGAAGAAGCAAACCAAAGATAAAATAAAAGAGATATGCCAATATAGGGGCAGATGCTGAAGCCAAAATAGTCTGCTGGGGTTGGTCTGGTAGATGTGGGATATAGAGGGCTCATCGAAATATCAGAGCACAGGGATAGAGTTTGCCAAGGAAATGTCAGATGAAGCTTGCAGGGCCACATAGAGGCAGACAACAATTCACTCTCACACTCACACCTAAGGGCAATTTAGAGTCACTGATCAACCCTGTGAGCATGTTTTTGGTCTGTGGGAGGAAGCTGGGGTGTCCAGAGAGAACCCAACCCAACAACCTTCTTGCTGTAAGCCACATGCACCACCTGCTGCCCTGTGAATGAACATGATGTGATGAAATGTTGCTGTTGATTAATAGTTAGCATTGCAACCTCCAATATCAGTGTGTGAATAGGAGTAAATTAGTTAGTAAATGCCTTTATGTAGTCTCATGACACTAGGATATCATGACATCAGGGGTCTTTTCACTGAGCAATTCACTTTCTATGGGACGCAGGTATTTTGGGTTTATTTCATATTTGCTCTGCACCAGGGGCCCTTTTAGAACACCCCTCCCTTTTCTATCCACCCTATCACACTCTCTCTCCTGTGCTTTCTCTGCACAATCTGTCTTGTTTATTTATTTTTCTGCAGAAATATACCCTAAATTGCCTTCATCGCTGAGTCTTTCAATTCGCCCTTTTTCTCTGCATAATTTCTAATCAATCTTCACCCTTCCCTAAAAGTGCTGATTTTCACATAAAGCAGTTTAACTCTGGTCTACAGCTCAGAGAGAGGGAAGGGGGAAAAAGATGAAGAAATAGAGAAAGGGAGATCAGAAAGGAAGGAGAGAGCAAGAGCGAGAGGATATCAATATTCCCACTGCCGCTGGGATCCTCAGAATGATTTTTTTTTTTTTGCCTGTTTGAATCTGACATTGAATATTCTGCATAGTCAGTCAGCCTATTTATCCTCAGTCCAACACGGATCTCGGTGCCAATCACACTCAGATGACTCATACACACATTTACTTTAAGCATGCTCTCAAGCTGACGGCAGATCTGAGAGAACACGGACCCAGAAGAACCACTTGTACCTGTAAACATAGGGGGGTATTTCTGTAGCAGACTCAAACATGTTGCTTTCCCGAGGTTTAATCAACTGCAGGGTGATTTGTTTGTGCCTGTACCATCGGATGTATGTGATTTCCTGTGTGCATCTGCCTTCGCTAACAGTCATCTCTGCAAACCTGATCAGAGACCTTTGACGCACAGGTGGGAGTATGGCACGCAATCACAGAGACATGGCAGACAAATAGCTTTCATAAAATCTTTGTAACGATCACCTGGGTCTGAGCTCTGATCCCCGATGACGTATCTTCTACCTGTGCAGATGCAAAGGTACAAAAGAGATTTGATTGCTCAGGCTTGTGTCGTGCCATGGTTTATTTTTATCCTTCACCCAAAGACACATATAGTCCATACAATAACAACATTCAAACTAGGGTTAGGCAGCTACAAGTATCCTATTGTAATTTATCTCTGAATATTAATAGATAATCCCAATCAATCCCAGTTTCAATTGCTTTCACAGAATTTTGTGATATTTGCTTTTCAGAAATCTTCTAAGCATATTGAGAATTTGAAGCTAGTCCAAATACTGATATCTTTCGGACAAAGTATACAGCCTTCAACTAACTAAAACTGACTTGTTCCTTATCCTGTGACATTTTATTTGTATTAAAAACAGATGTGAAACATTAAAACACTGTTTAATTCTCTAAAAATTATACTGTTGGTGTCATAACACTTTCATGCATGAATTTTTAAATCACAAAGCAATACTTTTTTAAAATGTTTATTTTTACTTTCAAACAAGTTAAAAATCCTGGTCATGTTTTTCAGTGTTATATTCTGAGGGAGTTGTGCATCTGTCCACTACAGTGGACACCATCCATCAACGGTATTAGTAATTTAGTAGAACTCAATAACGATCCACAAACACGTCTTTGCCAAACATTTATTAAGAGTAAATTCTAGAAAAAGCAAAATCTGAATTATGTGTATTATTGCTGATTAATCAAACTATTCACATGTTAAATGCACCTAAATTTAAACTAAAAAATACAAAATTATGTGAAATCTGAATACAGGCGTAATACCCAAGTTGCCCTTCGTCGGCTATTTTGGATTCATGATGCAATATCTCGATGTGGTAAAATACGCAAAGATAATATTTTTATGAAACTTAAGACAAGGGTTTGGAAATGCACCACCTGGTCATTGGACATGGTACTGCAACCTAAAGGGTGTAAAATTTATTCCAAATATCTGTCCACCGTAGTGGACACCATGCATGAAAGGGTTAATGTAACCTTACAAAGCATCTGGATCCGCCTCATTCAACGTCAGTAATCAGGCAGATCCATCTTTTCAAGCTCCAATCTACAACGACTGTGAGCGTTCCAAAGCAGCACAGTCCAATCAGAGTCTTTCAGAGTGAGAAGAGACGGGAGCTACAAGAGAGATGACAGCAGGAAGTGACTGCTTGTACAGGGATTAGCATAGATGCTACCAGCTTCAGTAGCAGTTTTATCATATCGTGACCACATTACTTTATTATGTGAAAAACAAATATCAACACTTCAAACTTCTCTATAGTAAGGACATTTTCGCTCCACTTCCAACATGTTTTGACTAGAGTTTGTTTTACAAAGTGGCTCACATTCTGTAGCGCAGTCGCTCCCACCTATGACATTATCTGATTGGCCATAATGAACATTAATTGATGGAAGGATCATCCAGTCACCTGCTGGATATGCTTCTGAAATGTTCTGCCCTCCAAAAAACACTTTCTATGGGCTCTTACCTGGATTGAATATTGAAAGATATTGAACAGTCCATCTGGTGTGTCAGGTTAGTCTTAATGTAGAAATTAAATCAAAATGAGGTGAGCATTTTGGTACATTGATACAGTTTGCTTATATTTCAGCCAATATAGGGGACATATATGGTTGATATGTAAATATCAGCAGATACTGATATCAAACCAATAATAATGTGCATCCCTAGCACTGTTTGATTTCAACTTTAAGACTTTGAAAGTTTAGACAGTGTTGTGCCAACTTGAGCTATTGTTTTGCCATGTTGCGCTGTTCCTTTCCTATTTTCTTACCTGACACAGTTGTCATTTTTATACTGAGGACTCATGTTGTTTTAATGACAATAGAACCTACGCTCCTGTTAGTGCCCGATGGCGTGTTTGACCTACAATGAGGAGTGGTCTGTCACAATGCTGTCAATTCCTACTTTAAAGATACACACATTGGTCACTTTATCAGACAAGCCTCTCAAGTACAAGGAACCTTTTTGATTTCAGAACTTCCTTAATTCTTTAAAGCATAGATTCAACAAGGTGCTGGAAACATTCTTCAGAGATTTTGGTCCATATTGACACAATAGCATGATGCAGCTGCTGCATATTATGCAAATATCCTACTCCAGCACATCGCAATAGCTGCCTTTCCACTGAGTGGTCTGGTTTGGTTCAGTGCGGTTCAGAACATTTTGTATCGGTAAACCCTGATTTTGTGTGCGTTTTCACTTCCCACTGTATCTTCACTTGAGGGCGGGGATGTGATCTGAGTTGGGAGGGTCCTGCAAGCTGCGAAACTGTGACGTCACAGCAGCATGACAATGCAGCCTTCTGAAAGTGAGTGCGACTCTGCAAATGAAGAGCAAAAATGGAGGACTTCTAACTCTCCAGTATTCTATGGAGTGTTGTTTCATGTGGAAATCATTTCAGCAACAGCAGTGAACAAATCACTCTTAATCCACGGATTATTTGAACATGGTGCAGTATGAGTTTTCGTTTTAGCTGCTATCACATGGGGTTTGATGATTTTTGTGACCAATCGACAGACTGTGGCATTAAGCTCCACCTATTTTGGTGAAGCCAAAAAGAGGGGGTGACAAAAAGAAGGGCTTGGTTGGTTATTTTGTACCTTCTCCTCATTTGACAGTGGAAATACCTGTAATTGGACTGAGATCTGGTGGCTGTGGAGGCCACAGGAGCACAAAGAACTCACTATCACACTGAACTTCATGTCATGCTTAATAAATTGGACAGCCTTGTGTAAGACTTAAATTTGTTGTAATAGTTGATGTCTTTAAGTCCTCATACAGTACAAGAGCTGGATTTTTGTAGAACTAGAGTTTTTCTTCTATTATAGATTTGAGTCATAAGTGAAAAGAGTCATGACTGATGTGAGTACAAGCCAAGGGATGATGTTCATCAGAAGACTAAAGATCTGACTCAGCTCCAACTTTGTAAGTTACAGACAAACTAAAACATAGTTTGAAAAAGTCTTTCCATCATTTGACTCAAATACCAATCAAACACTAGAGAATTTTATCAAGATTTCATTAAGACTTTCTATATTATCAAGGAAAAGTAGCACTGTAAAAATGTTACTGTGGCATCAAGTCAAGCCAGTGCTGTTTTTTTGAGTAGTTTTGAAGGGATACGACAACTTTTTCTTTTTTTTTTCGTGTCTTGCCTCAACCCCAAGTCCATGACAAGCAGATAGACACCATTCTTTCAGCTGTGTGTGCAGTAACAAGGAAGAGACGGGCAGAGCTCGCCTACCACTAATTAGCTTAGCACAAACACTGGGAATCAGTGGGTAGTGTTAGCCTGCCTCTGCTTACGGTCATCAGATAAACTCTTCAGCAATTCTAATTATGTGCTTGTGACTTGTTTTTTAAAATCAAGTTATGTTACATTATCTATTTTTAGATTATGAATAGCACTATATGTAGTTTTTGAAAGAAATACATATGAATCTAAACTGCAGGGCGCATGTGCAAACCACCACGGACCTGCTTGTAAGTAGGTCAACAAAACAAAGCCTCTGTTAATGAGTAGAAGAAGACTGGTTCCAAGGATTATGGCCAACTTTGTAAAAGAGGATGTGGATAGTTTCTTCCAGACTGATGAAGATCCAAAACCTTACCTATTGGAACCAGAATACACGGAGGAGGACCTACATGTTTTGGAAGCTGAGTGAGCACAAAGAGAAGCTGAGGCAGTGGGACAGTTAGTTTCATATGTATTTCTTTCAATCATTAACACACAGAAGTATGATCCTGTCAGTTTTAATAGGAGATTGTAATAATCCATGAGGTTTCTTCACACAGAAGTTTCTGACTCTTCTTCTGGATCGTTTCTCATGATCTGGATGCTTCAGTGGAAAAAAAGCACTTGAATCTGAGCGTAAACATGCATCATACAGTGTTTTGTGCATGTTCTTTAAGTGTAGTTGCACAATAAATGGAGAGGACTCAAATAATTCATTGGAAACTCTGACCAAATATCTAAATCCGCTGTGTAAAAGTGAAACACCACCTGCCCCCCGCTCACTGATTAAAAGGGAATGAGAGACGACACATCTGATTGGCTTAATCTATGTTATGCCCAAAACACACCCATGTATAATGAAGGCACATAATCCATCCTTGTTGGGTCCTATGCCAGTCTTTACGCCAAGAACATGCATCCTCAAAATACTGCAGTGGGCCACATGCTTTAGACTATACTTAAAACTATCAATACAGGGTTCTGAACCACAACTTTCGAAGTTTGTCGGCAACTTAAAAAATGGCAGAAAAATAAGAACATCAAGCACAAACCACCCAGTAGTGACCAAACTGCTAATATTACTCATATTTGGCATCTATTTTCCATGGAGTGCTGATGCCAATTTCCTGCTGACACTGCAGTTACAATATTGAATTGAATGGATTCCACATTTATTCTCCGTGGTCACAGGAACAACTTGTCCAAGTTTTACTCCCACAGTGTGTCGGTGTCTGAAACTGTTCCTCCAAACATGCAGGTAACATGAAGAAAACACTGTCCCACCTGCCAGGTACCCACCAACACACCTCCATGAGTTATGCCAACACTGCAGCACAAAACAAAGCCAGAGGATGATAAAATGTTCAATTACAACTCTCCTGCTCAGTCTGTGCAACATGAAGATAGCAGCTCTAATCTTACCTACCTCCTACATATATATCAAATACATACAAGGTTCCAGCACTGAATCCAGCAGCTACTTATCCCTTAGTCTTAGCATGACAACACTACTCCAACATCAACTAAGCGATGTCAGTCATGTACTCACTAACCGGTATGGAGGCTCTCAAGATTTCTTTCAACTCTCCGAGCATCAAGCATCTCATTGGCGATGCTGCTGCATCAACACCTCACGAATGTCTTTTCCTACTTCACACAAAAACCCTCGGCATCTAAGCATCCGCCCACAGCAGTCTTCAAAGTATCACTTCAAAACATCCAAACACACACAGCATGTTAGGTATCTGTGGTTTGAGATGCTCTAAATCCTCTGGCTGATTCTGGATGTTACCATTTTCAAGGCCCTGCGAGCGTTTGGAATAATTCATTACTTACCATCGCTCTGCTTTTGAGAAGTCATTTGAAAGTCAAATGTGGAAAATTTGCTGTGAAAATTAGACCAAATGAAAGCACAAATTGGTTTGTTGGATCTGATAGTTGTAACTGTGACATTGACTTAATTCTGTGCTGGTCTTAAGTGTCCTCATTTCTAAATTCAAGATAATTAAGCGTCATTATAAGAGGGGATCACAGTTGAACTGATTGTAAGCTGTAGATAATGTATGTTTATATCTATTGCAACACTACTGTTATAAAAGCAGTTGACAGTAAGCTACTGAAAACTAGAAAGTGACACTAATTTTTATTTTTTTTATTTACTTTATTTTTTTTTTTTGAGCAGCCATATTCTTCCACCTCAGGGATGAATTTTGGGATGATAAGTGTAGAATGGCTCATCTTCTATTGAAATTGTCACAAAGACCTCACTGCAAGCTTTCAATCCTCTTTGTAAATTTCATATTTCTTTCTTCTCTATATATATATTTCTCTATACATGTTTTTTCATATACACTTACTGGACACTGTATTAGGTACACCTTGGTGGTACTATGCTAAAACCACTTTGACTTCAAAACTGCATTAATTATTGGAAAAAAAAAATTAAACAACATGCTGGAAACATGTTTGAGAGATTTTGTTTCATATTGACATGAAAGCATCACACAGTTGCTGCAAATTTGTCAGCTGCAGCCCTGAGACCATACTCTTCATTTTATAGATACAAACATGTATTTATATTTGTGTATACACATACATACATACATTCAGAGATGTATCCATCCAGGGTCATGCTTCCGTGTGGTGAATGTATTCGTCACTTCCTGTTTTTCATTAACACGCTGTTTAGAGTGTAGTGCTGCTCTGTTCTGTTAACACTAATTACAACTGCTTGATATTTGATACTTAAGTCTTGTACTTGTTCTGTTTGATTAACGTACGTTCAACTAAGTTTAAGTAAAAGCACCCAGCCTAGCATTCAGCCTCCTCCTCCTCCTCCTGTCCTTTTCTGTCCTGATGTTCAGTTACTAGAATCTTCTGTTTAATTGCATCAGAAAAGTGCTCTATTGGCTTGAGATCTGGTGACTGTTGATGCCACTGGAGAACTGTGAACTCACTGCCATGTTCAAAAAAACAGCTCGAAATTATTTGAGATTTATGTCATGGCATGTTATCCTGCTGGAAGTAGCCATCAGAGGATGGTTACGCTGTGGTTATGAATGATGGACATGGTCAGCAACATTACTGAGGTAGACAGTGGGGATTAAACAATGCACAGTTGGTACTAAGGGGCCCCCACACCATCACACCACCAGAAGCCTAAGCAGTTAGTACAAGCCAGGATAGATCCATGCTTTCATGTTGTTCACACCAAATTCTGACCCTACTATCTGAATGTTGTAGCAGATATGGAGGCTCATCTGACCAGGCAAAATGTATCCTCCTATCTTCTTTCAGTTAATTGTGGTGAGCCTGTGCGAACTGTACCATCCTTTTCTCAGCTGACAGGATTGCATCTAGTGTGGTCTTTTGGTGCTCTGGCCCATGAGCTTCAAGATTTAACTTGCTGTCCATTCAGAAATAGTCCCCCCCTTACCTTGATTGGAATGAGGGTTTATTTAAGTTACCTTTTCCTATATATCACCTTGACCCACTTTGGCCATTAACCTTAAACCATCAGGTTTCAACAAGTCGTTTTGGCCCTGAGAACTGCCACTCAATGGATGGTTTCTTTTTTTCAGACCATTCACTGCAAATCCCAGAGATGGTGGTGTGTAAAATCCCAGTAGATTATCAATTGATTAAATATTCAACCCGTTAGTCAAAGTCACTTAAATCACCTTTCTTCCCATTCTGATGCTCAGTTTGAACTTCAGGTCATCTTGACCATGTCAACATGATTAAATGCACTGAATTGCTGCCATGCATCTGGCTAATTAGCTATTTGCTTTACCAGCAGTTGAATGGGTGTTCCTTAAAAGTGGCCGGTGAGTATATGCGATTAACAGTCAATGTTACCTTGATATCAAGAGAAGCAAAATAGGACAAAAGATCTATTCTAACACTGCAAGATTCATTTTAAATTTTCAACACGTATGTACAACAGTTATATAAGCAAGCCTTTACACTATTGGTCATTCTTCTTAATCCATTTTATCAGAAAAAATCCTACTCTCTGAATAAATTGCTAATTGTGTTCCAGCTACTTTGAAAGTATACTTTTTGTCCTCAAGTGTATGTGCACTTCATTTTCTTAAACCACTATCTGATACAAGGTCCATCGTATTTCTCCATGTCAGTGCTATAGACTTGTGGTTTCTGAGAAGATCCATCTTAAGCACTTCATGTTATGCCCCCTGGGTTGGATGCAGAGAGCAAAAAGGTTCTACCACTAATTGGATTGATTAAAACCTTCTACAGTACTAGTCCAGCTTCTGCCCAGATTCCTCCAATCCTTTATATTTCATTTTTTAATAAAGATGTTACTTTGTCTTTGCTGCATCTGTTTCTGACAGCTGGGTGCCTGAGTGAAATGTATTGAGCATCTCTGTTGTAATTTGTCCTCTTCAGAACACACTTGTCTATATTTCAGTATCTCGGGCAACCAGTTGAATGAAACTGTGACGATAGCTTCTGAGGTCTGTGTGATATTGATGTGCCAGCTGTATCAGAATTGACTGAGATTGTCTGTTGTAACATTGATTAGCCACATTAAGAACGCTTGAAACTGAGAGGTACACATATTCAATAGAACTACCATCATGGCTCCACAATCAATATGATTACCAGGCAGTGGAAAGTACAGTGATGGGGTTGTTTTTTTGTGTGAGTGCATTATTGAAGTTGAAGTGCCCTTGTACCAACAATATGTATTTTGTTCAAACTCAACTCAGAAAAGACATTTGTGCAAAGTTTGAAGAAAAATCACTTTCACAAGTAAGTAATGAAAAAGAGACCCTTGGACTTTGACCTTGAAATGTTGACGACTGATATAGAATACTTTCATCTCTTGGTCAGATTGGACATTGCCCCTCAGAGTGCTCCTAACGTATCACAAACATGAATGGTCCAGTTGAAAACCTATTGACTTGATTATGTACAAATAACCTCACATCACCATACCTCTAGATTTAGGCTGTTTGGTGCCTAGTCCTAGTCTTCATTTCCAGGCATGAGATACCCTAGTGTGGTTTTACACCAAATCAAGACTCAGTTTCGAAACTGTATTTCTGTCGATTATTTCTTCCCTTGTAAAATACCAATTGATGTTGTCCCTAATATCATTGGAAAGCCTGATTAGTCAACTTTAGAATGAGGAACAACTTTCAAAGATTGTGCATTCGCGAAATGGGCAACACAGCCAAACATGTGGGTAGCCCCAAAATATTTGCCAAAATCCCCTCTTCCCTTGAAGAATGCCTTAAGTTGCTCAGTGAAGCATGAGTTAGAAACCATAATTCTTGGGGTGTTGTCTTCCTTGGATGTCTACTTCGCAGTCTATTTTTGACTTCACCAGTCTCATGGACCTTGGTCCCAGCTTTATTTGGTACCAGGGCTGACATCAAATAAAGCTGCCATTTTGCATAGCAGAACATCAGCTTCCAGTTGCAGGGGATTTTGGCACATTTTTTGGGATGCAACCCAAATGTTTCGCTGAGTTGTTCATTGCACTAATGAATAATCCTTAAGTTGAATCTTGTGTAAAAGTGCATATTAAGGCTTTCCAACGATATAAAATACAGTACCAATTGGCATTATTAAAGGGCAGAAATAATTAGTGAATAATTAATGTTTCCAAACTTTTTGAGGAGTATAGATTACATTATTTAAGCCAACTGTTTTTTTAGTATATATGTTAAATTCGATGTTAACCCTTCTAACTCACCATTCTCTGCTCTACAGCCTGTAGATTACGAGAGCCGGAGCTCGTACTCCTTTTCTGTGGAGGTCCTCAACCCCATAGTGGACCCTCGCTTCCTACGTCGAGGTCCCTTCAAGGACCGGGCGTCCATCAGAGTGGCAGTCCTGGATGCAGATGAGCCACCCAGGTTCTCCCGAGCCAGATACCACATGGATGTGTCTGAAAACTGCCCACCAGCTTGCACTGTGGGACGAGTCAGCGCGGTGGACCCGGATACTGGACTGACAAATAATATCAGGTAATTACATTCTTTTTCTAAGCCTGTATTGAAAAGGACAGTGGCAAGTGAATGTAAATAAGGTGAGAGGGTGGGGGGAAGACATGTAGAATATGACACAGGCTGGATTCAAACCCATCCAGACATAACCGTTGGGCTATCAGTGCCCCAGCAGGTCAAAATTTTTGGTATGATCGCACAATTACCCTGCAGTCCATCAAATGGTGGTGCAGCCCACTCATTCAACAATTACACGTCATTGTAAGAGCTTCTCTGCCGGCACTGCTAACAGGTGATGTGGTGTAAAGGATTACCATGTTAAGTGATGACCTTTAGCCATCTGTGTCTGTGACTGCCGTTACAACAGATGTTTAAATCAGCAAGAGTACTTATGGATGCTGCTTTGTTTAGTTCTTTTATTTCATATCAAAACTAGTTATCAAAAGCCCAAGTAGGAAAAGAAATGGAGATTAGCATTAGTTGTAAACTCTGTACCGCCCATCGGCTTCATGTCTTATACTGAAACTGTTGAATGCATTGCCCCTATTAAATATGATAAATTCAGTTTAATTCAACAGTTCATCAGATGTATTTTGTCCATAAGTTAAACAGAGGAACATTTAGGAAGTAAACCAGTGATACACATATACTATATTTGAAGCCAACTCCTGGAAATTTATACTTTCAAGATTTTGAGGATTTTTGAGGTTAATACTTTTTCCAAGGTCAGTGAAAGTAATTGAAATCCGTGAGGAATGCAAAAATATTGCAGCTTCACCCCACTGTTGGACTGAGTCCAATGATCTTTTTTAGAGGGCAACCTAGCAAGCCCGTTGGAGCCCCCCTAAAATCTAAATTGGGACCAATCTCATTTGTTTACCTATACAAGGGGTCACTAACCTTTTTGAGCCTGAGAGCTGAAAGTAGAGTATTATGGAGGGCTACTTGCTTGATTTAATGATCTTAAGTAATAAAAATGTTGTAATTTAACAAAAATTAATAAATATTATGCATTTGATAGGCTGCACAAGACACTGTATCTTTACTTTTTCACTTTTAATTTTTCCCAACAGTATTTTTGCAACAGATTATTAAATTATATGAGATCAATGTACTTACATGCATCTTTAATTATTTATTTTTCTGTGTCAGCATCAAACTTTGACCCCATATAGGTCAAAGTTTAGGATAATTAGGCATTTTTAAAATCCAGTGCACATTCGTTATTTTTGTGTTTATTAAGTGTAATTTATCAGCAAACGTACAAATGAAATTTAAAAAAATGTCTATTTATTTCAAGTTCTGTGATGTTAGCTTGTGCTATTTTTTTTTTTAAATGTCCCTGGGAGCACCTCATTGGCTCCCTGCGGGCTACCAGGTGCTCACGGGCGCCTTGTGAGAAGAGCCGACTTTTGTGTAATGAGAGAAAAGGCTGTCGGTGTATCTGTCACCCTTAAATCCCTTCTCTTCTCAGTTTTAACTTCAGGAGATATCTTGGACCATGTGTGCATGCCTAATTGCAATGGTTGCTGCCATGTAATTGGCTCATTAGATATTTGCCTTAATGAGCGGTGGAACAGTACACCTCAGACAGTGATTGGTAAGTGTGTGAGCCTACCAAACTTTGCCCTGATATAACTATAAGCCCAGAACTTTCAAATTCTATCCTCTCACTTTTGTACGTTTTTTTTTTTCCAGTAAGTTTGAGCAGAAAGGAAAGTGATTTTTCTGTAACAACCACAGAAGACCGTGTCCCAATTAGCAGCAGCAAAAGTGCTAAGAGTGAGCGTATGGGGAGAAATGATAGTTGGTATATTCATAGAGATGTTTAGATAATCGGTGGCACTTCAAAAGAACTCCTATCAGCTGTGATAATCTCCCTATATTAATTCTTTGGCCATTTGAATGCAGACTTCCTTATCACTGCTGCACACACTCGCCCTGCCTGCTTCTTTCACTCTGCACCCTTCTGTCATCTCTGCTGGCTTCTTCCCTTTACTCTCTTTCTTCTTACTTTATTTATTTACCCAGGGGTGGAAAAATACTAAAATAAATGCTCAAGTGAAAGTTCAGTTACTTTGAAGAAATGTTACTCAATTATAGGTGAAAGCAGCTCTTTATGAATCTCCTTGAGTAAAATTAAAAGTATTTCAGTAAAATATATTCAAAGGACTCAGTATTTCAATGATATTGCCAGAGTATGGTGAGCAAACCAAATAATTGTAACCCCAGAGAAGCAATTTATCCTGACATACAAACTCACCTGCCACTATACAAGGCACACCTGCTCAACTGCTCCATTCAGCCAATCACATGATAGCATCTCAGTGCATTTAGGTGTGCAGACATGGACAAGATAAGCTGCTGAAGTACAGACCGAGCATCGGAACTGGGAAGAAAGGTAAATGGAGTGACCATGATCGTGACATGGCTGTTGTTGACAGTATTTTAGAAACTGACGATCTACTGGGGTTTATGTACAACCATCTCAAGGGTTTACACAGAATGGTCCAAAAAAGGAAAATATCCAGTGAGCAGCAGTTCTTCAAGGTGAAAATATCTTGTTGGTGCAAGAAGTCAGAGAGGAACAGCCGTAGTGGTTTCAGATGATAGGAAAGCAACAGTACTGTCATTTCTTGATTAAAATATGCATTATTTTGCTTTTAAATAAGCTCTAATTTTTTGGGTGCGTATTTTTCACGAGTACAAGCAAAATACTTACCATATTTTGTCTCGCCAACATCGTGGTTGCAACACATCTGATACAAAAACACGAAATATTCTCTTTCTCTGCGAAAACACATGCAAACACAGAGCGCTGCCATCTTGTGAGCAAGGGACGCAAAATAGCTGTGCTGTTACTGGTCGAAGACATCGGCATGTTGATAGCTGCTCTCTGATTAGTCGGTACTCTACAATTGAGCATGCTTGGGAAGATATCGAGTAACTGCGCATGTGTGAAGAAAAAGGTGTTTCCACATCCATTTGAGAAAGAAAATTATGTACGGTATTTGTTGTGAAAATACTGAAATTTCATTGATTAAAACTTTGAATAAAGGTAATTTTTGAGTTGTCTGAGAGAGTAAGGTCTGGGCAAAATTTGGGTGCATGTTATATTTCAGTACAGTGTTTTTCAGGCAAAAATCATGAAAATATGGAGTGCGTGTTATAATCAATTTCATCCTACAATCGAGAAATTACGGTTACTCAGTTAACCACTTGCTGCACCTAACGTATGCAAGAGATTATTTCTTAATGGGCAACAAGTTGAATCTTGAGGCAGATGGGCTACAGCAGCAGAAGACCCACTCCTGTCTGCTAACTGAGACTATAACCTATGCAGGTTCACCAAAACTGGACAATTGAATAGTGGAAATCTGATAGGCCTTGAATTCTTCTGTAACATTCAGGTGGCATGATAGTGTGGTTGATACTGTCTTGACACACTCTGGCCTTTTAGAACCAACTCTGCATCAATTAAAGAGGTCATGTCGAGCTATTTTTGTTTGTTTTGTTTTATATGCCCTTTAGTGTGTTTAACATGTTTCCTCTGCGTGATGGAGCACCACTGTGATCAAGACAAAATTCTGTTACAGTACCACTCACATGTAAACACAGGGTGCTGCCATCTTGTGAGCAAGGGGACCAAAATAGCTCCGCTGTGATTGTTCAAAGAACTCGGCATGTTGATAGCTTGGCCAGTACACTTCGACTGAGCATGCTCTTTGCTTCTCAGGTTTTTTAGCATAGGCCTACTGCATACTACAAACATACAAGCTATTTTGGTATTTATATACATACATAGTGCTTGAAAGTAGGTAGTTCCTAACACAGCCATAGGTTTCATACATCACATTGCCTCTCAATTTTTCTGAATTCACATCTGGTTACACTCTCTTGTGCTCACAGGACTAAGACCACTTTGAATGTTTTCAGTTTTGGGTTGTTGTGTGTAATCTGTAGGGCCTGAGCTGTGCTCGGCCGCCTGTGATTATCATTATGCCTCAAAGTGAATCAAAGTGGAAAATGAGTTTCAGAGTGTGAAATTGAGTCTTTTGCAGGAAGACCGAATAAGATTTGTCAATTTTGCCAAAATAGTGAAAATGATTTTGCTAAAAGTGATGTTCAGTGAAAGAGTTTCAGTAAATGAACTTTTGGTTGAGAAAATGTGATTCTGAGTTTTGTTCAATTTGAAAAACTATAAAAGTCACTCCAAAAAGTACAGGTACGCCTCGATTATAGTAACAGGAGTAAACACTTTTAGCTACTTTCAACCCTCTTTATTTACTATCACTACCCTCCTCTAAACACTGTCTTTTTCTCTGTCCAGGTTTTCCATCGATCCTCAGTCAGACCCAGAGGCTCTGTTTCGGATCACTCCTGACACTGGCCTCATCACCACGGCCTCGGAGCTGGACCGTGAGCGTGAGCACTGGCACAACATCACGGTCATCGCCACTCAGAGAGGTCAGACATCGCTCTTTGTCCATCACTTCCAACCGCAACAACATCATTAGAGCGTGTCTTCTTTCTTTGGAGCTGAAAGTCTTGATTGAATCCAACACTTTACCACCTCTGACACCTGCACCCGCTGATGAACGCGAGGGCGTTAGAGGTTTAAGAAAGTGTAAACCCAGTATTGTAAGGTGTCTGAAAAGCACATATCTTCTGTGTGATGCACTCCACTAAGCGGCTTAGTGCTCGAATCATCAAGCCATGAGGGGAATGCTGTTTGGCACCACAAATAGTTTGTTACAGCAGCTGGAGAATCAATTGATCTTCATTGTGTGGGTTATCTGATCCCACAATAGATCGGTTCTTATAAAGACTCAACTGGAAAGAAAGAATTAAAGGAACAAATCGAAGACAGCCGAGGCTTTACAGGCACAGCATGGCAGCAAGAAGAACAGAGAGAAACCTTTTAGTTCCAAGTAATGATAGCTAATTTCAGTGAATACTCAGACACTTCACTGTGTATCTTTTAGCTCAGAATAAAAACTGAAATGAATGAAAGCTGCAGATTAAAGGACAACCTCAAAGTCTGTTTGGCAGCTGTTTTTCCAGCTTTCAGTCAAGATCAAGTATGGATTTATTGTTAGTGGTGTTTCTAAGATCAAAACTGAAGCAAGTGGCCACAGATGCTTTTTATCAGAACATGAAGAAACATGCTGTTGACCCTGTGAAAGCAAATCAATCCAAAGTGGTAAAACCCTCTGAGCTATTTGAAGAGCCCACTTGAGAGCCATGTTCGTGGCCTTGACACACAGAAAAACAAAATTGATCACTGCAGATGCTGAAAGCTCAAAATAAAGTGAAAAAGATGTTCAGATGAAGACAAACATTCTCACCATCAGGGTAAATCTGTTTGGATCACCTGCACCTCAAGCTTGTTGCTGCTGATGGTACAAAACTGGACTCATCTGTTAGAGGAAAACTTCATAGTAACTTGCAGGTTACTAACAAGACCTACAGCTGGACACTAACAAATGACATTATTTGCAATATGCCAACAGATCCAGGTAGGGAGGGAAGAAGACATAGGAATTAATTCAGTTAAGCAGGAGCAGCATACACACTACAAATCAATCAAGGTTATTTTTAGCTGAAACAAAAAAAAATCAAACTGAAACTAAAAGAAAAATACGGTTTAACAGTGAAACAATAACAAAGATGAACTGTTTTGACTTTTTAAAAAAGTACCGACAGAAAGAAAAGTATTGACAGAAGCACCACATACCTAAACATCGATCCATTCATTCATCCATCTATCCATCCATCCACTTTTTTATTGATCCACTCTGCTTTATTTAAATCATCCATCTGACCATCTATGTATCCATCAAACCACCCATCCATTGTCCATCCATCTCTCTATCCAATCATCCATCCACCCATGCATCCAGCAAGTCATTCATCCATAATTATTTTCCTTCATCCACTGATTTTTACATCATTACATTTATCCACCAATCTATTCATCAACATCCATCCATCCATTCATGCATCTAGGTGCATCATCCATCTATCTATGAATCCATCTATCCTCAGTGTACATAATAACAGAATCCATCCATGCACACCTAACTTTTTCCTATCCACTTGTCCATCCTTCTTCCACTATTCCACATTTTAATTCATTGGCCAGTCAATCCCTTCATCCATCTATATATAATTTGCCCGTACATCTGTCCAGTTATAAATTCATCCATTATCCATTGATCATTCTTTTTATAACATCACCCAACTTGTTTTTACTCTTATCCATCAGTCTATCTATCGATTCATCAATCTTCAACCAAAATGCATTCATTATCCATCCATTCATTCATCCATGCTTGTATCAATAAATTTTTTCACCCATCAGACTTTCTAATCAGCCACTAATCTTAAAATCACTCCTTCATTCCATCCATCTATCCCCCTCTAGATGATCAATCCACTAATTTTTGCATCCATACATCAATGCATTTATCAATCCCTGGATCTTTCCGCTGGACTATCATCCATCATCATTCCTTCCATTAATCAATTAGCCAGTTCAACTACCCATGCATCCTTTCTACATCCATCCTTCCATCAGTCCACCTCGTCATTATTTGATTAATCAATTCAAACCCCCACCTTTCAAATTATCTATACCATACATATTTATCCATCTGTCCATCCATTCATCAATCTTTCTGTTCATGCATTTATAATTCCTTCCTTTTGGGGCTGTGTTTGGGTGGCAATAGGCTCAGCAAGTTGATCCTGGCATTCCAAGCACATAAAAGAACATAAAACTACTCATATATCTTTTATGTGGTGTAAGGGAAAGGATTCTCCAAAGCTACAGCGTGCAACAATAACTCAAGTGATGTTTAAGGCAAAGATTGTGATGTTTTAAATGGTTTAGATAATGTCTCAGGTTCTGTTTATGGTTATCAAGTACCTAAAACTGAACTTACATGAATACCTAAATTTATCTGCAGGTTTAATGAAATGTCAACATGTTGAAAGTATAGTTGAAAATCAAAACATGCAGCTCCACAATGGTAAATGTTTGCCAACACCCTTTCTGCCCTCCAGTAGTCCAGGACGGTCACTCCATTAATAGCATTCTTTGATGTCACATTTGGTGTTTCCAGTGAGCTTGTTGTGTCTGTCATGGTGGCTCTGTAATTGCCTATGACACTACAAGATGCAGGCTGTTCCAACTATAAAATGTAAGGATTTCTCCAGCTTTGAAACTACTGAAACATTTATGGTAATGTAATAACTCATTTTGGAACAAACGTCATCAAGAATTAGTCATTGTTAAATGAATTTAGTCAGTTCAATGCAGAGTTTTTAACCTAATGCACTTTTAAAAGACTTGCTCCATGATCAAAACATTCGTATGTCTCATCTCATTGATTTAGTGAGGGCGTTGATAATGATTTTTTTTTCTGCTTACAGAGGTGCCAGATTAGTAAAAGCCTCTAAAATTAACTGCATGGTTCATTTTTGAAAGGCAATGACAAACCATCTATTCTCTTATTTAGTCGTTTGAGGATTAACTCCAGCCTTCTTCTAAATCCTGGGTATAAGTCTGTTTTTGGCAGATGACGAGTCATTATTTGGCTCTCCTCCCAAGTACACCCCCAAAATACACAGGCACACAGTTTGGTTTAAAAGTAAAGAATTGTTAGAGAGAGCTGTCCAGTGTGTGGGGAAGAGATGTTGTTTTCCTGCCAAGTCCTGCTCAGGACAAACTTAATCCTTACTTAAAATCTACTCAGGGCTCCTCGTGGCAGTGGTGTTGCTCGGACTGCAGAGGCAGCACACTGAGTGCCTGTCTTGAATAATGAGCTCTATCTAATAAACAGGCTGTGTTGACATAAAGCGCAGTCGGAGCCTTGCTGTGGCTACGGGCAGGCCGGCTCACCCGGTGGCATTACAGCGAGAGCTCATTTTCAGCTTTTCAGCGATGGGAGCCCGGTCGCTGTCATCCATGACACAGTGTTACAGCTCCAAATCTGAAAATGCTCAGTTGGTGTGTGTGCGTGTGTGTGTGTGTGTGTGTTAGCTTACAAGAAGTGTGGCACCCCTGTGTTGCAAGGTTGCCTGCTTAGATAAAAGAGTTAAGATGTGTGCCACACAGCCTGGATGGTGTCTGAGCCCTGAAATGGGATGTTGAATGTTCAGCAAGGAGATGGACTCTGTGAGAACTTCACATCTGAGTGTGTGTGTATCCAAATGAATGGGGTGTGGGAGACCCTCTGCCAATCCATTTAGACTGTGCCCTTGTGTAACTGCATGCAGATTGACTGCTTTCTACATCCCTCTGCTCCCTCTCCCTCTTTCTAACGGGCTCACACACACTCACTCGACGCTGGCTAAGAAGGAAACAGTTTGATGTGGAAAAATTCAACAGCTATAGAGGCATAAGAGCCTTTGAGCTGTAACACAATCCAAATGAAACCAAATGCCTCTGTATATTTAGCCAATTGTGCACTCCCTAATGTGATCTGAGTGCTGTTGAAGTTTGTGGACAACACTGAAAAGCTTGATCTTGCCCATGAGCACAATTGAATGGATTTAATGGAGTGTAAAGGTGCACTGGTGTCAGTGGATGCTCTGATATATGGAGCATTGGAGAACTTTATTCATGTATTTTCCCACAAAGAACTGTCTAAGGAGTGATGTATTCTTAGCTGCCTGTTGTTGTTGACTTTTTCAGACAATCCCAATCAGGTATCCAGAGTTGTGGTCGCCATAGAGACGTTAGATCTGAATGACAACGCACCTGAGCTGGACAGGCAGTACACCACGGCCCTGTGTGACTCCTCATCCATTGGACAGGTCAGTATGTGTTTAAATAACCCCAAATGTCACTGAATATCATTTGCATAAATACTAGGGCTGGGAGATATAGACCCAAAATATAATCTATGATATTTAAAATAAAAACATGTCAAAACCTATTGCAACACGAAAGAACTCCTTTACACACAATATCGGGCATTTTTCATGTTTTATTTAAAGGAAAATGTTATAAAACCCCTGTTCACTTTCTAAAGTGTATAAAAATAATTGCAACACATCCATATATTGAGGATGTAAAAAAATTCTAAGCATCACGGTGCAAATGTCTTTCCTGTTTTCCACCTCACCCAGTAGTCTTTTTATTAGGGGGGGAATCCAATACAATATTATCACAGTACTTGAGTCCTGATTTAGTTTGACTGCAGTTCGTAATATTTTACAATATACTGAGAAGTGTGAAACTTAACATCACAACACATGTCAATGTTAAACTTTTTCTGTTTACATATACGCCCTACAAGAAAAATAAAAACAGAATTCTATGTAATTAACGTACCTTGTATATCATTACATTTATTTTTCTGTTACTTCAATTTTGTTGAAAACAGGAGTAATACTCATAGAAAGATGTCGATGTGTAGCCCGTAAATGCAACCCCTCTGCTGTGCTCATATCATCAACTTTTAGCCTCATTGCTCTGAAGAGTCTAAGACTGAGGCACACGCCAGGACTCCAACCAGCATGTAACAAAAGCCCTTGTTTCCCACATGTTAAGCCATTAATCTTTGCACACAAAGTTAGCAATGGATTGAGCTATTTACTCCAATCACTCAGAGCTAAGCATGTCAAGTGTTGGCTGGTTTATCGGTAGTGTTAGCTTAGTATTAGTTTAGAATTAGCTTTGCATTAGCTTTGCTGCCATCTGCTATTACTGTCCATGAGTGGTGCCACGTTAGGTCATCCTTTTGTCCACAGTCTTGTTTTTCTCATGCGTCACTCTTTACAAACCCTGTGGTATGTCCATCTTTAATCCCTTACAAAGTCTAAAATAAATCCACACCATGGTTTTAAATGTCAATGTGGCATCCCTTTTGCCTTTCTTTCCAGTGCAGCCATATTTGTTAGCTATAATCTAACTGTTACACTAACTCTCTGCACAATCACCCATCTGACCTGGCTCAACAGCACCATGAATGTGTTTTTTTCTGTAAAGCGTGATTAAAAATGTTGGAAATTTATACATTTAAAAATATAGATACTTAGTGGCTGCAAATCGATACAATTGCCACACCAAATATCATGATAGAATAGTGTAAGTTTTTTTCCCCACTGCTATTTATGTTGAATGTTCACTACCTTAAAACAGCCAACAAATAAACGCTTTTATTAGCATCCAGGGACATACATCTCCTAACATCAGAAGTGATCATACACAAAGCTGTTTTCTCCTATCATAAAGAAACAGTAAAGAAATATGCCAACAAACAAAAAGTCTAACAGCTGTTTCACACTGAACATATTATGCTACTATTACTGCAGTGGTGCATGTTTGCATATTATCAAGGCAAAGCTTTCACGGCGCCACCACATCTTACACGCTGAAAATCTTAAGAATGAAGGAGGTATGTTTGTGTACAGCAGTAATTTGTCACCGACAAGAAGAAACAATTCACTTACACTTCCTGGTTAAGTTTTTCAGAGGTTTTGTTGTTTTGTTTTTAATCAATGCTCAGTTGGCCATTTCTGTGGAGGAATTCAGCGTGTTGATTCAAAATGGTTTTATTCTGAAGTTTTTTCTGTTTTAGTAATTCAATAAATCAAGTCTCCTGTTGGAAGTCTTTCTTCCTTAACTTTCTGTTGAAGCTCTGCACTGAGGTTAGATTAATGGAGAGATGGAGCTGTGACAGGAGGGGAGTTCAGCCAAAACTAAACACACTCACATGCCAAGTACAAAAGCCACAGCGTGTTTGCCAATGATGTCGTGTGTTTCAGCCACACATATCTAGTGTGTGACAGCTGTATAATAAAATGTGATACTGATATTTCTTGTGCTTTTTCAAAAGATGTGCAAACATCTGCAAGATCACAGCACAATGAAGAAATAGAAAACTGAAAAACAGTGTGCCTGTTCGTCTCTTTACAAGCTGTGCTTCATGCAAACTTGCAAGTGCATGTAATAGTAATCCTAAAAACAAAAGACGCCATAGGGCTCTATCATATGCTTTATATAAAATGTTTTGTGTCTTTCTGATTTTCCACCTGACACACTCTGCACTCAAGCTGGTTAAATAATGAGAACATCCTCTTACCTTTATATGTATATGTTGATATCTATCTCTATATATATAGATATAGATATAGATATATATATATATAGATATATATATACACACATATGCACATTTGCAGTCCATTTCTTATCTATAATTTAAGTCCTTGCATTTTATTTTTCTTTTATCTTTTATTTATTTTACCTTGCACATTCTATTTTTTATATATTTTGTAAAAGTGTTGTGTATATTTGCATCTTAACTTTGCCCATTGTTTTATATTTCTGTTTTTCATGGGCATAAGTTTTACACTAAGAGATGAAGAGAAACACTCTTTCTGTATGTCCTGTACATATGTCAGAAACTGTGAATAAAAGTCAGTTTGACTTTGACATGCGCTCATGCAAGCAGCCAGGTTTGCATTTGTCTTAAAGTGAGGATTGTTCAGGCACAAAGCTTTTCTATCCCATCTTGAGAACACAGAAAATGCACCTTGACCCAACACCTGCTCTGAAGTCAAAACTGTAGTACAGTTCCTGATATCAGAGACGTAACCGCAGGATGCACAACAGTGCACACACACTCACCTCAGTTTAACATCAGTGCACTGGCTGTTAAATTCTGAGTTTTTAAGTTCAGGAGTGCTGAGAGACACCCTGTGTCTTTTCAAGCTGTCCTCCATACACATTTGCCAGTATTTATGCACTCATGAACATGCAGAAACACACACTCTAAAGTGCTCTCATGCAACAGGCAGCGCTCGGATGTCACTTTTGGCTGGAGCAGCCTATTTAAAGCAGGATCAGGCAATGAGACAGGTGTAGATGAGCGTTTATGCCCACCGTAAGCCAGCTGCAGTTTATTTGGGACATTATCAAGAGCTCTGAGAGCCCTGCACCTAAATTGCCATGTGCTGACCCACTTTAAGCACTGTGTGTGTGTTAAAAATGTTTTTTAGAAACCTCAGCAATCAACATTTCCCTCCTCCCTGGTAAGGAACAAATCAAGAGAGCTCTTCATTTGTTATAATCCATTTTCCTTCTAATTCTATTTAGTAGCCTGTGTGTAGACGCAGTCCTTTACTGTATGCGCTCCAGGGAAGGGATAAAAAATATTAATAATAATAATAATAAAACAGATTATTAAACAGATTAGTTTGACATAATACTGTTAGAGTTTTTTTGATACAAACAATATATTTACTCTTTGCATCTGTTTCTTTGTAATCAGTTCATTAAAATACACTTACCAATGGCCAAATGAAGTAAGAAAAACATATTATTTTATTTGTTATGTTGTCTTGCCCTTCATTTTTTTGAAAATGTATTTTTTTAAACTAAAAAACCTTGCCCAGCCCCTAACAAGAGTCTCATTTCAAAGCAACTTTTTAAATGTCTATGAGGAATAAGTTTTAACTTTGTCTTCTGTCTTTTGTTTTGTGCTGGAACAAGCTTTTCTTTGTGTAAAAATGGGACAATCCCTGTGAAAATGTTGCAGTTTATTAGTCCTCCCTCACTGCAGGAGCATAACAAAACATAATTTGACGTATAGCCGTTGTCACAGCGCCTGCTTTTGTTTTCACACCTCTCCTCCTACCGCAGGGATGAGTTCCTGGAACTAAATGTTGGCACTGCTCGGAGAATATTAAGGAAGGATTTGATGGTTTTTTCAAGGGTTTTTTTTTCTGCAGTGCTGTGGATTTGTAATTTGTGAGGAAGAGGAAAGAGAAGCTCACACAAAAAACAGCTCACAAAGGTTCAGAAAAAGTTCAGATTGTGGAAAGCCCAAGGTTATGGTTGACAAGTTTCCTGCACTGGAAGAAGAGCTGCATGTGTTGATTTGAGACCTTTCATGTTTTTGTCCCTGGGTCAGATTTGCAGACGTGGGAGTGAATGAAAGTGCATTTTTGACATAGAGTTATTTTCAATAATTCACACAGGTAGAGACACAAATGGAGGAAAGTGTGAATACAACTGCCTTAAGCTTTTATAAGCATCCCAGGGTTTCTTGAAGATCCTCAAAAAGTCTTGAAGAATTATTACTTTTTAAATTAATGGTTAAAAATGTATTTTAAATGTCTTATTTTTACTTATGAGAGGTCTTGAAATTTAGGTAGGACTTAACTGACATATATCTGAACTAGAGAAGCACTCAGAGAGCGCAGACCTCCGCCAAGCAGGTCAGTTCCACCCATAAATTGTGATTTCCACCCAACGTTATTGTCCTATATTTATTTTATACGTACATTATGGAATGAAAAATATCAATCTGCGAGAAGTGTGATTATTGTTGATATAAATATCATCCAATAGAGTGACCTAGTTAGTAGTGGGTCTTGTAACTTGTTGACTGAACCAATTTGCTGCTGCTTGTACAGATGTTGGTGTTGAGCGCGCCGCACTGCTTCCAGTGGGCGATGTCACCAACCTGTCGGTCGGAACAAAACAATGGCACTTTGGTGCGAAGCGCATTCGCTCTATGAGAAATTTAGGGGTTGGGTTTTTACTCAAATACACACAGACTTCTGCTATGACGGACTATTTCTGTATTGACATTATAAGCAGAACAGCGCTGGGCTTTCTCCATTGGCAAAACTCCTCCTGTGTGCTGTGTCTGTGAGCAGAACTCTGTAGGCACAGCTTTCAGTGCTGATTGGCTGATCTGCGTGCTCTGCATGTAACCCGAGCGAGTAACCAATCAGATGGTGCTGTGGGTGGGACAAAGTAGAGACAGCAGATGTAGCGGCATGGAGAACTCCTCCGCTGGCATTGCAAGGGAAGCTGGGAAATGTTGTGACAAAGGCTTAAAAAATAATTTGTCACTTTGCAAATGAACTACAATTCCCATAATACCGTAAATGAACGGGATTTGCCGTTATAAACTTCAATGTTTCGTTGTCACAGGAATCTGGATCTGATCAGCACCAAAATGTAATGGCTTCTTCCTTGGACCAAACCTCACCTCTGGTAAAATTTTAATGTAAATCCATCCAGTAGTTTTTGCGTAATCTTGCTAACAGACAAACAAACCAACAGACAAAAAAACAAACAAACAGACAGACACCAGAGAAAACATAACCTCCTTGGCAGAGGTAATAAGTTTTGAATGCAGCACTGTCTTATTAGAGGTAATGGGAAGGTTTATATCATTGATCGGCAGCTGTGCCAATCATGAGAGCTACATTCATTTAATAGTCATTGCCCTAAGGGCCATGTTTTTGCAATGCAAGTGATTTTTCTCTCAAAGATGTCTATTCATGGTTTATAGAGAGAGACAAATAAACAGTTGATGTGACTAGGAATATAAATGAGCTGCAATGGAATTCAAGGCAACTTTTTTTCAATGCAAGCACATTTCCTAATTTTAATCCTTAATTCTGTTCGATTACAACCAGCTATAACTCCATTATCTTTGAAATCATGGTGGGTTTGCCCCCCCCCTTTTTTTTTTTTTTTTTTTCCCCTGGGCTGCCAGTTTTCCACCCCTGGTTTGTATGTCTACAAATGCCAATTTCAATCAAGTTAGGATTTTGTGTTTAACATAATTAATAACAGAACTCAATGATTTACAGCTTTATTAAATTGAATACACTACACAAGACATTTAATGTCCAGACTGATAAACTTTATTGTATTTTTTGTTGTTGTTTGGTTCTTTGCGAGTATGCAATCAATTTGAATTTGATGCAACATGTTCCAAAAAAGCTGGGACAGGGGCAACAAAAGACTGAGACGGTTATGAGTGCTCAGTAAACACCTGGTTTGAACCTCCCACAGATGAACAGCTTAACTGGAAACAGGTGAACATAATGATTGGGTATAAAAGGAGCATCCCCTAAAGAATCAGCTCTCTACGAGCTAGGATGCAACAATATTGATCTTTTGGCTGATCTGCGTGCTCTGCATGTATTATGTCTTAAGAACTGTGTGAGCAAATAGTCCTACAGTTGAAGAACATTTCTCAAAAAATAGTCGCAAGGAATTTAGGGATTTCATCGTTTACAGTACATCAAAAGATTCAGAGAATCCAGAGAAATTTCTGCACATCAGCTGCAAAGCAGAGAACCACCCAAGGACAAAACCGAATAAATTCATAAATTGCTGGCAAAAATGAACTTTGACAAACTCAAAGCTGACAGATCCTTGACCCCTGATCCACCAACAACTGTTTCTGACAGCCTTTCAATAATCATTAGTGAAGAGGAAAACATGACGAATGGAAAAGAAAGTGTAAAAAAATTGCTAAATACTGAAAGAACATGGAGTTTTTCAAAGGAGGAAACACTGAGTATGAGGCATTGTTCAAGATATGCTAGAAAGATCTTTTCACTGAAAGGTCTCATCACCTGTTTTTCTATCATATTCTGTCTCTGTTAAAATGTACTAAAATGGATTTTTAGAATCAAAATTAAACATTAAAACAAATATTGAGCTTTTGGTGGCTTTTGTTATACTGCAAATTTGTCTCACTAGAATACACACGACCCGCATGGATTCTCATGAGAAGGAGGCACGCGCTGATTGGCCGCTGGAACGACAGTAACCGTAAGGGGGTTGTGACCAACACTGAAACAACAGCAGTCCATCCGTCATGGCTCATACTTCGACAGATGAACCTGACCAGGCTTCCGGTTACGGAATTTGTTCTATTATGTACGAACCTGAATCGGATCCTGAACAGGAGACTGATGATGCTGAGGTGATGGAGGAAACTTGCAGTGTGCAGCAAGATGTCTCTAAGTGGTACTTTGTCTTTACTTTTATAGAGAGTGTCTACTTTCCTCAACTGTGTGGTTAGTTAGATTTACCCCAAGTCGGTAACCTTACATCTACAGAGGCTTAGGCCCATCCCAATACTACCTCGTGTCAAAGGGCTCTAATTTCGTAGACCAGGCGCAGGCGGGGCGCACCTGCCCTGCGCTGCGCCAACAGGGTGTGTCCAGGGCATTTTGCAAGTTTCGTGCACGGCCCAGTCTGGCGCAGGCAGGCGCACCCACGCCTCCGTCTCTCCTACCGGTGCACGTAGCAGAGAGGGAGGAGATAAGACTTGAGTGGGTGTAACACAGCCGAGTGTGATCTTCACCAATCAAATGAACGCCTCTCCTCACCTTTAAATGCGCCGCGGGCGAGGCGCAGTGACAACTTCACCTCGGTGGCGAAGAAGGTCAGAGCCGCTGTCACTTTTACAGCAACTGGGAGAGTGCAGGGGCCACCGGGCCGCGCATCGGAGGACACTATGCGCTTCACCATGTGGACCACCTTGCGGGACAGATGTAATCTGTTCCTGTGTCATAAATAGGAGTACAAAATTAAGTGATAATTACATTTAAACACAGCAGCAGGTTAATCCATTTATCATGCTTGTGATCCACATGCATTCCTGGTCTGTCATGGCCAAATAGCAGCACCTTAGGTGAAATTATATCTCCTTCTCATCCTCCTTGCAATAATGTACTCCATCTTTTTAGATCACGTTATGAATAAAGATTAAAACAGAGAAATACAAATACATGTTACATGAAATAGGGGTTGTTGTGATTGTTTATTGCATTGAAATGTGCCTGACACTCTGGACACCTGCCTGTGAGGTTTTGGTGACGTGTGTGCACTATGCGCCTGTCAGCCAAATTACCACTGCCTCGAGTGCGCCTCGCCTGTGCCGAGAATAGACCAGGTTGGAGCTGGCGGGCTTTCAACGCACCTTCCGCGCGGTTTTTTGGCACCAAATTGTCACTGCGCCAAGCTGAATCTGTGGACACCTCCCCCTGGTGCGCCGTCACACCCATCTCGGCGCAGCTGGTCTACCAAATTGCCAAATTGGTGGCGCACGGCGGTGCGCCGGACGAAATTCCCACTGCGCGGGGTGCGCCAGGCTGCGCCACCCTGAGTTGTGCTAGGAAATTAGAGCCCAAAATGTCACTAAAAAGTGATGCATGTACTTATTTTTATATCCATGGTCATTGTGATATTGGAAAAACACTCCGGTGTGAAGTGGTTTCCACAAAGTGAACAGTGAGGCAGGAGGAGTAGCAGGAAGATTACTTTTAAAAATAAAGTTAATCCACTGATCTTTAATAGTTTGATTCACCAAGGTTTGGATGAGAAGACTTTTGTGTTAATTGTTGCAGTCAACAACCAAACAAGCAGGAAAATGGAAGGCGTGGTTTTCAGGTAGCCGGTTTTCATGTTATCGATATTCAGGCGGTTGTATGTGAGGAGCCTTCTGTGATTACGTTACCTGAGGAGGCTCGATAAAATCTTGTGTATTGAAACATACCACCAAGTGGTTTAAACAATGACGCCAAACAGAAAAACAGGGCCGCTTTTAACCTCAACATTTTCAGGCAAGTTTCAACAGAGGGCCAACTACAATATACATGTTATATAAGCAAAAATGTGTTTTCCAGGTGATGACCCCTTTAAACAATGTGAATCAAGGCTATTATGTCCCAAATGAGACTAAAAAAAGTTGGTTTTAACTATTTCTCAGTTTGGGTATTGAAAGGATCTGAAGAAATCTTCAGTTTGATTTTTGATCAGCAATCCTGATATTTTTATTAAAAAAATGTCTATTTTAATGAAGTATTTATTGAACCACACCACTTTCCGAGTCAGACCTGAAACTTCAGGGTTTACCATTTGTTTTATTTTTCATTCATGAAATTCAATCCAAGTAAGTTTACTCCTCACTCTGGGGAAATATAAAGTTCTGTTTTGTTTGATGCAGCTTGAGCATAGAAACACAGAGATCGAGTTTAACTCACAGCAACAATTTATGCCAGTTAAAAACTGAAATAAAGATTTCAATCAAAAACTTTGTTAGATTTAACGGTGGCGCAGCAGGTAGCTGGTTCGATTCCCGGGTCGGGCAGGGCCTTTCTGTGTGAAGTTTGCATGTTCTTCCCGTGCATGCGTGGGTTCTCTCCGGGCACTCCGGCTTTCTTCCTATAGACCAAAAACATGCTCATTAGGTTAATTGGTCACTCTAAAAATGCCCTTAGGTATGAGTGTGAGCATGAATGGTTGCCTGTCTCTATAGGTTGACCTGCAATCGACTGGCGACCGGTTCAGGGTGTACCCCGCCTCTCGCCCAATGACAGCTGGGATAGGCTCCAGCCCCCCGCAACCCCGAAAGGGATAGTCGGTAAAGAAAATGAATGAATGAATGAATGAATGAAAAATAATTGAAAAAATGGAGGCGACATGTCTTGGTCTTTTCATACTCTGAGCAGTTTTATCTTATTGCAAACTGATACTTTCCAAACTTCACATCACAGTGTCTTTAAAACAGTCACGTGTATGTTAGGGCTGGGCATTGTTGAGAACCTCACAATTCGATTTCGATTTCGATTCTTTGGGTGGCGATTCGATTCAGTATTATTTCAGTAAGAAGCAGAAATACACAAATAATCAGACTACCTGTTGACAATTTTTAATTTTTCTTATTTTGATGCCAATGTGAACATATGTGGTTTGCTCATATTTTTGAGCAAACATCTGAAAATAAAAATTTGCACAGTAATAACTTATTTGTGCATATGGAGTACAAAAGTAAAAACATGACAGTTAACACTATAATAATAAATGTCCACCTGGTCTTTTTTGTCTATAAATGTGTCAGGAATTGTCCTTTGAATACATTTTTCACCCTTTTTTCATGAGAAATAAAAGTAAACAATTTTTGCAAGTATTTGTCATTATTATGTTATAAATGCTTAAAACAGTTAAACAATTACCAGAAAATAATAAAAATGGCTTTGAATTTTCAACAGGATTCTTTTCAAAACAATTGTAAATGAACATGTAGAAATTTTCTGAGATGACCAAAAATAAACTTCACCTATTTTACATAAACTCAAACATTTTTGTTTGCCTTCAGCATTTAGTGTCCATGTTACAGCCTGTTATATTAGACCATGTCCAGGCGTTTTTTTACTGATGGTAGTCCCTGAAGCAGTTCCTGTCAAGCCGAAGACAGAGATCTCGACATTTCTTCCTCCAATATTTCTAAAATTATTATTTATGGAATCCATAAAAAACGAACTATGATCAAAAAGACAATAAATTACAAAGAAAAGACGGCAAAACACAGGGAAATATGTCGAAAATACGGCAAAACACAGAGATAATACGGCAAAAGAACGAAAAGAAAACACTCCAGAATTATACTAATGCTGTTGTGTTTAATATTTTACATTATTTACACAGAAAATACTGATAAACCGCCATTAAATCACTCTCATGTTCGGCTCTCAGTTCTATCACTCTGCAAGCATGTCTTCTTCTATGACCGGCGACAGCTGGATAAACAGTGAAAAGGTGCACAGCACCCCCCACTGGCCAGGAGGTCAATTGATTCAGAGGATTTGCTGAATTGATATTGAATTGGGAGGGGAAATATTGCAATACATTGATGAATCGATATTTCTGCCCACCCCTAATGTATATCACAATTCACCCAGAGTTATTGAATGAGTTTGCTTGTTGACAACATGGAGAACTACAAGGGTAGCTGTTTTATTTACTCATGCTGCTTGGACAAAAAGGGGGACGAGATGGTCCGATAGCGGAAATAAGGGAGGCAAGAAGAGGAGGAGAATGAACTCGGGCAGACTACAGAGTGGTGCAGGAATAAAGCAAAAAAAAAATGAAAAGTGAGTTAGCATTTACCACTTCCTGGTTCCCAAGCCCAAAACTATGTGAGATTTAGCATACCCATGTACGGTATATCTGAAATATGGTTAAAGATAAACATCCACACAAGATCTTAATGTTCAATCAGAAATAATAAAATGCATCTGATATTGTCTGCTTTTGAATTTTAGAGTGTTTTTGTGTGTTTGCTATCAAACTGCTAACAAGGCCAAAAATGGGGACCCTAGTATGAGCATTTCTGAATGTGTTTTATCAACCAGCATCGCACATATTATTGCCACTTAGGATAAACTAGAAAAGATTGTGATTTCCACCCAATAATATAGTCCTATATTTATTTTATATGCACATTGTGGAATGAAAAATATCAATCTGTGAGAAGTGTGATGATTGTTGATACAAATATCATCCAATAGAGTGACCTAGTTAGTAGTGGTTCTTGGAACTTGTTGTCTGAACCAATTTGCTGCTGCTTGTAAAGATGTTGGTGTTGTGTGTGCTGCGGCGCTTCCAGTGGGCGATGTCACCAACCTGTCGGTTGGCGCAAAACCACCACTTCGGTGTGCCAGGGTTCGCTCTATGTGGAATTTGGGGGTTAGGTTTTTACACTCACACACACAGACTTCTGCTATGACGGACTATTTCCATATTAACATTGTCAGCAACCTTGTTCTGAGTAATTAAACGGCACGTTTGGAGGGACTGCAAGCGAGCACAGCTGCTGCGTGTGTTTCTATAACATTAATGGGCTCACAGTGATGTTACTAGTAGCTGTTAGTTGTAGAGGACTGGGGTGTTTATTACAATTTCAGGAGAGTCTGCTGCCTTATTTTATCTTAGAAACCAAGGCTCCAGGAACCGGGCTTTCTCCATTGGCAAAATGTTTCCTCCTCTCCTCTGTGTCTGTAAGCAGAATTCTGCGTGCCCCAGCTTTCGCTGCTGATTGGCTCATCGGTGCTGACTCTGTGTGTAACCAGAGCGTGTAACCAATCCGATGGTGCTGTGGGTGGGACAAAATATGGCCCAGTGTTAAGTAATGGGACTTCATCATAAACTTTAATGTTTTTCTGTGACGTCAATCTGGATCGGATCAGCGCCGAAATGAATTGCCGTCTTCCTTGGCCCAAACCACACCTCTGGTAAAATTTTCATGTAAATCCATCAAACAGTTTTTGTGTAATCTTGCTAACAGACAAACAAAACAAACAGACAAACAACAAGCAGGCAAACAAACAAACAAACAAACAGACAGACTCTGGCGAAAACATAACCTCCTTGGCAGAGGTAAAAATGGCGTTTTCCTATGATAAACCTTTGACTTGGGATATCTAAAATGCAACCAACATATAAATGTTTTAAAGCAGCACTAACTAAGATTTCGGCTTTCAGCTCTCTAGGGGCCTCTGTGGTCATTGAGTGTAACTGCACGCTCGTAAAACAGAGCGCCTCACACCAACGTGCATTTGTTGACATACAGAGGGAGGAGAAGCGAGCCAACAGGACGTCCCAAGAGACAAATAAACCATGTGGACTGATAAAGTACAGTCTGATCATGTTTCTATTTGAATAAATCATCATGTACTAAAAGTCCAATAGTAGCAGGGCTAAATTAGCATCGGTCGGACATCCTGCCTCGTCTTTCAGCTCATGCCAGCGAGCTGAAAGACTCCTATGTAGGAGTGTGAGCCAGAGGTCCCTATTTCCATTAGGAAAATAAGTGCATATTTACTTTACACTAAATTCTGTTCATTAAATCTGTTTTAAAAATTCATGAACTGCTTTATATTCTCCTTTTCCCAACATTTAGCTTTCACCTTGAGGGGGAAGTGACGTATGCCGTAAAGCAGCCAAAGCAGTAAAAATTTGTAGTTTTTTAATGTGGAAGTGTTCCTACCATCCACATCCAAGTTACTTAGTGCCAGTGAAGGCGATACAGACCCCCTCAGACCATGACAGAGGTGTGATTCAACCTGTTGTAAGGCGAGGTGCCATCACAATGATTCTAGAAATATTATATTTGGGTAGTGTGGGTGTTGGTTTAATGGGATGGGAAAGATAGGGAGTAGGATTTATGGATGTCTCTTGATGTTTATAACCTTTTTGTCCTGTCCCTTTGCTCAAAAATTTTTATTTCAATCTGAGGTCCAGACTGCAACATTTTTTCATGTAATAAATTAAAGATGGTGATTGTTTCTCAGGATAGAGCTGTAACAGCCACCACTTTGGTGTATGTGTTATCTCAAGAGTGCCAAATATCGGCATTTCCTTCCAATTCCCAAATTAACAAATACTAAAACCTTTTATACATTTCCAGTAAAAGGAAATAGTCACCCCAAGAATTTTACCTTGTTTGACAAATCTGTCATCATACTGAACATCAGTGATCATCAGCCCCCCAGAACATTATCAAGTTCAAAAAAGGTGAAGGGGGATTAGTTGTAGTTTGGAAAGTATCTACAGCTATGAATGCAACCCCTTAAACTCTTGGAATCTTTTTTACAGAAATCCACCTGCCAGCCAATATTAGCCAACATTCAACCAGGAACATGAGCAAATTTTAGTCAAACCCAGTGATGAACAACATGACAGACCAGAGAGAAACAGCCAAGATATTGCAATTGTCCCTATCACCCATAATGCTGTCACGCATCTTTCGCCAGATGAAAACCTCAAAATCAGATAAAACTCTCATTATCCATTTTTCCCCATTTGTCATTGGAGCACAGAAACAGAAATCGGAAAAAAAGAGTTGTTATCAGTGTTTTCATTTTCGTTTAAGAGACGAATATTGAGAAAACAAATCATATTCTGTATTAAAACAGAGCATATTGTGTCTACAGTCAGCTAAATAAACTGTACTATGTGGTCAAGACTTGAGCTTCACTGTAAGCTTCTTCCTAAACTTCACTGTAAACAGGTTTCTGTAAATTTTACAGTAACTTACTGGCAACAAGATGCCAGTAGGTTACTGTAAATGTCTTTACAGTACCATGACTCTATTTTAAGTAACAGGATAATAACTGTATTTTCTAAAACAGCATCCTTATTGCATTTTATTTACAATATCATTGCAGTTTATTATTCTACATTGTCTTTAATGCATTTGAAATTATAGAACTTGCTGTATTATAATTTATTTTACTATACATTTAGCTATTTAAATGATCATTTATAGCAATATATAGTTTTGTGAAGAAAAAAAATTACATACATTCATTTTCAGTGAATCAAATACTTTTCTCAAGTATTTGTTGCAAAAAGGTGAAACATTTACTAAAGTGAATCTTGCCTTTTTCCAGGCGAATTTTTTCTCTTAATCAGTCAATCAACTAATCTTTATTTGAATGGCACCAGTTCATAACAAATGTTTTTTCTCAAGCCACTATACAGTGGAGTAAACTGAAGCCATGTTGGTCTATTGCTCTTTTCAGTTGTTTACTGTATAGACTTTTTACAGTAGGTAGCTGTAGATATTAGGGTTGGGAATCACCAGTTGCCGCACCATACGATACTATCACGATGCTTGAGCCACGATTCGATAGTATTGCAATTTTGTGATATGCCAGTATTGCAATACAATATATTGTTATTTTGCAATTTATATATTATTATATTGTATTATTTGTAAAATATTATAATTGAGATATCACACAATAACAAAACATGTTATAAACTGGGAAAAGAAATAAACAACACATCACTTCGCTTCTCTAAAGTCGCTTTGCTGTTCCCAACCATACAGCTCTGTGAGTTGTATCAATTTCATCTGCTTATATCCTTGTAGAAATGATGTTTGGTGTCATATGTTGTTACATTTCTCCACCTCCGCGATTAACGTTTCTTCATCCATGGCGTCATGTTGCCTCTGGGACCCTCTGACCGACTGTTGACCTGGTGCTTGGGACTCCGGTTGTGAAATAATGACGACCTATTGAGGAAATTTACGTTCGGGAGTCCGTGCATTGTTTCATTTTGAAATTACCGGATACGCCACATGTTTGACTTCCCTTTCTGGTGCTTTCTGAACAATAGTGAATTTATGAGGATTGACAGCGGCGGCATTGAAAAATAGACCTGCAGTGTATCTCGAGCATAGCGGAGCGCAATGCCGCTCCAGCCACGCTCCTGTGCTGGACTGGAGCACCAACTGTGGAAGTGCTCCGATAGACTAGTGAAGGAGCGAAGTGCTCCGCAGTACAATACGTGGCCGGTTCGCAGCGCGAGTCCCTCTCCTGACCCACCATCTTTGGTGTACTAATTATCTCCTGATCTGCACGTTGACTGTCAACTCTGACCTCAATAGATAAAATGCACAGCAGCACCATCCAGTGGACAGATTAAGGAATGGATTTAGTTTTATTCAGAAGTACCACAGACTACATCACCATGTAAAATATTGCAGTACTATGCTGAATCAATTTTTCCCCACTCCTAGAAGATATTACAGTAAAATACTGTTACATGTACAAAAAAAAAAAAAAAAAAAACAGTTACGGTGTTCGTTTTGTCAGTTTCTTTTACAAGGTTACATTGTTCAGTTGTCATACAGAATACGCAAAAGTTAGCTTTATATTTGGTTCATTATATTTAGTTTCTTTTGTCTTTTTAGCATATTTAGTATTGGAGTGATCCAAATGTAATTGAGAGTAATCAAGTTACATTACTTTAATAATGTGGTACTTGGATTACGTTACTGACAACATTTTTTAACAGGTAACTAGTAACTGTTTTGAAATACATTTTTAAAGTGATCCTCACAACCCTGCACACAGCATACAAAAGACACTTATATCAGGCGGAAATTAGAGAAGATGCCTGCACTTCACAGCAAAACACTTTGTTCCAGGCATACAACAGGGCCGTACATCTTTGTGGATTGTTATTTCAGCATTGCCTCCTTCATGTGAAGCATGTTTACATCTCTTATACCTCTCATGCGCAGCTAATGAACTCCTTATGCTCCATACAAGGCTTGTTGTGTATGCCATGTAGTAAAGATTGCTGTAACGAGACACCAACATAAAAGAAGTTTAAGATATTCACCTTCACTTAAGATTATAGCTGCCAACATTGTTACCGTGAAAGATAGAAATCCGTGCTCATCTACAGGGTCTGTGCAGTCAGATGTTGGGAGTTAGATTTTTTTATTTCACACACCGATGTTGCCTTTTAAGAAACATACAGCACTTCAAAGCTGCTTCCATTTAAATAAGAGGAAGCTTGTTACATAAAGACATGCCTGTTAAAGTATGGGAGCATGGAGGAAACGAAGCTCTATCTATTCAGCATACAGATACATTTACTGTGGAGGCAGGTGAGTCCTCCACAGCCTGTTATCAGAACAGAGCAGCTATTCACATTGTAATTAACTCTCCTTCCCTTTCAGACTGACTCACCCCCTCCCTCCCACCCACCCACCCACCATCCTTCTTTCTTATTTGTGTTATTCCTCTGTTTTTCTGCATCACGCTGCTCTTATTTGATACTATCTCAATTATAGAAATCATCTCTGTGCTCCTCAATCAATCCCTGGAAACCATCCTCGCCTCCATCTCCTGTATTTCACGCTGGCTCCATCGCTGTAATTTAGCATCTTGGCCCCATCTGTCGTCGTTCCCGGTGTTTTTCCGTCACTCTGCTTGTGTCTTTTTTTCTGTTGTTTTGCCACTAAATCTGTGATTCTATGGCGACGGCGTTAATTTGTTCCTGCCTGTGATGTTCATGTCTGTGGGTTTGTGTGTGCGGCTGTGTGACTGAGTGGGAGACAGTTCAAGAAAGAAAGATTATAATGTCGAAGCATGTGCTATGAGTTTGTACGCACATGTCTCACTGTGACAAGTCATTAGCCGAGAAAGGCATCGGAAAAGTTGCTCAACATAATGCGACTGAACATAGCAAATCTCCTGAAGGCCCAGAGAGACTGTCTAACACGGAAGAACGTTCAAACTCTTCATCCTGGCATTCAGTCACATAACCAGCACTCAAAAGCAGTTCTGAAAGGACCTCTTGCATAATAACATCTGAGTTTTTCATTAAATAGAAATTACCCATCATCTCAGGCAGGGTGAGATGTTTTTCCAGATTAATTTTGTTACCAGTGCCTCAGTAGACTTGTGCTCTTGCTATCACTAAATTGAAAGCCCCACTGCACTATTCATGAAGGACGCTTCCACTCAGACACAGTTATTCATCCGCTGTGAGTATCAGTCACAATCTGCTCCAGTCTTTGTTCCAACAGTTCAGCTTGTTTTGACATCCACTAATGCAAGAGCTCTCAAGGGATGGGTCAGAACCCAAATAGAGGGTCATGAAGCTGTTTTCGGTAGGTCCTGAATAAGATGAATCTGTTATCACTCCTGCAAATTCTGGTATAATTAGCCTAGAAGACAAATCACGCTGTCCACTGAATGCTGTTTTTGAACTATTTGGAGTGCATTCACATGTAAGATCTCTTAAAAGACAACATTTTTAAGGTTTTTTTTAATGTTTTGGAGTAATACAAGCCTATACAACAACCTAAACTACCGTAATTTCTCGTATATAACACGCATTTTTTTGCTCTTTAATACGGTCCAATTTTTGGGTGCATATTATACACAAGTACAAGCAAAATATGTAAAATTTTGTGACTCCCAACATCGCGATTACAACACATCTGATACAAAAAAACAAAATATTCTCTCTCTCTGCAAAACATTATCGCCAGACTTTTGTAATTCTTATTGAACTGACTGTTAAACTGTTCAAATCCAATATTTTGTGTCTTAATTAGTTTACCTTTGTGTAATGATCGTGTAATTCTCAAGGGGACCGAAATAGCTGCGCTGTGATTGGTGGAAGACATCAGCATGTTGATTGCTGCTCTCTCATTGGCCAGTACACTGTGACTTCGCATGCTCTGGCAGAAAACGAGTAAGTGCTCATGCGTAAAGCAAAAGGTATTTTCGCATCCAGTTAAGAGAGAAAATCTTGTACGGTATTTGTCGTGAAAATACTGACATACTGAAAATACTCAAATTTCGTTGATTTAAACTTTGAATGAAGGTCATTTTTGAATTGTCCGAGAGTAAGGTTTGGGCAAAATGTGGGTGCGTGTTATATATGAATACAGCATTTTTCCTGGAAAAAAAGCATGGAAAAATGGGGTGCTTGTTATAAATGAGGACGCTTTATAGATGAGAAATTACGATATATTTCAAATGACAAAACCATTGGAATAAATTGCAGATGAGAACTAGGGCTGTCACCTCATACTTGATATTAGAATAATCGTTCCAGCATGGGGGTAAATATCTGTAACCGAAGTGTAAATAAATATTTAAATGTAAAATATTTAGTGTAGCAGCACATCAGGGCGCCTGGAGCAGTGGACCGTTTCATCCAACAGAGGGCGCCCTTAGCGCAGCTTGATCATCAGCCACATGAACTGCTCTCTTGACCTCAATAAACAAAGAGTTGCCACTCCGAGTGGACAATAACAGCAACACATCATCTGAGGAGTGTGGTATTTTGGGTTTTACACCGTTGACAGCAAACCTAAAATCAAAGAGTGGTTGTGTGCCAGTTATGTGCAAAGCAGCGTACTCACTTGTCCTCCACATCAAATTCGCGGGCTCAACTGTCGGCTTTTCATCCAAGTTGTACAGCCGAGTGCAGCAGTGCTTCGTCAAGAGTTCAACCCTGTGTGACTGCGTTTTTTTTCGCAGGGTATTTAACGGCTAAGATAGTCTCTGTCCCTAACTACTGACGAGGAGGCGGGGGGATAACCAAAACTCTTTGGTTATTTGTGTGTATGTTCGAAAACCATTTGAGTTTAATTTTGAGGAAAACTGACAGCCTTAATGAGAACCAGAACCAGACTTGGGACCAGAACCAATCAAATTTTAATGATACCAAACCTTAGTTGTCAGTCAGCTGTGAAAGTAAAGGACCCTTATCTTCCCTCTTCATTCCCAGTCAGAACAATTAATAATGTTGCCATCAAGAGCTACGGAGGGCATCGATATTCACCCACACCTCTCCCTTTGCCTGTTTTCATCTGAACTTTTGTCTGCTTTGGCTAAGAATTACAGAAATGACCTCTGCGAATCCGCACCTAACACGGAAAAGTTAGACATTTTTTCAGTTTTTATGAATGCTCAAAAATGCTGGAAAACTTTGCTGCACAGCAGCAGAGAAAACTGCCAGGTAGACACTTTTTTACATCAGAAGACAATGCTTTTCTTCACTGGTGAGGCTTTTCTGGCTACTTTGTCCGGGTGTGAGTGCCTCTTAAATCATGCAAAAATTGGGTTTAAGTATTATTTAAGTCATTTTAACCCTCTTAAACCAACACTACGTAGTTTTTCCACCCTAATATAATATTTCTAGAATCATTGTGATGGTACATCACCTTACAACAGGTTGAATGACACCTCTGTCGTAGTCTGAGGGGGTCTGTATCACCTTCACTGGCACTATGTAACTTCGATGTGGATGGTGGGAACACTTCCACACTAAAAAACTACAAACTAAAAAACATGATCAGACTGTACCTTATCAGTCCACATGGTTTATTTGTCTCTTGGGACGTCCACATGCACGTTGGTATGAGGCGCTCTATTTTTGTAACCACGCAGTTACACTCAACAACCATAGAGGCCCCGAGAGAGAAAAAAACCCGGAATCTTAGTTAGTGCTGCTTTAAGTCTAGTCTCGGTAGATGGGACCTCCAAAGAAAGTGTTATTCTACATAAAAAATATATGTGTATATATATATATATATACATATATATATATATACATATATATATATATATATATATATACATATATATATATATATATATATATATATATATATATATATATATATATATATATATATATATATATATATATATATATATATATACATATATCATTATATCTAGCCATTGCTATGGAAATATATCATACTTTCTTTTACATTCACCATCATTCTCTCATACATACACTAGTATACTCTCTTACATTCACTATCAAATTCTCTTACATTTACTATCAAACTCTCTTACATTTACTATCAAACTCTCTTACATTTACTATCAAACTCTCTTACATTTACTATCAAACTATCTTACATTTACTACTAAACTCTCATACATACACTATTAAACTCTCTTACATTTACTATCAAACTCTCTTACATTTACTATCAAACTCTCTTACATTTACTATCAAACTCTCTTACATTTACTATCAAACTCTCATACATACACTATCAAACTCTCTTACATTTACTATCAAACTCTCTTACATTTACTACTAAACTCTCTTACATTTACTATCAAACTCTCTTACATTTACTATCAAACTCTCTTACATTTACTATCAAACTCTCATACATACACTATTAAACTCTCTTACATTTACTATCAAACTCTCTTACATTTACTATCAAACTCTCCTACATTTACTACTAAACTCTCTTACATTTACTATCAAACTCTCTTACATTTACTACTAAACTCTCTTACATTTACTATCAAACTCTCTTACATTTACTATCAAACTCTTTTACACTTACTATCAAACTCTCATACTCTCTTACATTCACTATCAAACTCTCTTACATTCACTATCAAACTCTCTTACATTTACTATCAAACTCTCATACATACACTATTAAACTCTCTTACATTTACTATTAAACTCTCTTACACTTACTACCAAACTGTCTTACATTTACTATCAAACTCTCATACATACACTATTAAACTCTCTTACATTCACTATCAAACTCTCTTACATTTACTATTAAACTCTCTTACATTTACTATCAAACTCTCTTACATTTACTATCAAACTCTCTTACATTTACTATCAAACTCTCATACATACACTATTAAACTCTCTTGCATTCACTTTCAAACTCTCTTGCATTCACTTTCAAATTCTCTTACATTTACTATTAAACTCTCTTACATTTACTATCAAACTCTCTTACATTTACTATTAAACTGTCTTACATTCACTATCAAACTCTCTTACATTTACTATTAAACTCTCTTACATTTACTATTAAACTCTCTTACATTTACTATTAAACTCTCTTACACTTACTACCAAACTGTCTTACATTTACTATCAAACTCTCATACATACACTATTAAACTCTCTTGCATTTACTTTCAAATTCTCTTACATTTACTATTAAACTCTCTTACATTTACTATCAAACTCTCTTACATTTACTATTAAACTCTCTTACATTTACTATCAAACTGTCTTACATTTACTATCAAACTCTCATACATACACTATTAAACTCTCTTACATTTACTATCAAACTCTCTTACATTTACTATTAAACTCTCTTACATTTACTATTAAACTCTTATACATTTACTATTAAACTCTCTTACATTTACTATCAAACTCTCTTACATTTACTATTAAACTCTCTTACATTTACTATCAAACTCTCTTACATTTACTATTAAACTCTCTTACATTTACTATCAAACTCTCTTACATTTACTATCAAACTCTTTTACACTTACTATCAAACTCTCATACTCTCTTACATTCACTATCAAACTCTCTTACATTCACTATCAAACTCTCTTACATTTACTATCAAACTCTCTTACATTTACTACTAAACTCTCTTACATTTACTATCAAACTCTCTTACATTTACTACTAAACTCTCTTACATTTACTATCAAACTCTCATACATACACTATTAAACTCTCTTGCATTCACTTTCAAACTCTCTTGCATTCACTTTCAAATTCTCTTAAGTTTACTATTAAACTCTCTTACATTTACTATCAAACTCTCTTACATTTACTATCAAACTCTCTTACATTCACTATCAAACTCTCTTACATTTACTATTAAACTCTCTTACATTTACTATTAAACTCTCTTACATTTACTATTAAACTCTCTTACACTTACTACCAAACTGTCTTACATTTACTATCAAACTCTCATACATACACTATTAAACTCTCTTGCATTTACTTTCAAATTCTCTTACATTTACTATTAAACTCTCTTACATTTACTATCAAACTCTCTTACATTTACTATTAAACTCTCTTACATTTACTATCAAACTGTCTTACATTTACTATCAAACTCTCATACATACACTATTAAACTCTCTTACATTTACTATTAAACTCTCTTACATTTACTATCAAACTCTCTTACATTTACTATTAAACTCTCTTACATTTACTATTAAACTCTTATACATTTACTATTAAACTCTCTTACATTTACTATTAAACTCTCTTACATTTACTATCAAACTCTCTTACATTTACTATCAAACTCTCTTACATTTACTATCAAACTCTCTTACATTTACTATCAAACTCTCTTACATTTACTATCAAACTCTCTTACATTTACTATCAAACTCTTTTACACTTACTATCAAACTCTCATATTCTCTTACATTCACTATCAAATTCTCTTACATTCACTATCAAACTCTCTTACATTTACTATCAAACTCTCTTACATTTACTATTAAACTCTCTTACATTTACTATTAAACTCTTATACATTTACTATTAAACTCTCTTACATTTACTATCAAACTCTCTTACATTTACTATTAAACTCTCTTACATTTACTATCAAACTCTCTTACATTTACTATCAAACTCTCTTACATTCACTATCAAACTCTCTTACATTCACTATCAAACTCTCTTACATTTACTATCAAACTCTCTTACATTTACTATTAAACTCTCTTACATTTACTATCAAACTCTCTTACATTTACTATTAAACTCTCTTACATTTACTACTAAACTCTCTTACATTTATTATTAAACTCTCTTACATTCACTATCAAACTCTCTTACATTTACTATTAAACTCTCTTACATTTACTATCAAACTCTCTTACATTTACTATCAAACTCTCTTACATTCACTATCAAACTCTCTTACATTCACTATCAAACTCTCTTACATTTACTATCAAACTCTCTTACATTTACTATCAAACTCTCTTACATTTACTATCAAACTCTCTTACATTTACTATTAAACTCTTTTACATTTACTACTAAACTCTCTTACATTTACTATCAAACTCTCTTGCATTTACTATCAAACTCTCACAGAGAATAATAGGATGTGTGACTGAGAATAGTAGTATGTGAATGAGAATAGTAGTATGTGTGTAAGAGTTTGCTTGAAACGGAAGTGAGTTTGCTTGAAACGGATATAGCACTAAATTCTCTGTCTCTGATTGGTTATCTTCTTCGAAAAAGCTGGGGCAGGCGTATTTTTACATACATGGCCATGATTGAAAAGACAGTATGGTGGACAGAGAGCAACCACATGAAGCCACGGGCCTCCTTAATAATATTTTAAACTCTTAAACCGTCACAACAGTGTCAGACATATTACAACAACGGCAACAGCCATCCACTCTGCATCCAATGCGGCCGCTGAGGAGGGAATGCGGCGGCTTTTCAGAGCTGAATCAGGTTTAACAGGGAGCCAACGACGTCTCATTCACCTTGCACATGAGCTATCAAGACACGGGTTGAATTATAAATTAAAATAGGGACTGATGATCCCTCACTGTCCCCTGCGATGCGCGCCTATCTGCGTCTTTACGCTCACCGGCACACGAAGGAGCGCGTGCACATAGACGCTGAGCGAATCAGGAGGTGTCACACTGACGCTCGCGTTAGCTCCAAGCGAAGTACAGGTGCGTCGTTGTCTCCCGGTTAAACCTGATTCAGCTCTGAAAAGCTGCCGCATCCCTCCTCAGCGGCCGCATTGGATGCAGAGTGGATGGCTGTTGCCGTTGTTGTAATATGTCTGACACTGTTGTGATGGTTTAAGAGTTTAAAATATTATTAAGGAGGCCCGTGGCTTCATGTAGTTGATCTCTGTCCACCATACTGTCTTTTCAATCATGGCCATGTATGTAAAAATACGCCTCCCCCAGCTTTTTCGAAGAAGATAACTCAATCAGAGACAGAGAATTTAGTGCTATATCCGTTTCAAGCAAACTCTTACACACATACTACTATTCTCATTCACATACTACTATTCTCATTCACACATCCTATTATTCTCTGTGAGAGTTTGATAGTAAATGTAAAAGAGTTTGATCGTGTATGTATGAGAGTTTGATAGTAAATGTATGAGAGTTTGATAGTAAATGTAAGAGAGTTTGGTAGTAAGTGTAAGAGAGTTTAATAGTGTATGTATGAGAGTTTGATAGTAAATGTAAGAGAGTTTGGTAGTAAATGTAAGAGAGTTTAATAGTGTATGTATGAGAGTTTGATAGTAAATGTATGAGAGTTTGATAGTAAATGTAAGAGAGTTTGGTAGTAAGTGTAAGAGAGTTTAATAGTGTATGTATGAGAGTTTGATAGTAAATGTAAGAGAGTTTGGTAGTAAGTGTAAGAGAGTTTGATCGTGTATGTATGAGAGTTTGATAGTAAATGTAAGAGAGTTTGATAGTAAATGTAAGAGAGTTTAATAGTGTATGTAAGAGAGTTTGATAGAAAATGTAAGAGAGTTTGATAGTAAATGTAAGAGAGTTTGATAGTGAATGTAAGAGAGTATACTAGTGTATGTATGAGAGAATGATGGTGAATGTAAAAGAAAGTATGATTTATTTCTCAAGGGGCCTCCCATACATTGCTTCATCACTTCACTTCACTTCACTTCACTTTATTAGTTGTCCCTTAAAGGGCAATTGTTGTGCAGCAGCTCATCACAGACACTCACAGCGAGACAGTATAACTCACAATACAATAGTAATATAAAACAATATACACACATCATACCAATACAACAAAGGCCAGATCGATTCATGACAATTGTTCCTTTGTTTTCCTTTTTTGAACCAGCTAACTTGGGCAAACTGTTGTTATAATTGTGAGGTAGATTTGATTGGAATTGGTGCTCCTTTTGACAAACCAGTCTCTTTTTTTCCACTTTAGTAACATTTAGTGATAAAATGAGATGATTTTTGAATAAAACTCTCTACTTATGTAGGCTTTCATCAAGAAATCATTTTAGTTATTTATTCATAGTACCAACAATGAATTGGATAAGAATGATTATTATTGTTTTCATTTTGTCATAACAAGAAACCCCCTCTCACCCTCCCTTGCTTGTGTTTTGACAGACACTCTAGACACATAGTGGGGGAGATTTTATGGGTTTGGAGAGTTTGAAAGTGCACCTCTGAAGATGTTAAGTTATTACATATTGCACATGATACTTTGACTTTAAGCACAGAAAGGGAAAGCTATAGTGTGCTCAATGGATTTTACATCTATATTTTTATACTGTTAAACATTTTTCAGTCACTCAGCAGACTGTGTTTGGTAAAACTTGTGGCGGTTTCTTAACTAACTTGTTTCTACATAATATGTCTGCACAGCTGTTCGTACACGCCACACACTCCATGGCAAATCACGCCCAGTATCTTCCTCTGTTTCCATGGCCTGTGCCTCACTTGTCTGCAAAGAGAGCTAGCAACGCTATTTCCAGCAGGAGCCACTTCAGCTTCGCATCAATCCCTGCCAAGCAGATTCACCCAACACAGGAAAACAAGCACTCAGAGATTCCAGGTCATTTCAAAATTCAGTAGAATAGTGGAAATAATGTTGACGCCAAATCAGCAAATCAGCATCAGACAGGGAATATAACCTGTTGTTCACATGATCCTCTTCCTGTTATCTTGTAAAGCCACAATTACCTTGTGAAGTTGAGGTTCTTTTGTGATCTGTATGATCTGGTGTTTCAAGCTTCCAGGCCTGCGCTCCACTCTGCAGTACATTAAATACACTCCCAGTGAGCAAGGAAGAGCACCATCGGTCAGAGCAAGCCACTTTGTGTAGGAAACACTTCGCAGTTGGACTTTGTGGAAATCCGATATAAGGCTCTTTACTGATGGTGATGGGCGTACACACACACATATCCTCCTCATGAGGCAGCAGCACAGAAAGCTTTTCTGTTGTCTATCTGCTTGAGTTTTAGATGACATTTCAGATTTTAGTTGTGATATTTTAAGGATTTCTAACATCTGCTTGCCCATCGCTAACATTTTAATCCTGTAATGTCTTGGACAAGAAGCAGAGCTTCTGTTCAGTTGGTGTTTTCATGATCAATGATCTATTTTTAGCCCACAGATGTCTCCTCTGTGATTTTGGTAATCCTCATATTGATTAGATCCACTGCTCCTGTCTCGTAAAAGATAAAAGCAAAGATCTAAGTAAAGCAAACAAACAACCAGAGCTGAGGGTGTGTGAGTGACATAAACATAAACGTCATGGCAAGCGATGTAAAAATCATACAATACAACAAATCGATAACCACATCTTTTGACAACCTTCAAACATATGGATGATAATGGATTTGTTGTTGCAGGTCTACACCTAACTTGACTTAAAAAACAAAACAAGTGAAACAAGGATTTGAATGAGAAAGAGCCCACTACCATTATTCCAGTCTTAAAATGTGAAAAGTATGCATACATTCTGTTAGAGTTTTTACCACCAAATATTTATTTTTAGCTTGTTGTTGTCTCTTGTGCTGTCATAGAAAAAAACATACTAGATGAACATTTTTGGCGCTTTCTTAGCAGACGGTATCAACACTGGTCCAGAGGCTTGACCATTACAGAGCCATTGGCCTTAAGTATTGTAGTTTAAAGCCCACTCCCTCCATGTTACTCTGTCTCCCATTCCTCTCCTTCCTCTGTGCTCTCTCTATCCCCTCTACACAAACACACTCACACATGGACACCCTCTCTCACCCAATCTCCTGTGCTCTCTATCTCTGTGTTTCAGGTGGTGCAGGTGTTGCGGGCGATTGATAGAGATGAGGGAGGGAATGACAGCACTGTGTATTTCAGCATCCCTCCAGAGTCCAGCACCGCTCTCAACTTCAGCGTCAGAGACAGCGGTGGTAGGCACTCCATCTTTCTGTCTCTATATATTCCTCTTAATTCCCTTTTTTTGTATTCCAGTGGTGTCTTTTTTTCCTTCTTTTTAAGGCTCTTAATCCCACATTTTCTCCACGCTTCTCTCTTCCCATCTTCGTCTTTTTTCTCCTACTCTCTTTATTCACCCTTTTTCTCTCCCTTCTAACTCCTCCTTTCTCCTTTTTCTGTCTCTGCTTCTCTCCTCCACCATCCATCTCCCAACTCGGGTGGCCTCATTGTTTTGCTTTGTTATCCTCCTCTCTTTTAATCGTCCCTCTTGTTTGCCTTCTCATATCCACTACATCCATCTTCTCTCCCCCCACACGTTCAGACTCACTGTTTCCAATGAAAAGCTTTGAAGAAATTTGAGCAGCTTCATTTAATTCACTCCGACCCAATTGAATTTAGCTACTTAGTATTTCTTTTCTAGGTTCATTCCTGTATGTGAAGCTCTCTCTGGCTCCTGTGCTGCATAAATCCACCCACAGACTGTACTGTTTACAGAGAGCAAGTAAACACACATTTATGGAGTAGAGTGCAAGCATAATGACAGGAGCTTTTACACATGTTAGATATACTGACAAAAATCAGTAATATATTACCATTTATTTTAAAATTCCAGCGTCGAATCCTAGAAGTTAAAGTTAAATAGACTAAGTTTATTCAGGTCTTACTTTTGAATGAAAAATTGCTTTTAAAACACAAGTATTTCTGCATGGATATAGCTAGAGGGGGAAGGCAAGTCTAGAAACAGATATAAAGAATAAACAAACCCCAGTACCGATGAAGTTGGGACAAACATAAATGCAAACAGAATACAATGATTTATAAATCCCCATTTGACCTGTATTCAATTTGGTCACTGCAGAGACCAAATATTTAATGTTCAAACTGATAAACTGTGAATTTGATGCCTGCAACATGTTCCACAAAAGCTGTGACAGAGTCATGTTGACCACTGTGTTACATCAACTTTCTCTTTAACAGCACTCAGGACACCACTTGTTGAAGCTTTGTTAGTGGAGTGTTGTTCTCATTCTTGCTTAATGTACAGCCACAGTCATAATGCAACACACATTTACACTGTAAAGAAATAATCCAAAAAAACCCTCAAAATTTCAAGTTAACTGTCTGCACTAGATTTTGGAGTTTTGGATCAAAACGATTACTATTTAAGATAAAGATAATTTTGAGACTTTATGTACAAGAAATGTAATCTGTTACATATTTGTAGAGTATGTGTTAAGATATAAGTTAAGAGTTATAATTAATAATAAGACGGATGGACAATTTCAGTTAAATACAGTTTATCATTTCATGGTGTGATGCAGAGACAGTGAAAGAGGACTATAATTCCCACAATGCTTTGAGTGCCCTGCGGCTGTTACATGACGTAGTGAAGTGAATGCGGTGACTGATTAAGTTGTTGGTCTCTTGTTTTGAGTGTGCAATACGCCATGTAAGTTTTGACCCCTTTTTCCGTTCACTGAAGGAGAGTGTTACCTCCAGCAAGTCTCTCTTCGTCATTGCTTAGTTGTGAGGCAAAATACACAACAGATAATTCCATGTTGGATTCGTACCCAGACTAGTTGCAGCATGTTTTTTATGTTTTATGATGTGTCATGTATGTTTGCTTACCACTGCGCCAGTCTAGCATTCAATGACATTTGGTCTGTATATGAACCCTGGTCACAACTTGGCCTGACCTCACCTGACCACACCTGTCCTTAATCTAATTGTTCTAAGTTTTGCCAACTTAAGTTAAGAAATTAGCCCGACTTTACATCAAAAAAAACTTAATATGGATAGTTGAGAAAACTCACTTGATTAAATTCATAACACAACAAAAAATCTTTTGTTTTGTTTACTGAAAAACAAAAAATGATGCCAGGGATTTGAAGTCTGGACTGCAGGCAGGTCAGACTAGTACTTGCATTCTTTTACTTTGAAGCCACGCTGCTGTAACACGTGCAGAATGTGGCTCAGCATTATCTTAATGACATTAGCAGGGACGCCCCTGAAAAAGAAGTCCCTTGGATGGCAGCATTTGTTGCTCCAAGACCATTAAGCATTCAGCATTAATGGTGCACTAACACACCCCCACACCATACAGCTGCAAACAGCTTAGCGCTGAGAACAATCTAGATGGTCCCTTTCCTCTTTAGCCTGGAGGAGAAGATGTTGAGGATTTCAAAAAACAATCTGAAATGTGGACTCTGCTTTGAGTCAGTCCAGCTCAGATAAGCTCAGGCCCAGAGAAGCTAGCTGAGTTTTTAGGTGTTGTTCAGATATGGCTTTATCTTTCCATGGTAGGGTTTTAACTTGCACTTGTAGATGCAGCGATGAACTGTGTTGACTGACAATGTTTTTTTTTTAAGTTTTCCTCATCCCACATGATAAAACCCTTTGCAGAATGATCTCTGTTCTTAATGCAATGCCGCCTAAAAGATTAAAAGATCTCAGGCAATCAGTGTTATTTTAAGACCATCAGAGACTCTTCCAGATTCTCTGAAACTTTTGATGATAATATGGATTATAGAAGATGATCTCCCTAAAATTCTTTCAATTGTTTGTTGGGAAATATTATTTTTAAACTGTTGGACTATTTGTTCATGCAGTTTTTCACAAAGGGGAAGATGTATGAAACTAACCTGTATCTCATTAATCTGTTCATCTGCGAGTATTCCTAAACTTTCCCAGTCTTTTGTTACCCCTGTCCCAGTTTTTTCAGAACATGTTGTAGGCATTAAATTCAAACTGAGTGAATATTTAAAAAAAAAAAAATCATTGTATTCTGTTTTTATTTATGTCTTAAACAATATCCAAACTTCAATTTTGGTTTGAAAAAATTCTGTCTTGTTTTATATGTGCTTTAGGGCTATTTCTCTGAACAATGGTGTCTGAGTTTATAAAGTAAAGTGTCAGTATGGTGGCTGTTTCACCTCAAGCACACTGGATGTGTGTCACCAGGGTAAGATGTAAAAATTTTGATGCCCAAGGCAAGATTTCAGTTGGTGCCCTTTGTACTGACAACCTTGCTAAGACACTGGATTGTCCAGAGCCTCAAGCTGTGTTTTTCCCCGCCAGAAAATGACCAGTCAGCACCCTCTAAGAGGTGGTTTAGTTTTCCTGAGAGTGAAAGGCAACCATAAATTGTTCACGCTGACAGTGAGGTGGTAAGCATGAATAGTGCTATAGAATACATTTCATTTGACAACATTGCTTCTCTAAAAGAACACAGAAAGACACTGAAATCATTTCTTAATGGAGTGGATGTTTTTTTTCTCTTCTTTTTAGTGTTTGCAGCAAGAGCCGGATTATCCAAGTAGGTCTAGTCCTTGGCAGCAGGGCTCACATACTCATCTTTTGTTTTGTAGATCTATAATGAATGAGACAGACAGGACACTCCTTCAAAAAGCACTTATGTTATTTTGAGTTTTATTCGTCCTTTAGAGTGTTTATCATGTCTCCTCCACGTCATAGAGCCCTTCAATGGACAACATCAAAAGCCTGTGGCATCAGGACAGTGCCGCAGTGTCCCTTTCCTTCTCTCAATGGTGCCAGTAGCTGCCTACTAGTGTACTGTCCTACCACCGATCCAGTGTCAGTTTAAGCCCATTGGTGCAAAGGTACCGATCCAGTGTCAGTTTAAGCCTGCCAACTTCCAGCCAGTCACCAGCGAAAACCCAGCCAACTTTTAGCTACTGGAAATCCACCCATTAATGCATTTGCAGGGTGTTTTCAGGAGATGGCGCTTCCCTTCCCATTAACAGAGAGTTAACTTGACACCACAAATTCACAAAAACTTAGCCCGGAGCTTTCAATTTATAACTGTAAGGGTTGGCAGAACCCGTCAAGGACCTGTCATGGACCAAACGAGAACCAGCCAAGACCCTATCAGGGAAAGTGGGGAAGGCTTGGCTGCATCTGCAGAATGACAACAGAGTCATTGACAACATGGCACTGAGCAGCACTGAACTGACCAATTACCACAGAGTAGACTGGTCAGCTCATTAGAGCTAGCTGGATTTACATGGGGAGGGGAGACTTAATAGCAGACACTGTCAGGGGTACTCAGTATCTGGCTTGGTTTGAAAGGTTTGCTGTGGGCTTGTGTCCAGAGCTGCATAATTTTGTGACAAAACTTCCCAAATCAAAGCCGATGTGGTCCAGCAATCAGCACCCTGAGGAGAAAAAACATCCTCAGGATCAGCAGCTTTTTGTTTTTGCTCTTGGTAGAAAACAGCTCAACTTTTGGAGGAGTGCACTCGGCAATGTAGCCTCCCCCTGAATGACTGATCAAAAGTAAGATGGGGCAGGGCTTCTGATGTCTGCTTTGTAAACAGAAATGGCTAAGGAGATAATGAACAGACTTGTATCATGGAGTGTTTCAGCTGCTATCAGTTGTAGGACAAAACTTTTGACTTTACAGTGTTACAGTCTGAGACCGAGGCTGAGAGCTCTACTATTAGAAAGTAAGGCTGTTGACATAGTGACGGATTTCTGATCTCAGCGTCCATGGGTTTGTCGCTTTCATAAATTGTTATTATTAGTCCCTTTGCCCCGCCTGGATTCATATATATATATATATATATATATATATATATATATATATATATATATATACATATATATATTTATTTGTATATATACATATATACTGTATGTATCTATAAAATGAAGAGTATGGCTTCAGCCTGCTCTATTGTAAAGTGACTTGAAAAAACATTTGTTATGGCCTGGCACTATACAAATAAAGATTGATTGATTGATTGGTTGATTGATTTATTTTTGACAGGGCTTAAAACTTCAAATTATGAAAATTTACCCACATAAAAATATGCACTGTGCTTACATTCAAAACATTTTGTATCATGTATTATTTTTTATTTTATGGTATCCAAAAATTCAATGATTGGTCTTTTGAGAATACAGGCTTCACTTCTGCAGTTTTTTTGTAAACAAACACCAATAAGCAGAGTTATATTTGCACTCAGCCTTTTTTTTTGCCAAAACATATTGTTTGTATCCTTGGAGCTGAACAAACATGCTGAATAAAACATAAAGCATTTGCTTTGCTGATGTTTTTAAACATTTTGAATCATGCACAATTTATCGTACAGTGAATCCCTCATTACAACAGCGAGCACTATTCTCCTTCTTAGCCGTGCATAACAGTGACAGACTGTCAGTTGGTGGAACAGCAGGAAGTTTTTAAAGCTCACACACGCTGTACTTTCATTAGTATTTCTGTCTGCAGCAGGCAGAAATACATATCAACAATTGCATCGACCACGGCCAAAAATTAAAGACAGTAATGCCTGCGAGCGAGTTCAGGCAGTAAACTCTAGCTGAACCGTTTTACACATGCCTCCATCAAACGTCAACCAAAGATTTATTTATGATACAAGATTTCCAAACACCTCCTTTGTTCTGTAAATTTGCTGCTTTTGTAACTTATGCTGTGCTTGTTCTTCAGCCCCACAATCACCCTCAACATCTAATGCAGGCTGCAGCTCTGAGGTTGGAGATATTGTGCCACCACACCTCAAATATGAGTTCAGATCTGCAGGGGGTGAGGAGGTTTAAGCAAGTTCACGTCCATTATGATTGCTTAATTCATGTGCCATGTAAGTTAGAAGATCTCAAGAATCTCAGTCAGACCATGGACTGTATGTGCAAAAAAACACAGTCTCAAAAATAATCAGTATTCAGTAGAGAGACCCTCATCGATCAGGGAGACCTTATTATCATCTGGTATCCATTAAAGGTTCACGAATGGCTGTTCTGCATCAATGCACATAGACACTAATACAATCACCTGTGCTTGACACTTTATGCAGCACCTTTGGCTGTAGGCTTAAACATCTGTCATCTTGTCTGCTGCTGCTCAGCCATTCACCTGAAGAAGCTGTGGTAGAAGCTTCATCCCTTTGTTTGGGAAGTTTTGCCCTCATAATGTTTTAAGGCCCCCTTTCCACTAAGAGACAGGCACCCATTCACACACTCCCCCATCCTAAGGGCAATTTAGAGTCACCAGTTTACCCAACAGGCATGTTTTTTGTTCTATGGGAGGAAGCTAGAGTTCCCAGAGAGAACCCACGCATGCACAGGAGAACATGCAAACTCAAAAAAGAAAGGCCTTGACCAACATAGGGTTCAAACCAGCAACCTTTTTGCTGTGAGGCACATGTGCTGACCTGATGTGCTGAGCCACCCTCTAAAGTAACTTCAAGAAAAATGCATGTAGGTATTAGTTAGAAACGTTACCATATACATTTTTTATCAGTTATGTTGCCAACTATTAAAAGTCCCAGTACATTACTAGTGTTAATTTTGGCAGCACTTTTTAATTTAGTTTTAGTTTTAGTCTTTTGCCTAAAATATCTTTTTAGTTTTAGTCATAACTTAGTCATCTAAATTGTTTTAATTTTAGTCCAGTTTTAGTTGATGAAACCTCACAACAATTTTAGTCAACGAAATCAACTGTAAATGTAGTCGACTAAAAAATGAAGTGTAAAGTGTAAGGCATTTTTTATGCTTCCTTCAATTTCTGAAGTCATGTTTTACACTTGGATCCTGCCACCATGAAGCTAAGGCAGTTGTGATTGGATGTCCGTCTTAACTCATCCAACCTTTCCACACAACCAAAGTAGCTGTGATTGGATATATCCCTGACTTGTCCCTACTTTCTACATGACCAAATTAGGTCTGATTGGATTAAGTCTCTGTCAGACATTTTAGCCTAGTTTTTATTTGTTGATGAAAAAATCAGTTAATTTAGTTTTATTTTTTGTCCATGTACACTGGTTTTGTTGTTTTGTTTTAGTCACTGTCTAGTTTTCGTCAGGGGAAAAAAAGGTGACGAAAATAATTAGCCGACAAATTAACACTGTACACTACCAAGCCAGATAGACTGCTGAACCAGCAGCTGTAACAAAACACAAAATGTTTCGTGTCAGTAGTGACCCATCTCATAAACAGGTGATCATTGATCAGTACTGACAGCAACAAAACCTCATCTGGACATCTGTAGTGCCCCCCTTTTTTTGGCTGCACCAGAGCAAAGCGACAAAACTTCGAACTAAGACAAATGTTTTCTACATTAAAGATTGATTTAATGCTGCAGCATTACCATTGAGGTTTCATTTATCCATTAAATCACACAAGCAATTGCACTTTTGAACCTCCACTGTTGGGCAAAGGAGGCTATGACAAGGTTTGGCTGAAAAATGTATATGTAGCATTAATATAAGTATAAAACTACATCAAAGTTTCAATAGTTCAGTAGTGAGTAAGCATCTGTCATTACTTAACAAAGCAGTGTTTTGCCCCAACTCACATGTACTTCACTGTACAAAGTACACCTGTAATCTAAAACACTTTGTTAGAGCTTCTGAAACGTAACAGCCCTTTTCCCCACATCGGCCCAGTCTCCTCTGATCAGTTGGCTGGTCAACCCTCTGGTTATTAGTCAGTCCAGCGCTGCTCTGTATTCTGTACTCTGCATTGGGCTTCTCACTGAAGGCCTGGGCTAAAACTGCAGGTAAGATGTCACACTGGTAAACATACTAAAGGGGGCAGGAGGACCACCTTTTAGGCAGCTACTGCTGCTGTAAGCAGGGGAAGAGAGAGAAGTCCTGATGCCACAGACATTTTGTCCTGTCCATGGATGTACTCTGTCTCATGGAGGAGGCATATAAAACTGGGAAAAGCAGAATATGGGCTCTTGTGTATATAATATGTGTTAACCAGTACACAGTTGTAGTGTTTTTTTAATGTTAGATTGAGGGCAAATCCATATTTTATTTGCTGTATTATTTCTTGGAACTGTTGGAATTTTCATTCTTTGAATACTTCTGAAAATTATTTGAAAAAATACCGATGACTTCAAAAACATGCATTTCCTTGACATGCACATACTTTTCTCAGACACTAAGTCCATACTTTTTGTAGCTTCTCCCTTTAAAAAAATGCTCTTTGTGAGTCTCTTCTTACTGAAAATGAATGTCAGTAAAAAATGAAAGATGTGCCAGCTTGTGACATGATCACTGTCTGAATAATTAAAAGAAATATTGTGCAAAGTTTTTTTTTTTTTTTTCAGAACATGTTTTATTGGCTTTCTGTCAGAACAAGTGTGGACTGTTTTATGGATGCCAGTTTCACCATGAATGTAGAACTGATGGAAGGAGTTTTAAAAAGAAACCATTGTAACTTTATTTAACATTCATAAAACTGGGCTGAAAACACTGAAACACTCAAGCAAATTCAGTGAAGTCTACACCAGATTGTTCACATATTCTTGAATTAGTGTCATTATTTAGCCCCAGGACTTGAAGCTTGATGATTAAAGGTGTCCAATTAGCATTTGTTGATTTGAAAAGTCTTGAAGAAAAAAAGAAAGCTGCTTTTGAAAGTTATATTTCTGCCCTTTTTATGCCCCTTTTCCCCTCCTCCCTTCTTTTCTGAATTCACTTATTGGATTATTAAAAAACTGTTTGAAAACCTTGATATTATTCTTTTTCTCTTTTATTTTGGAGAAGGGAGGGCCTCATCAGGAAATATGGATGCTATTACTGTATATTCAACAATGGACAAGGCATCATTGTCTTCTGTTCTACAAAAGCGAGGCCAAATTGCTCCATGATGCAGTGTGAAGGACAGATATGTGCAGTTTGAAGCAAGTTACCTAAACAGGATTTTGATAAAGATTAATTATCTGGATTGTCATGCCTTTAAATCTGTTTTTGTGATGCTTTGATTTTATCCTATTGCTGTCTTAAGCTAAGGATAAATTACAATCAGTTTGGATACAAACTACAGCTTTGTATAAACAAGTATTGAGAGAACCGTCTTCATAAAAAGATCATATCAAGTTAAAGTACAATTATGGTAGTACAATGATCAGCAGGCGAGATAGAAATAAAACAGAAACACAGATAAACACATATGAGCCAATCAGTTCAGGGCCACATAGCAGAAATCAAGAGTCAAAGCATCTACAACCTGAAACAGTTTCCTTTAATTCCTTCAGCCTAATTTTTTAAAAGATTTAAGGTGAGCAACGTCCTAAAACCATTTTTTTTCCTGCAGCAGATTCAGGTCTGCAGGAGCAGCCTATCTGAAACTTCTTTTATCCAGATAACGATGAACTTTGGGGACAGAGAGTAAGAATAAGTCTTGTGACTGAGTAAAAACCAACTGCAGCTTGCAGCGCTTTTCACTAAAAAACAATTACTTACCCTGAATCTCCATCGGGACCGCCGCCCAGAGCCGATTACTGCTCAAACGTTCGTCTCAAGATCTCAAGAGACTTCACGTGAGTGATCACGCAATAAAAACCATGGAAACAGCCTACAGCAAACAGAGAAGACTCACCCACTTGAACGGTCATTTGTGTTTCTGCGATTTCATCTTTGAAAGTAAAGGGTGACGATGTCTCAGACAGAATTTTGTGTTTTTCAGATAAATAACTTGTCATCCATAGGAGAAATAAAACTCTTGTGTGACCTCTCATCGGACTTTTGGATTGATGCAACCAGTAATGACATCTTCCTGGACAACTGTAAACGTAGTTTTATTTTGAAGAGACCAGATGCTCCATGTCATTAATCGTGGCTTACTTCTTGGCTAGTGTGATCTGTGCTGTGTATACTGAAACTTCGGCACTGCCGGTGTCATCAAAAATAGACTTGCCCCATGTATTCAGAGCCACCCGTGGCGTGGCTCCTGGAGGAAATTGAGGGTGAGGTATGAAGACAGCAGTTTAGGTGTTTTCCACACAGAGACAGGTTTAGGAGTATAAGCAGATTTTTGACACCTGGTCCCAGAGAGAACAAGTCTCAAGATGCTGCCCTTGCATTTTGTTCACAATGAACATGCATAGTTTCAGAAAATGATGATGTCATAGCTCTATCTCTTCATTAAACCGCGTCTGTAACCCTGACAACAATGGAAACAATGGCGGAAGACAGTGTTGCGTACATGTTGCAGCAGTTACTGAGCTTGTTATGGCAAAATCTTCTGCTCCTCTAATCCCAGCATACGCCAGTGTTTGTTTACATCGCACATGTTAAATGCACATGCCTGCATGTCTTCTTCTCTGGTTTTGGTGTTATCTGTTGCAGTGTTACAGCACCACTTATAGGCCTGGCATATGTACTACAGCATTTGTAAGGATTTCAGCGTTTTCAGTGTTTTCATACTTACAGACACATTTGTCAGCCGTTATTTAAGTTGACCAACACAAAACTATTTAAATTTTCTGCAGATACCCTGAAGTAGTACGCCTTGTTGTCCAAACATCCCACTATTACCTTTATTTTTAGAGATGATATTAGGTATTTGTGGCTCAATCTGGTAGTTCACCCCACCATCAGTTGTGAGGTCTAGGGTTTCAGCCCAGCTCTGGCTGCCACATGTTGATGCGTCCTTAGGCAAGACACTTAACCCCAAGTTGCAGCATGAATGAGTTTGGCTGTGTTAGCTTATACCAATGGATGACTTTCACAGACACTCTGAACCATCAGTGAGTGAATTTGGGAGTGTATGGATGTGAATGGGTGGATGTGACATGTGTAAAAGCACTTTGATTTGTCAGAAAGACCAGAAAAGCACCGCACAAGCTCAAGTCCATGTTCTGTAATGTTGGTGATATTCACAAGTATCATGAATGTCTTTACTATCAACCTCCAAAAGAGCAGAAACCCATTGTAACAATATGTCTCCACTCAACCAGAAAATGATGTAAAGATGACTCCATTTATCTTCCCTGTCTGTCTCCTTTCAGGTCCCACAGCCAGCCTGGTCCTGATGTCCCAGCTCCAGCCGTTGTCCCGCTCCGCGTCCTCCACCCTGACACTCTACGTGCCTCTGGTCCTGAGGGACGGGACATCAGGCCTCACCAGCAGTGGGACGGTCACTGTCTCAGTCTGTCCCTGCCTGAGAGGAGGGGCGAGGGCCGGGGAGAAGGAGAAGGACAAACAGACTGAGGGCGAGTGGGACTGGGAGAGAGAGGCAGTGTGTCTCCCTCAGCAGTCTACCCTGCCGTCTCCTGGGCTCAGCACCGCCGCCCTGCTGGCTATTTTGGCCTGTGTTGCAACACTATTAGGTAAGTGTTTTGATTTGACCAGAGGATTGTGCTAAGAAGTGATATTAGAGGGTTAACCCTGTCTGTTATTCCTAAACTAAGAGTCATCAGTGACAGAAAGCTGACAATTGTGTAACAGCTGAATCACTGTGATAAAAGACTTTGACCTCACAGCCTGGTCCAGTTTTTGTTCAGTCTCGCAACTTTGTATCAGCAGTGAAATACCATAGTTAGTCATTAAATTTTTGGTAGGAGCATTATAGAGCTTCAGTGTAAAGAATAACACACACAGTCTATCATGTTGGTGATTTTTTGTGTCAAATTCAATCTAATTTCAGTACATCCCCAATGTAAAACATTAAATTAACACTAGAACTGTGTTATGCCTTTGCAAGGTGCACATTTCCAGAGAGTGAATTCACAGTGGCGTGTTGCTTGACCTCTGACCTTCTACCTTCAAAATTTAATCAGCACATCAAATAGTCAGAGAAGAAATTTTACAGAGCTACTTCGTAAAGTTCTTGACATTTTATGTTCACAAGCAAGGGTTAATCATGAGGCCCAAGGACATTTGACCTTGTCCCTTATCATCTAATCCTTGAGTCAAATTGCCTCCAAAATCTTCTCAGGTCATAACTCAGTGTGAGAAAAATTCCTACATGTTTACTTGAGAAACTAAACTCAGAACCAAAGATAACCAGAACACTCAATTATCTTAAACCCTTGTACTGTGTTAGCTTTCTCTAGACACGCTCAATGCTAGGGTCAGTTTTGACCCATGCCTTTAATCAGCTGTAGATTACACTAAAAACAGTTATCTATCATGCATTTTTTTTCCTTATCTCTTGGCTATCTTGTCAGGCTTCATTATTCATGAAAATATTGGTTTTAAAATATTTTGGTGTGGGCCTTTCTTTGTCTGTATATCCCTTGATTTCAATAAAAAATGTAAAATGAACCTCAAGAGAATTATATAATTAAATAAGAGGTTGTACTGTTACCTCACTATTATTAAGGGGTGTTAGAGCACATATTTAGAGGTATATGTATATGCATTTTTCCATTCTCATATTATTAACTATAGTAACATCTATGGTGTAACCGGTAAATTTCAACCGATATATATTTACTTAAAGAAAAAGGCAAAACAGTATTTTTTAGCGAGAGAACTGTATGAGCGTGAATATTTATGAACATTTATCTGTTTAACTTTACAGATGCACCATGATTTCAGTTTTGGCTCTAATTATTACTTTATAATCTTATTTTTATTACTGGGTCAAAACTGACCCTAACAACACAGATGACACTATTTCAACAGAGCACTTACAATTTGTTGTTTTTATTTTTTCTTTTCTTTTTTTGTTTAAATAGAGGTTCCTGACAAAGTCAAATAGCCTTGATGCAATAAACAATATTAAGTGGTTCTTTTATGCATTTAAAACCTAAAACGGGTCAGTACCGACCCTAGCACAGGAGGAAGGTTAACCTATGACCTGCAACATCTAGCTGTTCATACTTGTGCCATGTTTCTTGTTTGAGCAGTTCGTCAACAATTGCTTGAAACATTATTGTTATATTCAGTTTTACAAGTTAGCATTAACAAGCAAAGGATGACCATGAGACTCCATCACCTGGACCACTGACCCACGATCTTGAAAATCAAATCAAGTCATTTTTAAGCAAAAGTGGACTTTAGACAGCAAAGTGCAGTGTTAATGAAATATTGTGTTCTAGAAAGCAAAGGATGACCAATAAACTTTATGACTAATGACAATCCAAAGACTTCATCCTTGTATTAAAGCAAACAGTCGTGCAAAGTTTAATAAAAGTCTCTAACAGCGTTGTTGAGGTATTGAATGCTAAAGCAAAGGATGACTCCAACACTGCTTTAGATGAGATTAGATTAGATTAGATACAATGTATTAATCCCTTAGGAAAACTACCTCAGGGAAAGTAGGATTCCACTAGAAATAAACAAAAATGTAAATGAATATAAATATAGATAAATATAGAGATAAATATGAATAAAAAGACAACATGAAAATATAGCTACAGGCTGGCTGCTGCTCCTTCTCCTCCTCTGTCTTCCTGTTACTCCTCCTCCCCCTTAGTGAGGAGTTGTACAGTCTGATGGCCGGAGGGACAAAAGAGTTTCTCAGTGAAACACTGACGTTTGACCACCAACCTCCAAAATGTACTTAGTTCACCCATGAGTCACAGCATACACCTATGCAAAGTTTACAACAAACAAGTTGAAGTATTTTTAAATGTTGTGTTTGCAAGATTACACTTACAAGCAAAGTATGACCAAAAGACTCTGTGACCTTGACTTTTTGGCCTTTGACATTCAAATAGTATTTGTGTATCCGTGCATCATGATACAGCGTCATGCAAAGTTTGCCGAAATCCAAATAAGCTTTTGTCCTCAAAAGGGAATCCTTTTAAGTATTTTTAAGATATCATGTTCACAAAGGGCGACTACAAGACCCTACAACTTTGACCCTTGACCTCTAAATCTGTTTAGTCACTCCTTGAATCAAGACAGATTCATAGGTCCATGTTTGAAGATAATCCCTTAAAGGCTTTCTGGGATTTTGCGCTCACGTTAGACCAGTACAGACATACAGGGGCCTCAGTGTGGACAAATGCAGACGTAATGCTTCAGGCTCAGGCTGTTACAGTGAGGAGGCAGCAGAATAAAGAAACTGTGTTCATGTGTGTCTGTGTGCAGGGCTTTTATACATCAGGCTCTATGAAATATATTCAGTATGTTGTACTGGATCCACTTGGCTTTGCTCTGTAATGTTGTTCCAAAAGCATTCATAAAGTTAGTTCTAACAGTCCCTGGTAATGACCATTAAAAATAAATATAAATATAAATTGATAAATTCAAGCCAAAAGTCTGAACAAAACATGTTCTCAGTCAAATTTTGAGCTTAAAGTCACTTGCTATAGTTAACCTGCTGAGTTCAAAGAGAGGCAGCTTGTTAACGTGAAAAACTGACTTTAAACTTAACAGACATGATTTTTCCTTTAATCTCACTTTGTGATACACCCCCCAGGATTTTAAGACACATTCAATGAAGTCTCAGAGAAACAGAAATGCTTTGGTTAAAAGAGTCAACGTGGTATACTTGTACAGACGTCCCTGAAGTGACAGATCCACGACCTTCCCGTTAGGGGGCTGGTGACCGCAGAGGGTGAAGAGTGAAAGTCAAATAACACCTTTATGAGAAAATAATATACAGTAATAGTTAGGGAAGATATACACAACACAAATTGAGGATTAGTGTCCTTGCTTTTAAAATGAAAGATCTCTAATTTCCCTTTTTCAATTGCTGCCTTGACAACATGTGTTTAAGTGAGTAAACTTCCAAAACTAACAATGGTATTTATAAAACTGTATAAAGGGACTATATGTGAATATCCAGTCCAAATTTGTTGTTTTTATGACCCTGATCTCCAGAGATACATTAAAAAGGCAGAAGATGTTCATTTCAGGGAATCCTTAATTTATTTTCAGTTTTTAGTTATTTCAAATGACAGTCCATAAAATGAATTTGTAATATAATAGTTAAATACAACCATTTTGTAAACTAGACTTGTTGAAGTTATAAAAAAATATGGTTGTGCTTTGGTTTACCCTCTGTAGGGGCATGTTATTTTGGGGGGGGGCTCAAGTTCCCCTAGTATTAAAAATGTACTCCTTAAAAAAGTTTGAAACATTATTCAAGTTGATTATTTCTCCCCTTTAGTAATACCAATTGTGATGGTATTTCATATCATTAGAAAGTCTGATTATTCACCTTTACAACGAGGTACAATTTCTAAGGATATTACATTCGTGGAATGAGCAACACAGCTAAACGAGACATTAAATGTAAATAAAATGTAACAAATCCTTTACAACCGGAAGCTGGTGTTCCAGTGTGCAGAGCAGCAGCTTTTTTCTCTTGGCCCTCGGAGCATTTCCAAACTCAGGACCAAATTCTGTGAAACTGGTATGTCAAAGACCAACCCAGAAGTGGGCATCACAGGAAGACAGCGCCCCAAAAGGCCCAGTTCCTCACCCTTGCTTCACTGAGGAACTGTGGGCTTTCTTCTAGGGCAGTGGTTCCCAAACTTTTCACAGCCCGTACCCCTTCAGACACTCGACCTCCAGCCATGTACCCCCTACTCTCACGCACTTATAGCAGCTAGAAAAGAAATGTGTCTGTAAGTCTGCCACCACCCCAAGATTTAACATGCATAACATACAAAAAAAATCTCTTCAAGTGAGTTATTTCTCACAAAATAGATTTATTTTACAGCAATTTCAGTGGGTAACACCAGTTCACTTTCGAAAAAAGAAATTTACATTTCTGGAACATATTCATTAATGAACTTGAAACTGTAAAGTACAAACTCACCACAGCTTTAACGTGAAGGGTCTCTGACTGAACTTATGTTACGATAAGAATCTTAGACAATTCAGGACAGATTTCCTTCTCTATTATGCCTCACCAATCCAGCCTCCAGCCTCTCTGCCAACACTTCAGGCCTTTATCGTAACTCACCATCCAAACATTTGCCAGTTTGAACTTTAACTACTGAAACAACTGATCGAAACCTGACAGGTATTCGCGTACCCCCTACGTCACTTCGCGTACCCCTGGGGGTACGAGTACCCCAGTTTGGGAATCACTGTTCTAGGGGAACAGGAGGTTTTGGCACATTTTTGGGGGACACTACCCACATGTTTGGGTGTGTCGCTAATTACTTAAATGCATGATCCTTACAAGTTATACCTCATGATAAAGGTGACTAATCAGGCTTTCCAGTGATATAAAGTGCAATACCAGCTGGTATTATTAAGGTAGAGAAATGGTAGACAAAAACAATGTTTATAATTTCTTTTTGTAGAGAATAGATAGAATTTATTAATGAATTTACACCATAAGTCTGCACAAAAAATGTTCTCACCAAGATCAGTAATGATGGCTATCTTGCTGGGTACAGAAAGAGCCAGTTTGTTTACATGGAAACTAACTTTGGACTTAACAGACACGTCTTTTCCTCTAATCTCACTTTCTGGTACACCCACGGGATATATTCGACAAAGTCTCAGAGAAAAATATCAATGCTTTGTTAATAAGATTAAATATATGGGTTAGTTTTGTCATTTTAAGGAACCGTATTTACAAAAGGCTCCTTTTTTACCACAGCCCTTTACAACAACCGATTTAAAAACACAGGGAAGTCAAATCAAAAAGATTTCCTGCCTCAAAGCAGAAAAATAAAACTCCACAAATAAAATGAATAAATAGTGTAAAGATCTGTTTACCCTTCACTACATCCCTGCCTGCTTAATCTGCATATGAAAATAATGGAGGCAGCATCAGTATTTCTCTTAGTCACAGCAGCCTAATAGTGAGGTTTGCTTTGCCTCACAATGCTGGTCCAGTTATCTCCTCCGGCAAGGTCAGAGCTAATCACTGCTAAAATAACAACTCTGAGTGATTATCCCAGCCCTGCGGTTTTTGATAGCAGTGTAATAAAATGTCAGTGCCACCTTTGCAGAATCTCAAATGCTCAATTGGATAATGTGTAGGTGCTGAGAAGGCTTTGGCTCATGGCCAGCATCATTGTCATTTCTATTCAGCCTGTTGGATCACTACTCATGCCTCGTTGATGGCAGCATTATCATTCTGAAGAGCTCGGTTCAATCAAGACAGAGGCGCAACACGGCGTGAAGGTGATCATGCAAAGTGGCTTTTTGAGGAGTTTGAATCTACTTAGCCAAGTGACAAGGGCATGGGACGATCCTACGAAATACACACAACTTCTGAGCAATCACATCAAGTCTGCAGCTTTTAAACAGATTTGACGTTTGCTCGAGTAGAGTCTTGTTTTGCCTGGCTTAAAGACTTCCTGACAAATCCAAAACAATGTGTCTGGGCCCTCCTCAAATTGACAGTGTTCCTACAGAATCTCTAACAACTGCTCCATCAGGATCCCATCTGGTTATTAAAAACATACAAAATATAGATATCTTACTATTTGGTAATCAGTCTATTTTAAAGCCTTCTCTATAGGGCTTAAATAAAGACAGAAATTCATGTTTATTCTGGCATGAGAACAACCCTCCAGACAATTGCACAGATTAGGGTTCCCCAGACCTATCAACGCTGTTGCTTTTGTCTACTAATTATTCTTGTCATAGTTTTCATCAACAACCTTTTTTCCCCTGAAGAAAACTAGATAGTAACAAAAAAAATCAAGTGCACATGGACAAAAACTGAAACTATATTAACAGACATCGTCAACAAATAAAAACTAGACCAAAATGTTTGACAGAGACTCAATCCAATCAAACCTAATTTCGTAATGTAGAAAATAGGGACACGTTAGGAATATATCCAATCACAGCCACTTTGGTTGGGTGGAAAGGTTGGATGAGTTAGAGGGACATCCAATCACAACTGCCTTAGCTTCATGGTGGTGCCATCCAAGTGTAAAACCTGACTTCAGAAATTCAAGGAAACATTACAAAATGCCTTACACTTTACAATTTATATTTTAGTCGACTACATTTACAGTAGATTTCGTTGACTAAAATGTTGTGAAATTTCATCAACTGAAACTAGAGTACAGTCAAAACAATTTAGATGACTAAATTATGACTAAAACTAAAAGATATATTAGGCAAAAGACTATAACTAAAACTAAATTAGTAAGGGCTGTCAAAATTAACACTGCCTGTCACAGAGTCACATGTGGTAATTCTTCAGTGCACATTTTATCAGTTTAGATTATAACCAAATGCAGTTCTGAGCAATATTTGGTGTGAGTACCCTTTGCCTACAAACCAGCATCGATAATTGTGGGTACCCTTTCATTTTGTAAGATTATCATCAGGCCAAACTCTACTAAGGTAAGATTGTGGAGGCTGGTTTCATGTATCAAGTCACGCACAGTTGCAAGATTGAGCGCAGCAACCAAACACAAGGTAATATACTACATCAACAAGGTCTGTCCTAGGCTAACATTTCAAAGCAGACTGGGGCAGTGTTAATTTTTGTTGACTAATTATTTTAAAAATCTAACTACAAAAACTAAAACTAAATTAGCTGACATTTTCATCAACAGATAAAAACTAGACGAAAATGTTTGACTGAGACTTAATCAATCAGACCTAATTTGGTCATGTAGAAAGTAGGGACAAGTTAGGAATATATCCAATCACAGCTACTTTGGTTGTGTGGAAAGGTTGGATGAGTTAAGAGGGACATCCAATCACAGCTGCCTTAGCTTCATGGTGGTGGGATAAGTTGGGGAGCGATCCAATCAGAGCTCCTCTCTTTATGAATTCATATATTCATGTAGAGCAGGTGCACTGTTTTTTGTCAGTTCTGGTATTGTAACTAAGATGCTCTGCCAGGCAGCCTAAATAAAGGTAAATGCATTTCACACAAAAGTTACATTTGTTTCTATTAAGTTATACATTCAAATTTTACTCACATTCAGTAAAGGGATATTAGATGTTTCATTTTATCCAAGTGTAAAACATGACTTCAGAACTTCAAGGAAACATAAAAAATGCCTTACACTTTATACTTCGTATTTTAGTCGACTAAATTTACAGTAGATTTCGTCGACTAAAATGTTTTGAAATTTCATCAACTAAAATTAGACTTAAATTAAAACAATTTAGATGACTAAATAATGACTAAAACTAAAAGACATTTTAGGCAAAACTGAAACTAAATTTAAAAGTGCTGTCAAAATGAACACTGGACTGGGTAGTCCAGATGTGCTGTCCAAGCTCTTAAAAAGAAATAGGCTATGTTGAGGACTGTAAAGGTAATACTCAGCCCAGCTAACATAAAGCAGCATGTCAAAGACTTGTTCTGCTTACTTCCCTTTAGAATTTGAAGACGTCCAGTTGTGCCATCAGTTTAGAGCTGGCAGAAACCAGTGGGACACAGTTACACCCATCAATCGTATGGAGAAGAAGTCTGGCTAGAAGTGATTAACATGGAGAATATGAGCCAAAAGTTCATACCTCATACATGAAAGCAAGTGACTCAGCTATGCCTCCCACTCCCTCCTCCAGGGGAGGAAAAAACAGCTGCAGCTGATCCTCTACACAGATGAAATCTTCCTTTTTTATTCAACTTTAATCAAATCCTTAATTAACAGAGGCACACGACATGATGTAAATGATCAAACACACCAGGACATTGGACCTTTAATATACTGTAATACCATGATGAACTATTTAAATGGCTGATTCATCTCACCCCAGCTGCTTTTCTTTGTACATTATTAGCTTAGTGTTTTTGAAAGTTTTCTACCTGAAGTTTATTTTATATGATGTACTTTTTACTTTTATTTGAGTACATTCATAGAGCTGGGATTTGACTTGTATCTGAGTCAGATATTTATCAAAGTAAATGTACTTTTGCTTAGGTACAAGTTCTTTTCCCACCCCTGCTGGGTCCCAATTACTTTTATTACATCTGAGCTGGTGGCACTGCTGGACATCATCGGATGAAAACCCTTTTTTTTTGTGCTGCTTTAAAAGACCATGAAAAGCACATCTTCCAGCCCTAGTCTGCTTTGAAATATTTGCTTGAGAGAGACCTTGCTGATGTAGTAATATGTCTTGTTGCTGTGCTCAGTCTCTCCATAATGTATGACCTGTGACATTAAAATGTCTACCACAACCTGAACTTGGTTGCAGAGTTTGGCTGTTCTTCATCCAATTTTAAGCCGGAGATATACTTGCAGTTTGTCCCTGATTTCACATTAGCATCCGTTGGCGTCATGGGCGTTTTTGTTTATCAACTTGTTGTATGTGTTACTTGAGGACACCAATAGAGGGTGAAAGAGACCGCAGGCTGTATGTAACTTCCTGTTTTGTTAGAACTGGACTGCCACCATGGCAGCAATTCTGTGAGTCCAAGTAACAAAATAAACACCAATAATCAATATAATCTTTAAACCCTTGTTGACAATTGATGACCAGTGGCCAGACCTCACCATCAGAATTATTTGCGCTCTGTACAGTACGTTCCTCTGTGCACCGTCTGAACTGTCTTGGTGTATAGGTGGAACAAGTTACTGTGTTAATTGATGACTTGCTGATGACTGTGCTGATAGATGTAGTCAAAGCACCAGAAAAAGTAGTTGGTGTATCCTGCAGTGGTTTATGTCTATTAATCAGTGTTTCACAGAACACTTCAAAGAAACCAAGCTAACACAAACACAACTAGAAAAGCACTCGGAGAGCGCAAACCTTCGCCAAGTTACAATTCTGGATCACCACGTGCTCCGATATGACAGCTGAGTCTCCGCTCATGTCTGCCCATGTGGAGAAGTCCTCTGCTGGCATTGCAAGGGCAGCTGGGTAATGTAGTGACATAGGCTTGAAAAACGTTGATGTGAGTTTGCCAATAAACTACAATTCCCATAATGACGTAAAGGGGTCGGAACCCTCACAGCAGCCGAGGAGACATGAATGGGATTTGCCATTATAAACTTCAGTGTTTTTTTGTGACGTCAGTCTGGGTGGGAGGGTTAGAGTTATATTATAAATATTATCGTGTATATTTTGAAGTGAATCCATCAAGTGATGTCAGAGATAAGATTTTTTAAAGTACGGCCCAATGTTAAGTTATGGGATTTTTTGCAAATTTTGGGAATGTTTTCCATCCAGACAAATATGTGGGTCACCACCAGAATGTAATGGGTTCCTCCTTGGACCCAACCACACCTCTGGTAAAATTTTACGTAAATCCATCAAGTAGTTTTTGCGTAATCTTGCTAACAGACAAACAAACAAAGACACAGACAGACCCTGGCAAAAACATAACCTCCTTGGTGGAGGTAACTACGGAAAAAAGTCAACAATGTTATCAACTCCAAGTCACCGATGTACACGGTCACCAGTTGAAATAATACACCAAACTTATTTCCTCATTTTCCAACTTCTAAAGTAGAGTATATGTGATTAGCTAAATGAACTGTTGGGTTTGTCTGTACAGTCTCACACTTGATGATTGTGGTCCTGATTTATCAGTTTGTCTTTTAAACTTTCTGTTATCGTTGTTTCGGCTGCTGTGATCAATCTCTCATCTCTACACTGCCTCTACACTGATCCTACCAGTGACGTGCAGACTGCAGCTCACGTCTGCATCAAGTTAATTCAGGACAACAACAGCCAACAGCTGAATCCACGCAGGGGGTTGTTAACAGAAAGTATAACTTCAGCTTCCTCCTCACACTGCTGTTTCAGTTTCAGTTAATGACTGTGTTTAACCAACACATGAAAATGATGATGATTAGCAGCTATTTGGTATAACTGGCTGATCATACGCCTGACTATGATCCCACAAATCTCAGAGTTTGTGCAAGTGTACCCATTAGAATTGATGCTGCTTTGTAGCCAAAGGGTAATCACACCAAATATTGCTCAGAACTGCTTTTGGTTAGATTTTTCACAGATAATTTGACGGAAATTGGTGCGTCTGCCCCTGAAATGAAAGAAAAAGCATTAATTAGGAGTTGGTGGCTGACACTGTTTTTAACTAAGTCCCAGGTTTTTATAAAATTTTTAATGAAAGTCATGTTCGTGCAGATTTTTAAAGTGTCACTGCTCATAGGCTTTAAAGTTTTATATTTGTAGAGACCATATAGTGATCAAGTTTAATAAAAAGAAATATCAAATACAGCAGCATAGTGTTAAAATGGCAGACTAAATCCTTCTTCTAGGCTGGATTTATCACAGGTAGCCCTTTGGTCAGCTGTCACAGAGCCACAATAGCTTGATTCTCTGCCCACAGCCCTGGGTCAAATGTAGCTGTCTGCTCTGGGAATATGGGATAAGAGTCATGGAGTCATGGGGGAATAAAGCGTCCATTTGCCTGGCTGGAGCTCAATGTCAATTACACAGCAGAGGCATGCAGCCCGCTGATATGATATGCCAGCCCTCTTACCCGAGGCCTCCTCTGTATTTGTTTTGTCTCACCTCTTTGTCTGCCTCAAATTTTTCCCTTTCTCTTCCTTCTACTCTTTATTTCCCCTGTGATTTCATCCCCTTCCCCATTGTTCATCACTCTTTTTACCAATTTCTCTTCTACGCCCTAATATCCTGTCTCCCCTCCACCTCTCCTCTGCAGCGGTGAGTGCCCTGTCATTGTCTCTGCGCCGCCAGAAGCGTGACTCCCTGTCACCGCTGGAGGAGGACGACGTACGTGAGAACATCATAACCTACGATGACGAGGGCGGGGGCGAGGCCGACACCGCTGCCTTTGACATTGCCGCGCTCCAGAGTGCTCCACACAGCTCCCGCTCGCGTGGCTATCGCACGCTGGACAGCAGGAATGTGTGAGTAGAGAGTTTGTAACGGGGAAAACAGTCAGAAGTTAAAGTCCCAGAAGAGGCTCAAAAGATTTTTTTTATAAAACATACAACTGTGTTATTAATCATCAGCTCAGTTATAAACATAATCTCTTGGTATTTGAAAGTACGTTTCAGAATCATGCAATAAAAGATGAAGTGGTCTCCGCTCTTGGATGTGGGCATGTCTGAGAGCACTAATCACACCCACCCATGGGGAAGATGATCCTTTCACCACTTTTACAACCTGATAATGAAGGTCTTAACTGTCTGTGGGACTTGCTAGCTCTATATCTTTGAATATCCAGAGACAAAAGCCCATTTTTTCCATGACAGGCAGCTAGAAAGTAAAAGTTTAATTTTGATATCAGGCATTAAACGTATCACAGTAGTTTCTGTAAGTACAGGTTCCCTCCTGCGTCTGAATTCAGATTAAAATGGTAAATTGAAATTAGCTTAAATAGCACTTTTTTCAAGTCTTTCTGACAACTGAAAGCTTGTTAATTCCGCAGGTCACATCTACCCATTCACTGTTATTCACTCTCCAATTTATTCATCAGTTTAGCTAAAACATTTTTGCCCTTTCATACTATTTTACACACCACTAATGCAGCAGTTGAGGCAACTTGGGGTTAAGTGTCTTTCACGAGGACACATTGACATGTGACAGAAAGAGCTGGGCTCAAACCCTAGACCTTCTAACTGATTGAGGAGAGAACTACCAGACTAAGCCACAACTCCCAATATTACCACTAAATTCAAGGTAAGAGTGGCTGTCATTTTCACTACCAGACATTTTTCTACTTAACGTCTCATTTTCTTATATTGCTCCTTCAAAATAAAGGTTTTCTATTACACTAGTAGTAGGGAGCTTTTATGGTACAATTTGACACAAATAAAATATGTCAGTCAGTGGACATGCTCCAAAGTGCCACTAACAATTGTGAGCCCAATTAAAAGCCTTAACCTTGGACCCCATCACCACAGCCTCAAACCACTCAATGAAAACTTTCTTTATATGATACTATGATCATATCTTTATACTATCAACTATCTAGGAATCTCTGGACTCATCTTTGGATGTTTTTTGAAATATCAGTGGTTACATTTTGAGTCTGCACAGAAACTGGATGTAGAGTAGGCAGCTTTAGACAATCACTTATGATGTAATAAATAATTCAGTCAAAAAAAGATAAAACCTTGTCCCGCCTAATCAAAACAGACAAAACCATTTTACTCCCACCCAGTCGGCCTCTTCAAGTCAAAACGATAGCGTCCATGCCCACTCAGCCCTGAGAAATCATCTTAACTGTAAAATAAGCTGTTGTAGAACAAGATTTTCTGATACTTAGAGATTATTTTTTCTCTTAGAATTTGAAGGATGCTTAATGACACATTGAACTTTGATATTCTATTTAACTCTAACATAATAATTCATGTTCCCAGAGGCTTTAAACTCTTGCACAAACACACCTACATCATACATTAAAAGCTTAATTTTCTAAAATGTTGTATTAAAAGACCACTTTACATTAGCTGAACACTCCCTTTCACCTCTTCACATTAAAGCTTATTAATACAATTAACTTTATAATGTCAGCAACATCAAAGTTTTATTGCAATTAAAATGATATTTTAGATAATGTAATATGAGCACTTGTCTAGCCTTTAAAGGTCTTTTAGAATATCCTACAGATCTTTACCCAAGCTGTAATCGTTTCACATGATCACAAACTTTAAAATTTTACAGTTCACTTTTGCATTTTACTGTATTATTTGCTAAAGATAATCATATACTAATGTGTGATAACAAAGTGAGTTTATACATGCAAGACTAATTCTCTCTTTCAGAAATTCCATAAGGGACCTCTTCTTTAGTCTAAATTTTTAATTTTTTCATTATGTTGCAATATTAAAAAAACCTCTGGTATACATAATTGATATAACGATAATGAATAGATTTAGCCACGCTTTGTTATACACTTATCTATGGGATCTTACGGAGCCCATATTGTGGTTTTTGTATTAAACATGCCCATAGGCTGGTCAAACATGTCTCCTCTATTTGATAGAGTACTTCTACGCACAAGTCCAAAATATCAGGACCCCCTAGTCACAGTGACAGTAGCTGCCTGAAATGGCTTGTTGCCCTGGTCCTGTGATGTCCTACAGCTGTGCAGAGCAGAGTCTGTGTAATGAATGCAGAGCTGTTGACAATGTAGCTCTGCATTATGCTGAACTGACCAACTACCACAAAGTAGAACAATTAACCAATCAGAGCAGACTGGGCTCATGTGGGGAAGGAGGCCTTTAAGTGTCAGGGGCTCTTACAGAGCATCTCAGACAGAATGAGAATACAGCTGGATCAGGGCTCTCAGTATAAGCAAACTAGAAGGTTTTTTAAAACATAAGTGATTGTGAACATATTCTGTGATCAGCAAAATAGATTATTGAACCTGATGGGCCTTTTAAAGTTATTTTATGGTTTGCTTTTAAAATCACTGGGGCTTAGAGGTTGAGCAAATGCACAATATATATATACACTACCGGTCAAAAGTTTTAGAACAATTTTTTGGGTTTTTTACTGAATAGTATTCAGTTTAATGTCTCATTGCACTCTGAAATGAAAGCATAGTACAAATAAGCAATTGGAGTAAAAAAAGATATCATGAAATCAATTTATAGGCCAAAATGTATTCCGAACTCTTGACTCATCAAAGTAGCCACCTGTGCTAGCCACTCCATGTTTTTAAGCTTACCATCTTGTTCTTTTTTCCTGAGGTAGTTCTGGCATAGCTTGGACTGATGTTTTGGGTCATTATCTTGCTGTAGGATGAACCCCTGACCAATTAGGCCCATACCAGAGGGTACTGCATGGCGCTGCAGAATGCTGTGGTAGCCGTTTTGATTCAGGGTGTCTTTCACTCTGTACAAGTCACCAACCCTGGATCCATCAAAACAGTCCCAGACCATCACACTTCCTCCTCCATATTTGACAGTTGATGTCACACACTGTGGGACCATCCTTTCACCTACTCGACGGCGTACAAAGATCCTGCGTGATGAACCAAAGATTTCAAATTTTGCATCATCAGTCCATAATACCTTCTTCCAGTCTTCAGTAGTCCAATGACGGTGTTTCATGGCCCAGGCAAGCCTCTTTGTCTTATTCTGACATCTTAGCAATGGCTTTATTTGCTGCAACTCGTCCTGTCAAACCTGCAGCTCGAAGTCTTCTCTTCACAGTTGAAACTGAGACTTGCTTACTATGACCACTATTAAGCTGTGCTTGAAGCTGTTGTCCTGTGAGCCGCCTGTCACACAAACTGTTAACTCTCAGAAACTTGTCCTCTGATTTAGTTGTGGCTTTGGGTCTGCCAGACCTCTTCCTGTCAGTTTCACCCAGTTTCTGAGTGCCTTTTGAAGGTGAAGAAAACTGTACTCACTGACACCTTGACTTTGTTTGCAATTTGTCTGTGAGAAAGACCTACATTTTTAAGTGTTATGATGGCCTGTTTTTCTTCCATTGTTAATTGTTTTCTTTCTTACCATTTTTGAAGCAACATCTGACTTTCTGCAGTACAATGCTGTTCAACTGATGCTCACAAGGCTATGGTACCACAGGGTGTGTTTTTATGCAGACAGAGGGGGTTGTAAGCAATCAAGAAAAGTTGGAACACCTGTAGGAATTAGTAGAGCCAGCTTTCAAGGCTTGATCAACCTTCATTGCTGCAGAACAGCTTTAAATTGTTAACCCATTTCATGTTCCCTGAAAGAGGCCTTTTGTGAAATTCTGAAATGTGCATAATTTTTCAGTTTTGAGTAACCTAACCTTTTCTTTTAAGCTATGGCAGTACAGCACTTACCTTTGTGACATTTCAAGCTATTCATTGGACTTGCATGACTTGAGTTGCAATAAATTACTGGAGAAATTGGGCTGTTCCCAAACTTTTGACGGGTAGTGTATATACTGTATATATCATAATACGATCACAAATCCAATGCTTCCTCACTTAGTTACTTTTGCCAAAAGTGGGCCGTTGTCATGAATAATGGCATAAGTAAATGTGCCGTATTTTTAACAACTCAAAGTTTTATCTTTGTTTTGATTTTGTCGATGAAGCAGTGGTTCTCAAATGGCGTGGCAAGGCACACTGGTGTGACTTGAGACCAGTCCAGTTGTACCTGGAGACTCTTTGCACAATCATGTTATTACCACAAGTAAAAAGCAGCTGCCGATTTAGCTTTAAATTTGCTCTATCGATATTTAACATGCTTTAATAACTGTGTAAAAATGTTAATTTGGTACCTTTAATCATTTTGCGCTTAACAGAGCAAGCAGGTGAGGATAGAGATTGAAATAGAGCCTGTTTGGCAATTTCAAAGAACAAAAATTAAAGAGGTTGGAGCTTATTGTTACATAATAATTGTTGTGATCCAATCACATAAGCATTAGACATTAAATTAAACCAAAATGCCATACTTTTTGACTGTCTGCTTGAAAAAAAACCTAACAACTCTGAGTCTTGTTTGTTAAAAATATGAATACAGAGATTAAATCTGAGTTAAAATTGGCAGGGTTTTTTTATTCATTTTAACACACTGACAAATGGTCACAACTGGATATTTTCAAGGTCTGCTTTCAAAAATGACTGTGAGGTGAATTTGAGAAGAAATTTTATCATAGCGTGGTTAAACATCAAGAGAAACCAAAAAAATTTTTGGTGAGAAACATTTATAGATCTACATCAAATTCATGAGTTATACAGTTGTCTGTTTGTTAAGTTAGTGTATGAAAATAAAAATTAACACAATAATCTGATATTGCAGATGTTTTCTTTAGTATTTTTCAAATGTATGAAAATGGTTCAAGACGGTGGCTTGATCTTTGCTGTGCCTTGGGCTAAAAAAGCCCCAAAACCACAGCTGTGACATGAAGGATAGGTAATACTTTTTAAGGAGATATTAGTAATTAGTAATTTGTTACAATTTTTACTGACTTGCTTCAGACTTAAACTGAAAAAAACCACCAGTCCTCAGCGGGCAGTACTTGTATGAAGGCATGGCTAATAGGTGAAGCAATGGACTGAACGGATACAAAGTGCTCAGTGCTCTTATACTGTTGTAGAGAAGGGAGGCAGGATCATACACAGGGTATCCAGGTACTCACTGAGTCCTATATTTGGCTTTGCCCCCCAAAATATCTCAGACTTGTAGGTGGTGGTGTAGGCAGTTCTGAGCCTTCTCGCGTTAAAGCAGTATTATTCCAACTTTGTAGTTTATTAGAGGATATTTCTGATCTTGATTACAAGGACGTTAGCATGTTGTGGTGCTTAATGTTTAATACCATCAAACCCTCATCGCTGGTCCACTGGAAGTCAGGAAATAAACAAACTCACCCCTTCAAAGTAAAAGCTTTTATCTCAGCCCAGAAACTTGAATATCTGATGCAGCAGTAGCACTCAGGTCAAAATCAGTCAGCTATCAAAATGCTGAGACAGACGGCTATCAAGCTCTGCAGTCCTGGGAGACCACTTTGTTGTGTTCATGTTTGTGTTCTGCTCCATCAGAGTTATTTGTACCCACTTTGATGTTTTCTGAAGAACATTGTTTTTGCCTTTGGACTCATAATTAAACAGGATGAATTCACTCTGGCCATATGGGGAGGCCATGAACAAGTACAAAGGCTGACTTGAGTGTATCAGAAATTGCTTTCTGCTATATATGGAGGTGGACAGAACAACACTTAGAGACCTCCTAAATCTAACGCAATCCCCTGCAATACCCCTGCAATGTAAAAACACCTTTCTTAAGTTTTTAATGTTTCATATGTCTTGACACTGTTTCACAGGGGAGGGCTTGTTAAAATATTCACTTACTTTGAAGCAGTACTTTGTGGTTTTGTTGGAGGCGTGCTACCAAATTAATATTTGAATCCGTGTTTTCTGGTAAAGTGAAGTAGAAACAGGGCTATAATGACCTCTGAGGCTCCATAAGGAGCTCTCCAGAGTCAGAGACAGAAAGCCAGATGATGTCATCAGAGCTGCTCTGATCAGACAAAGGCTCCAAAACAGAATGCATTTAGTGGTGTATATTGTTCCTCTAAATTCATTTAAGTATTCCTGCTTAATGTTACTGTATAACAGTTTTTTGTACTTGCTCTGACTCTTTTCTGAGAAAAAAGAGCATTATTTTTTACATTGAGCTCAATATGCTAAAACAATTTCTACTTTCTACATTTACATTTTCATCATTGAAGCAAAGATTTTCTCACTGATCAAAACGGTGTAGCAGTTTCATAGTTCAATGGTCAGTGCCAACAAATGCCATACTGGTCAAATGGAAAGATGTGATTGTTGTTGCATTAAGATTTTTAAAGAGGAATACATTGGCAGCCTTTTATAAAGAATAAAATAATCCCCCATCAATGAACAAAAACTTGGAGCAGTCTTATACGGAAACATATATATATATATATATATATATATATATATATATATATATATATATATATATATATATATATATATATATATATATATATATATATATATATATATATATATATATATATATGTGTGTGTGTGTGTGTGTGTGTGTGTATATATATACACATATATATGTATGTATGTATATGTGTATATATATAAAATATGTATATATAAAATATATATATATATATATATATATATATATATATATATATATATATATATATATATATATATATATATATATATATATATATATATAAATAGATATAGATATAGATATAGATAGATATAGATATAGATATAGATATAGATATATACATAGATATATATATAGAGACTCACTGACCCCTGATATCTCTGCAACTATAAGGTCTACTAACCAGGCAGCAACATCCAGAGCTGACTATGGAGGCCAATGTAAAAGCGTCAAAACCTGAAGTACCCCAATTAATTCACTTGAGGGTGGCTGCAGAAACCTGACAAAAAGTTTTGTGGGGAAAAGACATTACTTTACAGCCAGGTTCAATGAACAGCTTCAGTCTCAATATATAATACATCTTTGTGCTCTCACTATTATTACTGATTTTTTTTTTTTTTTTTTACATTGCACCCTGTTTTTCTTAAATTAAGGATTCATTGAGGATTTCCAATTTAGGAAATGTGGAGTCTCTGTTGGTCAGACCTCAGCACGGCCTTGTTTGAAAATATAGGTGTGCGCTCTCACTTGCCACATTAGGTCCAACAGTTCAACTGCTCCTAACACAATTGCTATCAGCCAATCACAGGGTAGCAACATAATGCATTATGCCTTGTAAGTTGCAGTGTGTTGCTAGCAGTGGAAATTATTGTTTTGAGCTCCTGTCACTTTAAGATCCACTTCTCCTTGTAGGCCTGGTTTTTCCTGATTGGTTAACCAATATAGTTTGTCAGTGCAGAGCCATGTTTTCAACAGCACTGTGTTCTCTTTATGGCCTCTGCCTTGTACTGGGCCTTGCCACTCCGAGCCAGTGAGCTTGAATAATGAACCAGTGGTTGGATGTCTTAGTTGTAGGTCTATTTGGGAAGGGACAGAAAAATACTCAGTATGTGAGCACCAGAAGGTTTTGAACATTAGTGATTGTGAACATACTCCAACAGTATTCAAATGTGAAGGTATGAATCTGACTTGAAGCAAAATTTGAGCACTTCAACAGGTGGGAAAGAGGTATTTTATTTCACCTTTAAATGATATTTACCTTGTGTCTTGCAGACGATACACCCAAAGAAACCAAGAAAAGGGTCGCACCTACAGCTGGGCTCAGAATCCAGGAGTGGACCACAACTATTCAGGACCTGGAGGTCCTCTCTATGGTCGCCTCTGTTACAGCAGCCACACGTTACCTATTCTCCGCCGCACACCAGCTGGAACATTTGAACCCGGCCTGGCTGAGCTGGGATACCGCTTCCCTGGAGGCCAGCCAGACCATTCTCTGGTCATACAGAACCAGGGGGCCATGGTAGGACCAATGGAGTCCGGGGCAGTTTACATAGCCCCAGCAGACCTCAGCACAGGGAGCCGAACGGGAAGTCGTGCAGGAAGCCGGGACGGGACTGCACCACAAAGTGGCTCAGATGGGGGTACACCAAGGACCAGCGACAGCCAGGAGAGGGGAGGGGGTACAGGAACTGCAAGTAACTGCACAGAGGGGAGCAATGAGGAAAAAGGGAACCACAGTCAGGATGTGGACTGGGTAAGGATCACAGTCACCTCACTTTCATGTGACTTAAATTATCTGTTTCAGTTTTTCTGGATCACAACTTGATGCTCATTTTCATAATTATTGTGTCATTTAGAAAAAAGTTTCTAATATCACAGGTAACAATACACTATCATGGCAACATAACAGCTAGGGATGCAACAATGCTCAACAAAATATTGAACCACTCAGACATTCCCTCAGACAAAAATACGTTATTTTTAGTTTCGAGTACCAACAGCTTTCATTCATTGTTGCCCTTTTCTCTCCAGATTTGCTCTGCTGCATTTGTGCCTGTGAATCAGCGTGCAGAGGTGAGAAAACTCCTGCTGATGGTGGTGGCAAAGGGCCAAAGTTTGGCCAATACATCACATTATACTTTGTGAGGAGAGGCTGCAATATGTGGGAGCACCACTCCTTTAGTCTGTCATGGGAGTGAGGGTTAAGAAAGTTCAGTGTTTGCAGAAACTAAAAATCAAAAACCAAATGTGTGAAATGCACTTTGGAACTTTGTTAAATGTCCCTTTTGTTTCATCCTCGTCCTCCCTAAGCCTGGTGTGATGACCCTATGAGATAAACTTAACATGCCTTAAAGAGCATTAACAACCAGCTGTTACATCATGATGTGTTCAAAGACAGCTCAGACAACTGACAACTAGACAAACTAATAAAATGTCATCATGATGTGTTCAAATTTAACTTCAAGAAACAGAAGATTTCGTTTTGGATTATTAAACTGGATTATTTCAGTCATTCATACATAATATAATTTATATAAATAAATAAATAAATTTATATAATATTTAATAAAGAACATTTCATACATATAGGCTCTGTACACAAACTTGTTGATGTACATCCGCTCCCTGGTTTCCTGTTTATTTCTGGCTCTGTTTAAATTTACTCTAGGATGATAAGTACTTCAATGTGCCTGCAAGATTGTCCAAACTAAACAATTACGTACATGCATCTTGCCGTTCGAACAATAAAATCAAGATGACTGATAAAAATTAAAAAAACAAGAGAAAAGGCAAAGCAATTTAAACTGGAAATAGCTTACCAAAATTAACTAAAAAAAAAAAAACAATACATTAAATTAAAATCTAAAATAATGGATTGGAAAATCTATGAGCATGGTAAAAAAAAAAAAAAAAAATCAAATAAATTCTGAAAATTTTAATTTCACATCAAACAATAAAACGCATGTATGTTCTAAAAGCACTAGAAAGTGTTTGTATATGTTTATTCGTTTTTATTAATTTTCCTTTGATAGTATAAACTGCACCAAAGATAATTATGGAAAGGGGTTTTCTAATTAGGTTATAGAAATACATTGTTTAGGAATGAAAATATTGCTTTCCCACCTCAACAGACCATTCTCTTCTTGTCAAATATGCCCAAAATGCTCTCAAAATGAAATAAAAATACAAAAAGCACTCAAATGGCCAAGGAATTGAACCTAAAACCATCACAAAGTACAGACGTATGTGCCTTATCATGGGCTAATCATGGAGTATTGTTGCATCCCTAATATCTACCACAGAGGAAACTTGATGATTGACTTGTCCAGTCATCAAAGTAAGTTTATTTCTTGTCCCAAAACTCAAAGATTTTGACTGCTTTATTAATGCCAAACTCAGTGCTTTAAAAAGAAAGCTTGATAAACCAATAGGGGCTGTCATAGTGGCCAAATCCATTACTCACAGTCTATTATTGTCAAACAACAGTTGCCACTGATAGTGACAGTTATTATAAATACCCTCATTGTTGACACATAGTAAACTAAAGATATTAATTTTGGTCTTTAAATTCAAGCAGCTGACAGAAAAATCTTCATCTAAATTTATCAAACCTTCAAAGATGATGTGGTAGGCAAGGTTATAAATCTTATACACTTGTTGTCACCCAGAGATGTTGCCATTAGCAGGAACGTCAGCTGCTTTGAAGGATTTAGTGTCATGCTTCAGGCAAAGACAGCCTGCACTGTGCAAATGATGCATGACTGCTAATTAGATGTGAAATGAGCATACAAATAGACTCGAATGCAACACAGTGAAATGTGTGGGCTTGATATGGATGGAGGATGGTGGATGGATGGATGGATGTTTGAATGGATGCATAAAGAGATAATTAGGGTTATCAGATAGCACAGATAGGAAGAGCGCTTACATGATGACTAAAAAAGTAAAATAACATTTGATAAAGTTTCTAAATATTAAAAAATAAATTAAAAATGATCACTGTCTTCTTTCTATCAGTACCCCAGAATTATAGAGAATCTCCTAAACTGACTTTAAACAAAAGTTAGCCAACTACTGACCCAAACATTACACAGTGAAAAGGGGGAAAACGGAGTCGTTGATAAAATGGACGTTGGATAAGTAGGTGAATGTATTGATGGATGGATGGTTGGATGGTTCGATGATCAATGCAAAAATAGATGGATTGATTAATGATGCAGCCCACAAATTACAAAGGGACAGATGGATGCATAGATGGATGTCAGATGGATGGATTATGCATGGATGATAGCTGTTTTACTAACTGGTGCATAAATGACTAATAAATAAATGAGAGTTGGATGGATGTTATGATCAATAAATATTAAATGAATAACTGATTTAACTGATCGAATGATTGATCAATAGGTCGACAAATGAATTAGAACAAATTTATGTATATAAGTACAGTACTGATGGACGGATGGAGAAATGATGGAGAACCAGTAGATGAGTAGAGGGATGGATGAATGGATGAATGGATGGAGCAATGGTCAGAGAGGTAGATAAATGGATGGCCGGATGATTGATAAATTAATGAACAGATGAATGAACGAAAGGGTGGATGACTGATAAAATGGTAGATTAATAATGCATGTAATGATTATGTGAATGGATGACAAAATTGATATTTAATGTGCCAAATATTGTGAATAATCATATAAATGGACAGATGGATGAAAGAATGATGGATGGATGGAGGGATGGATCGTCAGATGGATGGATCAAGAAATGAATGGAATGACTGATCATAGGATGGATAGGTGGATGAATAAACAGAAGGGTAGATAAACGGATGGACAGATGGTTGATTGGATCGATCAATGAAATGACTGATCAGTGGATGGATGGATGGATGGATGAATGAACAGATGGTAGATAAACAGATGGATGGATGGATGGATTGTCAGATCGATGGATGAATCAATGGAAAAATGTATGGTTAATGAATGAATAAAATGACGATGAACAGATAGATGAATTGACAGATGGTAGATAAACAGATGGATGGATGGATGGATGGATGGATGGATCAGTAAATGAATGGAACAACTGATCATTGGATGGATAGATTGATGAATGGACAGATAGGTAGATAAATGTAATGAAGGATGAATTGATGGATGGGCAGATTGTTGGATAAATGGATGGATGAAATGACAAATCAGTGGATTGATAGATGGATGAATGGACAAGGGGTAGATCAATGGATGGATGGACAGACAGATGAATAATTAGACATTTAAGTGAGCAGAAATGTGGTGGCTGCCTTAAATAATGAATCAAAACTGACTAAGTGATGTGATCAATGATAGATGGCTGCATCAGTAACAGAATTAAAGTTTAATGAATGACTCAATTATTCAATTAAAAAAGCAAACAGCAGAGTAAAAAAGTCATTAGGCAGATATTAAATAAAGATTAAGTTTGCTTTCAACTTCACTTTCTATTTAACTGCAGAGATAGCAACACTGGAGCATTTTTCTCTGGGAGGTGAAATATGTGGTGCGATGCTGAGAGAGGAGAATGATTCAGAGATATCAGCACATTTAAATCTTGCTGATCATTTTCTGTTCAATGTTTTGTTTTATTTATTAGACCATGCAATACTCTCCAGTCCTTCTTTTATTTTAATTTCGACTGTTTTATCTCCCAATCCCCCCCTCTACATCTCCTCCTCACAGTGCAGTGTTAGCTCATTTTAGCGTCCAATTAATATCTTTGGCTTCATCCAACTCGGCTCTGTCTCTCTCTTCTTCTCGATCTCTGCTTATCACCACCATCCCCCTGCTTTCTCTGCATACGGCCGCTTTGTCATCACACATCATTCATCTTTCTGCTTTTATTCCGCTTCTTATTATTTCATTACTTCATTATTATCTCATCTCATTTGTGTAACTGACACCAAACATTCCCTAACCCGTCCCCAGCCCCAAACTGAAACCACTCGTGCTCGCCTCCGTCCCCCCCAGGTGCAGTCGGAGACGCTACCCAGGGAGCACAACCTCGTCATGACCCGGTCCGGTTCCCTGATGGGCCCGGGTCACAGTGGTGGAGGCTGGGTGTGCGACTCGGCCACTCTCCCCTTGGCAGGACGGAGGGCGTCCCGCGGCGGCTTGTCCCCGAAACGCACGAGCTCCGTGCAGGGTGAATCTGACTCCGGAGGCGGAGGAGGAGGAGGTGGGAGTGGAAATGGAGGCTCCTCTACAGATGGACAGCCTGCCAGTGGGCGCAACTACGCTACTGTCCAGCAGGGGGAGGCGTCTGGGCAGAGGGACTACCCCGGCAGCTTGGGGAGGGGAGGGCTGGAGATGGGGAGCAACTTTACCGTGGCGAGGCCGGACAGGGAAGGCGGTGGGATTTCATCCGTCTACCCAGAAGCAGCTGGCTTTATTGGGGACTGGCGTGACCGAATGGGTCTAGGGGGGTATGTTTTGGGCAGGAGGGATATGACTCCCCAGCTGTTCCCCTTCCCCGGGCAGCCTCGAGGGGCATACGGGGGCATGATGGGCTTTGGGCCTGGCTGGGTCCCAGGGATGGAGCCTGGGAGAGGAGCACAAGGCCCCGGGGGTCCATCTTTGGCACTGAGGGTGGGCGAGTTTCTCCGCCTGCGCCTCGCCCAGGTCACTTTTGACCCTTCGCAGCCGCCGTATGATTCCGTGCAGGTGTACGGCCTGGAGGGCACAGGGTCCCGCGCTGGATCCCTCAGCTCCTTGGAGAGCGAAGGAGAAAAGGATTCGGAGAAGGAAGAGTGGGGGGCGGGGCTTGAAGAGTGGGGTCCTCGGTTTCAGAAGTTAGCCCACTTATTTAAAGAAAGGGAGAAAGAGAGGGAAGAGAAGGGGAAAGGTGAAGATGGGGCCAAAAGAGAGAAGGAAAAGAAAGAGGAAAAGGAGAAGAAAGACAAAAAGGAGGGAGGGGAGAAAGCTGCAGACGAGGGGAAAGACTGAAATGAAACAAATGGGGGCAAAAGGGGGTACAAGAGGAAGGGGGGATGATGAAAAGGCAACCAGAGCTGGAATAATGTGAGGAGAAGTTAAAGGAGAGAAAGATGAAGAGGGGAAGTAATAAAAAGAGACAGAGAAAAATGAGCCTGGGGAGGGAGGAGAAGGCGAGGGCAGAGGAGGGAGTGATTGATGTAATTTAAAGCAATAAGTGTTGAAACGCTGATATGGTCGAGCACAGATACTGAGACAATGCCGAGGCTGCTTCTGCTCGGGGCAGCAACAATTTGTTAAACGCTTTGGACAAAGAAAAACAACCCCAAACATCCAAGACTCGATTTAATTCAGCTCTCACGGACAGAATGAGAAACAGCGGGAAACGAGGAGAAAGACGTTTCTGGAAAGTGTGTGTGTGTGTGTGTGTGTGCGTGTGTTTGCTGCTCTGCGTGCTTGAGTGTTGGTGTGAGAGAGGAGAGTGAGGGAAGGTCGGAGTGCATACACACATGTATGCATGAGTGTATTTGTCTTACGGCCGTTCCAGACTGGATGCATGTCAGTGCCAGCACGAGACAACATGTCTTTAATGCCAGGCGCGTGTGCTGCGTGTCGGCCGTAACTCCCTGCTGCCACAGCCCCGTCTCTAATAAAAAGCTTAACCTATTTAAAGGACATTAAGGATAAATATTTTTATTCTTTTGGCCTAGAAATGTGGTAATTTTTTTTGTCACTAGGCTTTGTGCCATCTGCTGGTCTGTTTCGGGTTATTTCAAAGACATCACAGGGGTTTGTCTCATTAAAATCTTATTTTACAACATTAGTGTTGAAAGACAGTTAAGAAGAACTTAATAAAATCTTCCTACAACTGACTGAGTTACTGTACAGATACAGCCAGCATCATGTTAGATCTGAGGTAGGATATCAGCATGGCTGTTTCAGAACAACACACTCCACTCATTGTACATACTAATTTAGCCAAGAAAAAGATTGTTGTGTGCAAACATTTAAGAAATCTGCATTATGCCAAATACCAGAATGTTGTACTACTCTGGGAAAAAAAGTAGGTTTCAGAGTATATTCAGGGCGAATACATACCACATACTACTATGCAGTATGCCGCATATTGTATTTGATAGTAGTGTGTTATCTGACTGCCAAACAGTTGTTATTTTGTTGTATACTTCACCCAGCCGAGATGATTCTTCTTCTTTTTGTTTCCTGGCGGGTGGTGAATATAGTGTAAAGCTCCTTATTGTCACCTCCAGGACTAAATTTTGGATCAGAGCAACTATTTCTGCAATAAAAAACTATATTTAACACAAACAGCGCCTAACAAATTCATTAGACCACCTGTTGTAAAGACAAAATATAACATAATAACATAAATATTTTAGAAATCTTACAATAACGTGTTTAAAACTGAAAGTGTTATTGTTAATGGACTTGCAGGAATGAGAAATTTCAAACTAAATTCACCCTTTAATACCCAAATCTGAGGAGCTCAGTGGGCTTCTTTGAGAAGTCAGAAATTAATCAAGCAGAACATTCAACCATTAAAACTGATTATTCTGTTCAGGAATTCAAGTAAACAACTAAAATCTTTATCTTAATGGTGAATGGTAAATGGACTTGAGCTTAGGCAGTGCTTTTCTAGTCTCTTTGACAACAAGAGAGCCATAAAGGGGTTCTATCAGCTTTGAGGTTGTTAAAGTTTGTTTTACCTTTATGATCCCAAACCACAAAAACAAACAAAGGGCATACTTTCTCTAAAGGTCTTTGAACAGGGTTGCATGCACAAGCCCATTTTGTCTTGATTTTAACCATGAACATATTCCAAATTAGAGTTTGTTTTGCACAGCGATGCTCCAAAATTATACAGATGACTCAGGTGAAAAGCAGTGGGGGCTTGGCAGAGAGAAGGCTGGGAACCATTGCTCTCGTGCAGTGCATTCACCAAAACCAGTCCCAAATGTCACCACAGTGTGGAAGCTCTGATATGTTAATATGCAAACTGAAATGAAAAACAACCCCAAAGCAGCCGACACTCATCCAGTCTGAAACGGTCTTAAAGTATAGCAGAAAATGGAGAAATGATGATGCCAACAGGAAACTTGAAGACGAGACTGATGATGCAAAATCTGCAGCATTAGTTTTCGAGACAGTGTGCAAGAATAAACACATAGAGGAAAAGTTTAGAAAGTAGGATAACACACTGGGGATTTAATATATATGAATATAAAGCAGCCATGCAGGCGGTGGATGTATAGAGAGAAAAACGGCTGGGGAAGTGAGACAATTGTACAGAAACTGTTACTTTTTATTCCATCTGCGGTGGCAGAAAAGTGAATTATTCAGCTCACTACTTCATTCCAAATGAAAATGATGAATCATTTAAATCCTGCAAAAGATCCCCCCCCAAAATACACACACACTCCTCTGAGCCCACGAGGAAAACAGTCACGGTGAAAAATTTAAGTCATTTTTGGGGTGTGATCCCTCTTTCATCCCCGCAGCTTTTTGTAGTTGAGTGTTGTTATGTTTACAGAGACTCGCACACACACACACATACATACACAGACACAAAAGGACTGATGAACACCCATCAGGCTTTGATTGTACTGCAGTGAAATATAAAAGCAACACCATCCACAAGTACTCCGTCTACTCTATGGGGTAAAAACGCCTCTATAATTGATCATTTAAATGTTTTTATGGAAGAACTCTCCTATTTTTTATCCCCCCTGTAGTCTCACTAGTCACATCTTGAAAATAAAGTATGCATGATTTTCTGAACGCTACAAAACCCTTGAAAAAGGCAATCAGTTCCACTTTGAACACTCATACTGCCCAAATGAAATCCTCCATAGATCTACAATGAAATTATAGGGGAACAAATCCACGGAGACTCCTACAGCGGGCTTTTTTGTTCTTGTAAAAGGTCAGGATGCAAATGAGCTGGAGTTTTCAGCTGGAATGCACTTTTATACTGTGTGATGTTCAATTATAGATTATGAATCATGTCAAAGACTACAGTTGTTTTATAAGATGTCAATTAAAGAAAAAACTACAATGTTTGACTGTATGTAAAAGCATTTCAGATGTAAATACCACTAGATATTATTGCTAAAAGAGAGTATATTAAAGAAAAACTAGTAAAAAAACAGAGTCTACATGTCCAAAAGGAGCACTGTTGGGATTATCTGTATGTACTGTAGATTAGATATGGATTAACTGAGCTGGATTAAACAGCCTCCTGGGCTGAGAAACACCACCATGTCTTCAACATTTGTGTATTAATGAGCAGGTCTGGGCTTGTTTTGTGGTTACTCTTGTCAGAGATGGACAAGCCAAGGATTCAATTATACATGTGGCCTCTGGCAGATGGTTGTTGTGCACGATATTAGTTACAGAGAGCCTCAGAACCAGCTCGCCCCAGCGAGGAACCAATTTGATGAAAATCCAATGGAGTGAGGAGAAATTCCCCTCTCAGGCATACAACCAAAACTCATTGTTTTCCTAAAATCTTGATTAATATTCAGCAACAGCAGAAAAGTACACTAAAATGGAATTCGTAATAAGGCTGAGGGAAAGCTTTGTCATTAGTGTTGCTCTGCCTTGAAGACATGAAAGAAAGTTTTGTGGATAGTTACTTATCTCTACAAATATTTCAGACTGTAGATATAAGAGGGAGATTTTAATGAGGATGAGCAAGTGACTGTCCATTTCCTTTAATCTTTCATGCATTTCAAGCAATAAAACCAAATGATCATATCAGTATTCATTTGCTTTACCTTGCTTGCAGCATAGAGCATAAGTTAAAAAAGTTTATGGGGCTTTTTAACAAAAAAAATCCAGAAAATTTGCTTCAGAGGCTTCTGTTGACATTACTAAGTGGCTCTGGTGGCCTACTGTGGCATTTCCACCTTGACCAAAAGTCCTGGAAAGCAGGGCTGGACAATAAATCAAGTTTTTAAGATATATATTAAGACAGAATCAAGATATATACAAGAAGTAGAGCAACACAATGTTACATGTATCAGTGCAGTGTTGCTGTTGACTTGAAAAAGTATACTGAAGGTCACTCCTGTGGGGTCATCTGATGCTTTCTCTCGTTTTATCCGTCCTGCTATCATGATGTCCTACCACTTTAACGCCTGTAGTTCAAGTCAGTTTGCTCACTGTAGCAAGTCCACTGCAGAGCATAGACTGTAGAAAGAACGCAGAGCGTGTGAAAACGTGCCTGAACTGTGCTGTACCAATTACCAAAAGGAAGACTAGTCAAGAGATCAGAGCAGCTTGGGCCCAAGTGAATATGGGGCCTTAAAGTGGCAGGAGCTCTAAAGTTGCGTTCACATCGAACACGACTGACGTGACCTTGGCGACCACTCTCCATGCAAAGTCAATGTACAGCCACAACCAGGTGCAGCCAGATCTCAAGCAATGCGACGGATGTGATCTGGGCGACTTGGTCACACCTTGGGAGACATATGGCGGTGCCCTTGTCCTTGCAGACGGGTACTCTTGGGGTCGCTTTGGACCCGCAACCAGGTCGCCAAAGTTTAAAAATTTCAGGCAACGTCTTGTGTGGCTGTGCCGCAACAGCCAATCAGCATTGTGCGGGTGTGTGACGACACCCGTGACAGACTGTTTAAATTCCAATTCACAGAGTGACAATCCATGTCCGTGTGGGAACATTAGTTAGTGAGTACTTTAGTTCTGTCTAGACGGGACTGCAGAGAACTCCCTACTCAAAGTGCTGCTGATAGACGATGCTGCTGCAGGACCATCAGCTGCAGTGTTTTGTGGTTGGTAGGTGAGTGAAGAGGATATAGCTGGAATAATGTCAGCTTATACATCCTGTTATATGATATGATATGATCATGGTGAAACTCGAGTGGACGTGACATCACTGAGCAACGCGACAGTGACAAAATGAGCTATGGACAGGCAACGTGACTTGGGTGGGCAACGCAAACTCAGTTGCCCAAGTCGCATTCGGTGTGAACGCACCTTAACAGAGCATCTGCCAGAGCGAGAGTAGAGGTGGATCAGGGGTACTCAGTATGTGAAAACAAGAGGGTTTTTTTTTTAATTTTATTGTTCGTGAACATACACTAGCAGTCACTGAAAACGATTTGTCATAAACATGAACTTGAGTTAAGGCAAAATATGAACTCTTTAAAGTGGTTGTTTACACTAAGGAACATTTCCAATCACAAATTTATTGACCAAACCAGTTTATGTATTTTAGCCACAAGCTAAAGAGCCAAGCAGTGCCTAGTCTGGTTGCAATATCACATTGTTTTTGGTTGTCATTTTATTCCAACCAGTGTCCCATATGGCTTGTTTGCTTAATAGCAAATCACTGTTCCATGAGTTTGACCAAAAAAAGGGAGAACAGCGGTTAAAAAGGTGCAGCTAGCCTCTCAGTCAATTGTATTGAAAAGAGCTTTCTTGGGCATAGCATGCATGGATGTAAGAGGCTTTGGATGACATTTAAAATAAACTGTGAAATAGTATTTGGTAGTAACTGTAAATCTGCAAGTTCTTAAGCAGTCTGAAATATGTATCACTGCAGACCCCACTCCCAAACCCACAAAGCCCCACTACTCCCAAAGCAGGGACTTTTTGAGGACACCCTGATTTGTGCCATCAAAACAAAGTTTCTTAAGTGTTCCTGCTGTTGAAAAGCACCTTCATTTGTTAATCATAATCAAATTGAACACATATTCCAGAAACAGAATCGCTCCAGTGCAGAGGGGAATTTCTCCACAGGTCCAGACTTGAATGTGAATGTCTTTGTGCCATCGCAGACATATCATCTTTTATTACCGGTTCACTGTAAAGACACCCACATGAGTCCAGCTGCCAGCTTTGCTACTGTCTGCCCGTTTGGTCCACCATAATCTTGTTGTCAAGGTCTGCTACTGTCAGCACTTACTTAACCAATCAGGACGTCAAACTGAATCCCCATATCCACCCTCTGTGCCCTTTAGCTGAGCCACAGACATGTCCATACTGTGCCACTGTGCAGACCAGAGGGTGTCTGGATGGGTGTACGAAAACTGCACAATGACCAGGGAGGATTGTGGGTGCAGAACCTTGGGGGCAAACTGAGTCAATATTCTGTTGGATGATCGATGAAACATCTGCATCCTGAAGCTACTTAAACATTTCATCAATATTTTGATCCAAAGTGACAGCATGTGAACTATGAGATCTTCAGAGTGTTTACTAAGTAAAAACTTTTAAGAAATCATTCTGTTTGTGACGATGGGTATTATCTTTATAGATTTGGGGGTATTTTTAGCAGCAATGATACAATATTACATTTTGAGGTCCCAGCTGTGATCAGGGACAAGCAAGCTTTCCCCCAAGAATCTTTGATTTGGAAAGACAGCTTGAGCACATGAAGAAACCCCCAGGCTCTCTAAAAAAGGAGCAAAATCAGAAAAATTAAGGTTTATGAAAAAAGCAATTGAGGACAATCAAAAAATTTAAATCTGTCAAAAGTGTTCAATGACACTTACTTATGCACATGGCAGTTTAAGGCAAACACGAACAGTTTAACTTTGTCGTTCTCATTTTTTGAGTTACTATTACAAATTTTCTGCCTCTGGTTTTTTTAACACTTGAGCTGGATTTGGCCCTTGAGCAGGCCAAGAAGGTCTGTCACTGTATGGCCCTCAGAACATCTCTTTTTGCAAACTTCAGATGGGATGGAAATGAATGAACAGTGGTTTGCACATCAATCAAAATGCTTAAGGGTGTGAGGCAGGCAGCCATGATATGGATGTTAGCCTCCTCCTTCCTGTCGGACAGCTTTGGTACCATTTCTGTACCCAGATTTCTCTTTTCTGGGTTCTTCAACCATTTGTAGATTGTACTCAGTGTCCTCAGTGGCAAGTAGATCTACTGCTTACGGAGAGCTTCATCAACTTCAATCAGTTGTGTTGGGTACATACAATTAAAGAGGGTTAAATGAGTCCTGGATGGACAAAACTTTAATTTCTACACGAAAAGCGATGAAAAACATGTAAGGATAAGTGCTGCACTGGGTCAAGATGTGTAATTAAAAAGTTGCAGGATCAGGTGCTCTTCAAGGAAGAAGGATGAAGATAAAATTCAAGAAACAGGCAGAAGACTGTCCAGATTCATGAGGCAAAAGTTATTTGTGGAAAAAAGACAGTCTTACATTATAAAAAAAAAAAACCTAGACTCTCCAGCGCAGTTAAGAACCATTTTTCAGGGCTCTCAAGTTTTGATCTCAGGTCAGAGCGAGATTTTTGTTGTCATCAACCATCCTTATGCACTTATCATATTTTAAAATTAAAATTGGGTTAATTAGTATTCAGGTGCTGTTATTTTGCTCCCACAGTTTAATGGGTCTTATTGTTACTTTGGAATGTTACTATATTATATCAAGTCATGATGTGACATAATAAGACAAATTATTATTGTTTTTTTCTATTTATTATTTACCTCCAACATTTGACCATGCTTGTTCAAACAAAAAAAAATGTGCAGTTTTAATTTCAGTTATTGTCAAACATTTTTAATGTTCTATGTAGAACTATAAACTAACTTAACATTGATGATTTTGTTTTACTGTGATGCCTGGTAACCACAGTTTGTGTGTCAATTTGATTAGACTTTGCTTAACTATGTTATGGTAGGTATGGAGGAAGAATAAGAATAAGCTCTTGCTGTTTTCCTTCTGTACAATAAATAAGTAATTTTATGATCCAGCAGGCTACAAAATCAAATGATGAGATAACTTACTGTACTCATGTGATAAGGCACCCCTGTTGTGTGCGTGCAGTATGAATCCTCTGCAGTCAGATCAACCATATCTTACCCAGGTACAGCAGTGCTATTTTCTGATTGGCTGATATGTAGCTGTATCTGATTTTTTTGATTGGCTGATGGGTAGTTGATCTTACTGACTGGGTTGCGTCAAGCTCCCATTGAGCTCTATGATGCTCAGAGCTTCTTGCTACACGTTCCAATGCATATACAGTGGTATAACTCGATAGGCATTTTCGTTTGAACTGGCAGCTAAACGTGCAATATTGCCTTACTATGAAGGAATCCAGGCTTACAACATGTTCTCTATTTGTGACATAAATGAGGTTTGATAAGGAAATTCTGCTTTCTGCCACTAATAATGATGTTTAGATGTTGTTCTTTTCCGTTTTTGCTTGGTTGATGGTTGTTTGCTATATTGCATTAGCTAGCTACATGTTTTAGCTTTACACCAGGCTGATATACAGGCCTGTACAGTAAAGAGAAGGACAAAAACACTTGCTTGTTATTGGCTAGATTAGCTTGCTGTGTTAGCTATCAGCATTAGGTTCCAGTTTTTAAACATAGCAAGTGACGGTCTTATTCTAACTATTTTTGTGAATGTCTAACTTCTTGCTGACCAAATCTGTTTCCCATGAAAGTATACCGGGTTTTTTTTTTGTCTGCTCGTGATGTAACCTCATTAAAAAAACATCATAAAATGCTCTTAAAATGAAGCTGGATGCACATGGATCCTCAGCTAAACAAACAGTAAATGTTTGGGGGGGAAATTTTGAACTTTTACAGTGAATGATTACTGGTGTCCTGAACTGTGCTGAATTCTTTGAATGTCTACTTGAGGCCTAAAAATCCATTTTCCAGCAGAATAAAGTATGTTGGCAGCTTGTTTCAAAAAACTTTTTGGTTAGAATGGCTTGTGTCTGGTTGTTTTTAGGAGCTAAGATTCATACCATGGGTGTGTTCCACATTTCTTTAGCTCCTGTTCAAACATTTACAATTTCTTAGAGCCAAGTCTTGGCTTATCAAGAAAAGTTTTCAATATGAAATGAATCAAATCAAGAATAAATTTGTCTTCAACAGGTACTTTTAGTAACCTGTCACACTAGATGGACTGTTCAACATATTTCACTAGTCAATCTGGGCAACAGCCCATAGAAAACTTTTTGAGAGGGGAGAACTTTCCAAAGCATATCAGAGGTGATTGGACGATCATTCCATCAATCACATTTATTATGGGCCAATCAGATAATGTCGTAGGCAGGAGCTACAGAACGTGGCCACTTCGTCAAACAAACTTTCCCCAACACACATCAGAAGTGGAGTGAAAATATCCTTACTACAGAGAAGTTTGTAGTGTTGTTACATGTTTTTCATTTAATAAAGAAATGTGGTCTAGATCTGATAAAGCTGCTACTGAGCCTGTTAGGATCTATGCTAATCTCTGTACATGCAGTCACTTCCTGCTGTTATCCCGTTCGTAGGTCCTATCTCTTCCTGTTCTAAAGGACTCTGATTGGGCTTTCTCACTTTGGGCCACTCACGGTCACTTTAGATTAGAGCTTGGCAAGATCAATCTGCCTGATTACAGACATTAAATCAGGAAGATCAGGCTTATCCAGCTGCTGGGCAAGGTTATAAATTTAGACCTGTGGTCAATGTGCAATTTGGGTTGTAGCAATGATTGTGTTTACATAAACTTAAGTCTCCTTCTGATAATCAGAGATTTTTAGTATCCTGGTTTTGTGTTTTTGCATGTAAACATAAAATCAAATTTCAAAGACTAGGAACCTGTAGAGTTCCCGTTACTTGGAGAACTCCAACAGAAGCCTGGATACTGTGTCATGTAAACACCTTATAATGGTTTCTGACAGCTCTCTGGTGTACAAACCTCAGCAGCACCTGAGCAAATGAGATGCAGTGATTAGAAATCAGGTAGTGCTTATTATGTATACAGAGAAACTAATATCCAGGTTTCACCATATCCTGAATATAATCAAAACCAGGAAACAGCTCATAACTGGGACTCTAAAGCCCATGTTAACTGTCTGTTGCCATGTCACCTCTCATTTACTATTAAAATGTCCTCATTACTGACAAAAACAAAGGTCTGAAGTACAAATGCTAGACCTGACATGAAATAAACCCAAGTTCCCCTTCACTCCGTATTTGAATTAGTAAGATGTCAAACTATTAACAATGGACAGAGTGAATTAATGTCATGAATGGTAATTGCTCCAGTGCACCTAGAAAGGCTGCCAAAGAACTTGGATCCATCCTGCTATGAGAGTGAGTATTGTTGTTAAGAGCACTAATGTGTTTCTTTGCCAATTCATCATTCAGGCAGTTTTTTCTTAGCATGTGGATTGTGCCAACTTTCTCAGTCCCTCCGTCTCCAAAACACTTTCGTCATTTTCATAAGAGCGCTGCCAGTTCTGCAGCAGCCATTTCTACAGCAATTATCCTTGGATTACCAATAAGTGACCTCTCTTACTATCAAATTACATGGTTTATTCTAGCATCATGATTGGCTCCAGGTGTCTCATCTGTGCTGATTGGTCTAAATCAAAGTTCTGCCCTGGCTGATTGGTCAAAATCAAAGTGGTGATTCTCTTGATTTGTCTTATTTCTGAGTTCTGAAGAGCCACGCTGACTAAACCCACTCGACGGAGCTGATTATCACACCTCCTGGGCCCTGGAAAATCAGTTCAATCAGAAGTGTGATTAGTTAAATCATTTGTTTTAAATAGAATAAAAGTCTGCTGTTTCAGCTGCTCTCTGAGGCTCCTTGCAAGTTTTTATGTTACCTTAAATGCACTGAAGCACCGTGAGGGGGGAAAGTGGTGCTGTCAGACCATTTATCAAGTATTCTGTCCAAGAAAACAACTTAATATACTTAGAGTAATGAAGACAAACTTAGTTTAGAGAAGGGATGCAAATATTACAATGTCATTTTAGTCAAAAATGATTTATGCACATTATTTTTATTTTAGAAAATAAAAGGTCTCTACTGTACCAGAATTTACATGTTACTCTCACTGTTTCTCTTTATTCTGGTTGTAAACAGATACAAATAAGACAAACTTCTATTTCTTTTCAGCTCCTTGGTGAAAAGATGCAAGGAGCTCTTTTGGATACATGTTCATGACGTGCAAAATGTGTGCAGAACAGCTGCAGTAAAAGCAACCTTCATCTACCCTTTTGTAGATTAAAAATATATTGTAACAATCATTAAACGGTTCGTTTGTTAACATACAGAGTTAAGTCAAGTTACAGTAGGAGCTTAAAGAGGCAAACATTAAAAGACATATGACAAGAATAAGATGAAAAGGCTGAATGCCGTCCACATGGATACAGTGTTTTTGGTGCCCAAAAACATGCATTTTTAGAAAGTTTCAGAGTGTGGAATATGTAATATGTAATATACAAATAGTTTCAGAAGCAAAGACTCCAAAGCCCCACATTACCCTTAAACCCTCAAACAATGGTGGATTACAGTGTTGTGTTCTTGCTGCAGAGGCTACTGAGCTTGTTTTGGCTTTTATAGCAAAATCTACTGCTCCTCTTAGACCATCATGAGCAACAAGTGAACATGGAGAACAGTGTACGCCAGTGTTTGGTAAAGTTGGACATGTTGAGCATGTGCCATGTGTTCTTCTCTAGTTTTGGTGTATGTCTGCAGCAGTTACAGCACCACTTACAGGCCTGGCATATGTACTTAAGCTTTTTCAGTGTTCCCCTGTGGACAGATGCATGGAAACAATGCCATGTTAAATCCCTGGGGACTATACTCATAGCCTGATGTAGACATCCCCCAAAATGTGACTGCATGATGAAACCAAGCAGACCACAAGTCCTGTGATTGGTCCTCTGCACAGCACCAAGTACCTTCCAATCTCTGTGAATGGTTCAATAGACTAATGGGCACTTACAGCACTTTTCTAGTTTTTCTGCCTACTTGAAGCACTTTTAAACTACAGGTCACGTTACACCCAATTACTCTCACATTCACTCACTGATGGTCAAAGTTTCGATGTAAATTCTTCATTAGTGTTTGCTAAAGCAGGGTAATTCACTGTTAAGAACAGATACATTTATGACATAGTTGGATGCACACAGAAACATAAAGTTAAAAAGCAAGATCATCTCAGGCATTATTTTTTCAGTCATTGGAGCCGTGACAGAAACAAAGATCCAATATGTTTATCATGTATTGACAGTCAAGAAGTAAAGATAGATGTGAAAGAATATGTTTTTTTATATAAAATGTCATACAGACTCCTTTATAGTTAAAAAAAAAAAAGAAAGAAACATAAATGATCAATACCCCCATGTGGCCCTGTACTAAATGTTCGATAGCCGAGAGGTTGGTAAACACTGTTGTACAGCATGTGCAGAGACCCTTTTCCAGTCTGGTCTGATTGAGGATTAGAGTATACACGAGTGAATATTACTCTTCAACCACATAGTATGTTAGTATCTGAATAAGTCAATTTTAGTTGAAGTAAAAAGTTTACATAAATAGCAGAAATCTAGTTTATCACAAAACAGAAATTAAAGATTCTTCTGTTGCATGTAAACTTACTGAGTGAGCTCTTAGTTGCAGTGGTCCCCAACATGTTTTGTATCACGGCCTTGTTTACATACTGCTGTACAGTTGTGTACTGACTGGGGGAACAACAATGACAAACACACATGTTGTGCATAATAACTTAAAACTTATTTCCAAAACCCCAATAATGAGACATTCATGAGGACATGCTCACCAGTTGACCTGATAACTAATTAAACAACTACACCTTCTAAGCTTGGAGGAAAGTGCAATAAAAACAGCGTCCACATGATGCTGACTGTTTTTCATCATTGGTCATCTGTCCGTGCTGATCTGATGATTCTTTTAAATTCTGGTGGGTATTTTATTAGTTCTGACCTCTTACTTGATTCCTTCCACATCAGGAAGTTGAAGCGATCTTGTGTGAACTCTCCTAAAGCACAAGTGGAAGAGTTCATGGGCACAAGGTATAGCAGCAATTTTATTTCTTCTTGTGCTTTTTTGTTTATTACAGCAGAGACAGAGAGCCTGTGTGTAAAGTCTGCACAGTCAACCTACACACAGGAATATGCAAGGATCCAGTCATCCCTTCAAAATAAAACACTCTTGTTTCTGTTATTTAAAAAAGGGTTATTTTTCTTTCTGTGGTATGCAGCATACTGGTTGGTGATCTCTGCTGTAAAGCACAACATAAGTGTGTGCAACATGTTTTTATAGTGTCTATACTTATAAATTACAAATAATATTGTACAAACCCAAATTTCAATGAATTTGGGGTGTTGTGTAAAACAAAAATAAAATAGAATTCAATGATCTGTAATTCCTTTTCAACCTTTTTCTAATTGAATACACAACAAAGAGGTGTGTAAGTGCCCATGCCATTAACACATTTCTGAAGTCTACCTGAGCCCCGACGGTTATATCTTTTACAGAATGATGTTCGTTTTTTAATGCAGTGCCACCTGAGGGATGGGAGGCCACAGGCATCCACATGGTCTTCAGCCTTGCTGCTTACATGCAGAAGTTACTCCATATTCTCTGAATCTTTCGATTATATTATGGACCCTAAATTTTTTGCAGTTGTATGTTGAGAAAAGCATTTGCCCTATCCTTGCTTTTGAGCCTGTCGGGTATGCTCATTCCACCCGATCATGACACTCGCCAGATTCCAGTTAACCTGTTCACCTTTTGTTGTCCCTGTCCCAGCTTTTTTGGAATGTGTTGTAGGCATCTAATTTAAAATGAGTGAACGTTGGTAAAAAAAAAAAAAAAAAAAAAACTTTAGATTTAAGTGTAAGTCAGAATAGATTTGCAAATCTTTGCAGTCTGTTTTTATTTACTCTTCACACAGGGTCCCAACTTCTTTAGAATTTGGGTTAAATAAACAAATAAATGAAGGGTTCGCCTTTTATGGCAATCTTGATAGTTTCCTGGTTGTCCACTTGAGGCTGTTGCAGAAGCTCCAGAGGTCCCATTCTTGCTCTGTATCTCTATTGGGGTTTTTATATAGGCTGTAAACATGTTTACAGCCTGGTTTAAGTTAGCTGTTTTACATTTTGTATCCTGTCACTGTAAAAGTGGTGATTGATTTAAGATCAGTTTGAGACAGCATTTTCAATATGGTGATCATGATGGATTGAATTTGGACCCTCCCAAACAGCTGATGTCACTCACACTTTTCCAATATTTCTTGGTTTTAATGCAATTATCTGCCAATAATAAAACCACACTGATAATATTGTGCTTTCGAAGATAAGAGCACTTGTTCTAGCCTTGAGGAATGTTGAAATGTAGCTTAAGGATGCAGGTTAAAGGTCATTAAGTAAATGCCAGAGGCCCCAAACAGGTCACACCCCCTTGGTTCTGCAGCCTGTAAAGACTTCATTGCTCCTGCACGACGTTGATACAAATCCACAATTACGTGCTGAACAAAGTGTATTTATTTCTGTTGTACTTTTCTTTTTGTAAATTTGAATAAAAAAGGAACTATTTCAAAAAGCGATGACTCAGACCTCCTCTCTTTTTCTTTCTAGTCTCCTGATATTCAGGGTAATCAGGCTCTGCTCCTGCTTGTGTGTGCTTTCAGTGTGTCTGTGTGAGAGACACACACACACAGAGGGATACAGCGATTGAAAGATGTTTCGTGCGGGGCATACAAATGTGCGCACACCTTCTGAGCATGTGTCTTGTTGTGAGTTGGCAGTGGTGCCTTGTCAAATTGGCCCCTTGAAATTTCCAAAGCACAGCCAGGGTGTGTGCACACATGCACGCATCGTTGTGTGTGTGCACGTCGGCAAGATGAAGGAACACCTTGTCTGGTCTGATCCGGCCCGATGAGGGGATGCGAGGTCAGTAATAGAGGACAGGCGGAGAGTTCTGCAGAGCAATCACGCTTTCAGGAGGAGGGGGGAGACTCCTCTGTTTGTTCCCCCACAGAAAAAAAGAGGAAAAAGGACATTTTGAACTCCAGAGCAGCAGCAGATAGAGCAGACCTGACAGCTCTGAGCAAATAACACAAGGCCCCGTCCCCGAGCCTCGCAGCTCTCCTGTATTCTGTCTGCAGGCTTCCGCCCCAGCCGCCCCGATGATGGATCGAGGAGATGTACGCCATTTCTGTGCGACTGAATAGCTGGTTAAAAAGATTTATTACAATAATCAAATATGAAGGAGGGGATTATTTCTACATGATGGTTTAGAGAATGATCGTGTTAGCTGGGTCTCCGCTTGATTACAATGATAATACCCGCCCGGAGTCAGGAGAGGGGGAGAGAGAGGGAGAGATGGAATAGAGGGGAGCGTATTAGCAGTTAATATGCGAGTCTGTTGCATTAAATAAAACTGTATTTGTGATTGGGTTAGAGCTCATTCTACACACTGCTGGGGAAAGATTTTGCTCCGTCTTTTGTGCATCTGCGCTCCCCTAATTACAAAATTCATGGAGCTGACTTTGCCCCCTCCCCTTCAGAGACCAAATCCTCTATCTACATAGCAGGGACGTGTTCAGACTGCTTTTAACCCTTGAAACTTCCCACTATTTTCTGCTTTTCATGGTCCACATTGACTGTTTTCTAATTGTGCATGTGTAAAATCTCATCCCTGTGAAGCACAATCAAGCTCAAGACATCTTTTTTGCGTTGGCATCATATTAATGTAATAAACGTTTTATGACCGAAGAGACAACACAAATATTTTAAACAGAACTTAAATCTCAGGAGAAAATTGTACAAAGTGTGTTCATATTTGACCTGTCCTCAAACGTCCCACAAAAAACCTTCTCAGGTCAGAACCAAACAGGGACACACTGTAAATATTGACCATTTGCAGTTATCTGACTAACTGTGAATTGTGGAGGTATCGCTGTTGTCAGTAGACTAGCAGATAGTTACTGCAGAGAGGCATTTTGTGACAGACAGTATCATTAATTTGGTACAAAAAATGTCTCTGAAGCTGCCGGATGAGTGTAGTTGCCTTATGAAGTCTCTGAAATAGAGCAGTGCAGGAATAAGTCCAGAAAACGCTGAAGTGAGTAAGTATTTAGCACTTTCTGGTTCCCAACCCCCGCAGAGCAAATGGGATTCAGGATACTGGTTTTGGAGAAATGCCTGCAACAAAGTTTGTGGTGGAGCTCTGTGTGTTTAAATGACAGCTGCTAACTAACTACTAACAAGGACTACAAAAAATGGCAGACAGCAAGCATTTCTAATTGTTTTTTAACAATCAATAATTCATGCCACAGTCACAGTCATGGGACCAACTTGATCAGATCACTCAATTATGAGGAAACTCAAACAAGAGGTCACAATTAGATGTCACTCACTGGAAATATTGTTGTTGCTTCTTAGGCAAAACTGCCATGTTGTAGTTTGATAGTAGCTTAATAATAGCCTTTTAATCTTGCCGAGTATGTTTAAGCTTAAACATCATGGGTTTGTTTGTTAAGATTTTTAAGGAGGGCAGAACATGTAAATTTAATCATTTTTGTTCTCCATCAAGGTTATCATTAGCTATGATACAAAAAACAGTAAAAAAAATCCCATAGGCTTTTAGAGTGCTTGTAGTCGAGGAAACCAGCGCAATGCTAACTTCCAGTTTGGCCAATGTTTGGAGACATGAGGATACACAGAGTACGCACAGCAAAAACGTCTGCTGATTGAGACTCAGCAGGTTTAAATGAAAAAAGTCAGAAATCTCAATGGAAACAGAAAGACATGAGAACTTGCCTGTTGATGCAGACGTATTTATGTTGAGCTTATGTTGGTAATTTCAGTGAAATATAAGCATGACTTGGTAAAAACAGGAGGCTTCAGGATGTTTCAGGATCAGAGGATACCAGCAGCTGATGTGTGTAAATCTGCAGTCTGTGGCACTTGTGATGCAGATCCTCTGCTGTGATGAACATTTATACTTTTACTGACCCAAATCAATGTTTTCTAACTAAAAAGAAAAAAAAAACAGGACAGCCAAATGAAAGTTTATCTTTGAAGTAAGTATTCAGCTGACACTGATTGTTTATTGGATAAAGACAGTCATATTTTTAATGATAAGTTTACTTGACTATTGCTAGCATTAGCATTAGCCCACAGAGTGTTTCTTGTTGCATGTTATGTTTAAGCTTCATAAAATTAGTCACAGATACATAAAACTGATATTTAAAGCCTTGTTAAAATGTTCCATTACACACAAGTAGATAATTTTGGTTGCAAATGTTGCATTTTTATTTATCTAGTGTAAACGTCCATAAAGTGACAGGCTGGTTGGCATCGTTTTTGACATCCAGCTGAACAGAGTGTGACGTCATGTGAAAATGGTCAGTACTCACCATTGCTCAACTGTTGCATCAGCTGTTGGACACAAGAAGAAGATACATAGACAAGTGGTGGTAAAATAAAATGTAACTAAACAGCAGTTCAGGGGGAGATGAGCTGATTTCAGCAGCATAGGGTTTATTTAGTCATTCTTCCTCTGAGTCCAGAGATTAGATGATGGAGTTGACAGACGTCATAAAGGAGCTTTATGTGTTCTGGAGTATTTTAATGAAGCCAATTAGTGAGAATGAGTTTTTTGAGTGTAAGATTATAAAGAACTTCTCTAATCCAGTCAAGATGTGAAGGGGGTTGGCAAGTTTCCTACTGAGCAAGATAAGAGGCTGAGCTAGCAAGGTCATGAAGCTTAGTGCACATGTTATTGATGCAGGGGGATTGGTGTCAGGAGGGACACCAGGACTCCAACATTCCCTGTGCTTAACAAGAAAAAACTTATTTTCTTCACGGGCTGCTGTGAGCAAAATAAAGAAATTACCGGTGAAGCTAATATGTGGCAGGATGGATCCATATTGCTGCTAGCTTGTCTTTCAAATTTGGGGACTCTTTTCAACAAAATGTGTGCTTTTTAAGGGCCGTCCACACAGAGATGAATTCAGGTGTATCTGAACAAGTTTAACGTCAAATAGGCGTTTCATCCACACAGATACGACATTTACATTTCAGGTGCTTGAAAATACACATTTTTTAAAACTAGTCCCAGAGTGGATATATCTATAAACGCCGGCCTTGCCTTTCCATGTGGACAACATACGGATAGCTTCAGAAACATTGACGTCACAACCACATCACTGGCTTAAACCACATGCACGATACCTGACAAGAACAGAAACAATGGCGAATACAGAGCTCGTTATGGCTTTTATAGCTAATCTTCTGCTCCATGAGCAACAAGAGGACACGGAGAACAACATACACCAGTGTTTTTTTACATTTCTCGTGATGTATGTGTATACTCCATGCCTTCTTCTCTGGTTTTGGTGTAAGTCTACAGCAGCATTACAGCCCTGCTCACAGGCCTGGCATACATCCTACAGTGTTTCAGTGTTTTCGTGTGGATGAACACATTTCTGAAAACGATGCCATCTTTAGAGAGGATGTTTTTAAAATGAAAACGCATCAGTCTCTGTGTGAACGGGGCATAAGGCAGTAGTCACCATCTTTTTCAACTGGAGATACCTCATTATGCTAACAGACAAAGCAAGACTTACTCACCACAAATAAAAAGTTAAGTTAAAATGATTGTTAATTCATTTTACCCACATTTAAGCTAGTAGATACAATCTTCGATCCATTGATGTGATAAAGATATAGAATCAATGGATCTGATGTCACTTTTGCATCTAACAATTCATGTAACCTAATACAAAACAAAACTCTTGACCCTAAGAGTTGAAGACTGTAACAGTGTTAGCATAAATCTCTCTTTAATCTTTCTGAATAAACTGCTAATACTGAAAACTAATGGGCTGGATGGAAGTCAGTTAGACCTAATTAATCTTGTAAAGAAGCGGAAGTCATTACATCCATTTATGTTGTGGATAAATGAAAACGTCCATTCTGTGTGTACAACAAAGACCAAACCATCTAGTCTAAAGGTCTACAGGTTGATTACCCTTGATATAAGGAGTATTTACTAAAAAATAAACAAGGACAGTTGCTCAACTTGGAAATTATTAGACAAAGAGGAAAGAGGCCACAGACCTGATTTTAACCCCTGCTTGTTACATTGAGGACAGCAGCCTTTGTACATGAGGCGTGCAGACATAACCACTCTGACATAACATAATTACATGACAGCCATGACCACCACCCCCATTGGCGTGTGAAATTCATGCATACTTTTGTTGAGAGGAGTAAGAGGGTTAATGCATCTCAACCTTACTGAATGTCTTGTTTGGCAGAGGGCAGGGATAAGGGCATTTAGTGTTGTCAGCATGAAAGACCAATCCTGCTGCTGCAGTTTTTTTCTCACAACGAACAGCAGAAAACATGAATGAGTTACAAAGACTGGTCCTGGCTTCCTGATGTAGAAGCCTCTGATGTAGCCCTCAGCCTTCCGTGATGGTGATAAACATGTTTTGTTGCAAGAAGTTATCCTAAACCTATACATACTGACTACTTTATAAGATACAAAAGCAGCAAATCAGCCAACCATGTGGCAGATACTCAATGCGTCTAGGCATGTGGACATGGACCTTCTGTAGTTCAAACTGAGCATCAGAATGAGACAGAAATGTGATTTAAGTGACTTTGACTGGTTTGAGTGTCTCAGAAACTGCTGATACTGGAATTTTCAGTCAAAACATCTCTAAGGTCTACAGAGAATGGCCCAAAAAAGAGAAAACACCTTGTGAGCTTTAGTTTTCTGGATGAAAATGCCTGTTGATGTCAGAGGTCTGACAATGGCTGGAGTGGGTGAGATGATGGAAAGGTAATGGTAACTCAAATAAATACTTGTTACAACCAAGGTATTCAGAAGACTATTTCTGAATGCACAATGCATATCTTGAAACAGATGTGTTACAGCAGCAAGAGACCACACGGGGTGCCACTCCTGTCAGCTCAGGGAAAATGTTGCCTGGTCTTATGAGTCTCATTTTCTGCTGCCACATTCAGATGGGAGGGTCAGAATTTGGCATAAAACAACATGCTAACATGATAGAGGCCTGCCTTGTATCAACAGTTCAAGCTGGTGGTGGTAAGTTGGTGTGGGGGGAAACTCTTTTGGCCCACTGTGGGCCCCGAGCTACCACTTGAGCATTTAGGAAACTCCACAGCCGACCTGTACATTGTTTCTGACCATGTCTACCCTTTTATGACCACAGAACGCCCATCATGACATGACATGATAATATGTTTACTGTACTCCAGTTAGCTCCACAGTCACCGCATCTCAGTCCAACAAATCACCTTTGTGATGTGGTTAAACAGGAGATTGGCACCATGGATGCACAGCAGACAAATTCTCATCAACCGCAAGATGCTCTCAAGTCAGTATGGACCAAAATCTCTGGGGAGAGTTTTCAGCACCTTGTTAAATCTGTGCTACAAAGAAGGAAGGCAGTGCTGAAGGCAAAGGGGGTCAAAACTTGTGCTAGCAAGGCATGAAGTGGCCAGTGGAGGTATGTGATGCAAGACTTCACTTTAGATCAGGAGATGCAGTTAGGGCTATAAAGCATTCATTAGGAGTTATTTAGACATTAATCAGTAGGGGTGTAAAAAACCCCTCAATGCTGACCAATTTAACGATTGGCTGATCAATGATCCAATCAGACAGATTGAAAGACAAAATATCGAATTAAATCATCATCTATGAGGCACAGCCTAAGCTTGAAATTCCAACTGCATGCCTGTATGAGAGTATCTGCCGAGCTGCTCAGCTGTTTTCTGTGAGTTCAAGTAGGTCAGCGGTAGCCTGGAGCTAAAGGCAAGCACCTTAGCTTTAGGGAGAACGAAGAGGATATTCACTTCTCTCAAGGCTGTGTGACAACAGTTCAGACTTAAAACAACAAGAAGGCCTTCCCAGTTTTATATGCCAACAACATTTTCATTTTTAACCATTTTAGACCGACATTAGGTCAATCAACACGAAAATGGAAAAGGGAGACTAGACTGGATGAATCAAAACAACCGATGTTGCTGGAGAAGTTAATTTGATTGCAAGGAGAGTAACACAAACTCAAATGTGCGTCTGATCATTTCAGGGTGGTTTCCACTACATATCATCAAAGTTCTGGAGGTCATCCGCTCAAACACGATTGCCTATGTGTCTCCATAGAGCTGTCTCGTGCTGATGTTGGATACGGAGCTACAACACTGCAGGTATTTCTCTCTGGTGTGATCATCATGCATATAGCACCACCACTTCATGTTCACTTCTTAATGCTACAATACTCCCCTCAACTCTCTCATGGATGCTGTTGATACACTGTCTAACGTATCTCTGAAGTAAGGATATAAGTTGTGATCATAGCATAACGCTCTGCACTGCCTTGCTGCTGTGAAGACTGACTTCCACCATCTATTTCTGACGTGGTGTCCTGCCTACCTGTGACCCTGTCCAGCAGGAACAAGCGTAAACAACCATGACAGGTTATTCTCCGGGTGATCTGCCCAGGTATTTACCTGATAATATCAGAGTTGCATGAGTGAAAAGGACTTTGTAAGAGCCAATGAAACAACTAACCAATGGCCAACTGAACAAGCCATCCATCCATCCATGATCTTAACCACTTATCTCTTTCGGGGTCACGGGGGCTGCAGCCTATCCCAGTTGAAATTGGGAGGAAGGCGGGGTACACCCTGAACCGGTCACCAGCCAGTCATCCGGCCACCTAGAGAGACGGACAACCATTCACTCTCATACCTAAGGTCATTTTGGAGTCTTCAGTCAACCTAATGAGCATGTTTTTGGTCTGTGGGAGGAAGCAGGAGTGCCTGGAGAGAACCCATGCATGCATGGGAAGAACACGCAAACACCACACAGAAAGGCCCTGCCCGAACCTTATTGCTGTGAGGCACATGCACTACCCGCTTCACTACCGTACCGCCCCAACTTAACAATATTAATGTCAGATAATATTTTTCCATATACAACAACCCTGTAATTCACTCTTGATAAGCAGTAATTAGGAGGGTATTCATCAGTAATGGCCTAGTAGTTGTAGAAGTAGGCACTAATGACCAATAAGCAGCCAATATATTCTAATTACCATGCCAATGAGCAGCGGGAAACAGTGAACATCATGATCTTAAAGTAAAGTGACATCTCATATTGCTCCCAATCTTCTGAAAAGACTTTCACATGGTTTGTAAAAAATGACAATGAAAAACAGTCACCAGCGGAGTTAAATCAACACTAATGTGTGCACCATGCTGATAAAACACATCAGCATGTTACTGACAAACATTCATATCGATTACCAACTCCTACAAGCCGGTTTATCAGTCCACCTCCAGCATCAACCCCGCAATGCAGCATCCTAGGTAAGAATGAGGAGCTGTCATAGCGATGTCAATAATTACAACATGCATAATTGATTGAAGAATATTGGCAGGGCTGCAGATAAAATGGGCTCCTGTTAAAGCAGTACACCTGGGAGGGACTAACTAAGCTCTCGACACTCACACACACTGACTGCAGCAGGATTGCATCACAGGGCAGTAATATTGTGTTAGAGTCCAAGTACATGGAGATTCCTCATTCTGTTTGAACCTCCCTGACACACACAATGCCTCCGGCTGTTCAGCACAACATGAGTGTGTGTGTGTGTGTTTGAGTGTGTACAGTGTGTCTAAACTTGTGCCTGTGCATCTTTGCATATAAACTACAAACAGGTTTCGAAGGCAGCAAACATCAGGAAAGTATGGAGGAACGAGGTGAATTATAAGTGCAGTATATGAGCTCAGCACTGAGAGTGCCCAAAGCCAAATATGACTCTTACATTTTCCATGTGGGGATTTTTCTTCTGCTGAATCCCAAATCTCTTCAATTGTGTCCATCAGTCTCTCACTTGAGTCTGATCCTTGTGTCTTCGCCCCTCAAGGTGTGAGTTTACGGTTGTCTCACACCTAGATTGTTTGGGAGGGTTGTTCAGATACAAGTGGGCGTTCCATGTTCGGCACGATTTGTTTGCATATAAATTAACACATGAGCAGCGGCCCTGAGCTTGCCTGAAATAGGTGGTTGCCCATGGAGCCGTTCGTTTGCAGTGAGGACACAACTGACCCAGCAACCAACACAAAGAGAGTGACGAGTTAACTCATCACACTGCTGTAGTGGCATAAGCAGCAGCAGTAGTAGTAACAACTGCATTACAGCTACCAGGTATCCAGACTGATGACTAAGTCTACTTAATAATGTTTTTGGATCCCATACTTTCTGTCACTTTCTGTGCTCAACATACCATGAAAATAGCATGAATACTCCAACATTTTTGTTGTTTTCGTGTCTTACTCCGTCCTGAGTCCATGACAAACAGATAGACACCATTCTTTCGACTGTGATGGAGAATATAGGTAGTGCAGTAGCCTGCCTCTGCCTACAGTCTTCAGATAAACTCTTCAGCAGCTCTAAATGGTCTGTGTGCTTGTTGTGACTCGATTTTTACCTCTTTATGTTACATTATCTTCTACCGTCTTCAAATCTTCTTCTTCTACTCCTAAACAGAGACTTTGTTTTGTTGACCTACTTCCAGAGGGGTTTTGTGAGACATGTGACGTTCGGGAACGAGTCAAGACTTTTGAACAGCTCTTTTAAATAAATGATGAGAACCAATTCACAGTTCTTAGAGAGCTGTTTGTTTCATTTGCATTTAATAAAGGCTCGCAAACGAATGGCTCACTCAGAACTGCAAATCGGTTCTAATCGTTCAATAAAAAGAGCTGTTCAAAAGACTCAACTTGTTCGCAAACGTCACATCTATCATGAAAACCACCGCAAAAGTAGGTCAACAAAACAAAGCCTCTGTTTAGCAGTATAAGAAGAAAATACGATGATAGTAGAAGATAAGGTAACATAAAGGGGTAAGAAAAACGAGTCACGACAAGCACCAAGGACTGTTTAGAGTTGCTGAAGAGTTTATCTGATGACTGAAGGCAGAGGCATGCTAACACTACTAGTTTACTCCCAGCGTTTGAGCTAAGCTAACTAGCGGTGGGCGAGCCTTGGCCGCCTCTTCCATGTTACTGCAAGCACAGTCAAAAGAATGGAGTCTACCTGCTTGTCATGGACTTGGGAGTGAGGCAAGACACAAAAACAACAAAAATGTTGGAGTGTTCCTTTAAAATGTTTTGTGTCTCCAAATAAACCTACCGTTGTGACATCTTACTATTGCTTCATCTGCAGTTTTAGGCCATTGGCTAATCTGTCATAAAGGAATATACACATTAGAATGAATGTAGAGTTCACCACTGATGATAAGTCCAAGTAGCACCAATAGGTGTACGGAGAACTGTTAGGCCCCGCTCTTTAAGACTGATATGTTGTTACGCTCCCCCATTAAAAGATTAATTCCATTTAGAGCCATTGATCATGTATTTGAATTTAAAACAAATGTATAATTATCAGCTTGATTGATCAGCGTATCTCTGACTGCTACAGTCTTGCCAGTTGTACATATTGTGACTACCTATGCACATATGTATTAAGTTAGCTTGTTCAGTCCTGAGATGACTTCATGGTGCTGGTTCTCTTGTTGCAAGAAAGTAGCTTATAAGGCTCCATTGTTGATCTTGGCCTTTCTGTGTGGAGTTTTCTCTGCATACTAAGGTTTCCTCACTTAGACCAAACATGTAAGCTAGGTTAAATAGTTACTATAAACTGGCCTGTCTCTTAATGGTGGCCCTGTGATTGGTATTTGAGCAGTCCCGGGTGCATGCTGTTTCTGCAATGTGAGCAGGGAAGACTCCAGCCAACCAGTGATGCAAAAGGGATAAGCTGTATGGATAATGGCAGGGTGCTCAGCCCTCAGTGATATCAAACTGTAAATGGATTGTCTGATTTAGAGGCTCAGGGCTACAAACCAAACTGACTCATTTGATAAGACGGGATGAGAAGGGATTTATTTTATACGGCTGGTGTAACTCTTTGCATATAATAACATCTCCAGGTAGTTAAACATCTCTTAACTTCCTACAGAAACTTTTTTATCCCCTGTCCATGTTTCTTTGTCTTCCAGCCCTTTTCTTCTTCTCCTCTTCCTCCCTTTTCTTCTCACTCAGGACACTCTCGGAGTTCAGTGGCTCATTTGAAGTGGAAAATTAAATCTTCATTAACAATCTTAATTAGACTTCGATCTTCTCCATGGCGCGTCGACAGGGAATCCATAGTGTAACAGGGGGAGACCTGGAGCCGGGGCTGGATTCTCCGGGGGGGGGGGGTAGGAGAGGGGTGTGGTAGAGGGGGTAATTAGTGAGAGGGAACCTTACACAGAAGGTATTTACACTTTGAGAGACAGGGAGGGGAGCATGGGTAATTAAAGAAGTCGGGATGTGAACCGTGAGAGTCCGACATATGTTGGAAAATATGCAACTATGTGACACCATTTAATGAGACGCCGCTGTAAGTTACTAGCTGCTCAAAATCCCACAATAAACGAGTGGACATTTGTGCAGAACTTGAGCAAAATTCCCTCAAGTCAAAGTGCTCGTGAGCTATCATGTTCCCTGGTAAAGTGACTGAAGAAGGCATGACCTATGACCTCTAACATCTAAGTAGTTCATGTCTCAGTCAGAGATGATACATGTGCAAAGTTTGACCAAAATCTCCCTTCCTAAATTTGATTTATGACCTCAAAAGTCAGATTAATTCAGTCAGTTAATTTAGTTTTAGTTTTAGTCAATGTACACTTGTTTTTTTTTTTGTTTGTTTGTTTTTTTTGTAGTCTAGTTTTTGTCGGGGGAAAAAAGTTTGTTGATAAAAACTATGATGAAAATAATTAGTCGACAAAATTAACCCTGTTACAAGCAGAGGATCAAGATGAAGCTGATGGTCTACAAATAAAAAACATCTGCACTTCCTCAGCGAGATGGCTGATGTGTGAAGTCTGGTTGTAATCCCTATAAAGTTTTTGAGAAATAAAAGACAAGCAACAGATGAGAATTAGGTCCCAGGACTTTGACCTTTGACCAAGAACCTCCAAATTCTAAATATCTGATCCCTGAGTCAATGTGGACACTTTTTACAAAGTTGAAGAAAAAATTCTTTAAAAACCACTTAAGGTATCATGATGTCACACTTGCAATAAAAGGAAAAACATGAGACTCAGTGGTCTTAACCCTTGACCTGTGACATCAAAATTAAATAGTTTTTTTCTTCAATCAGAGAGGACATTTGTGTTAAGTTTGAGAAAAATCCAAGAATATATCTGTGAAATAACAGCACTTCTAAACACGAGATGAAATACCACTAAAATTAGATCTCCAAAATCTGATTCACTTCATTCTTGATCAGAATCAGAATCACAGATACTTTATTAATCCTCAAGGGGAAATTCAGTTGTTTCAGCTGCTTTTATACACAATAGCAGTAGGAAAATCAGATATAGACAGTATAGGTATAAATAAGAGCATAAAATGATTTATGTAAGCAAGATGCAACATGCAGAATCTTGAGGACTTCCATCGGCTTCCTTATGAAAGACAAAACTAAATCAAATACGTAAAAGTGAGACTATGAACAAGGCAAAAGAATTAAAAATACTAAAATTACCAATATTTACAATGTAAATACAAAATGACATTGGATGTTAGATTTACTTATTAAAGGGACAGTTCACAGTGGCGCTGCGCAGAGGAATAAGTGATGTGAGTCGGGAGGGAAGCCGGGCAATGTAGTGGCATAGGCTTGAAAAACGCTGATGTCAAAAATGGGTACTTTTGTTTGTACCATCCAGAGCCATGGAGGGGACAAAAGAGAGCAAAATAAACGTTATAGGAATATCTCCCATGAATAACACTGTCTAGTGCTAAAAACTGATCTATTTTTTTTATTTTTGAGAACGGTTTCAAAGTAAAATTTGTTGAACATCACCCAAGAACATGTTTACTTCATGGTTTTGATTACACTGACCCAGAAGTAGAGAGTTTTTTGACATCTCGTGAGTGCAGACCGACTCATGGCAGCGCTGTGCGGAGGAATACGTGACATGAGTTGGTAGGGAAGCTCAGTATTGTAGTGAGGCTTGAAAAACGTTGACATCAATTATGGGAACGGTAGTTTATTTCTACAATTCCGATAATGACGTAAAGGGGGCAAAACCCTCACAGCAGCCGATGAGAAATGAATGGGATTTGACATTATATACTTCAGTGTTTTTTATGACATCAATCTTGATGGGATCCAGATGAAATTTATCTTGATGGTAGAGTTTTATTGTATATATTATCCTATAAATTTTGAAGCAAATCCATGAAGTGATGTCAGAGATATGATCTTTTAAAATACAGCCCAGTGTTAAATTTTGGGATTTTTAGAAAATTTTGGGAATTCTTTGCATCCAGACAAATATGCGGATCACCACCAGAATTTAATGTTTTGTTCCTTGGACCAAGCCACACCTCTGGTAAAAATTTTCATGTAAATCCATCCAGTAGTTTTTGAGTCATCTAGATAACAGACAAACAAACAAACACACAAACAGACCTTGACGAAAACAAAGCCTCCTTGGTGGAGGTAATAACGCTGAAGGCATGTCTCGACAGTAAGAATATTTTCAGCTATTTCCCATTTTCCTCTGTAAGTTTCATGTAAAATTACTGCACTTTTTAGTTTTTCCGCTTAGATACTCTAAACTATTTGTTCCAATGAAATGTTTCGAGTTCTCTGCAGAGTTGGATGGAATTTTTAGGGGATGTTTGCCACGGCACAAGGGAGAAGTTGTTTGATTTGGTGGTGATCCAATAATGGATGCAGATTCATTGAATGTTTTTATGAGAATTTGTTAACAGTGGCAGTTTTTCACATTTTCAAGAGAAAGTAAGCTAGGAATGTCAGAAATGCCTTGGTGGATGTCTGTGTTCTCAGAGCATTTCTAGTATTTTTCATCATTCCTTCATGTCAAAATGTTTTTTTTTTCTTTACAAACCAACATAATGGGGCAAACTGTTAAACTGTTGTAATTGTAAAGCACATTTTATTGAAATCTGTGCTCCTATTGACAAACCAATCACTTTTTGTAGCACTTTCAAGTCTTTACTACCATTTGGTGATAAGTTGAGACTATGTATTTTGAAGAAAACATTATACCTATCTTGCATTTGAAAAAAAAAAAAAATCAAACATATTTCTCCTTAAAGTAAATGAAATGTCTTGGATTTGAATGTGAAAGAGCTCACCACCATTTTATCAGTCTTTTACTACCAAATATTTATTTTTAGCTAGCTGTTGTCTCTCGTGCTGTCATGTAAAACATACGTAATGAGCTCTTTTGGTACTTTTGTTTGTACCATCCAGAGCCATGGAGGGGACAAAAGAGAGCAAAATAAACGTTATAGGAATATCTCCCATGAATAACACTGTCTAGTGCTAAAAACTGATCTATTTTTTTTATTTTTGAGAACGGTTTCAAAGTAAAATTTGTTGAACATCACCCAGGAACATGTTTACTCATGGTTTTGATTACACTGACCCAGAAGTAGAGAGTTTTTTGACATCTCTTGAGTGCAGAGCCCATGGAAGGACATACGGGAGAAAAAAAGAAAAGAAATTAAAGTAAGGACTTTTGGCGTCCAACGTATCAACACTGGTCTTGAGGCTTGTCCATTTCAGAGTCACTTTCCTTTAGTGTTGTAGCGTAAAGCCCACCCCTTCCAAGTTACTGCGTCTCCCACTACTCTCTTTCCTTTGTGCTCTCTTTATCCCATTCACAAACACTCACACACATTGTCATGCTCCTCTCACCCAAAGGTTCGTGCTCTTGGAGAACAGCTGGTTTATAAAATAAATCAACAAATAAAACACTTGATCATCCAATCATACAAATACAAAATGTCTAAATATATATGTATAATAGGTGGAGTGTAATATGAAATATATCTTAGATCATGTTTCTCAAATTACTAATACGCTTTAAATCTGTGGACTCACCAGTCTGGATATGCTTGGGGAGAATGACAGAAATATTCTTCATGCTTTAAACTTTAAATTCTTATTACTTGTGCTTTAAGTTGAAGTAGAGATTTGTCCAAAGATTATATAAAATGCTTGAAGTTTCTAAAGATTTTGGTTCACAAGCCTGTGACAGGCAGACCTGATATCAAATGTCTTCAACCTTGACTGGCTCCGGTGCTTGAGAATAAAAATGTTCCACAAACATGTGTGCACTGCTGCCTCTGTGTTAGTCACTACCTCTCTTTACTACACAGCCAAAAAAACCCTGGACGTGCCCCGGGATAGATGAGGTTTAAGGGGGCACTATGAGTCAGAAATCTTTGTTGGAAATGCTTTTTTTTTGTCGTGTTTTCTGGTGACATGGTGTTACTTGGGGGCGACGTAATCCCTTATCATGCTCCCATAAGCATCAAGCATTTGCCTAATACCAGACAGTAATCATTCAAAGACACAGCTAAGCATGCAGCCCAATGCTCCCCTCTTATCCGCATTTACATACCACGGCACACCATTCAGCTTCTGCATGCAGGGACTGGCTGCTGAAGAAAACAATTACGTCCCTGCACGGTTAAAAAAAATGTATGCTGCTCCTACAAATAAAAGCAGGAAGCAGCTCTTTTTCTTGCAGCATTTCTTTTCAGTTTCTGCTCTCAGTGATGTCTTTTTATGGCTGAGGCTCTATTGTAACAAGCAGCCTTATCAGGAAGCATCTCTGCGCTTGTCTTTGTGGGAGAAATGAGTCGAGAAGAGGAGATTTTTTTTTTTTATTTTACCCCGAGGGAAACCAGGCGACATGAGCTAACCTTGGACCAGCAAGGCCACAAAAGGCAGCACGGTGAGGTGGCCTAAGTGAGACTGCATTAGCCCCCACAGGATGGATTATTTGTTGTCTTTATTTTCAGGGAACACACAGATATACGTGGCTGAAGGAATATTTCGAGGGCAGGGAGATAGCGTCAGGGGCCTTGGTTTTTTATTTATCTCCTCTGCGCGGTTTCCCAGGAGCTGAGCTGGTCGACCGCTCCGAGCAGGGTGATCATATCTGCAGTAATGTTGTTCTGGCGGCTCAGGACCCAGGAGACATGTCTGCAAATGTGTGTGTGTGTTTGTGTGTTTGAAGGTGACAGGCTCTATTTACACCACCGATTGTTAGAGAGCAAAGAAAAAGCGAACATGATAACAATAACAGACTCTGAGACAGAGACGCAGACAGAGAGTTAAGTGCGTTCATTAGCCCTTTGTGTCAGATTGGTTAATTGTTCAATGAAGTGAGAGGAATATTAAGTTTGAGGGGGATGTTATTGCCTTCAGTGAGATATTCATGGGGATTTATTCTCCTCAGCTGTGCTTCTTATTGTTCCGTGTAGATCAGGGAGAAATGTTAAGAGCTGAGGGCTGCAGAAAAAGGCAGGGAGAGAGTTTGGTCAACTGCCCACTCACTAAATACCAACAGACACTCAAACTGGCCATTAACAATCCCCCTGTCATCGCAATGAACATCTCTATGCAGAGGAACAGCCCTGCCAAATAAACAATATCTGCTCAGTCCAGTGGACACAGGACTCAAGCTTAAAATACAGAGTATATGAACAATCACAGCGGCAACAATAAAAGAGTCATGCTTTGATATAGGATCCACAAATTGTAATAAGTTCATGCACTGAAAATAACTGCACAGCACAGTGATGGTCACTTGGTCTCTGACCTTACCCCAGATTTAATCAGTTCATTGTTACGTACAGCCTTGTACACAAAAAGATTTTTAACCCTTTGATCCAAAATGTTAACCTGACACGCCAGACAGACAGTTCTATATATCCTCAACAGAAATATTTCACTCATCCATCTGGAGAAGAGCCCATAGAAAATGTTTCCAGAGGCTGAACCTTCAACAACAACTGCAGCTGGTGATTGGACGATCGGTCTGCCAGTCACACACATCACAGACCAATCATATCAAGCCACAGTATGACAAAGCAGCTCGACCCTGCTGTTAGCCATTAGCTTAAACTACGTGTCAGTCCTTAGACTATCGTCTTACATCAAATTATACAACACAGATGTATCATTTACTTTTTATATGCGACATGAAGCTTGTCAAAGACAATGCCCACCAAGTTCTCCCAGTAAACTTCTGAGGAGAGCAGATTTCACCAGGTATCGCTGAGCAATCATGACCACCACAGACTAACCAGCTTTGTCCGCGGAGGATTTCGGTGTTCTCTCCCAGTGTCCCAGCAGTGATCCCCGGTCGGGAGAAGAGCAAAAACCTGATTTCCTGTAAGAAAAGCTTTGAGTGACGTTCTTTGCTCTTCGTTTGAAGAAAAAAATGTAGTCCAATTCTGATAAAACCGCAGATATTGTCACATCCACGGAGACCGCTTCAGAAGTCGCCATTGTTTTCAAACATGCAGTCACTTCCTGCTGTTGTCATGTACGCAGCTCCGTACGTACGCTTCCCTGATTGGGCTGTTAAGCATTCAGCCATGAAATCATTGGACAATGGAAGTTGGCAAGACCGACATGCAGGATTGCAGACAATGAATCAGGCAGGTCATCTGCTCTGCAAGGCTAGCAAAATGTATAAATGACCCACATTCATTTCCAATGTTACTTCATGGTGGTTGTATGTTTCTTTGCTCTACTTTTTGAAATCTCCTGTTTCATGATTAAATATTCCATGTTTTCTTAAATATCTTGTTTTGAGGGGCTGCACCGTGGCGTAGCAGCTAATGTACCAGCTTCACAGCAAAATGTTGCCAGTTCGATCCCGGTTTGACCAGGGTCTTTCTGTTTAGAGTTTGCATGTTGCTCATTAGGTTAATTAGTGACTCTAAATTGCCCTTAAGTGTGAGTGTGAAACTGGTTGTCTGTCTCTCTACATGGTCCTGTTATCGGCTGGTGACTGGTTCAGGATGTACCCCGCCTCTCACCCAATGTCAAGTGGGATGGGCTCCTGCCCACATGCACCCCTGAAAGGGATAAGTGGAATAGATAATGGATGGATGGATATCTTGTTTTGAACTACAACATATCATTATTTCCAGTTTTCCCCTCATACTTTATGATCAAAATGTATTTTGGTTTTACTACATCAAGTTTACACACATTGGTCAAAATGACAAATTTATCCAAGTGTGATTTTAAAGTAAATGACCTGACACTATAATCATATATTGATACAAAAAAGGTTTTTTACTCAAAAAGTATGAAGGGAGAAAAAAATGGATTTCATGATGGTGGTGCTCCAAAGCGTGCCCCACAGCAAGATAAAAATGCTATGTGTCTTGTGCAAACATCTAACCAAATAGTAATTTTGTCCTCAAATATGGTCTCAAACACAACCACAAATGCTCAGCAGTGCAACATGATTAGAGATTAGAAGTTGAAAACATGGACCCATTGTTGGGAATAAACCTTAAATATTGTCAGAAATGGTTTATAACAAAGGCTAAGGGAAGTCCGACTGCAAGACTCATTCTCGCTTCTCTGTGACTCTAACCCAGTCGCTGTCAGAGGGCTGCAGTGTGCAGTGGACGGAAACGTTGGCTTTGAGAAGAACAACTTAAAGATGCATAAAAACTGAAAGACAGAAGATTTGCATGGACATTTCCTTTTACAATCATAGCATATGTCACAGGAAGAAAAAATATTGAAATATAAATATTTTCCAATACTGTTCAGCCCTGGTTGACAATGTCAGGAGTAACTAAGGCTAAATTTGGCTAGCAGTCAGCTTCCTATGGCATCTTTAGAGCTGTGATGTCCGTCCAGCTCTTCTCCTTATGAGTTGGTCATACATATTATTTACAAGTAACGCTAAGCAGTCTTTTTTGCCACAAAACTCTCTGCAAAACATGTCAGAAGTAGAACGAAAATGTCCTTACTACAGAGAAGTTTGTTGTGTTATTTGTTTTTCATTAAATAAGGAAATGCAGCCCAGATCTGATAAAACTGCCACTGAGCTGTTAGCATCTATGCTAATCTATCTACAAGTGGCCACTTCCTGCTGTCATCTCGCTCGTAACTCCACCTCCTTCTGCTCTAAAAGACTCTGATTGGGCCGTGCCACTTTTGGCCGGTCATAGCCGTTGTTGATCGGAGCTTGGCTCTGTCTGATTCCTGACATTGAATCAGGTGGATCCAGCTGCACTGCAAGGTAACTTTACAGCCTCATAGTTACACCCATTACAGGAAACACTAAATGAACCCTCTTTCACATCAATAAACCATGGTGCTCTGTTTTTCTGCTTTATTTTTCTTTCTGGCTTTCTTCCTTTCTTCCTGGACTTGTTTTTTTTCTCCTTACATTGACATTTTTATAATCTGCTGCACTTCCTCCCCCTCATATTGACTCAATTATTCTTGGAAGCTCTAAGAGTATAGATAATAAATAGGTTTGTTCATTTAGTTCTGACCTCCTGTTGATATAATTTACTCTCAATTTCCTTCCTCATGTTTTTGTTGATTGTTTGTTTCGTTCGTGTTTGGTTCTCTGTACTCCCAGTGTGAAGCATAAACCTTTAGATCACTTCATGAAGATTTACACGACAGAAGTGATCCACGATGGAAAGAGGAAATGTCTGCACCCTTTAAATTTGCTTTTACTCCTGACATGTTTGGCATAGTTCAAGTCAATTAATCAATCAAACTTTATTTGTATTGCGAGTTTCATACAAGATCTTGTTGTAGAAAGTGCTTTACATAAAAAAGAAATAAAAAATGAAAATAAAAATAAATAGTAGAAGATTGAATACAATGAAAATACAAGATCCTACCCACTCTCACATACAGCACACACTGTTATGATATGGCTAGTTTTGGTTTAATTTTGTGGGTTTTTTTCCTTGTGTTCTTTGTCTTTGTGACCTCTTGTTTCCCTTGTCTCTCATGTTTCCTGTTTTATTTTGAAATCCCTGTGTTCCATGTGGTGATTTCCTGCCCTCCCTTCTTTGTGTGCCTCTGATTGTGATTCCCTCCACCTGTGTGATTGTCTCACCTGTGCTTGATGTTTCCCCAGTGTATTTAGCCTCTGTGTTCCCCCTTGTCTTTTTTGGTTCATTTGTCTTCCCAGTCTCACTCGTAAGTCTTCAGTGCTTCTCCGGTGTTGCTCAGGGTTTGTAATTTGTCTGTTTTTGTTGAATATTTTTGTAGAGATTTTGATTAGCCTTTGTTTACCTGCACACCAGTAATGGGTCTTCTGTTGATGCATACATTGACACAAGTTGTCAACAGAATGCAGCTGTAATTGTCAAACACAAAGAAGGTTTTTCTATCAGTTTTTCTCTGTGAAAAGAAATGAAACTTTTTAAAAAATATTGTCACGTTAACTGCTTTTTCTGAAACCCTCTTGTTAATGATTTGTCATCATAAGATTTTGTTTTGTGAGGAGAAGGAGAGATAAAGAGAAAGCATCAATGGAAAATCAACGTAGACATTTTTGAGAGAGAGCATCACATTGTGCTGTTATTTCACAACTTTATATCAACAGAATCTGTTTTTAGTGATTCAGGGACATTTTAAAATCAATCAAGTCAGACTGAGACTTTCAGCACAGCCTCCTGTTTGCCGTTTGTAGTTTGATGGTAATTAAATAAACTTACACTTGACATCTTTAAGCAGTGTGGGTCATCCTGGATGAAGAAGGTGTGAATAAATGTTTGAAAGATTGTCTTTACCTTGTTGCTTTGCCTCAGTCTTCACCTGAGGCCCTCCCTCTGTTTCTAATCGAAGCATTTGCTTCACATCAGAGTCACATGATGTCACTTAGGCCTCCTCACCAGGCAGCCTGAATGTGATCGATCAAACCACATGACAACAGCATAATGTCCTCACACACTGCCCGGTAAAGAACTGCTTGTTTCAATGTTAAAGTGAATTTCAGGAGATGAGAAAACATTATGAATCAGTGGAGTTTGACAGCTAACCTTGCAGCGCAGCTGGATTCATAATTAGGCTGATTCATCTTGCCAAGCTCCAATCTACAATGATTGTGCTCAGCCCAAAGTGGCACGGCCCAATCAGAGTCCTTTAGAGCAGGAAGAGTTTGGAGCTACAAGGGAGATGGCAGCAGGAAGTGACTGCTTGTACTGAGATTAGCATAGATGCTAACCGCTTCAGTGTCAGTTTTATCAGATCTCAACCACATTTCTTTATATAATGGAAAACATATATATCAAAATTGAAAGCATTTCTCAATAGAAATGATATTTTCGTTCCACTTCTGACATGTTTGTTCTATGAAGTGGCTCATGTTTTGTACTTCACACCGCAGCAGCAGCACCTGCTCAAAAATTTCACACACAGGTGCTGTCGGCAGCCATATTTGTTTGCTGACATCTAACTCTCCTGTACAACGAACTCTCTGGGCACTCCAGCTTCCTCTGACAGACCAACAACATGTTCATAGGGTTGATTGGTGACTCCAGATTGCCCTTAGATAAAAAAAAAGGTTGTAAATGTTATCTCAGTCGATTATTTCCCCCTTTATTTGTAATAATTGGTATTGTGTTTTATATCACTGGAAAGCCTCATCAGTCACCTTTACAGTGAGGAACAACTTATAAGGATTGTGCATTCATGGAATGAGCAAGCGCAGATAAACGTGTGGGTAGAGCCCCAAAAATGTGCCACAACATGCCCCACTAGGCAGTGTGATGAGCTAACTCATCACCCCGTTTGTGTGGGTTGATTGTGTCCTCACTGCAAATGAACGCCTCCAGGGGTTCGATTGGAAACATGCTGAGACATTCTTGCACTCTGATCTTTAACATTTATTGTTTCTTGTTTCAGATTGTTTAATCTTTACCCCACTTGTAACAAATATGAAAAAATGTGGCCTCAAAAACTTCAGGATCTATTTGAGATGATGTAAGGTCTCAAAATGCAGCATGCGCACAAAAGGATCAAACATTTCCAAGCTTATTTTGAGAGTTTAGTTTTAAATACTACAAAATTCTTCATGTTAATCTTCATATCCTCGTTGAACGCTGTTATGGTCAGATTTGTTTATTCCTGCTGTGACGTTCATTCCTCTGTTTGTTGCATCAGTATCCTTTTCCACCTCTATTTGCTGCAGTTACAGACACAAAGGAGGTCATTTAAAATCACATTCATTACAGAATAAAGAAAATACAATCAGACAAGGTCTTGAATCACCACTTTAAAATCCTGCTGCTTTTTCTTACCTGTCTGCGTGTGTGGGAGTGTTTGCTTTCAGAGCTGCTACTGTTTCTGAAAGTCATGACAATTACACTAATGGACCCACTCAGTTGGACTAAATGAAGGGTGTATTATTATTAGAGCAGCCACGGTTATGAAACTGAAACTGAAAGCACAGCATGTTTTGCCACGCTTATATAAACACACTCTCCCCTCACACAGACGCACGCATTGGTTTGGCTTTGCTGCCACCTGCTGGACAAACATAAACCTCCAATTACTTTTACTCAGAGTGGAGTGTATCCCAGCGTGCTCTGAGGGAACACCCTTCACACATCATTTGTTATGGGTTAAGCGGCTGGTACACGCTGGAATTCACATTCACACCTCAGGTCAATTAACCCCTCTCAGTCTGACCAGAGTGGGTTTTAGGAGAATCAGAGACCCCACAGAGAGTTCAGAGAGAAGCAGAAGAAGAGCAGAGGAATCAAACATTCATGTCCGGAGATGAACTCAGCAGGTGGTCCGGCTGCAGAGCACCTTCACTCATGTTAAAGACGGAATTTCAATTTGGAGTTATGGCTTGTTAAAAGGATGTAAAGCGATGATCAAGTGTCAGTGAAGGGAAGGGGAACATCCAAGGGGGTCATAGTTTTTTTTTCACTGCTAAACAGCCACATCGTTACAGATTTAAGGACACACTAAATAAAAGCATTATTACTTTCATATTTTGAGATATAAAGGCTTATTTTGGGTATTTTTTAAGTGCGGTTGCTAGAGGCTCAAAGCACAAGTAAATATGAGTGCCAGTAAAGGAACTTGTGAGCATGAGGGGAGATATCCAGGGGCAAACAGTATCCGGTACATAGCAGGACTATGTTGGTTTAACAGTACGATGCATTAAGATTGTTTACAGCCTCTGACTTTTCCTCAAAGCCCCTGTGAGGGGGGCTAAATATCCTTCGGCCAGCAACTCCCCTCATTAGATCAGGTCAGAGTAATGCAGCAGGGTCAAATAGGGGTCCCTAAAGCAAAAAACACTAAAAAAATCCAACTACCTAGATATTATTTAAATTTAGCTTTTATTTTAAATAGGGGCATCCAGACTCACCCCTCTGCAGCGACAGAGCATTGTGTTTACAGTGCCCATTTTACCAATCAGGATTCGACACATGACAGCAGTTTGAGGGTTTATCGAAATTAAAGAGGTCCAGGAGAAGTCTTGTTACGAAGGCCCCGTTTACACGACAACGCTGTCTCCAGAAACTGAAAGGTTTTCAAAAGTGCTCTGTGTTCACACATAGACAATGTGATAACCACACGGATCTGAAAAACGACTGGAAAAGCTGTCGCGTGCATACCAGACCAGTATTTGGCGATGTACATTTGTAGTAAAACAGCGGTGAAATGCGTGTATACTTTCTGGTGAAGACAAACTTTTCACAAGCAACAAGTGGAAGCACGAAGACACAGGAGTTTCTTGTCTGGACAACAAATCTGCCTGGATATTTTTGTCTGTAGTTAGCAGCACACATGTTGCTCGGTAAATGGCCAAAGCAGTTGTTGTTCTTAGGTGCGCACGCAACCTTCATCTGAAAGAGTACTGCGCATGCGCCAGCCATCATCGTTTTCCCTCCTGTTTACACAGATACCAAAAAGTTTTCAAAACTTTTCTCTCTGGACTCAGGTTTCAAAAGTTTGCAGATAAAGGCTCTCTGGGCACCGTTCTCATATAAACAGAAGGTGAAAAAAACTCTTCGTTTTTGGCCATTTCCATTGTTGTGTAAACTGGGCCTAAGTCCCACTCATAGCAATAGACCTCTGACTTTTGGACATGGGCTCACTGTTCATGCATCTGAACCACCAGGTAACCTGTGATCTGTCCTCCTTTGTTCTCCATCCCTCTTTCTACCTTTGACTCCATCTGCAAAAGTTCTTCCTCTATGAACTCTGGTTCATTAAGATATCCGCTCGCATGCACAACTAACAGCACATTGTTGTTACTGGAGTCAAAGTCACTCATTTTTAGTTCAGTTTTAATAAAGTTAGTGTTTGTTGTTTCCTTTGACGACCTGACCAGCTGATGGCAGAGGGATATCGTCACCCCTCACAGTTTTCTGATTGTTTTCAATTATGAGGCTCTTGGTGGCACCATGTACTGCTATGTACAGGCTAACATCCTCCAGCATAACCAAGTACAACAAAGGCTCAGGCATGAATATCCAAATATGTTTTTTAAAACTTAAACTCACCTCTTAAAGAATCAGTCACGCCAGTCACTCCTCCATTTTTTGCGCTCCTACATGTGATGTGCTCATGTGTTTGAACCATTACAGTACATGTATATGAATGAGAGGGGCATGACAGGCGGGCTGCACCACTTCACCATGCTGCTTTTTTCCTTTTACAGGGGAAAAAAATGGAGTCTTGCCTTAACATTGGCTCTAAGATGCCTCTTTTTCAAACACCAGTGATCAACATAAAGTCAAACTCTAGATATGGTCCAGCATATATGTCATAAAAGCAGAGTAGACTTGATTAATAAATATCACATAAATAAATATTAGTCTGATATTATGTGCTTTAATATAAATATATTAACTAAATAAATGAGTGAATAAATTAATAGAGATTGAAATAAATGAATGCCAATTCATTTAAATCAGAGGTAAAAAATCAGTTTCAGTAGCTACATTTAAAAACCAATGTTACATAAGTTAATGGTTAATAAAACATTATCATCAACGTACTTTAAGAGTCATTAAGGTGAAGTGTGTATGTTTGAAAAGTTCAAATTCTCAATGAGTTTTACATTTTTCTCAGCATAGGGTAAGCTGTTCAATATCTGTATGATGCATTTTGTGAATTATGTATTTTTTGTTTCCTTTTTCAAAGGTTTTTTAACTAACTACCTGACTGACAGGCTAACTGATGGACCAAAGGACAGTCAAAATAAACCAACAGGGTCAAGAATCAAACACTGAAAATCATACACTGTGAAATAACACTGGAAACGTTAATTCAAGTAAATCACAATAAATCACAGTCTGAGTTGAATCCAGGAGTTTGCACAGCTAGAAGGAACTTGACAACCGAATGTGTGATAATTTTATATTCAATAAAGGTCGATGAATGCATGACGCAGTTTTTGCATGATGCAGATTTTGGGCAGATATATTAAAATAAAATTAGATGATTTTCTTCCATTTGTACCTGATTAAACCGATATCATTGTAAAAAGGACCTGCTAACTATATGTGCAAGCAACATGAGAGCTGGAACAAAGAATCAATCATTTTAAATGATGTGGTTGAGTATGGGGCCCATGTTAGAAATATGTCAGTATACTGGATGAAACATAGTGGTGCTCCTCAGACCTTGTTATCACTGACATGTAGCTCTTGGTTTTTATCTGTAAACCTGTCAGTCAATCTGAGAGTGAGAGCTGTTCTCAGGGCTGAGGTCTGTTGATATTTTCATTATCTGCCTCTGCAGCCCTTCACACTGTTTTCTCTGCACACTGACTAACACTGAATTAACAGACAAACTAGTGTTTGACAGGCTGCAGCCACTGAAACAATGTAATGTACTCCTTACAGACAGAATCTGCAACATTACAGCAACAGCTCTGCTGCTAACAGCACTAACAGCTCTTCATATGACCTCACCAACTGGCGGCCTATGGGCCACATCAGGCTCCCTCACGACTTCTCATCTGTCCCTTTTTTTCTACATCCTATAACTGAATCAGTCTTTGTGTCTATGAGTTCTGTGACCATGAACACACAAGTGCAATAAAGCAGTGTGATCAGGAATGACTTCATCTGACACCTGAAATCCATTGTTGGCCATTATCTAACCAGGGGAACAAGTCAATAGAGTCAACAGCACCATTGGATAATGTGACCAAAAAAGCAGAAACTATCTATATTGCCCATGCGGCTTGCAGTAGTATGGGTGATATGACTGATCTTTCTAAGGCTAAGAAAATACAAAAAATTGGGGGGAAAATGAAACTGAAGTGTTGTGTTTGTGAGAGGTGGGGGGGGGGGTCTCCTAGTGGCTGGAAGTTGGCTGATAATTGGCTGGAAGTGTGCAGGCACTTTGCTGGAGGAGGAGCATTGAAATGGCTGCATCTGTACGTAAGTTAGATCTAAATATTCAGTAATTTATTGTTTTGAAAGTACAGCCCCTGTAACATCTGTCAACCAAAAAAAATCTAGAGGATACAATTTATGAGTATGTTTTCATGCAGTTTGAAAAAGATGAATGTTTTTGGGTGACACTATACTGTAAGCTATGGAGTTCATCCCATCTGAAGCTAAAGTAGAGGTGCACAGCTTGTATAAAATGTCACAAAAATGTTTGTCTTTACTGGCGACAAACCTACTTTTTTATGTCAAAAGTATTGTTAAATGATGCCATCTGCTGGTATGTTCTGCTGGAAATGATTTTGGCTGGTCCAACAGTTTGAGGAGATCCAGCAAGAAGTTTTTTTTATGTTTTCTCTTTTTCCAAGTCAGTAAGTGCTTCTGTTCCAGATTTTTTTTTTTTTTTTTCAGATTTAAGCTCAAACATTTTGGATGCAGGGAGATTAAGGAAAGTTCTTAATAAGCAACAAAGCCCTCCTAAAATGTGTGGTGATTGTCGCTCTGCCCACAGTAATTAAGCACATGACACTGTGGCCTTTTTTTGGCTCAATCCAGGGATTTGCAACTTTGCCTGTCATGAGCCCCACATTAATTTTGTTAAAATCATCAGAGGGATGCATTGTTGCAACAAAAATACTTTAAATGTCTACATCTAATTTAACAACAAAGATCAAACTACACCACAAATATACATTTTTTAAAAATGAATTATGTAAATACTTTTGTTATTATAGGGGTGTCATAAATAATCCTTAAATCATGCATTATCATGCAGACATAGATGAAGATCTTGCAGAGGTTGCTGTTGGACTGCTGTATCATTTTTGTTTCTGAGGATGAAAATATAGTATAGGAAGATGAGACCTATGAATTTATTTATTTTGGTGTACAAATCTCAAAAAGAAATTTTAATGATAAAAGGAGTTTATATTTATCTGATTGCTTGTATTTTTTATCTAAAAAGTAGCCTAGTGCATTAATATTGAAAATCTAGGAAACTGCTTTCTCTGTTGCATGGTGATATTGAAAAGAATTTAACCTAATAAATGTAATCTATTCAAATTGTGAGACTAGTGAAGATGCACAGCTCTATGTTGTTGCAAAAAGTTATACATGATTTGATGAGCTAGACAGAATTTGAGGCAAGAAGTTACAGAGCATTTCAAGAGAAGTAATATGGTATACATAAAGAATAGTGATAGAGTCCTGCACCACATCAGATACCTGTGGAGGAGAGAAATAGATTAGAGATTAAAGTAATGTTTTGGTTTTTTAAACATCTACATATCCTATAACCTAACTTTAGAAACTCCCGTCCCCCAGCCTCTCGCTGTCATGGGAGCATGCCTGGTCTCTTTGGAGTAAACCTTTCTGTGTGGAGTTTGCATGCCCCCTACTTAGGTACCAAAAATGCCTGTTTGACCCGTTTAGAGTTTACTTTTGATCTTTATTTTCTTAGCTGCTAAATGGTGTTCAGCCATCTTTAATCTAATTCTAGTATCTGTTTATATTCTTCCTCTTTCACTTCAATCCACAATAACAGCTCTTTTCACATCATTCTGAATGCCCACATTGATCGACAGCTACTAGAGGTCAACAGATAGCACTGTGAGAGACTTCAGTACAAAGGAACTCCAAACAATCCTCCATTTCAGTCTCAAGATTACAATTTCATATATTTTCCAGGCTTATAGACTCAGTAGGTCTTATAACCCAGCTGTCTCAAATCCTCTCCCTCTGATCCTGGTCATCAGTTCCCCCGCGGAGACGGCCAAAGAAAATATAGAGCACAGCTGCTTTTTTGATAGCTGCTGAAGAGGATGGGCAAACAGAGCTGTCAATAAAATTATGAGGACCGAGGGGAGGCGGATGTCCTGATTGGGAGCTGGGAGAGTTTGGATAAAGAGACGGCACAGAAGATTAAAAGTGGAGCACTTGGTCCATAATTAGGGCCACAATCAATCTGTAGAAAGCAGGACTTCAAGTGTTTCCTCTGAAAGTGGGAAAGAGGAGCACTTGGGGATCTGAGGGTGAATTCCAGATGGTCCCATGAAAAATGATCAGTCATTATGTTTTAATTCCCTCATTAGCACATATTTATTTGTTGGATTTTGTCCCTCCAGTCCTCGTCTAACCATTCACTGACTGAAACATTAACGGTCACATAAACAGTGAGTATCTGTTTGTAGATCTATAAATAATTCTAGTCAAAGCCTGAAATGAATGTGCATAAATCAAGTCCAGCCTGCAGCGATGTGTTAATACAAGCATTTACTTTACAGCAGCTGCTACTGTCCTGCCTGTACATTTGTTATCCACACTGGAGGGTTTCTTGTAATTTCAGGTCCTTTTTGTTTTCCATAGACTCAAAACTCCAGTAAAAGGCAGAGATGATCCAAGGCAAGTAATTTTGAATCCAACTAGATGCAAAATAAGATTCATTTAGTCAACTAGTCTAATGTTTATGAACTACTGAGGAAACAGTTCAAAATCAGCACCTTTATTTGACACAAGGTCACAGCAAAAGCAGATAAATCAAGTAAAGCTGGTTTGCAAATCAGAGAGTTGCTTAAAGGGATACGTTTAAGCAACATTTACATTTTTTTTTGTTTTCATGTCTTGCCTCACTCCTGAGTCCATGACAAGCAAATAGACACCATTCTTTTGACTGTGCGTCCAGTAAAACAGAAGATACAGGCAGAGCTTGCCCAATGCTAATTAGCCCAGCACAAACACTGGGAGTCGATGGGTAGCATTAGCCTGCCTCTGCCTACAGTCATAGATACACTTTTCAGCAACTCTAAACAGTCCTGTGTGCTTGTTGTGACTGTTCTCCTTTGTATTGTTATGTTATCTATTTTTAGACTAAGATTAGCACTTTATGTCATTTTCGAAAGAAATACATATGAAACCAAAACACAGAGAGCATGCGAAACCACTGACTTCCATGTAAGTAGGTCAACACAACAAAAAGAAAATGTAACATTTTGCCGTAAAAAAGCCCAAAAAGAGTCACAGCAAGCACATAGGACCGTGTAGAGTTGCTGAAGAGTTTTTCTGATAACTGTAGGCAGAGGCAGGCTAACACTTCCCATTGACTCCAAGCGTTTGAGCTAAGCTAATTAGCAGTGGGCGAGCGCTGCCCATCTCTTCCTTGTCACTGCACTCACAGTCGAAAAAATGGTGTCTATCTCCCTATTATGGACTTGTGAGTGAGGCAAGACAAGAAAAGAAAAAAATATATATTGCTGTATCCTTTAAGTTAGGGTCAGACTATGCCAGTGGTTCCAAAACTTTTTCTGCCAGACCCTCCTTTGGCAACTAAAGATACTCTTAAGTCCCCAGCCCCGTCATGTACTACTTCAGCACATATCAGTAATCAGTATGACCAATGTCAGTCATGCCTTAACTCAAAAACCCACTGCAAAGAACATAAAATAGCAGCTTACAGTTGTTATACTTTTATTAAACTGTTATATGTTTTATTGTTATGCTGCAAGAAATGATCCCTTCAAGTATTGAGGAGTGCCCTGTCATTTATAGTCAGTAAGAACTGCGTTAACATTTTCCCTTTTGGTGGCACCTTTGTATATCAGTCATGGCAACACATATTGTAAACTTTTGTTGGTGCTTAGTCTTACATTTAACCAAAGACATTATATTATCAGCCTATTAATATGGACTGTCCATTGAATCATATCATTCATCAAGACAATTGAGCCAAACAATGACTCAATTTAACAATGTTTTATGAGAGAACAACCCACAAAAGGCAGTTTGAGATAATGAATTTACTTCTACATCTGACATTTTACTTCCAAGGGTAAACTAATTGAATTACATGATTAAGTTTCTCTCTTTTCAGGAAACATGTAGAAGTACGGTGCAGCAGTGATGATTGCTATGGTGAGTCCTTGAAGATATAATCTTTAAATATCTTTGAGAAATGGTATTCAGGAAGTCAGTACATGTCGTCCTTTGTTGATATTGTGCTAACACATCAGTGAATTATTTTTTCACATATCCCCCCACTGCTCCTCTCCTCAATTTTCTGCAGAAGTCACAGACTGGAGATAAAGAAGAGGAACATTTGTCATCGCTTCAAAGCCTGAGAGAACAATTCCTCCTGTTTCTTTTGTCACCTGCTGGTTATTGAAAAGTAATTCGATTTGGAGTCTGTGATCGATCGGTGACTCTGTGTTCAACCTCTGCGTCTGCTGTAAAACATCAGAAAGGTGCAAGTGTTTTTTAAATGAGCTCCGTCTCAGTGGGTGGTGGTGGTGGTGCTCCGAGAAGTGGATGTAATCTGATCTGATCATGTTTTTAAGAGACCTATCCAGTAAATAAACCACTTTGTGTTACAGACCAGCACCCTCAGACATTCTTTCACACCACGGACCAGATTAAGAAAACACTTTCACAGACCTGTCACTGTAGGTGTTGAGGTGATAGACTGTGCTTCATACTGTGTGAAACACACACCATTGCACAGAATCAATAGGGACTACAGTATGAGCTTGTTTTCTTGAATAACTCCATGGAAAGGAGGTCAGTGTGTTGGTTCAACCAATGATGGTGTTAACCACAGCGGTCAAACTAAAGGCCCGCTGGCCAAATCTGTCCCTCCAAATGGTTTTATCTGGCCAGTGGGACCTTTTATGAGACAAACAAAAATACTGATTTGATATTTTCATTTATCAAAAAATATTGGTATATATGTATACTTTCACTCAGTTTTCATTAAATATGAGTAATAAGCAAAGAAAGATAAAAATGTCATAGCAAATAAATCAATTGCGCGTACCACTTTGAATGATCTTCTTATTTTAGTTATATATTTACATATTACATATTACAGTATATTATACATGTTATACAATGTGAGTGTATGTGCAAACATGTATATAGCCTGTCTTGGAGCATGAAAACCAGCAGTGATACATAGCACTGTAATGATAGAAAGAGAGATGTCACACAGAAGAGAAACCAACACAGATTACTACATCCCAACCCCAAAATGCAGATTTTCCCAAATATCTTCAGTTTTCGAAAACATGAGGTTTTGGTGCCTTAATTGCCATTTCTCTGAATACAGAAGGACTAATGGCAACGAAAAAGCTGTGTTGTCAAAAACACCTGGCCACATTTAGATATGGCCTTCATTCTTATCTGATCTTTGCCCATCTTATGTTCAGCCTTTTAGTCCACCAAGACGAGACCTAAATGGTTGTGATTTCTTAACTTTACGGTGCGAGATGACAGCAGGAAGTGACTGTACAGAGATTAGCACTGATGCTAACAGCCTCAGTAGCAGTTTTATCAGAACTGGACCGTATTTCTCAATTAAATGAAAAGTACACTACTGATCAAAAGTTTGGGGTCACCCTAACAATTTTGTGTTTTCCATGAAAAGTCACACTTTTATTTATCAAATGAGTTGCAAAAAGAATAGAAAATATAGTCAAGACATTGACAAGGTTAGAAATAATGATTATTATTTGAAATAATGATTTTCTCCTTCAAACTTTGCTTTCGTCAAAGAATGCTCCATTTGCAGCAATTACAGCACTGCAGACCTTTGGCATTCTAGCTGTTAATTTGTTGAGGTAATCTGGAGAAATTTCCCCCCACGCTTCCAGAAGCCCCTCCCACAAGTTGGATTGGCTTGATGGGCACTTCTTGCGTACCAAACGGTTAAGCTGCTCCCACAACAGCTCAATGGGGTTGAGATCTGGTGACTGCAATGGCCACTCCATTACAGATAGTATACCAGCTGCCTGCTTCTTCCCTAAATAGTTCTTGCATAATTTGGAGGTGTGCTTTGGGTCATTGTCCTGTTGTAGGATGAAATTGGCTCCAGTCAAGCGCTGTCCACAGGGTATGGCGTGGCGTTGCAAAATGGAGTGATAGCCTTCCTTATTCAAAATCCCTTCTACCTTGTACAAGTCTCCCACTTTACCAGCACCAAAGCAACCCCAGACCATCACATTACCTCCACCATGCTTGACAGATGGCGTCAGGCACTCTTCCAGCATCTTTTCAGTTGTTCTGCATCTCACAAATGTTCTTCTGTGTGAACACCTCAAACTTCGATTCGTCTGTCCATAACACTTTTTTCCAATCTTCCTCTGTCCAATGTCTGTGTTCTTTTGCCCATATTAACATTTTCCTTTTGTTGGCCAGTCTCAGATATGGCTTTTTCTTTGCCACTCTGCCCTGAAGACCAGCATCCCGGAGTCGACTCTTCACTGTAGACGTTAACACTGGCGTTTTGCGGGTACTATTTAATGAAGCTGCCAGTTGAGGACCTGTGAGGCGTCTATTTCTCAAACTAGAGACTCTAACGTACTTGTCTTCTTGCTCAGTTGTGCAGTGAGGCCTCCCACTTCTCTTTCTACTCTGGTTAGAGCCTGTTTGTGCTGTTCTCTGAAGGGAGTAGTACACACCGTTGTAGGAAATCTTCAGTTTCTTGGCAATTTCTCGCATAGAATAGCCTTCATTTCTAAGAACAAGAATAGACTGTCGAGTTTCACATGAAAGTTCTCTTTTTCTGGCCATTTTGAGAGTTTAGCTGAATCCACAAATGTGATGCTCCAGATACTCAACTAGCTCAAACGAAGGTCAGTTTTGTAGCTTCTCTAACCAGCTAAACTGTTTTCAGCTGTGTTAACATAATTGCACAAGGGTTTTCCAATCATCCATTAGCCTTCTTACACAATTGGCAAACACAATGTACCATTAGAACACTGAAGTGATGGTTGCTGGAAATGGGCCTCTATACACCTATGTAGATATTGCATTAAAAACCAGACATTTGCAGCTAGAATAGCCATTTACCATATTAACAATGTATAGAGTGTATTTCTGATTGGTTTAATGTTATCTTCACTTAAAAAAAAACAGTGCTTTTCTTTAAAAAATAAGGAAATTTCTAAGTGACCCCAAACTTTTGAACAGTAGTGTAAGTTAAACAAAGCACTTCTCAATAAAAAAAACAAGTGCTCCACTTTCAACATGATACACACGTGGACAAATTGTTGGTACCCCTCTGTAAAAGAAAGAAAAACCTAGAATGGTCACTGAAATAACTTGAAATTGACAAAAGTAATAATAAATAACTGGAAATCAACTAATGAAAATCAGACATTGCTTTTGAAGTGTGGTTCAAAAGAATCATTTTCAAAAACAAAATTATGAAACTGGCCTGGACAAAAATGACGGTACTCCTTGAAAAGATCGAAACTGATTTGACCATAGGGACATGTTAAACTAAGGTGTGTCCTGTAATTAGCATCACAGGTGTCTTCAGACTTGTAATCAGTCAGTCTGCCTATTTAAAGCGTGAAAAGTAGCCACTGTGTTGTTTGGTATCGTGGTGTGTACCACACTGAACATGGACCACAGAAAGCTAAGGAGAGAGTCTTCTCAGGAGATTAGAAAGCAAATTATAGACAAGCATGTTAAAGGTAAAGGCTATAAGACCATCTCCAAGCAGCTTGATGTTCCTGTGACTACAGTTGCACATATTATTCAGAAGTTTAAGGTCCACGGGACTGTAGCCAACCTCCCTGGACGTGGCCACAAGAGGATTGTGGCCACGTTTCACGTTCAAGGTTTCTGTTATCCAGGAAAAAAAATCAATGTTCTACGCAAGTAAATGATGAGCATTGGAGGGGATTAGAATCAGGTGAACCCATGGAGGCTGGAAAATGTGGGAATACTTAATATGCATAATCTGCTTTACGCCACTGGTTGAAGTGATGTACTATCTTATCATGCGCAAGTACAAATTCATAGTGTAACACTCAGACTTTATTGATGGTAAAGTCTGTGCTACATATCAATCCAACTCAATAAAACATTCATTGCGACTCAAGTTCATAAAACATAAGAGAGAAATGTTCTAAAAATTTCACTTTCTGTGGATTCAGAGACTTTTTCCAGCTCCACTGAAGATGTATTGACTCAAATCGATCTATTTTGTGTTCAAGGCTGCGAGACGATCCCTGCTTGAACTTTCCTCACTTCACTGGCAAATGAAAAGATGTTTTACTCACTGAATACCAAATAAGGGAAAGATTAGGTATTACAGATCAGTTAGATTTTTTAAGCCATTTTGGTTCAGCTTGACCGCTCTGATCCTGTCCTGCAGGATGTCCTGCGTGTCCTCTGGTCAGTCTGACACACACAGCAGCCTGAGGAGCAGATCTTCACGGGGGTCTGCAGCACAAATATCTTCAGACAGAAACAAAAGTCTTTGATCATTTCCTCCACATCAGAAGTCCTGCCGTGAACAGTTTCAGCTGGACATTTCCAAACATCATCGCTACACTCTATTTGATTTGTCATGGTGTATGGGGTTTAATAGAGGTCGCTGATTTGAAACTTTTGAAATGTAAATTCAGAAGAAATAAGTGAACGGCCATAAAGCTTTTCTGATCTTATGTTTAGCTCCTCTACTTTTAATGCCCTGCTGTTGCAGAGCTCGAGGGCACTGGGCCTTGCTCTGAGGGGGTGAAGCACAATGTCTAAAAACATGTGGAACACAACAGTTTTGGCCATAACATGAATAAAACCAATCACGTCGGCTCTTATTTTCTTTAAAAGGAGTGCAGACAGTCTGCTGGTATTTTGTCATGTGGTGGATTTCATTGTCTGGTCTGTATAATTGAGTTTATCTCCTTTTATTGTGTCAATAAACACACAAAACAAGCACACAACATTTTGTGAAATATACTGCTACTTAAATCAAAGTTAAACTTCATTGAACCATACCCACAACATCAGAAATGATAAAAGAAGTAGGAGAGTAACAGCAAAACCTCTAGAGAAAGCAACCTCAGAGTACCTTAGAGTAAGCAACCTCTACCTCCACCATTAATTACTTACCAATATCAGCCAGAAACTCCTCTCTCATCTCTGACTGGTCAAAAACACACAAGTTTAGGTAGCAGACGACATCAAATCACCCTGATTTTAGCCACATAAACTGGCTTCCTGTTAGTAATAGAGTTGATTATAGAATCTTGCTCATCAATCTTGGTAACCCACACAACTCCAAGCCTTTATCCGCCACTTTCATCAGCCAGGGATTTCATTTTTTATAATAATGCATGTAAAAACTCAACCATCTCAAGCACAATCAAGTTAAAGACATTTATTCAACCTGGCCTATCAATATATATATTTATTCTTTAACAATGTGAAATAACAATTATAAGTTGTTTGACTATAGATAGAAACAAAAGTTCAAACAAATTTCACAGAACTTTATATAAATTACACAGCCATCAATGATGAACAAGCATTTTAAACAACTGAATATGGTTCAGTCAAGCCTTGGCTGTAAAGAGAAAGAAATAAAATAATGCAAACAAACTAGAAACAAAGTAGATTTTTTTTAGATTTTTCTTTTTTTCTCATGACATTTCTGCGCCACAACTGGATGCAATTTCTGTCTTTAATGCTGTAAAGAGCCAAAACAGATTGCTCATATTTCTTCCTTAAGGAACTGCATGCTCGGTTACCACCATGTGTCTTAGACTGACAGGAGGTTGTCATTTTCTCTTAGGGTCAAAATGAGGGTCTCATAGCAACATGGTCATACTTTTCATCAAGAATACTTATTTTGTTTGAATAATAACTAATTAACTAATTCTGGATTTATCGCTGTGGATCCTCAAACACAAAATTTAAGGAAATAAATCACTGCACATAAAAAACGTTTTTTAATATATTTGGCTTGAAGCCCTCCATAGACTGATTAAATACTGAGCTTCATGACACAGTTGTTGCCATAAAGATCAGTTGCAGCAGGAAAAATAAGCGCTCAGAGGTCGCATGTAATTTAAAGATCTATAGCATTATGTAAAAAAAAATACTAATGTAGATAGCAAGTTAATGTCAAGCAGACAACATAACCTGTGCTAACATATTGCTCATCCCGGCTTTTATCTCTCACATTTCCTTTGTGAAGTTGTTTTCCCATGATCTTGTGGTCTCGTGTTTCCAGCTGCTCAAGGCTGCGGTCCACTGTACAGCCCTTTAAACACTCTTCCAGTAGGTGAGGACACAAACCATCAGTCTGAGCAATGCCACTGCACATACGCAACACTACACTTCCAGACTAAGGCCGGGGTGACACTACTTTTATTAACTGATTTATGCCTGATTATTGCTTGACCAGACAGTTGTAAGGTTTCAGGACCTGTCAGCAAAGTGTGGTGTGCCAGAATGACTGCCAACAAAAGACCAGCCTGGGACACCTCATGACTCCATGATACAGAGTCTGGCATGACTTGAACAACAAAATCTTCTGCTCCTCTGCAACCATGGTGAGCAAGAAGAGGACATTGAGAACAATATACGCCAGTGCTTTTTAACGTTTCTCATGATGTTCACGAACGCTCCAAGTCTTCTTCACCGGTTTTGGTGTATGTCTGCAGCAGCGTTACTGTGCTACTTACAGGCCTGGCATATGTACGACAGTGTTTCGGTTTTTTTCATGTGAACAGACACATTTACTGAAACAATGTCGTCTTTCCAGAGATCGTCTTTAATGCATTTTTGTCTTTGTGAGGACAGGGCCTCAGTCTGTGATTTCATGTGCTAGGTGATCTATGCAAAAATACTCTCAATGAAAACCCACACTTCGCACTCAGAATCATGTTAGACAATTATTGAGCAAAAACGATTGTTTACTAATGGTGGTTATCTGATTCACCACCAAAATCTAATCATTTTTAAGTTGGGCCATTCACAACATCAACAATCTTGGTAATAAACAGACATACGTGCGCCAGCAAAAACATAACCTCCTTGGCAGGGATAAATATTTCCATGACCTATGACTGCTCCCCCAGCCAACATGCAGAAGGCTCCCCTCGCACTGTAGTCTCCTCCATCTTTTAGAAAATGTGTGCTCTGGTAGCCTTTTTGATTTTTGAATTTCCCCAAATGGTGTCTCTGTAAAGTCACAATTAGATAAAATTTAAATTCTTTAAATGCCTTAAATCAGCATATACAGACATTTCTGCAGGAGTGTCAGTGTAGTGAAATATTCTCTGAATCTTATGGGACAAACTAACGTTGCTCTGTTCAGTGGAGGCGAATAAATAATCTTAACTTTAGCTTTTACATAGTGAATGGAGTTTTCATTGCTGTGCTGATTCATTTTAATTCACAAAAGCATATCAAGATCCTCAGAGAATCACACGGCATTAACTCTGACTCATTAACTCAACGAAACATCTTGTTCAAGTGCCAGAAGAGATGAGTTTGTTATCATAAATCTGCTCAAATTCAGAACAGGCTCTTTTTAAATGCTTTGAGATAATATTGTGTTGGGTTTTCATCACTCAGCTTTTACTGATTTGATCAGGTTCATTCTCAGTGCATGCTGGGATGTGCTCCAGGCGCCCTCCTCCTGCCTCTCCTCTTCCTCCTCGGACAAGAACAGATGGACGAAGAGAATTAATGAGCGAGTGAGTGAAAAGCTGCAGGTACTCTTCACTTCGCTGCTCACTCATGACTGGTTCTTCAGATCTGGGGACAGGCTGGTTTTACAGACTCGTGGTCGTAAATCGTAAATCGTAAAATGATATGATAAATAAATAGAATACACTCACTGGCCATTATAGGGTTATTATTAGGTACACCTTGCTAATACGGGGTTGCTAATACTTTCTGCCACTGACCAAAACCATGTACATTAGGTTGATTGGTGACTCAAAATTGCTCTTAGGTATGAATGTGAGCATGAAAGGTTGTCTGTTTCATTATGTGGCCCTACATATTCTGTTCCTGCATGATATTATTTTTATACATATCACATTTAGGTCATTCCCACCTCCCTGCATTCATCCATCATGTTACTTTGAAGACACTTCTCAAAATCTCATCACTATAACAAAACAAAATGCAGAGTTTCAATCTTGTGCCAGTTAAACTTCACTGACACCCTTTTGTTCAGGATTCTCTTTTAGAAGTTGACTGTTTCCACACCTAAAGCCTAAATGAGCTGTCTTCATTGAGAAGGTGTGGTGGAGAGGTTGATGCTTTCACCACTCTCTGAAACTCTTGAACATTTCCCTCTCTGCTTCAGTCTTCTCTAAAACATGCTGTTAGAGTGAATGGAGTGTTTCAAGTACATTTCAGCTCTCACCCTCCACTCCAGTAAACTTTGCTGGTATTAAAACTGATGCTTGAATACATTTTTATTTAATGTCTTAGAGCCATCACACCCACTCTGTGCCCCTTTATTCATGTTTTATTCATGTAGTTTTCAAGGAACCTCTTCTTTTCACTTTGTGTCAAGGATCAGGAATCAATTATTGTTTTACTTTGACTTAAGTTTTACTGCTGAATGCCACAGAAATCTTCAAGGACAATTTCTTTAAACAAGACAGAGAAGTGTTGTTTCAGGTTAGCAGAGAGTAAAGACAGAAGTGCAGAGCTTCAGTAAGGTCTCAGAGTGTCCTCTGTATGTTTCACAGGGTGAAAACAAAGAGATTTCTGCTGGAAGTGTGAATGTACGAAATGAATTTCATACTAATTCAGCCCTTAGATTTTGAAATATAGTGATTGTACAGAAAAATAGATGGACACAACTGATCTTATAACATTGTTGGGGAATTAGTGTAGCTTTTATGATACAAACACGTGTTTGAGGCTTAAAAAAGAACCTTCGGCTTGGTTCTTTTAGGCATGGACATTGGCATGACCCATTTCCACCACATATGTCCACAGCCAAGGAAAGGCATGGAAACTGTCTGAAAAAGAAACTTGTATGAAAATGAACTGATTTTCATGAAGTTTTTGTTGAAGGGTTAGTTCAGGATTTTGAAGTGGGGTTGCTTGAGTCCAATGGCACTAATAAACATGCCATAGCCAATAAAGTAACTTGTGAGCTTTGTTCCTGGGGGGGATATCTGGGGAAGGATGCTAGCAGGTACATAGCAGTACATGGCACCTCCAAAACCTTCATAATTTCCTCACTTTTAGGGTAAAACTACCGAAAAAAAACATCAGCTCAACTGGATGCTACAGTAAGATTATTTACGGAGTTTAACTTTTCCTCGACAAAGCCCCTGTGTTTAGAACTTTCATGTGTTGGGAGGAGTTAAATATCCCCCCACCATCAGCTGGTCAGAGCTTCAGAAGACACAACAAAAACTAACTTCACTAAAGCTAAACGAAAAATAAGCAAATATGACTCAAGTGATGACAACATGCCATTAGTCATTGATACGTCACCCGGTGGTGCAGATGTGTGAGTGGTGAGCCCATGTCCACAAACCTGGAGGCCCATTGCTGTCATGAGTGGGACTTAACAACGCTTCTCCTGGAACTCTCATCAGAGCTCATTCATGTCGGTAATTCTTTTAAACTGCCGTCGTGTGCCATCGTCCTGATCAGTAAAATGGGCACTGCTAATGTGATGTTCTGGCATTGCAAAGGGGGCAATTCTGATGTCCATGTTCAAAACAACAAGGCCCACGTCACACATCAGAATGCTGGGAAACTGGAATATTGTCCATTTGTTTTGCCTGTTTATACGTTAAGACTAATGTTAACAAAAATGAAAACCCCTCAAAAAAGAAGTGACAGTGTTAAAAAAGTTGTCTTGTCAGTTTTTACAAAAAAGAAACTCAAAAGAGCTGAGGAGAGGCCAGAGAAATTGGCTGTTTATGGTATCTCACTACTTCATACTCGCCGTCCAAATAACAAATGCTAATACAGCTCGGATTCAGGACCATGGACAGCAACATGTCTATAAACATTCACAACATTATCAGATCAGTATCAGCCTTTATGTCCCCACATATCAGCCAAATATATCTTATACATAGGCAGAGGTGAGATTTACATTCATCATCACAATGTCCACTTTTATTAATCAATATATATTAAAGAATAAAATGTTTTTCTTTCTTTACATCTGTACAAACATTGAATCAAACCATGAAAGGAAAAAGACCATATTTGTTAAGCAGAGGGTTTGTATTTGTATCAGCAATTAAGCATTCAGGAATATCAGCATATCAGATATCAGCAAAAGCCCAGTAACATGTCTCCCTGAGTCACATTTAATTCACAATTTTCAGCATAAATATCAACAATTTCACATTTTGCAAACAAATGCCAACTTGTATAAGAAAATGATTCAGTTTAAATCAAATTGTTTAGTCATTAAAAGCTTGAAATCATTTGCAAATGAAGTCTACCTGGACAAGAGGTGCTCAGAACATTTATTATCATCTCAAAAACATGTGCAGCTTTAGATCTCAGTGTCTCCTTCTCCTTCTGTCTTTCTTTATTTTCCAGATCAAGAGCATGTCTGTGTTCTTATGCGGTCCATATCCTCTTACAGAGAATAGAGTTAAACTCAGTCAGCGGTGGTCCAACAAGGCAACGAAAAAGAAAGTGGTGTATGTGCAGAGAGACAACCTGTTAGGGGTACAGATTAAGTTCATCTGGGAAAACCTATCATGCACCCTGCACTTGAGATTGGCATGGAAACTGCATCAAGAGGGCCTCTTACTTTACTTGTGGTTCTTTGTTCATTATTGTTCAGACATTCTTGGTATGACTGAATGAGATTCCTCCGGCCTTCAGCTCCAGTGTTTTTGACCTCCCCTTAAAAACAGTGCATGTGAGTCCTTTGGCCAGTAATTAAATCCTCAGCTAATGTTTATCCAGTTGGCTTTTTCTCCATGAAACATTTTTTTGTTGTTGCATGTGACTCAAAGAAAGCGCTCTGATCCAGAGTCTGGATCATTACATTAACATGTAATGGCTGACGCAGCAGTTTAAAAACTCTTTTGGCTTGTCGATCTTTTTCTACATGTTTAATTAATCTTAACAAAAAGAGGCAACAACTCTTTATTTATTTTATTTTATTGTGTATTTTTTTAGTCTGTTTATCAAAATTAACTTCTAGCACTTTATTATATTTACTATATCTTGGTTTTATCAGTTTAGTCTCTGCTCCTGTGTTTCCTCATTTGTTATTCAAGAAAACATTTTCTTCAGTCGTCTGTGGCTGTTTGAAGAGTCCTCACTCAGGGCCTGATCTTCTAAAGGTTTGCGTGTTTAAAAACACCTGCAAACTGGATAGCGCCAGCAGGAAGCAGGAATGACAGGAAGGTCTGTCATTATGAAGGACTGGAAAAAGAGGGATGATCCAGTGTGCCATCATACTCATGCTGATACGTGCAAGTAAACCCACTCTGTTTTGCACTCTTAATACATCGTGGAGGAGGTCATTTAACCTATAAAAAAAGACCCCCTTCATAGCCAGAATCACTCCGTCTGTCACCCAGAGCTGATAAATGGATTGTGTGGATTTTCAGTTAAAGGATGTTAAATGCTCAGTCTGTGTGTGCATAACTGTAAGACTGCTCTTCACATGAGAGGTTATTCGTGATGAAGCTGTGTAACTATGTGAATGCTGTCATTTAGATTATGTTTAATTGGAATCAGAAAAGGAAAATGAAAAATGACAGATAAAAATATGGCATGAGGGAAAAATGACGATCTTGTTTGTCAAAATAATAGACACCATAAAAAGGTTACCACAACCTCTGGTCAGAAACAAAAATAGTAGAGACATATTGTCTATCCAGTAATGCCAGTTTTGAGCTGTGTTGTTTTCACAGATGACCTCGCAAATCACGACTCTTATGGCAATGCTGAGATGCCTCTGCTGAAGTTCACCAGTGTGTTTGTTTGCCTCAAACTCCATGGCTTCAAACTTCAATTTTTGTTTTACGGCCACTCTGCTCTCCCAAAATCTCCTTGTTGACAGATGGAAGCACACGCAAAATCCTCATTTAAAGAAGGCGGTCCACACCACTTTTGTGCCTGTTAGTGCACATGCAATCGTAGTAGATCACCCGCAATACCACCACTGATGGCACATGCAATTTTTTTGTTTGCACATGCAAATTAACCCTCGTTATTTGGGTTCTTAGTAGATCAGGCCCTTAGTGTCTGTGTGCAGGTGTGTGTTCTGTGATGGGAGGGTTGGAGGGGTTTGTATATTCTTTTGTATCCTTTGACGCTTATAGCTTGTGTTTTTGAATTCATAGCACTACATTTCTACAAATGTGCTACATTTTTTTATATGAAAAGTGCTTTACAAATAATGTTTGATTAATCGATTGATTGTTAGAACAACACGTGAGACACACAAATCTTGCTCTCTTGTGACTTGTGCAAAACTCACACCACAGGTGAGACCTCACCTGACCTGAGCTCTAACTCCTCTTGTTTTTTACATGAGTTAAAAAAAAAAAAAAAAAAAAAAAAACTCAAAGTGGGACAACAAAGTGTTCCCTTGCAATTAACTTTGAATAACCATCCATCCATTTTCTATATCTTTCAGTGTCGCAGGGGGCTGGAGATCATCTCTGCTGTCATTGGACGAGAGGCAGTGTACACCCTAAACCAGTCACCAACCAATCAAAATTTTTGTCATGACTGTGTGAAGTTATCATGGACACATTTTTTAACCTTTATTTGCCTCCTGTGAGGCTGGGCCCAAGAAAATGTTCCCCTTTATCCCCCCTTATTAGCAGCCTTGCCTGTGGAACAAACTACCAGAAAAACTTGAGACTGAAAACATTTTTATGTGTTACTTGCATTCTCATAAATTCATCTTATTACCATTTTTGTTATGATATGGCTTGTTCGGTGTTATTTTGTATTATGTTCCTTGTTTAGACCTCTTGTGTTCCCTTTTGCTGTCTTGATTCTGTTCTTGATCTTGATTAAGTTACCCATTTTGTGTACAGGTTTTGTTTCTTGTCTGGTGTTTCCTGTTTTATTTTGAAATCCCGGTGTTCCTTGTGGTGTGTTCCTGCCCTCCCTTCTGTGTGCCTCTGATTGTGATTCCCTCCACCTGTGTGATTGTCTCACCTGTGCTTGATGTTTTCCCAGTGTATTTAGTCTCTGTGTTCCCCTTTGTCTGTGTTGGGGCATTCGTCTTCCCAGTCTCACTCCATGTGCAGCGTCCTCAGTGTTCCTCAGTGTTCCCTCCAGTGATCCTCCAGTGTTCTCCAAGTTTTGCAGGTATTGTCTGTGTATTGGTTGATTTCTTTAGTGATTTGATTTGTACTTTGAGTTAACCTGTTAGTGTCTTTTTTTTTAGTTGTTTGATTTGATACTTAGTAAAAGATTAATTTTTGTAATTTGGACTTTAAAGATTTCGTTTTTGGACTTTTGATCCCTGTCTTTTTAGTTTAAAAAAAAAAAGCCTTTTTCTTTTATCTGCATTTGGATCCTTCTCCCTGTTTTTTGTTAGTTTGTTTTTGATACTTCGAGCGTCTCCTGTGTTTCTAGTGTTTCCTTGTGTTCTTTTTTGTCCCACCAGTTTTTGAGTTGTTACTTTGTTTTGAACTTAGAATTTTTTGTAAAGGATTAGTTTGGGTTTTTTTTAGCTTTTTAGTTAATAAAGACAAGCTTTCCTTGGTTTTTTTGTTTATGTGGGTTTCACACCTTGACAATTTTCCTTCTCTTATTATCTCATTTGTTCTTTAAATTATATATATATTTATATATATATGTGTATATATATATATATATATCTATATATATATATATATATATATATATATATATATATCACTTTAACACCAAACTTTTGCTAGTTTTGTGTCTCTAATGCTTTGTTTGTTAACGCTGTAAAGCACTTTTTGAAATGCTATATTTATGATTGGTTCCCTATAGATGAAGCTGCATTGAATATGTGGACAAAGTTAAAGAAAATTCTGTGAAGACTCTTTAGATACTGCGTTAGATTCCAAGATAAACTTTAAAAGTTCATCAGGCCTAAAATTATTAATCTTGTGCTGTCCAAACACATACAATATCAAGTGTTATCTTTTGCAGCATCCACAACATCTTTGGTATTCATTCTCTCTGCTGCTCCGCTCTGATCCTCTCTGCTCCACCTCTGCAGCCTCCTCCCGCATTTGCATTTAGATTTCTGTGATTCTGGGATGTATCTCTCTCTGCTGGTTTCCCTTTCAAATGACTTTTGTATCCGAGGCTGTGCCAGAGGCTGTGTGAGCTCAGAGATGGTCTGTTTTTGGCCTTTTGTGTGTCAAGATTATTTCAGGGGCTCAACATCAGCACAGAACTCAACACAACTGCTGCAATAAAGCTTCAAATATTGATAAAAGTGTTTTGACGTGAAATTCAACAAGTGAAGGTCTCATTCTCTCTCCACGCTGGAGCCATTGTCAAACTCAGCTTGTTTTGAGACATCTAAGACCTCAAATGTCTGAAAAAGGACAGTAAAGCCCTTCAGGCATCGTGTCCAATCAATAGTCTTTTCTGCTTTTTTGGCGTGTGACATTAAAGGAGCAGCATAGCCATGAAAAGAGAAAGCTTGAGTGTTCACCCATGCTGTTTTCCACTCTCTGCTCTTTAGAGCCATCTTCTGTTTCACTTCCAGTCACTTTCTGACTCGTTTTCATGACCCCACGCCAGCAACAGTCGGAGCTGCCCAAACATCTCTCCACTCTCTTCTTGTGAATGTCATATCTCTAGAATGCTTTGGGAGACTTTTTGATAAACTTTGCATAAATGTTCACTCTTATTCAATGATCAATCCATGTTCATCATTTGTTCTCCAACGTGATCTTCCATCAAACACAGCATCCTAAGATTACCTGAAGGAATCTTGTTCTAACCTTACACAGACATCAAAATATCTTGTAAATTCTCTAAGGCATTATGTTAAACTGTCATGTGTCAAAGTTAAAGTTAATGGAGCCTCATGTTGGTCTCTTGCTTGTGAACAAAGTATCCCAAAGATTCTTTCAGAAATTTTCTTTAATCAAACATCGATTTTTGTCTTCTTAAAATAAAACTCCCATATTTGATGCCATATTTCACAAAACCTAGATAGGGGACTAAGCCAGGATTTTCCAGTTACTCTTGATGAATTTAGCTGTGATTTGATTTCACTAAAGCGGAGGCACATAACTTATCACGGAGATTAAAGGTCAGTCTCAATTGTACCCCTTAGCCCTTGGTTTGCACATTGACGTGTAGTGAAGGGGTATCCCAATTCTCCGTAAGGTTAAGGGGAAGGGCTAAGGGGAAGAGCTACACAGCCCCTTGAAACGAAGACAAATTGGGACCTCCCTTGAATGGAAGGGGTATGAAAATTTCCCATAATACCACACACCCGCTGACAAGATGGCAGAGCGGAGACCAGAATATCTGTAGTTGAAACAACCCAGAATTGAATTAATTCAACCCAGCAGCTGGGTAGAGTATATAACAAATATATGTAGTTGAAGCAACTACATACATGCAGTTGGATAGTGCGCTTGGTCAGTAATTGGGAGTTTGCAGGTTCGAGCCCAGCTCTGGGTGACATGTGGCGATGTGTACTTGGGCACCTTAACCCCAAGTTGCTCCCACTGCTGTGTCAGTGGCATGTAAATGGATATGAAAGGGCGTGAATGTATAAGATGATATTGATAGACAACTGACATAGAAACTCTGTGCCATTGGTGAGAGAATGTGAGAGCGAATGGGTGTGATTGAGTAGACCTTCAGTGTGACCTTTCGTAGTCAAAAGACTAGAAAAGCCCTATATAACCTCAAGTACATTTACCGTTTACCAAATTAATTTGACCCAGCATTTGGGTAGAGTATATAACAAATATGTGCGGTTGAATTTGCAGTTAATTTAACCCAGAATTTGGGCAAAAATATTTAACTCATCTGTTGGGTTAAAATGGACCAATCCATCTAGTTTGGTCAAATTAACTACTGCTAGGCTCGTGCTATAATGAACCAGCAGGTGGGTTGTAAAACAGCCCGAATTTGGTTATTTTTAACCCACCAGTTTTTAGTGTGTGGCGACCAGTCCAGGGTGTACCCTGCCTCTCGCCCAATGACAGCTGGGATAGGCTCCTGCTCACTCCCAACCCCAAAAGGGATAAGCCGTGTAGAAAATGAATGAATGAATTTGATGCCACAGGTCGAGGTTATTGGGTCTGATGCCTGTCCTTTGTAAAGCCCCAGTCACACATTCCCGTTTCTCATGGCGATTGTGCACAACTGTACACGATTGGTAAGGCTGGTTTGATCAGCATGACGATGATCGGAAGAAATGCCTGTCTCTCCCTCGGACACACCCCTGTACATACACTAACAGCAACGCTTCTACGGCACTTCTACAGCGCTTCTACAGCGCTTCGGGGGGGTTCGGGGTTCAATTAGGTCAATACAACGAGGATACCATGAATTTCCATCCCACTGACACGACGTCAGCCCTGTTCGAGCCCAGTTTGCATCACATAAGCCCAGATTGAGCCCCGTTGCTTGCGTTTTGTCTTTTGCTTTCACTTCCCGTACAAGATACGTAAGAACAACGTTCAGAAAGGATCGCATGACGCATTCCGAGGGTCTATAAATACAAGTCACGAACACAGGCATTATCATTACACAATGATGGGCACAGTCAGATACATCCTGGTCAGTCGTCCTCAGAAAGCTTTCTGGATTGAGCCCCGTACATGCCACGCTCAGACCGTTCACCTTAGGACTGCATTAGGCTTCCACCCTGCTATACAGAGAGCAGCGATTCTCCACGACAGTTTTGAACAGTTCAACAGTCGGGACCCTTCCCCGTTCCCCGGCGTTCGTCCACGCCTATACAACGCTGATCCAGATCAAGTAGCGCATGCACCATGAACAAAGCACGTTTCATTAGGATTATGACAATCACCATGAGAAACGTAAATGTGTGACTGGGGCATAAGCATCATAACTTAAATTTGTTTAGATGGATGTTTGTCAAACTTTGTAACAATAATCAGGTTCAAGGCAAAAGCTTAGGGCCATGAAGCTTCTCATCCACACATTGATCATGAAACAATTAATCAAGAAAATTTTAGAGACTCTGAGGGAAACGGGCTCTGTGGGACAAATCTGGAGAATCAGGGAAAATGGGCCAGGCTGGTTGTAGTTTATACAGGTCCATGATCCCTGTGTGAGCCCAGAGATTGTCATTATCCATGCTTCATTTTCTCCTTCTGCACTACAGGTATACATGACGGGACACTCACACAGTTTGTGCCAAACAACAACAGGAAGAGGAAAGATATTAAAATATTCCAGTCATGGCAGGGAAAATCAACATTAAGTCTGTCTCTTATGATTTCTCCATATCAACAGGGAGGGTAAGACAGTCAGACCTGGAGTAACTTAAAGACTGTTGACACCATGAACGAAAAACTGTCCTCATGCAAGTTGTAGCAGCCTAAATATCTGAGTTACTGTAAGAAAAAGTGATGCAAAGCCTACAGCATTTTCCAACTTTTTCCTCCTACATGACATTTTTATGGCAAGTATCAAAGAGCAACTGTTCAGAAACTTGTTGAGTGCACTACTAGTGCATTTTTTTTTTTACATCTTAACATACAGATACTGATTTATGCAAAAATATACATGTGTGGTCCATAGCTAACTGAGTGCAAGAATGGGGAGCAATACAAATCGGTTTTTGAGGGCTGGGAAACTGTTATTAGAGTACTTTTTTTTTTATTAACTGTGGCTTACATTTAAAAGAGAGAGATGTTTAACTACAGCAAAAAGGAAGAGAGCAGAGTTTGGTGAAGACAAAGGTTTACTTGTCTGGCATCTTTCAACAGCAAGGCAACTCAAAGTGCTTCACACATGAGAAAACAACTGATATAGGAAATAGGACATCATAATAAACCACAAAAGATAAAAACAAAGAAGTTAAAGATAAAACACAAAGAAATGGAGGACTAAAACAAAAACTAAATTGTAGAATAAATTAAATCAATATCAAACCCAGAACTCAGAACTTAAACCACTTTAAAAGTTCCAATTAAGTTTCGCTGAACCTGAAGCTTCTTTTGCTTTTATCCTAAAATTGAGCTCACTTTTTGCATCCACACTTTTGATTGGTTAATACATAAAAATCAGTAAATAAACAGTTGATAAGAAATGGTTAAAATCTACAACTTCCAGTCATTTTCATGAAAAGGAAAATGACTGTAAAACTCATCTACAGACTACAAACTCAGCTATAATCCCATTCGGTATGTCACAGCTAGTTGTCTGTTTTTAATGCAGTAGTAAAATCAAGCATACAAAAATGACCTCAGAGCTCAATGTCATGTCTAAATTTATCAATTTCGTGAAAAACATATTTTCTTTGGTATTTTCCCACAAATTATTTCAGTAGGTGTCCAATCTGCAAATTGTTCTTGTCATTTGGCCTCATGTTTGTCTTTTGAGTTTAATAAGAATCACAGCACCACATAAACCACTTCAGCCCTTCCTCTTGACCCCCCACTGTACTTTCACTCTCACTTGCACTTGCACACCCTGAGGAGGCATAAAACCCTGAGGCATTTGTTCTAGTCTCTGTCCTGGGACATCATTGCTGTAGTAGGAATGGTACAAAAACACTAGTGCAGAGTTAGAGCAGATACCCTGACAAAGCAGAATGTGCAGCCTCTGGAGGAGGCAGTCTCCACACAGCCAGCTGTTTCCCCCTCACTCTTTATCTGCGTGCTGGCTCATTTAGCTGGCTGCTGCTTTATTCGCTTTTCTCAAGCAGAGTCATTGCTGTGAAGGTCAACAGAAATTTATGCTCCCAGGAAACCCCCCCAAAATAGATGAGAGTCAAGCCCCGCGGTGAATCTGTAGAAATGATGGTTCAATAGCTGTGGTGGAAAAGGAACAAAACATGTTTATTTATGTGCAATACAAAAGAAATTATGATCTCTGGATGTGCTCGGTTCTTTGACAATGGAGGCCTTTGGACAACAAGAGAAGGCAACAAAACAGCTCAAAACAGCCATATTTCTGGGACAATTTTAGGAGTAGTGTGTTGTTCACATAAAAAGCAACCTGACTTTATAAATAAATTGTGTCCTTTTAAAAAAAAAAAAAAAATTACACTGTTGAAGTCAAGATGGATTAGACATCAAGTAACGAGACCATGAATTTAACAGTAACATATGATGATGCTGAACATTTACTCTATGCAAGGCAACTTTATTTAGAAATCAAAAATTTACACATGTATCAGTTCAATGTGCTCTACAGAGTTAAAAAATAAAGAAATTATGAAAATAAGGGCATTAAAGGCAAAGCTTTCATTTCAGTTTACAATGGTAGAAGCTTGAGTGTACACACATCACCATCACTTTAATGCTTTCTTGCTTCATACAGTATCTTTAAAATCCATTATCCTTGTATTTTTTCTGCCATTTGTCAAATAAAAGATGCTCTAAAACTAAAACACAAGTAAGGGATCTGCTAGTTGAACGTTTTGACTGACAGACATGCCAACAACAAATACTTTCATTGGTCAGATTTGCGGCTTGCTGAACAAGAAACTTTAGGAAAATCAACCTCTGTCAGGAAAAAACAGCAGTTCAGCTTGGTAAAATTATGTCTATGTTGTGGCTATAGGTAAGAAATGATAATAGATTAGATTAGATTAGGTTAGAATTGATTAGATTAGATTAGATTATACAGAACTTTATTAATCTCCTTGGAAGAACTCCCTCAGGGAAAGTGGGAACCAGGAAACTGGGAAACATAATAATTGGGTATGAAACATTTGTACAAAAAAATCATCTTCGGTGTTCAAAGACTTTTGACTCAGTATGCCTATGCAATAAATGACATTTTCATTATGACTTTGGCTTTTTTTAAACATCTACTACATACTACTACTACTATTCAGTATGCAGATACTGTGTTTAGTAGTATCTAGTGTGGCTGCCAAACAGCTGTTATTTTGTAATATGCTACATTCAGCCAAACTGTTTCTTCTTCTTCTTCTTCTTCTTTTTTGGTGGGTGTCAAATTTTGTATTAAGCTCATTACTGCCAAGTTTGGATCAGAGCAGCTACTTCTACAATACAAAACTGTATTAAACACACATAAAGTTATGAAATATCATTGTGCTTTCCCTCTCCACCCCAACTTTATAACTAAGCTAATTTCTGCTAGTGCCAATACATAAATGTCCATTAACAGAAATGGAAGATTTTCAAATTACTGAGTTTGATTTACTTTTTTTTGTTACATATAACAGAATCAGTGCTAATGCTAATATTGCTATGGCTGGCTGTCTACCATTTTGGCGCTTGGCATTGTGAGTAACAGTATGTGAGGTGGACTGGTCTCACACATACTACGAATTCTTTTTTTAAGTAGTGTGACATTCGGGTATGTTTTTCCTACTGCAGATTTCACAAAAGTTCACATACTACACATATACATTTAGTATGTACATATATCAAAAACGGCGTAAACTGTTGCACTGTATACTCACACAGTTGATCACAACATGGTGAGCCTCTCTCCATCCTTGCTTGTAAAGGACTGAGGCTGCGTTCGGAAAGTCCTTTTGGTTAGAGACCTTTCTAACTGAAGAAGTGACCTGCAGGCATTTCAGCGTCAGCCATGATAAGAGCTGTTTGAATTCTACAAAAGTTAAGGAAAGGAAGTTTGTTGCTTCATTTATTATCTCCTTTAATGTAGGAAACACTCGACCATCCTTTACGAAAGGAAAGGAGAAAGCAGTGCCCCATAATGCCTTGCGGCAGCACCGTATATAAATATGGCACCTGCTGAACGTTTACAGAAACTTACAATGGAGAAAGGACGAGTTTTGTAGGACTATGAAGATATGTATATAGTACTGTGTAAACGTTTTTGGCAGGGGAAGAGAGAAAAGATATGCTTCAAAGTCAGTGCTTTCAAAAATATAACCTTAAGTTCATTTCTTTTTTATCAATCATTCATTAATTTTTAAAGCATTTCTTTTTCTCCATAACTGCCCACAATGTCGATGAATATTAAACATACAACTGTGGTACTTGTTTCCTATATTAATATTATATATTAATTACCACATTACCATCTATCTTAATTTATGAAGTAAATCATGCCAACAATCAGACAGAACAATCTAATAACATTCATTTAAAGAAAAATCTATAAAAGAAGGGCAAATAAGGCATTTTACAATACTTCAAATATAATGACAAATTAAAACAACGTTCGCAATAATAAATGTGACTGAAGCAGGGAGAATAGTGCTTCTGAAACATTCTGCATGTACAAAACCCAAAACCAGTGAAGTTGGCACGTTGTGTAAATCGTAAATAAAACAGGAATACAATGATTTGCACATCCCTTTCAACCTATATTCAACTGAATACACAGCAAAGACAAGATACTTAACGTTCAAACTGGTAAACTGTGTTGTTTTTTGCAAATATTAGCTCATTTTGAATTTGATGCCTGCAACATGTTTCAAAAAAGCTGGCACAAGTGGCAAAAAAGACTGAGAAAGTTGAGGAATGCTCATCAAACACTTATTTGGAACATCCCACAGGTGAACAGGCTAATTGAGAACAGGTGGGTGCCATGATTGGGTATGAAAGCAGCTTCCCTGAAATGGTCAGTCATTCACAAACAAGGATGGGGCGAGGGTCACCACTTTGTGAACAAATGCGTGAGCAAATTGTCGAACAGTTTAAGAACAACATTTCTCAACGAGCTATTGCAAGGAATTTAGGGATTTCATCATCTACGGTCCGTAATATCATCAAAAGGTTCAGAGAATCTGGAGAAATTACTGCACGTAAGCGGCAAGGCCGAAAACCAACATTGAATGCCTGTGACCTTCAATCCCTCAGGCGGTACTGCATCAAAAACCGGCATCACTGTGAAAAGGATATCACCACATGGGCTCAGGAACACTTCAGAAAACCACTGTCAGTAACTACAGTTCGTCGCTACATCTGTGAGTGCAAGTTAAAACTCTACTATGCAAAGCGAAAGCCATTTATCAACAACACCCAGAAACGCCGCCGGCTTCGCTGGGCCCGAGCTCATCTAAGATGGACTGATGCAAAGTGGAAAAGTGTTCTGTGGTCTGACGAGTCCACATTTCAAATTGTTTTTGGAAAGTGTGGTCATCGTGTCCTCCGGACCAAAGAGGAAAAGAACCAGCCGGACTGTTATAGGCGCAAAGTTCAAAAGCCAGCATCTGTGATGGTATGGGGGTGTATTAGTGCCCAAGGCATGGGTAACTTACACATCTGTGAAGGCACCATTAATGCTGAAAGGTACATACAGGTTTTGGAGCAACATATGTTGCCATCCAAGCAACATCTTTTTCATGGACGCCCCTGCTTATTTCAGCAAGACAATGCCAAGCCACATTCTGCACGTGTTACAACAGCTTGGCTTCGTAGTAAAAGAGTGCGGGTACTAGACTGGCCTGCCTGTAGTCCAGACCTGTCCCCCATTGAAAATGTGTGGCGCATTATGAAGCGTAAAATACAACAACGGAGACCCCGGACTGTTGAACAACTTAAGCTGTACATCAAGCAAGAATGGGAAAGAATTCCACCCGAAAAGCTTCAAAAATTGGTCTCCTCAGTTCCCAAACGTTTACTGAGTGTTGTTAAAAGGAAAGGCGGTGTAACACAGTGGTAAAAATGCCCCTGTGCCAACTTTTTTGCAATGTGTTGCTGCCATTAAATTCTAAGTTGATGATTATTTGCAAAAGAAAATAAAGTTTCTCAGTTTGAACATTAAATATCTTGTCTTTGCAGTGTATTCAATTGAATATAAGTTGAAAAGGATTTGCGAATCATTGTATTCTGTTTTTATTTACGATTTACACAACGTGCCAACTTCACTGGATTTGGGTTTTGTATTAGCAGACTTCAGGTTTTCAGTGCCTGTCAAAGATGTCAACATTTATAGATGCTCTCATCTAACCTCACAGCTCTGAGCAGAAAACACACCCTGCGTGACCAAAGGACAAAACACCTGTCACAGGTAAATCGTTTGATCATGGATTGTTAATGTTAACAGGTCAAGCAACACAAAACAACGCTGTGAAGTAAAGCAGATGACGAAGACGCTTCTTGTATTTCTCATTTTTCGGAACATTGTCGTTCGTCATGGCTTACCTACGTCACAAGGAGTCGTATAAACATGATACCAAGTGAAAGTGCAGTCGAATTCCTCTTTTACTGCAGATCTCCTTTCCTTTCCTCTTATTCCCTCCTTTCCTTGACCCTGTGACTTTTTCCATTGGGGTTAAGGCAAAGTAGAAAGGAAAGGACTTAGGGAGGAGTTTTTTTTTACTTTTCGAGCGCAGCCTGAGCCTTTCAGTGATGTTGCTTTTATACCCAGTAGTGACACTCACCTGCTTTCAGCTAATGTGTTCACCTGTGAAATGTTCCAAACAGGTGCTTTCGAGCATTGCTCAACTTTCCCAGTCTTCTGTTAGCCCTGTCCCAGCTCTTATGGCACATGCTGAAGGCATCAAATTCAAAATGAGAGAATTTTTTGCAAAAAAGTTTATTGTTTTAAACATTAAATATCTTATCTTTGTAAGATATTTGCAAATCATTGTATTCTGTTTTATTTATGTTTTATGCAATGTCCCAACTTCATTGGAATTAGAGTTTGTGCATTAGAAAACTATGCCACTAAAACGAAAAAAAAAAAAAAAGTGAAATTGAATAAACAATAATTCTCCACCTTAGCCTGATTAAACAGAAAAACACTTTGCAGTAACACTTTTCCTTCAGAGCACAGTTTGACTTTTATTGCTGGTATGTTATTTTAAATGTGATATAGATTTGCGGGGTTTTTTTTGGGGTTTTTTTTGTTATTGCATTAATACCAGAAGTACTATAACATGTTTCAGTGTTAAACGATAATTTTGTGACTGCCACATGTCAGTTTTTTATGTCTTTTGATTGCATATTAAACAAACTCCAGCCTTTAGAACAGATGTTTACAGCGTTACACCAGAAGAGGGCAGTGTTTCACAATCTGCTGCACAGCCTGGCAGCTCTGTCGGTGTGTCTGTGTGTGTGTGTGTGTGTGTGTGTATGTATGTTTGTGTGTACAACTCTTCATTCTGCACAGCGAGGAGAGCCCAGCCTGTGTTGAGTGATGGGAGAGGGTGGAAAGCCTGCTTTGAAGCATCATCATGAGTTATTACTGACGTCAGGAGGAGCAGTGAGACGGCGGGTGCTAACACTTTTATATCCGCCGGCTTTTACAGACTGGATGTGTTTGCCAGTTTGATACTCCCTCACCCCTCAATTCTCTCTCTCTCTTCCTCTCTGCTTTTAAGTGTCTCTGTGATATGTGGATGTCTCACTTCACTTTTTCTCGGCACAGATGTTGTCTTCAGGGCTTTTTGCCTGCCTGCAAATTGACTAACACATGTCTTCAGAAGCACATGAAGAATTTAAAATAAGGTGAATTCAGGTTATATTGGGCACTTTGGGAATTTCTGTCTTGTTGTTTTTCCTTTTTCAGTAACACAAAAGATTTTACTCCTTCAAGTAAGGTTTCACTCTCTGTATGTTTCGATGAGGAATAACCCACATGTTTTGGTAAACTGGTCTGAAACCAATTTATCTTGTAATGTTTGGATGACAGAGACAGCGCTTTAACTTTATTATCATATTTGCTGTAACGGATGCTGGAATGAAACAAAACATTCACTCACTTTTATTTGGAAGTGTTTCACTGCAACATTGACCCCAGTTGAAAAGGTCAAACTTTTGTCCAGCACACCAAATGCTAAGACACATGCTCATGACATGGCTTTCAGACCAGACTGATGTGCTTTATGTGAAGACTTGACTGCTTTCTGCCACATCTCTGTCTAGCCCTGAATTTCCACATAGTCCACCTGTGCAGCATCAAGTCTACGCAGTGGCAATGCTGAAGCATTGGACTGTAGAGGCCTGGAAGGTCAAATCACAACATCGTTCAGACCATGAGAGAACCAAATCTTCATGAGCTAATTGTGAGTTTACAAGATAACAGGAAGAACAGCATGTAAACAGCAGGTTAAATGTCCTACCTGGTGTTGATTTGTTGTGGACACTTACATTATTAAACTGTCTCTGCAATATTTTGAAGGGACTCGGAATCTCTGCAGTGTTAATTTTGACAGCACTTTTTAATTCAGTTTTAGTTTTAGTTTTTTCCCTAAAATATATTTTAGTTTTAGTCATAATTTAGTCATCTAAATTGTTTTAGTGTAGTTTTAGCTGAGGAAATTTCACAACATTTTAGTCGATGAAATCTACTGTAAATTTAGTCGACTAAAATATGAAGTGCAAAGTGTAAGGCATTTTTTATGTTTCCTTGAATTTCTGAAGTCATGTTTTACACTTGGATAAAATGAATCATCTAATCACCTTTATTGAATGCTTGTCAAGTTTTAATGTCTAAATTAACAGAAACAAATTTAACTTTTGTGTGAAATGCAGTCACCTTTATTTAGGCTACCTTGCAGAGCATCTCAGTTACAATACCAGAACTGACAACAAACAGTGAACCTGCTCTACATGAATATATCAATTCATAAAGAGAGTAGCTCTGATTGGATCGCTCCCCAACTTGTCCCGCCATCACCAAGCTAAGGCAGTTGTGATTGGATGTCCCTCTTAACTCATCCAACCTTTCCACACAACCAAAGTAGCTGTGATTGGGTATATTCCTAACTTGTCTGTACTTTCTACATGACCAAATTACGTCTGATTGGATTAAGTTTCTGTCAAAAATTTTAGTCTAGTTTTTATTTGTTGATGAAAGTGTCAGTTAATTTCATTTTAGTTTTTGTCCATGTGCACTTGTTTTTATTAGTTACTATGTCTAGTTTTTGTCACGGGGAAAAAGGTTGTTGATGAAAACTAAGATGAAAATAATTAGTCAAGAAAATTGACACTGAATCTTTGAGCGCTTGTTTTCCTGTTTAAGTTGGATCTGCCCTGTAAAAATTGACGCAGAGTTGCATCAACGAGGTGCAGGCTTTGGAAAAAGACTGAAGACAAGACTGGCTGAAGGGACTCGGGGTGATTTGCTGCTGAGCGTGCCAGAACAAATTTTCACTGAGTCTATTTTTCAGCGGGAGCGACTTCAACGCTGCGTCTATTTCCACCTAGAAAATGGAAACAAAACACAAAAACAAGCACTCGGAGATTCAGTCAGTGATGTCTGATGCAAATCAATATTAGCTAGGAAATATGGTCTGTTGTTTACATGTAGCACTTCCTGTTATTTTATAAACTCAAAATTAAGAAGTTTTGGTCCTCTCATTTTCTTAATGAGCTCATGTGTCAAGCTTCCAGGCCTCCGCAGTGCTATAAATATGCCCCCAGCTGGTGGAACACACAGCAGCAGTCAGAGCAAAGCCACGGCGTGGACATAATGCAGTTATGCTGTAGGCCATCCCTTTCAACAGGGGTCTGATTGCAGCCTGGGATGCTTTCTGACTATTTCAGGGGTACCTTTAAAATGTTAAAAAAAAAATTCAACCAAGCGATATTATGAATATTCTGGCCTTTAGCATAAGGGCCATGGCAAAATGGTCAAACATGCCTTAAGTCCTGATTTCATAATATCAGTGTTGAGGTTAGCAAATAATTAGGCTTACGTCAACACTCACCTTGGATGTTTATGGAGTGTGGGCAGTGCTTTTACTGGCTGCTGCAGACAAGTTAGCATTAACAGCATAATAATTCTGAAGCCATCAACTGCATCATTAGATGCTTTTCTAACACGAGCTTAGAAGAGGCAAGACAAAGACGAGACAGTACGATGACAGCATGTTATATGGTTTTATCTTTACTGGGGTCAGTCATTTCTTCTTTCATTACACCATATATATGTGGAATAAAACTATCAATTTTTATGACCAGAAGTATTCTAACACAGCAAAATTAACACTATCAGAGTAAATTTTAACACTTCTTGAAGGGATAGTTCAGGGTTTTTTTGAAGTGGGGTTGTATGAGCTCCATATGGCCACTAAGTACATTAGATGCAGTAAAAAGTTCTCTCCTCTGCCTCAGTAAGTCACAATTTGTAAAAGTTTGTGATGCAGAACCAGCTGCAAACAGGGCAGTATTGTACCAAATACAAAGGGTATTTCTCCGTCTATAAGAACTCCCATCAAAAAATAATACCACAGTTTATGTTATATGAGCCATTTAGTTCCAGATAAACTTTATTTTTCCAAAAAGTTAATGCACTCAAAAAAATTTCTAGGTAGTGTACTCTTAAATTGTGGTATTATTTTTTGAGGAGAGTTCTTGTAGGTGGAGAAAATACCATTTGTATTTGGTACAATACTTCCCTGTTTGTGGCTAGTTCTGCATAACAGACTCTTACAGACTGTGGCTTACTGAGGGAGAGGAGAGAACTTTCTACTGCATCTAATGTAATTATGGCCCTTTTCCATCAGCACGTCTTAGCCCTACTCTACGCGGCTCGGCTTTCCCCGACTCTACCCGGCTCTACTCTACTTGCATTGTGCTGCTTTTCCACCAGCCCGGTTCCCTGCCCAGCGGGGGCGGGGTCGCCATAAAACAGCTGGGCGACACTGCGTTCATGTCATTTTGAGCGCGACACAACAATCAAAACAATGGAGGACTTGGAGGCAATAGTATACTTGCTGCTCGATCTGTGGCTTTTTGTCAAAAACTGAATGAAAGAGGAAAGCAGAAGAAGGCTGCAGGCGGCGAGAAGAAATACAGAGGACGAGAGCAATCGAGCTGCAAAGAAAAGACATATGAGGGTAAGCTAATGGTAGCTACGGCTAGCATGTTAGCTAGCTCATCGCACTCATGACTCATCGGTGACGACATTCTCTGACCAATCAGTAAATCAGTAGCCGGCAGTCGGTCGATGTCACCTTTTAGTATCGACTCAGCTCGCTTAGAACCAGAGCAGAGTAGGTACTAAAACTGGTTTGTTTTAAGAGGTACAGTGCCGGTGGAAACGCAACGCAAACCGGGTAGAGCCGAGTAGAGTAGAGTAGAGTAGAGTAGAGTAGAGTAGAGTAGAGTAGGGCTAAGGCATGCTGGTGGAAAAGGGCTATTAGTGGCCATCTGGAGCTCATACAACCCCACTTCAAAAAAACTGAACTATCCCTTTAAAGTGACTATATGGGTCCACACCACAAAGTGTTGTTTTCACTCGTTTGGAGAGTTGGAACTTTATCTCTCATCAAGTGTGGTTGTTAACTCTTTTTGGATTTAAAACGTAGAACATTTGTATCACTTAACAGTGTGACTTTTGAGCAACACCTCTATGTAGCGTTAGGAATGCACTCTCTCAGAGTATGTTTTTTAAACATATATAATATTATTATCCATATCAACACTGCATACTGTAAACATTTCTGTATTCATTTATTGTATATAAAGGGGGAAATGAGCTAAAATAAGATATCATGTTTGGTTAGAGCAGGGGTTGGAAACCCATGGCTCTGGAGCCACATTTGGCTCTTTCACCCCTCAACAGTGTTTCTCTGGACTTGGAGGACAAGGAAGCAAAAAACTCATTCTTTGTCTTGTATTAAACTCTAATTAATTGATATCTGCATGTTTTAACACTATCTGCAAACAATGTGCGTTTTTGTCATTAAATGATGATTTCGTTTTTTATATCGTCAACTTTGCATCATGTGTGCTCCTCCCATGACCTCTGTGTGACCTCTGTGTGACGTTTGTGTGACCTGCAGCAGCTCGGAGGAAGAGCAGGACTTGTCACTGTTGCATCTTTAGCTGCGAGCTTACCTGTGATGCTGTTTTAAAGTTTTTATGAAGGTGTTTTGATAAACTCTCTTACTTTTAAAACATCGGCTGCTGCTGTGAAGCCTCGTGAAAGACGAGAGAAACAGGGGAGACGGTAAATTCAGCACAACTGTGACCTGGTTGTTGAAGTGGAGGATTTTTACACCAAAATATCAAGTGGATGTTTTTCTTTATCACCATGTCTGCTGTGTGCGATGTGATAGCTGTCAGTCTCTCTCCCCCTCACTCTCTCTCATTCAGTAACTACAAAGTCAGGTGTGTGAGTTATTGTGTTTTTTGTTCATCTGACATTTTTAGAAGATATCAAGATTGACATGAAACTGAAAACTGATTAATTATTTAAATGGGATAAGCTTCAAAAACACCAATGAGATTTCAAAAAGCACCTCAAAGATCGCAAGACTACCTCATGATTATTATGAAATTGTGCATAAAAAATGATCAGAATGCAGGAAAGAAATTATTTAGGTTGATCCTATGACCCCCATCCCACCTGATGTCAAAAAAATATTTTTGATTTATGAAAACCTGATCCTGTGAGAAAAACACTGAATAACAACAATGGCAAAACAGTAATGACAATGATAACACAGGGTATTTTTTTATTATCAAAGTAAACACACCATTGTTGTCATTTTAGTTCTAAACTAATGAATGAAATATAATATGGTATAACAATAATGCCAAGTTAAAACAACAAAACATACATGACCCATTATAGAGCAGTCATGTCAGGTGGTAAAGCAGTTTGCTTATAGATCTAAGGTCATTATAATGATGGAGAGTCAACAGGAGCTGTTTTCTTCATTTTAAGTTCAAATGTGTTTTGTGGCTCCAGACAGATTCTTTCGGTGGGCGTAAAATGGCTCTGTTGATTGGAAAGGTTGCAGACCCCTGGGTTAGAGCAAATTTATTGAAAACAAATATTCTCACTGCAGTTTTCATGATGTGGTCTTGTGGCATCTGTTGATACATGTCCAAAAGTGGGCATAGGCAGGGTGATTGACTCTAAGAGTGTCACTTACAGGTTAAAGACAAGGTCAGGGTTAAAGACCCTACAGTGACATCTATGCATTTGATTTACTGAAACATCATTTCTACACTTGTTTTTGACTCCAACTCTTTATCAACTGAGTAATTTTTGAGGGATTTGACTCCATCCAGAGTATAATTAATTCTGCACCTGCTAAAATGTTGCCGACACAAAAATTTGAACTCTTCTTAATTTACTGTGAAGTAAAGTAAACTTTCCAAACACTCATCTGATATTAGCCAAAAAGGATGTTAAATATTTTATTTATTTGAAAACTTAACACTACCAGCAAGAGACAGTGATGATGAAGAGTGAAACAGTGTTGGAGAAACAAGACAACAAGATGCCAGTAAGTTACTGTATATGTCTTTACAGTAACATTACTCATTTTAATTCACAACAGGATTACTTTGTTTTCAAAAACAGTACCATATGTTATCCTACAACTTTTCTTTTTTTTTTAAAGATTATTTTTGGGCGTTTTGTGCTTTTATTGATAGGAGAGAGAGTGACATAGTGGAGAGTGGATAGGCTTGTGAAGAAGGGTGAGAGAGAGTAGGGGAAGACACTCTGCAAACTGGCCACTGGCTTGATTTGAACCCGGTTGGGCAGAAGTATGTATATGGGACGTGCCTGGTTGCATACCACTCCACCAAACCAGCACCCCATCCTTTAACTTTTTAGTGCATTTTAAATTACAGTTGACCTGTTGTATTTTGGTTTATATTGCTATATTTTTAACTGTTTTAAGGCTCATTTATAAGCAGTATATCATATTGTAAAAATAAATAAATAAAAATAACCTACATCAATTTTTATCCAGTTAAATACATTTAATCAAACATTTGTTTCACACAAAAATATGAAACATTTACTAAATGAAATCTTCTATTGCTATTGCTATTTGTCAGTGTCCTTTGCAAAATGGAATTTACAGTAATTTACTGCACTTTTTTTCCAGTCTGTAGCTGTAGGTATTAGGGTAAATACTGTTAAGTTTACAAAAATCAGTCACAGTGTAGCTCAGGATTTTCATTCTCAATAAATCACAGTATTTTTGATGTCTCATAAAAAGCCTGCAGGCCTAAGCTGCTGGCCAGATGGGTGTTTTATATTTGACGGGTGTGACTTCTGATGTTTTGCATATTTGACTTGTCTTGTGAGAAAAAAAAAGTTAAGAAACACTACAACAACCATATGAGAAAACCCTTAAAAAAAAAAAAAGCTCATTTTGAAGAAGAAACTTTTTACTTTATAACTTAAGGCTACATTAAAAGTCAGAGGATCTTACAGTTAATACTGTTTCACAACACTGCCCTCAGTTAAGGAGTGTAAAATAACTCTGGAGACAGTGAGCCTGCAACTTAAAGCCTCTACCTAAGAGTTACAAATGAAACAGGATTGTCTCCAAAGCTTACTTAAACGAATACAAAGCTGTCCTGTTAGTGGGGCATTGTGTTTTACTAACCACAATCAGTCATACTGCTTCATCCATACCCAACCAGCTTCCTCTCCCTTAGACTCATGAGCTTTCAGTCTTAACCAGCTTCTGCCCTGGTCTTTGCTGTTAAAGGGTTAAGAAGGTGAAACATATATTTGTGGCTTTGTTGTATGTTGAAAAGACCAATCACATCTCATTGTCTCCACTGTCTTGAGTCTTTTGGCGTCCTCATGTTGCATTGATCCTGTTCCATCCTTCTTCTTGGACCAATGACAGGTAAATGAATGGAGTCCAAAACCACCACAGACCCAGTACGTGATGTTGATGCTTACAATATGTCTTGTCCCATCAACCTGGCCTGCAGCTAGAGGACACTTTTAATCTTTTTGAAATTACTGTGACATATGACGAAAAACTAGCAGGAACTTTTGGCTTTTTTCTCCCCTCTGTCTCGCACCAATGCAACATCACACCATTACAACTTTCATCATGTGGTAAATCAGCTTGGCTTAAATGAAAGTTCATTTATTGGATGAGAAAATAAATCCTCTTTTGTTAAACTGACCCATTAAATCCTAAAATTACACATTTACTCCATTTCACTCCCAGGCTTTGTTTCAAGCACCTGCACCTTGCAGAGTGTTGCAGCACTTTGTTAATATTCTGGTATTATTTCATGTAAGCAGATTCAAGCACATACACAGAAGACAAGATGAGTAATTGAGGGCACATTGAGCATCTTGATTCCTTTCTATGAGAGGCTGCATTGATGAATTAATAATGCCACGTCCTTTCAAGTGCAGCTTTGAACAGCACTGAAGTTTTTAACCGGATGAAACCTGGAGACAGTTACACTCGCTCAAACTATAAACCTCTTATTCTAGCTGTCTTGGCCCGGTGCTTCTCTCCTTCAACGCCCCCACCTCCCCCTTTCTATCCCTGTCTCTCTCTCTATCTCTCTCTGGCATAAAACCCCCCACTGAGTCTTCTTTCATCACAGGGAAAGTATCAGTGAGACACAGACACAAAGGTCCCTCACACACATGTGCAATCACACATTCAATCATGCATGCATATATATAGCAGACTCTGCACTTCTGTTGTTCGCCTTTGTGGGGCCAATTTTAGAAGCAGCTGCACCCTCCTCGACCCTTTCTTTTGTGCTTCACATTTGTCAAATTAAGGAGTGATGTATTGAACTGAAGGGGTTAAAATCTCATCTAATTTGTCAGTGTTACAGCCCTGTATGGAGAGAAATAGTGGCGCAGTAATGAGCCTTAAACCTGGGAGTGCATTAGCATATTAGGGATGGTCACTTTGGTTACCAAGGGGGCCACATGAGTTTTTATCTCATTGCCAGAGGGCAATGTTGAGGCGATCGTAGGATGCTCTCATTCCAGTGTTAATTTTGTTTACTATTTATTTTTGTCAAAGTTTTCGTCAACAACCTTTTTTCCCCTGACGAAAACTACTCAGTAACGAATAAGAACAAGTGCACATGGACAAAAACTAACACTAAATTAACTGATCTTTTCAACCACACAATAAAAACTAGACTAAATGTTTGATCGAAACTTAATCTAATCAGACCTAATTTCATCATGTAGAAAGTAGAGACAAGTTAGGAATATATCCAATCACAGCCACTTTGGTTGTGTGGAAAGGTTGGATGAGTTAAGAGAGACATCCAATCACAACTGCCTTAGCTTCGAGGTGGTGGGATAAGTTGGGGAGCGATCCAATCAGAGCTACTCCCTTTATGAATTGATATATTCATGTAGAGCAGGTTCACTGTTTGTTGTCAGTTCTGGTATTGTAACTGAGATGCTCTGCCAGGTAGTCTAAATAAAGGTGACTGCATTTCACACAAAGTTAAATTTGTTTCTGTTAATTTAGACATTCAAACTTGACAAGCATTCAATAAAGGGTTATTAGATGTTTCATTTTATCCAAGTGTAAAACATGACTTCAGAAATTCAAGGGAACAATAAATGCCTGGCACTTATACTTCATATTTTAGTCAACTAAATTTACAGTAGATTTCGTCGACTAAAATGTTGTGAAATTTCATCAACTAAACTAGACTAAAATGAATACAACTTAGATGACTAAATTATGACTAAAACTAAAAGATATCTTAGGCAAAAGACTAAACTAAATCTGAATTAAAAAGTGCTGTCAAAATGAACACTGCATCATTCATATGTACAGTTACTCATAATTTAACAAGAGAAACAAAAAAGCCCTAATTAGGAGTTTTTAAATCAAAATTTGTATCTTCTGACTCAAATGCAAGGAGCAACACTAAATTTAAAGGGATATTTCAGTATTTTTGAAGTCATGCTGTATCCAGTACTTGACAATAGTCAGTGAAGTGACTGAAGGGCTCTAATTAGTGCTCCACCTCTGAGGACAATGAGCCCAGATGACTTTAACATACACTGATGTCCATATGTACAGTAATTTCATGTAATTATAAGAGTTTTACCTAAAAACAAGCCACAAAACAATGGATCTGATCTACCAAAGTGTCAGTGCAGAAAAGGGCATTAAGATAAATGTGCAGCCTCAGTGTGTGCGTAACTGTAAGACTGCTCTTCACATGAGAGGTTATTGGTGATGAACCTGTGTAACTATGTGAATGCTGTCGTTTAGATTATGTTTAATTGGAATCAGAAAATGAAAATTAAAAATGATGGATAAAAATATGACATGAGGGAAAAGTGATGACCTTGTCCATCAAAATGACAGGCAACAAAAAAGTTTACCCCAACCTCTGGTCAGAAATAAAATTAGTAGAGACATATCATCTATCCAGCAATGCCAGTTCTGAGCTGTGTGCTTTTCACAGACGGCCTCCGAAATCACGTTTCTTCTGACAACGCAGAAATGTCTCTGCTGCAGTTCACCAGTGTGTTCATTTGCCTCAAACTCCATGGCTTCAAACTTCATTTTGCGTTTACAGTCACCCTGCTCTCCCAAACTCTCCATGGTGACAGCCGGTAGCACACGTAATTTAGCGCCAGTTATTTGGGATCTTAGTCGATCCGGCCCTATGTTGGGTCCAACGTACCATTAAGTGAGAAGTTTCAGAGCACTTTATTTTCCTCCAGGAAGTCTCTCTGTTTGCCATTATTCAACGATGCAGCTAATGGCTACTTGCTCTTCCACTTGTGTGCATTGATTCCACTGACCTGCTGTTTCACTCTATAGACTAAACTAACATGAACCAGATGCTATTGATTTTGATTATGTTTGGTTACCTTTATGAAGCGGAGTTGACAGAATAAGAAGTTCTTCACAACGATATTCAGCAGAAACAGAGAGGGGGACAAACCTCTCTGGAATCAATGCACACGGGTAGGAGGACATGCATCATAACAAATACAAGAGACAAATACAAGCTCTGAAATTTTTCACCTGATCAAACATTTGACCAAACAAAACTCACAAAATTACACAAAATCACTGTACCCACTTACAGAAGTGCACCTTACCAATCATCTCAGCTTGTTGTCTGTAGAGGGGCAGCACTGTTAGAAGCCCTTTTAGCCACTTTACTGACTATTGTCAAGAACCTGATACAACGTAACTTCAAAAATACTGGAATATCCCTTTAAATTTAGTGTTACTACTTGCATTGAGTCAGAGGGAAAATGCAACAGGCAAATGAGAAAACCTAAAACAATCTCATGATTAAAAAATAAATTTTTTTCACTGCAGTGCAGTACTTCATAATTTAAGATTACATTAAAAAGTTTGAACAACTTATAACTTTTGATAATTTAATATACAACACTGCCTCAGTTAAGGAGTGTAAAATAACTTTGGAGACAGTGAGCCTGCAACTTAATGCCTCTACAACAGTTGCAAATGAAGTGGGATTTTCTCTTAGTCTTTCTTAAATGAATGTAAAGCCCTCCTGTCAGTAGAGGTTTGCTTTTTACTAACCACAAGTATCAGTCAGTCAATCAAAAAATCATCAATTGTTATTGGTATTGCACCAACTCATGACAAATCCTATTTCAAGATGCTTCACAATAGAGTAGGATAATGCTATATTCTTTATATATACAGTGCCCAGCATAAATGAGTACACCCCCTATTAAATGTAATGTATTAATCAGTATCTAAATGAACTAAAGAACAATTTCCAAAGATCTCATTTTTGCATCTTAATCTTAAATTGAGAACAATACTATTTTGTGTGCAACTTAAAAAAAAAAAATCTTGTTTGCAATCAATGGCCCACATTTGGGAGAGTATTTTGTGGTATAGTATGCCATAGGAAGTGTTGACTTTTAAAGGACAAATCTGAAGGGGTTTACTCATTCATGCAGGGCACTGTATATATACATATATATATATGTTAGAGAGAAATATAGAAGTAGACAAAGGCAAACACAGAGACAGAGACAAAGGGACTACAATGAGAATGGTGATAAAAATGTATTGATGCTCAGATATAATCTTAATATAAATCTTCTGATGGGTGCATTTATATCCCTTTCATGAACCAGATTCAGATATTTTTTTCGATTTGTTACAGAGTTTTCAATATTTATGTAAGTGTATTGTTCCATAAAAATGCGTTTTGTAATGCTTTCAAAAGTGTCAGTGGAACATTTACCTTGATATTAATTTTGCCTGCAGATGTAATCATGTTTCTATGTGAATATATCTATCTCTCTCTCTCTCCCTCTATACACACACACACACACACACATATATATGTACATATATATATATATATATATATATATATATATATATATATATAAAAATATATATATATATATATATATATATATCAGGTCCAAGTTCTTAAAGTCTGCAGGGTTATTGAATGAGTTTTTGGTAAGATGTTCAAGACTTACCCATTGCATGGAGCTCTCTCTCTTCCCATCATTGGCAGCAGACTTTTGAATGAATGCAGAATCATTGAAAACATGGCATTGAGCAGCACTGAACACAGTCGCGAGAGCTCCTACAGTGCACCTCAGACAGACTGAGAATTCAGCTGGATCAGGGGTACTCAGCTTGTGACAATTCAAAGGTGTTTTGAATATTAGTGATTGTGATTCATGAATCCAAGTCAAGGCAAAATATGGGCTCTTTAAGATAATTTAATCATTTTTTCTATTTTTGAAAATTTTGAAGTTATTTTATGTCTTACAAAAGGATGATTGATCACAAGCTAACAAGGACTCAGGTTTGTCTGTGACATTTCATCATTTGTTGCACTCAGGAGATTAAGGAGGTAACTGTGTGAAATATATGTGGACAACGGGGCATCTGTGGCTTGGTAGTGTATGACTACCGTTGAGTAGCCAAACTTGTGTTAGTTGATTCTGTAATTCTGTAGTTCACTCATAGCCATATAAAAGAGTGCTGGTTTGTGGAGATTACCTTGATGACTTAAACATGTAAATGTCAGTGTTTGAGGTAATAAAGTAGTCAGTCTAAGTCCCTAGAATTGTCTTCTGGTCTTCTCTAATACTCTTTTGGTTAGTATTTTTCATAAAAATAGCTCTTTACTGAACATGAACTGCTCCATCACTTTCCTTTTTGTTGCTGTGGGACAAAACAGCTTTGTAGTTGTTTATCTGAGTGCCCCTTTGGGACAAACCTGCATGTAGGCGAGAGTAAACAACTCCATGTGAGTGCATGTGAGAAGTTAGCTGATTCAGCTAATGAGGTGGCAGAAAGGACTGCAACACACTCGGCTAATATCCCTGTTCTGTTGGATTTTAGGACTAATGGACAAGAACAACATCAACATGAAAAAGTTCAAAGCCTTACTGAATCATGTCATTGAAACAGCTGTGGATCACTTTTATTTTTGTAGGAGATGTAGTCTTATATGTAGTTGATGTGTATACACTTTGTCCGTGGTCTTTTCATCATCGTAAATCAGAGAAATGACAACAATATTAAATTTAATGATAGTGTTCAGAGGAAGATCAGGGTGGAGCTGCAGTATAATGATGGTGTGTGCATACTCAGATTTCTACTGTTGTGAAAAGCTGGTCCTGTCAAGGCCTTTAGACTCCATTTTGTGGTTTGGGCATTTGATATAGGAGCACAAGGAGGCCTTTTGTTCATCTTGGGCTCATGTTCCTGCACAACACCAGTTCCCTGTAATCACACAACAATGTGTGTCTCATCCCTAACTATTCGTTTTGTTTGAACCTCCTATAAAATGTCTGATTTATGTTCGAAAGTGTGTTCATTTTTATAGCCATTACACCTTCATCCATGGAAAACAGTTGAACTGTGTTGCATAAGTGATGACATTGACAAGTAGCAGCCATTCAGATGAGTGGCTGAATCATACATCATTGTTACTTACAGCTTGAGCTTCAACCTGGTCCCCCAATTCTCAGACCCAAATCCTATCACAGTGGGTGAGCCGTGCTCCAGCAGCTGTGAGGAGAAAACACACTGCATGAAACATTTTGATATATGACTCTATTCCCTACATGTCCTCACATCATTACAGAAATATTGCCTTGAAAACACATTTATCAAAAGCATCAAATCAACTTCCTGCTATGGCATAATAAAACCATTACTTCTCTGTTCAATACTCTTTGTTTAAATAATTACTTAGATTTTGACAAAAAGACAAGCATGCACAATTTATTTGACTTATTAGAGCTTCTTTAATGATCTTACCCTTAAATTTTTCAATATGTTCAGGAATATGTTTTAGAATTCTTCTCATTTTAAGAATACATGCTCACATTTTGTTCATCTTACAGAGGATTTAGGGCAATCCATCGGCAGTCCAGAGGGAAATAAAAAGCCGGCGTAGTCTCCATTTCATGATCAGACTTACAACTCCATTATAAAGCAAAGTCAAAGAGCTTTATATGTCCTGCTCTCTGTGCTTGGAAGCAACAGCTATTGGGTCCAAAACTGCAGAACTTTTTGAGGAATTTTGGCAGCTGATGCTTCAGGGTACTTTTCAATCTCATTTTGTTAACCTGATTTACTTTTATGGGCTTTTGGATGGGTAATATTTAAAATTTATGGATTTAGGCTGCACTTGGGATAAAGAAAGGTTGCTTCCTGGGTAAATCTTTTAGATGGCTGCATCAAATGATGTATTTAATGTTTTGAAAGCCACTTTGAGATGTATTTCTCAGATTTTTCTGGCATTTAGCTTGTTTCTAGTTTTTTTGCAGATACATATATTTTATCCATTAAACAGCAATTTGTTGCAAAAAAGTAAGGAAAAAGTTGATCATGAAATAATCTGGGATCAAGAGCAACATACTCTCATCATTGGAATCAGTGCCCCAGTCACACATTCCTGTTTCTCATGGCGATTGTGCACGACTGTACACGATTGGCAAGGCTAGTTTGATTGGCATGATACGGGAAGAAATGGCTGTCTCTTCCCCAGAAACACCCCGTAAAGACATCGTCAGTAACGCTTCTACAGCGCTTCGGGGGCATTCGTCCTGCTTCAATTAGGTCAATACAACGATATGACAAGGATTCCATGAATTTCCATCCCGCTGACACGACGTCAGCCCCATTCGAGCCCAGTTTGCGTCACGTAAGCCCCGATTGAGCCCCGTTGTGTGCGTCGCCTTGAACAGGACACAGTTGGGGTACAAACGGATACATCCTTGTCAGTCATCAGAAAGCTTTCTGGATTGAGCCACGATGAGCCCGATTGAGCCCCGTTCATGCCACGCTAATACCGTTCGCCTTAGGACTGCATTAGGTTTCCACCCCGCTACCAACCCTTCCCCGTTCCCTGGCATTCGTCCATGACTATACAACTCTGATCAAGATCAAGTAGCGCATGCACCATGACCAAAGCACATTTCATCAGGATTATGACAATCGTGCACAATGGCCATGAGAAACGTGAATGTGTGACTGGGGCTTTAGCTGTTAGTGCCAGTGTACTTTTTCCTAACCTCATGCAGCAGTTTGATCAGCCTGATTCAATGTGTGTAATCAGGCTGATCCATCTTACCAAGTTCCAATCTACAACGGTTGTGAGCGGCCCAAAGTGGGACGGCCCAATCAGAGTCCTTTAGAGAAGGAAGAGGTGGAAGCAATGAGTGAGATGACAGCAAGAAGTGACTGTTAGTACAGAGATTAGCATAGATGCTAACAGCTTCAGTAGCAGTTTTATCAGATCTGGACCACATTTGTTTACTAAATTAATAACAAATAACAAGACTACATATATATTCACTCCACTACATGTTTTGATGAGAGCTGGTTTTACAAAGTGTCTTATGTTTTTTAACGCAGTAGCACCTGCCTCCTGCATTATCTGATTGGCCTCTAATATATGATTGACAGAACAATTGTCCAATCACCTGCCAGATATGCTTCTGAAATTTTCTGCCCTCCCCAAACACTTTCTGTGGGCTCTTTCCCAGATGGACAAGTGAAATATTCTGAACACTCAATCTGGTGTATCAAATTAACTTTATTTCATGTGTGTATAAAATCACTTGTATTACTTTAACTTAAGTGTAACCTGGAGGAGGTATTGTGATTCACACATTTTACACACCATGTGTTAGTGTTACAAAGAAATAAAAGATAAAGAGTTGGCTGCTACATCCCAGCAAGTAGCACACAAGAGAGATCAATTCCATAAAACATCCAAATTTAGCTCTTTATTTAATAAGGTTTCTTTAATTCAACAGCCTTCTGTAGATTAAAATTATTTGTCTTTCTGTTCATGAGACAAAGGTCTTTCACTTTTCAACCATTTAAAATTAAATCCTCTGTTTCATGGTGTTTAGAATAAAATATAAATTATTATTTTATATTTTATTTTCTGGGAGAGATCACAAAGTACAGAAAGCTTGATTCATGATTTTACACATGAATGTAAAGGTCACATCACCCTCGGGCACTTGGGTCAATGCTAATACAGACCAGGGCCGAACAATTTGAGGAGAAACCCATCTCTACTTCTGTCCCCACTGTTACAGTACACATTATAAACTGTATATTAACTGCATTTTGAAATTAATTTAAGTAAATATATTGATGACTATTGTGACTCATACTTTTGTACTCTTGAATAAAGAAAGTCTAATTGTATTTTTAAAAATATATATTATTTTGCACTCTGTCTACTCCTGTTAATAACTTAAATGTTACACCAGGGTTTGAAATTACTAGTTACACTTACTCAAGTTGCTGTCATTGTGGACCGTTTAGTTCCTGTACTGGATTTGAAATCAGTACTTTTAGGGCTCTCTGGGACAAAGCTCGCAAGTTTACAAGTTTCTTTATTGGCACTCATATTTACTTGAGCTGTTGGCCTCTAGCAACCCCACGTCAAAAAAACCCGAACTAACCCTTTTAGTATTGTACTCCACTGTTTTTCACATAGGGCTTCTGAGTTAAAAATAATAACTATGATAAAAAAAAATAAAAATTATGTAAAAACACTGTAACTGTCATTCCACCTGTGTTGTCACAATACCAAAATTATGACTCTAATTTAGACTCACTGGCCATTTTATTAGGTACATTCAATCAACTGCTTCATTAATGTAAATAGCTCAACTTCACAAGGTCAAAACTAAGTGCATCATAGTGACCTGTGGAAGTCCAAACTGAGCATGAAGAAATGTGATTTCAGTGACTTTGACATGTGGCATGGTTGTTGTTGCCAGACAGGCCTGACTTAGTGTAGTGCAGAAGAGAGTATTTTAGAAATTGCTGATTTTCACACTCCCATCTCAAGGGTATACAAAGAGTGCAGACCATATATACTTGGCTGCAGTTCTCTGGGCAAAAGTGCCTTGTTAATGCCAGAGGTCAGAGGGAAATTGCCAGAGTGGTTTAAAGATGATAAAAAAGCGGAAGTAACTAAAATGTTCACTTGTTACAACCGAGGTAAGCAGAAAGCCATTGAAGCAGATGGGCCACCTGAGTAGTGCTGCTGATTGTGTCCATCCTGTTATGACCACAGTGGACCCGTCCTCTGACGGCTACTTCCAGCAGGATAACACACCATGTCACGAAGCTCAAATCATATCAAACTGGTTTCTTAAGCATATCAGTGTGTCCACTGTACTGCAGTGGCCTCCACAGTCACCAAATCTCTGTCCAATAAAAAACTGTGTGATGCAATCATGTCAATATAGACCAAAATCACTGAATGTTTCCAGCACTTTGTTGAATTTATACTACGAAGAACTAATGCAGCTCTGAAGGCAACAGGAGGTCAGCCCTGGTTCTAGAAAGGTGTACCTAATAAAGTGACTGGTAGATGTTTGTCAGGACGGATTACTGCTGTGTTTTTATTAAATGTTACTGTGTATTATGCCATCCTTAACCATAACCAAAACTAATAATAGGTTGACTGTTCAATCTCTAGCAATAGTAGCAGAATCATTGAGTAAAATGAAGTAAAATGTACAAAAGTGTGTATACTTTTACTGAATTGAAGTATTTCAGCACCCTCTACCATCTTCAAAAGTTTCCTTTACAGACCTACCCAGTCTTACTACTGAGAACAATGTAGTAAATTACTTCTAACTTTTAAGTGTAGCTTTTTTGACCAGTTATTTAACATAATCTGCAGTGAACTGAAACCTAAGTTACTTAACTTTACTTTTAATACTAACTTTTTACTCTTTAAGCCTTGGAAATAATCAAACCAACTGATAAAGACATTTTATAAACACTGCGCATTTTCACACACTAAAATTTTCATACATTTTCACTGATGTATAAAATGCACCTATTAAACAGAGTTACCTCAAGAAAAACAAAGAATTTAACCATCATTGCTTTCTAATCATTGTCAATCATTTTAGGGCACGCCCACCTCACAGCTCAGCCAATCACATTTGATGTCAGCCTGCACGCGCCCTGACACACCGTCCGTTAACTAGCTTGACGGTTTGTTAGCATGAGGAAAGCTGTTTCTAATGTTACAGCAAGAGGCTTCTGTAAGAAGAAAGAGGTCTTCATGGATAGCTCTGGTGAGTATTTTCCCTTTAAAGAAATGTCTGTCCTCCTCTGACAACACTCCAGTGACTAGGGTAATACCTTTCTCCTCAAATATTTATAATAAGTTTTTAAGTCAACCAAAGTAGGAGGCTGGCAAGCTAACTTGGAAACTTTAGCATGCCTAATTTACTCAAGTAAATGAAAGAGTAATTTCTGTTTTCATACTGCATTTTTATAGTTTTTGTTTATTGCTGTGGCTTAAGAAGAAGTAAGAATTACCTTAGCTGGTTCAAACAGTGACAAGGATAACTGTGTTTATGTTGTAGTTAAGTCATACATACATACATACATACATACATATACGTATACAGAACACAAATATTTTAGAAGTCTTCAAAAAACTTGTTAAAACTGAAAATTTTGTTGGACATACTTCTTGTACAGGAATGAGAAGTCAGAAATTCATCAAGCATAATATGACAGCCACTCAAACTAATTTTTGTGTTCAGGAATAAAAGTAAATAACTACAATTTGACATCTTAATCAGGAAAAAAAAGTACTTTATTAAAACAGTAAATTTTAGAATAGCAATAATTATAGTTGAGCTGTAAAAATATCATTTAAGTTAAAGAGCTTCTATATACTGGTGTATTGACCATTACAGACACATAAAAAAATAATTTTATTAATTATTAATGCTGGTGATTTAGGGCATCTGTGGCATTGACCTTACATTGGGTGGTGGTCTAAGAAATTTGTTAAGCACTGTTCACGTATGTTTTATTCATAAAGTGTCAAATCCTCATGCACTTGCTCATTAAGTGTTTTGCTTAATTTTGACAAAAATAATCATAATAGATTTTGGTAGATATTGATGTCATAAATTTATAACATGATAACTCACTGATTTTACAATGTGCATCACATGCAATCATGATATTTCAAGGCTTCTATCGCTTTCATTTGGAACAGTAAATAAGCAATTTTAAAAATGTGAGAAAATACATACACCTTGAATTAACTATTAATGGAAAAAGAGGAAACATTCCATGTGGCAAAAAAAACATTTTAATCTCGATAATTCACTTATTGTACCTGTGGAAAGCACTAATTGTAAGGGAATTAAAACTGCCATAAATAATATCAAATGATATTGATAACTGCTATAAAACTGTAATTAAAACTCAATGAATTGCCCAGTTCTAATTTAACCCTACGAACAGGACTTCAGGAGATGAGATTACCTGGAGAAAGACGTAGAAAATATTGATATAATAATTTACTTTTTTTAATTAATTTTTTTAATAACCTTTTAATTTCAACTTTTACTCAGGTATGCATTTTGGGGATGCATTGCACTTAGTTCCTTTTGTCCTAGCGTTTGATCTCTGATTAAAAACATAAAATGAAAAGTTAAACCATTTGAAATTCTTCCTAAACTAGAGTTGTTTCAAGACCAATTTTTTTTAACAAATCAGACACGAAAATTAGTATCACATTGCTTGATACTGAAACAGTGTTTGAGACAGAATCAAAACTGGTTTGATACTGATATTGACCAGAAATGGGATAAAAGGGTTGGTCATTTTGAGGTTGACAGGTCATTAATAACATCAGGTACAAAAAGTACATGCAGAATGAAAATGTGATATTCAGTGAATTTTAGAGCCAAATGTCGATCTGTGTTTACATATTTAATATTCTTAATTTATTAAGTCAAATACCGCAGTGTACTGTTACAAACCTAGGTCTCATTGTACATTATCATTTCAGTTTCTTTAATATTTATTTTTGTACGCCAGCTATAAGAGTCTAGAGAGCATAAACCTCTGCCAAGGCATTTCTGTCATTCTTAGCCAAGTGGTCAGTATATTTTCTGACTTGTAAAATGTTGGTCTATGCAGATTTTAATTGTCAACAACATCAAAATCATAGTATAAACCTGATATTTGAAGCCATACAAGTGCTCTGTGGGCACAAACCTTTATAAAGACATTTCCAACATTGTTGGGGCGAGTTATTGTCAAAAATGTGGAAAACTGTCCTATCTTGTAATGTTAACAAATCCTTAAAAAAAAATCCAGGATCAAGATTCAGATTCAGATCACCTCCATATTTTAATCACTTCTTCCTTGTGCTAGACTAAAATTCACTTAAAATCTGTTGCCAAAACAACCCTGTGCAGAGATGATCACAGCAAACTGCTACTCTGTGATTATATCTTATTTATGTGGTCACTCTTGTATACTACACTATTTCACTGAGGAAAATAACTGGTTTACACATATCAGCGGTTTTCCTTTCACACAAAATGCTGTTAAAGCTACTGATGGGCAAAACATGTTGAATTTTGAATAACTTTTTTTTCAAATGAATATACTGATATTGATACTTTTTGATCTAATTTTTTCAAAACCAGTACTGATACTGATTTTTGTTGAAGAACACTTTTAGGAGATATTCTACCATTAAACTTATCAGTCACTTTAAGAGGGCTCACACTTGGTCTGAAAGATTTATCTATTTTGGATCAAAATCGCAATTTTAGACAACGCAATCATGTGATCACCAAAGCTGCATACAGAAGTGCTGGTAAGCAGGTCAACAACACAGAGCCTCTGTTTAGGAGTAGAGGTTGGAGTATCCCTTAAATAATGAAAACAGATAATTTATCATCAATATTAGATGATGAATAATGTGTTATGTGTTTTTGATCATTGATTTCCTTACTGTTGTCTATACTGTAAGCATAGTGAATATTGCACTGCAGCTTGATTTGAATTGAAATTGCAATATCTGAAATTGCAATTAGATTTTTTCCTGGAATCATTCAGCTGTAGCTCACACCCACGTTGTTTGGTCCGGACTTTCAGACTTTTCTGTTTGGTCCGAACCAAACAGCCGGACCTTGGCCCGACCAAAAGAGGTGGTCTCAGTCCGGACCAAACAGAACCACGGTCTGGTTCATGTCCAGTGTGAAAGCATTATTTTGAAAGGTTTGGACCTTCGTATCAATGACAGGAAATTACAACTTAACTACATGAAAAAGGAAATCCATCACCAAAACAAAATGAGCCACAGAAGCACGTGGGGAGAAGAGGAGAACAAACGTCTGATAGATATTTGGTCAGACGTCAGACTGTCGTCTAATGATAAAAGTCATTGGAGACAAACTCGGACCAGCCTTATGTACAGCTCCTCAAGTTGTTGCTGTTGGTAGTATAAAATAAACAGTAATATGATGGTGGGAATGACGATTTCATTCATGTTTACAACATTCAAGACCTGCGTTATTCAACGTGTTGATGATGATATCTTTTTAATGCAATTAAAGAAGGAATGATTAATAGTTTTTAAGGCACATTTATTACCTTTACCATTGGTTTCAAATAGAGTTTTGACTAATACTATATATTACACTGCCTGACCCCCCCCCAAAAAAAAAGTCACCACCTGGATTGAACTAAGCAAATAGGTACGAGCCTCCTATTGGATAATTACTGCATGGGCGATTATCTTTCATCTGCAACAAGTTATTTCACCCCAGCTGATGCAATGAGGAGCTTCTCATTTCTTAAACAAGCATGTCGAAAGGCACATCCTGTGGTCGTGGAAAAGATGTTAGTCTGTTTAAGAAGGGTCAAAACGTTGGCATGCATCAAGCAGAGAAAACATCTAAGGAGATTGCAGAAACTACTAAAATTGGGTTAAGAACTGTCCAGCGCATTATTAAAAGCTGGAAGGATAGTGGGGAACCATCGTCTTTGGGGAAGAAATGTGGTCGGAAAAAAATTCTGAGTGATCGTGATAACCGATCACTTGTATGTTTGGCCAAATCAAATTGAAGAAAAACAACAGCAGAACTCAGGGGTATATTTAATGGAAGTAAGAGCATTTCCACACGTGCTATGTGAAGGGAACTCGAGAGACTGGGACTGAACAGCTGTGTAGCCTGAAAAAAACACTAATCAGTAAGGCTAACCCGAAAAAAAGTGTGGAGAAGGCTTTGCGCAGTGGTCAGACTCTCACATGCAAGATCTTGGTGAAAAATTAATGCAACACTGGATGGAAATAAATCTTGTCACATTGCAGAAGCTTATCGAAACAATGCCACAGCGCATGCGTGTTGCAATCAAAGCTAAAGGTGGTCCAACAAAATATTAGAGTGTGTGACCTTTTTTTTGGTGCCGACTTTTTTGTTGGCGAGGCAGTGTATATTTTAATGCCTCATGAAAGATCTAGAGACTTAAAGCATGTATCAGCAATCTAAGGTTAGTAAAAATGTATTTGTGCATTATGTAGTACTTATGATTAATCATGTTTAGCAGTTGCTGTTATGTTTTCATCATATTTTCAATTTTGTTTTTTTGTTTTTTTTTTGTGGAAATGATTGTGGGCCACACTGAGTGAGGTGAAGGGCCAAATGTGGCCCCCAGGCTGCCAGTTGCCCAACCCTGTACTAAAATGTAATGCATTGTAAACAAAAGCCCAGAAAACGCAGGTTTTCATCCATCCATCCATCCATCCATTATTTTATATCCCATGGATGTCGGGATGTTATCTAGTGCAGGGTCGCGTCTCCTCCCTCCACTTTCAATTTCCAAATGCAACTCCCTTCCCCTCCTCCCCCCTCCCCTCTCTCTCTCTCTCTCTCTCTCTCTCTCTCTCTCTCCTCATGTGCTGGAGTGCTGAGTCGTACTCGCTCCTCGGTTTTCTTGCCAGTGCGCAGCGCGGCACCGCTTCACATCACACCGCACAGAGACTGTTGCTGCGCCCTGGAGCACCTGCAGGCGCGGAGCACAGCAGGAGAGGAAAAAGTGCACTTTGGGGGACATTTACCCGCGGAGGAGAAGCAGGAGCAGGGGGCCGGACCGGCGGGGAGGAGCGCACCATGGCCTCAAAGGAGAGCACCGCGGCGGGCTTCGTTAACGTCAGCAGGGAAATCACAGGTGAGCACCAACGTGACTTTTTCAACGGGGGGAAGTGTTGATGAAGAGGAGGAGATGTTTGAGGACATGAAGGGTTAGTTCGTCTCCACTCAGCAGCTTTCTAAATCATCGCCTCCTTGTGCGTTTGATTCTTAAAGGAGTTATCGCCGCAGGAAATGTCTCCCCAGGCAAAAGCGGAGTTAATGGCTGTTGAAGCTCGGGGAGATTGTAATCCCATCGATCAGAGAGCGGCAGTGTTCACTTTCAGATTGATTTGGTGTTAAAGATCCGCTGTGAAATCTGTCGGGCAGCAGAGTCCCGTAGTGCTGTCAGAGTTATTTTAAGTGAGTTTGTGTGCGCGTCACGGCTCTCGATGTGCATTCATTATTAGGAGTTCTCATCTCTTTCTCTGCTCTCTGCGTGTGTGAGCGTGGGAGTTATTGTGCGACTGGGAGCGCTTTGCGTGCAGCAGGCAGCATGGCTTTGACTGCACACTGCTTTATGCTAGGGCTGGGAAATATGAAGCCAAAATCATATCAATACTGAATGGCTGTCAATGATGTATGTTCACATCTTTGTTTCTGCAAATGAATCATACTGCAATACCAGAATTAAAAACTTAAATAGTAGTGATGCATAAATCATATTGATGTTCAGAATAATAATTTAGACCAGGGGCTTTCAAACTGTGGAAGAGTGATTCTCCCCTGTTAGCACAAAACATCTGTCACTACCCCACACAAACCTCCAAAAAAGGTTTTTCAGAAATGAATATATTAATTAAAAACAATTTGACATTCCTAATAATTATTAATAATAAACACAGCTCTCTTAAAAAACTCTGTTTGAATAGCTACGAGTCATCTTTAGGCATTTCTTAAGATTTTTTAAGCTGCATATGAATATCTTTTTGCATCTTTTTCATACCAATGCCCCCCCCCCCCCAAAAAAGGAAAAATTTTTATTTCCATAACTCTGAGAAGATCATATCATCATCATCTTGTCCTTAATGATTTGTAAGATTACGGTGAACACCTTTTGTCTGTGTCATTAAAAATCAAAGAAACAAAAAATACAGCCTCAAAAATGAACATTCTTAGTGACACGTACATTTTTTTCTCCTAATTATTTGAAAATACATTTATTACCTAAAAAACCCCAGCAACTCTTAGCAAATTACAGACAGCGGCCCTGGAGCAAACCAAACTCTTTATAGCATGGGTTGTTTGTCCTCGTTCCTCCATTTACTTCAGAAAGTTTCCTCAGATAAATTAATAACAAATTTGAATAGCTAGTATTTAATATAAAGAATAACAGAAATAGCAGATCAATTTTTACTCACTTGCCCAAGGACACATCACCTTGTGCCAGCTGGAGCTGGACTCGAACCTTTGACCTTCCAATATCCCTTATCACTTCTTCTTTGTGCCATAGCCAACATTCTCTGAGAAAGTCCTGAAAATCCGTTTAAAACTAATGTTATTAAGGTTCTTGGTGAAAATGTGGAAAACTCACCTCTCTCACAATGTTAACAAATCCTTGTCAAATATTCTGGATCTGGATTCAGATCACTGCCAGAATCTAATGTCTTCTTCTTTGTACCATAACTGACATGCCCTGAAGATGTAGGCAAAATCTGGTCATAATTTTTAAGTCATCCTGTTCATATTGTTTATACTTATGGAGTAAAGTTGTGTCCCTTGTATGCCTTACATACCTGGCCAATAAAGCTGAGACCTCTGATTCTGATTCTAAAATGATCTGACACACTCAAAAACCTTCTGAAACTGATATTTGTTCATCCCACAGTGATTTACAGATGGCTGATCTTGGCTGAGACCAATGTCAAACGGATGCTGATGTGCATATCGATTATCTAGACCCCCTTTTCAACCAACATCATTTGGACTTCAAGTCTTTAAGCAGGTGTCAAACAAAGCAAAGTAGATGCAGCTAGAAGCTGCTTCATGAGGGGAATGGGCAACTTGCAGCCTGAGGCCTTGTGTAGTTGACTAGTCAATTTTAAATACTAAAAAGGATGTGACACAAAAAGGCACCGAAATCTAAAAAAAGATACCAAACTAAGTAGGGCTGCAGCTATTGGTTCTTTTTGTAATCGAGTACTCTATCTATATTATTTTGGCGACTGATTGAGTGATCGGATAAGGGATACATTGCACACACTGCAATTTTTTTTTACATTAAATCACTTCGGCTTTATTGAAAAGCATCAGTAATACACAAAACAGAAAAAAGCCAGATCTTTTAAATGAACAATTAATTATTTCCTTTTTTGAACATTAATCAAAATACATGTTATTGTATTGGTAAAAAGTAGTTCCCACATGAAACTTCTCACAACAAGGTCTGCAGATTATTTTGAACAACCAGGTCGGGATTTTTAGAATGAGACACTGGCTTTGAATTTTTCAAATGTATTTTTGGTGCTTTGAGCATCACAGGACTTTTGCCATTTACAATTATACTAGAGAGAAGGCAGACATCTCTACAGCTGATATATCAAAAATGTACAAATCTTACATACAGTAAAAAGCTAAATGGATAAACAGGCCCTTTAGTTATAATGATAACTGTCTCTGCAGTGAGCACTAAACCATGTACAGTTGTACCTGGTTTAGGTGAATATTGGGTGAATATCAAATGATATTGATATTCACCCATGTGCAATGGTGTAAATATTTTTGTTTTTTTGTTTTTACATTGTTCTTGCAGTTTTATTTTTACTCTTGGTCATATCTTGCTTGTTTAATACGTTTTTTTAGTTTGGTTGTTTTTATATTTTTTGTTTTTACTCATGCTTATCTCTTTTTGCTACATTATTGCCTTTACTGCTGAAACGATGCTAATTACCATATTGAGGATCTAACTTATCATATTTTATTACTAGGCCCAAATAATATCGTACTTGGATATTAAGATAATTCAACTAACTAATGCACATTTATTTAGTATATGTAAGGATGTCCTGCACCTGCTTACTCTACTCACTGTCAGTATTTTCTGTTCTACTCACTGCAATCAAATTAAAAGGAAAATTATTAGATGTGAAAAGTATGTGCACAAAATACACATAGCACAAGCCAAGTAGCCACTGCATTGATTTACGTACTGAACCAGCCTTAATCAAAGTACGTTATTTACTAGACCTAATCTCAGTTATTGATCACATTAACTGTTTCTGCTGTATCGTGAGCATTCTGTTTTGTCCGCTCTGCTAACTTGATGCATAGACTGGATGTTTACTGTTGAGGTGCTGCAGCATTGACGACGTGCTATCATGCTAAGCTAACTCTGTTTTACAACAGACACACTGCACTGTGTTTTCTTTTCGCTTCAACTTGTAGTGATCCCACACTTGGGATACTTTCTGCCATTTCTTCTGCGGACTCTCTTCTTTCTGCCCCTCTCTTTTCTCTTCCTGCATGGTTTTACAATCTGTGCCGCACAGCTACAATATCAGCGGCAGATCTGCAGCGGAAGCAGCACTCGCGTTGCACCACAGAAATATCCGTCCCGTCCATGCCAAACACTGTGTGCTGTATAGTGGTCCAGATTTAAATGAACCCTTGAGGCTCATAATTTGCCCCGAGGATTTTTTGTAATCGAATTACCCAGATAATCCCAGGAATCGTTTCAGCCCTAAACCTATGCAAGATTTCCTTGTTAACTCTTTATATGGAAACATTAACCCCACATTTGTTTATTACTACCTCTCCTAAGGAGGTTATGTTTTTGCCAGTGTATGTTTGTTTGTTTGTTTGTTTGTATGTCAGCAAGGTTACGGAAAAACTACTGGACATTAGGGATCGACCAATATGGATTTTTTAGGGCCAATGCTGATACCGATTTTTTTCCATCAACCTTAGCCAATGACCAATTATGGACTGCCGATTTTCTTGGGCCGATATTTGTTGGCAATACTGCTTTTGCTCCCTAAATTTACATGAAAAAAAATGACAATGATAACACCCCCCTCCACACACACACATCAGCTGAGCAGACGCTGACTGAAGAACTCCGCTAACGCTGGATTGATAATGGCAGCAAACAGCTCTAAACACGTTTTCACGAAACACTGACACAATTTAGTACTACATATAAAACATTTCTCTCATCATTAAAGTTTGTCTAGTGCACGCTAAAGACCTCTCTGATAGCAGATACGGCTGCTCCACTCCGCTCTGAGGGAGAGAGCACACACACACACGCTCACACACGACACGCATTTAACCTCAGCCCGGTGTTCGCTGAATTAAACTCCTACAAACACCATGGAACTGAATTGACAACGTTGACATTACTTAATCCTTAAACCGGTGTTCGTAACAGCTGTACATATTAGCCTACAACTACATCAACAGCTCCCTAAATACAATGTTAAGCAGTTTTAAAGATGAAGCATTCAACAGCATTCCTGTTTTTCTGACCCACAAACTTAACTATATTTTCAAGCACGTATATTACATGCACTTGGCATTCATGTTTCCTATTTCAAAGTGGGTGGCAATATTTCAGCTAAGTTTAACTGTTAGAGGCTAACTGAAAGTTTAAAACTTGCCGTTGTTGTGAAGCAGCCTCCAAGGCAATGCTGCTTTCACCACTCTTGCAGTGGGGGAGGGGTAACGCGTCTGCTGCAGGGTCTTCCGGCAACACAGAACTGCCCATGGATGCCTGTCTGTAAATCATGCCGCGGAAAAATACATCGGCGAACCCACATGTGAATCGGCCGATGCCGATTCAAGTAAAGAAAGTAGAGAATGCAAATATCGGCCCGATATATCGGCTGGCCGATGTATCGGTCGATCCTTACCGGACATATTTTGCTGACCTTTCAGGATGTTGGTAATGGTAATGGCCCAACTTAAATATGGGTAGATTTTGGTGGAGATCCAGATAAACATTGGCAAACAATCTTTTTTGCTCAATAACTGTCTAATAAATTCTGATATCAATAGGGGTGGGCAGAAATATCGATTCAGCAAATCCTCTAAATCGATTCACCTCCTGGCCAGTGGGGGCGCTGTGCACCTTTTCACTGTTTATCTAGCTGCCGCTGGTCTCAGAAGAAGATATGCTTGCAGAGTGAAATGGACTGAGAGCCGAACATGAGAGTGATTTACTCTCATGTACGGATTACCAGTATTTTCTGTGTAAATAATGTAAATATGAAACACAACAGCATTAGTATCATTCTGGAGTGTTTTCTTTTCGTTCTTTTGCTGTATTTTCTCTGTGTTTGCTGTATTTCCGACATATTTTCCGCGTGTTTTATCGTCTTTTTTTGGCATTTATCGTATTTTTGATCATAGTTTGGTTTTTATAGATTCCATAATTAGTAATTTTAGAAATATTGGAGGAAGAAATGTCGATATCTCTGTCTTCAGCTTGACAGGAACTGCTTCAGGGACTACCATCAGTAAAAAAACGCCTTGACATGGTCTAATATAACAGGCTGTAACATGGACACTAAATGCTGTAGTCAAACAAAAATGTTTGAGTTTATGTAAAATAGATGAAGTTTATTTTTGGTAATCTCAGAAAATTTCTAAATGTTCATTTACAACTGTTTATGAAGAGAATCTTGTTGAAAATTAAAATCCTTTTTTATTCTTCTCTTGTAATTAAACACTGTTTTAAGCATTTATAACATAATAATGACAAATACTTGCAAGAATTGTTTACTTTTATTTCTTATGAAAAAAGGGTGAAAAAATGTATTCAAAGGACAATTCCTGACACATTTATAGACAAAAAAGACCAGGTGGACATTTATTATTATAGTGTTAACTGTCATGTTTTTACTTTTGTACTCCATACGCAAAAATAAGTTACTGCTGTGCAAATTTTTATTTTCAGATGTTTGCTCAAAATTATGAGGTGACATACCACATATGTTCACATTGGCATCAAAATAAAAAAAAGTCAAAAATTGTCAACAGGTACTCTAATTATTTATGTATTTCTACTTCTTACTGAATCGATACTGAATCGAATCGCCACCCAATCAACATGATTCTGAGTGCTTGGTGTGGGTTACTACTGCTTATAGATGTAAAAGCAATATATGAGCTACCTTGGAGAAGGTTTGTGCTCTCTGAGTGCTTTCTAGTTAATAGTTTAGCGCAAGAGCTGAAAGATCTTGCACGATTACCTGTAGTTACTATAGGAACCCCACTGTCTTGTGGTTCTGCTCCATGCTGTGCATTCAAACCACAGCCAGTTGATGTTGACGTCTAGGCAAGGAGTCAAAATATAGCAAAACGGTGACACAATGGACACAGACCCAGTGAAGGTAGGCACTAGTTGGCTACCCTGTGTGCCGGTAGGTGACTAAAAGCTACAGCTTTCTTTGTGTATTTGTGGCATAGATTCCCACTGGCACTGCCCCCAAAGATGCCAGTTAGTGGTTTGGGACCAAGGGGCTTATTGCACAAAGGAGGGGCAGGACCTAAACATGTGACCCATCAAGGTCAGATAGTCAAATATAGTGTGTAGCTGGTCATAGGTGATATGTTAACCTCAGGCTGATACCTGAAAAGGCCATTTGTGGCTATGTATGTGGTTAAGACATTGTTTCCTTAAAACAAACATAGTAAACATTCATGCAATAATAGATTTCCATAGCAATTCCCTCCTTTTGATTGATCATTAATTAACAATTACATTAATAACATTAATAAATAATTCTTAAAAAAAAAACTTATCAACTATTAGAGTATATAAGGTTGTATGAGGTTGTGAAGATTATAATTCAAAATTCTTAATTAATGGAATATAAAATGAATGTATGTATGAATATAAAAAAAACATGTAAATAAAAGTAATCACACAATTAACATCTGCATCATTAGGCCAAAAAATGTCTGTTCAGGTTTATTTTTGCCGCATGATGCTCTGATGTTAGCAGGTTAAATTGATACAATCAGATTGGATATAACAGAATTTCTTTTTTCTTCTGTGCATGTGTAAATGTGCACTCCAGGCCTCAGGCAGCCCCTGGATGAATAAACTCAAGCCGACCATCTCTGTCAATAAAGTCTGGTTCTACTACTTGTAACCATGTAGAAGAAAATAGATCAGGATATATTTTATTAAGATAAATTCAAGGCCAGGACAGCCATGAATTAATCTCATCCATTGATATTGCCTCTGCCCACCTCTGTCTTTTTTCCTCTCCCTCTATCCCCCTATCCCACACAGCACTGTTTCAGCAGATGGCTGTTCAACACGAGTCCTGCTCTGTTCAAGGACTCTGCAAGTTTAAAAGAAAGATCTTTTAACACTGAAACTTTGCTGAATGCTGCCGAGTGCTGTGCTCAGGTGAATTGGTGTTGGGTCTTTGTAAATTTATAAGAAAGGAGTTTGGTCTGGAGTTGGCTTGTTTTAAAGTGTCTTTAGCTAATATTTGTATCAATTGGCCTTGTCTGAGTAACAACTGATTAAATTATTGATTATAAAAGATTAGTTTAATAAGTTAATTATTGTAGATTCTTCTCAATGTAAGCAGTCTCTTTCCTGAGCATTAAGCTTGAAATCTGTTACGTCTGGAAACAACAAGCTGAAACAATACAAACAATATTTTCTTACCTCATACAAAAATGTATTTTTATATGTTAAACATGCAATATGAACTCACTGGTTACTTTATGAGGTACACCAGGCTAGTACAGGTTTAAATCCTCTTTTGCCTTCAGACCTGCCTTAGTTCCTCATGTCAAGGACTCAAACAAGGTGTTTTGTAGGCTGCACATCTTTGTTGACAGTGTATTCGTTGACCACATCCCGAAGATGCTCAATTAGATTGAGAACTGATGACTGTGGAGGTCATTACAGTACAGTGAACTCATTATGCTCAAGAACCCAGTTTGAGAGGATTTGAGCTTCGTGACATGGCAAAATATCTTGCTAAAAGTATTTTAGAAGCAGATTGGTACACTTTGGTCACAAAGAGCTGGACATTGTCATCAGATATACTCAAGTGTATGAAGTTAAATAATGCCCATTTGGTAATAAGAGTGTTTAAAGAAAAGTTTGCAAAGAACAAAACCTGGAACTGGGATCATCAATTACATTTGTTTGAAGGGTCAGTTTTTTCTTAAAATACACTACAGGGATCAGATTCTAAGGGTATTTTCACACCTAACATGTCTGTTCTGGACCAAACAAACTGTGATCTGCTTTTCGCTTGGGAAAGTTTGGTTCATTTGGGGTGGTGGGAAAGCTTACATAAACTCTGGCACAGACCAAAGGGCCAAACTCTGCCTATAGACGGGAGTCTTGGTTTGCTTCTTGATAGACCAGATTTTGGATTGCAGCAGATTTAAAGGCCAGCTGAACCAAAAAATGACCGAACAGTGCATGTAAACCAAAAAGCAGTGTGTTGTGGGTGGAATTTGGCTGAATATAAAAACAGCAGGCAAGCTAGCATAGCATTTACTAATAATATCAAGCAGAGAGTGGCAAACGATAGCATTGCTAGCATCACCAGCCTCCAGTTCTCCAACTATCTACAAATCATTATCAGAATGTGATTACACATCCCTCCAGTCAATATACAGGTGCCACCAGACGCAGTGAAGAAGCAGTGGTATTTTTATTTTATGGCACAGAATTCATAAGGGAACTTCTGAAGTGCTTTGAGCTAAACTGGAAGCCAGTTGTTTATTTGAGACTGGATAGCATTGATAAAGACTGCATCTGTAGTCACAACTAGGTCCGGGTGGCTATGTGACGCATCTTTTGATTTGTTTGATGAAGAGCAACGTGAAAGAAACCAAACCAAGTAGAACATTAACAATGTCACTGACAGGCAGCTCACAGCGTCATTTAACATCTGCGGGGAACTCCTGCGGATATTTTACAAGTCTGTGGTAGCAAGCGTCCCCTTTTGCTCGGTGGTGTGCTGGGGAGGGCAGCACATCAGACTGTACAGCTCCTCACTAGGGGGAGGAGGAGTAACAAGAAGACTGAAGACAGGAAGGAGCAGTAGTAGCCAGCCAGTAGCCATTGTTCTATTTGTATTTATATTTATATTTATTTATATTTCTGTTTATATCTGTTTTTTTTAAATATCTTATTATCTGCTATAAATGGTGCTACAGGAATCTTAATTTCCCCAAAGGAGTCTTCCAAAGAGATGAATAAAGTTCTATCTAATGTAATCTAATCTAAACTAATCTAATCTAGATACACGCACCGGAAGTCAGTATTCATTTATGTCCAAACTCCAGTGTTACATGTTAAAAAGCGTATCAATGGCATTGATTAAAGAGTTAAGAAAAGCACTGAAGCACACAGAAGTAAATATGAAGCAGCGTCACTACATCCACGACAATTACACCAGAGAGAGAAAGTTGCAGTGTTTAAGCTCCGTATCCAGCAGCAGCACAAGACGACTCTTTGGATGCAGGAGAGACCTGCTGTTGATCATTGTGGAGCAGATGTTCTACAGAACTTTGATGTGTGGTGGAAACTACTCTTCAGATGTCCAGACACACATCTAAATTTGTGCTATCCACTGACAATCAGACAAACCTCTCCCTCTACAGTGATTGTTTTTATCCATCCTGTCAAGGCTCTGGTTTCCTGGTTCATGCTGCTCACACAGGATGATGTACTCAGACCTCCCCACTCGCCTCAGTGAATTTCCCTGATACTTCCCTGCAGCTTTCAGACATGAGCCTACTCAGACTTCAGGCTGATAAAATACCAGGCAGGGCGTGATGAAATTATCCAATTAAAGTCTGAGTCAAAAACTCGGCTGTTTGGGTTCACACATACAGCTCGCCCAGATAATGCCGGATAATTTCGTGTTTTTTTTTTTTTTTTGCAAGTGTGAGTGGGGTTTAAATCATCTTCCTCTTTATCCTTTTTTTTCCGATCATGCCGGAATTGGTATCACTGAAATACCTAGTGGGTCACTTGGGAATAACTGGGAAGTCCAACTCACAGGGATCCCACGTCTTATAATATTTCCTAAGGGAACCCCTCAAAACACACCTAATCTTTTCTAGTTTAACAAAATTAAGGACTTCTTTAATCCATAATGTGTGTGAAGGAGGAATTGGTGACTTCAATTTCAACAAAATCATACGTCTCGCTAATAAAGTAACAAAAGCTAGAAGGGCAGCTCCTAAGGAGGAGAGTGGTATTATGGTTGGACATACACCAGACAGTGCAATCATTTTATTGGGTTCTGTTAAATTATGAGTAACCTTTGATACTGTTTCAAATATTTCTCTCGAGTAAGAATGTAAAGCAGAACAGGACCAGAACATATGTTCATGGCTTGCTGGTGCCTGGCTACACCTGTGACAAGTTGGGTCCACGTCAGGGCTGAACAATTTTAGGAAAAATCTAGTTGTGATTTTTCTGGCAGATATTGCGATTAAAATTCGATCAAGGATTTTCTTCAAATCAAGCTTCAGCGCAATATTCACTATGTTTGCAGTATAGACAACAGTAAGGAAATCAATGATCAAAAGCACATAACACATTATTCATCATCTAATATTGATGATAAATAATCTGTTTTCATTATTTAAGGGATACTCCAACTTCTACTCCTTATCAGAGGCTTTCTATTGATGACCTGCTTACCAGCACTTCCACAGTGGAAATGTGGTGCTCATGATCAAGTTGACTCTTTGAACAGCTCTTTTAAGTGAAAAAAGAGAACCGATTCGCAGTTGTGAGTGAACCGTTCATTTGTGAGCCATTCTTAAATGCAAATTTTCTGAAATTGTGTAAAATAGGTGACACAACAGATCCTGGGTCAATCAGGAGTGCTGCAAAAAATTGCAGCTTTGGCGATCACATTATCGCGTTGTCTGAAATTGCAATTTCAGTCCGAAAGCAATAAAACTGCCAGCCCTAGTCCACATCCTGGTAGATTTCTTTCCTCTTTTTCCTGTTGCTCAGTTTGACCTCAGCAGGTTGTCTTGACTATGTCTACATGCTTATAAGCATTGAGTTGCTGCCATGTGATTGGCTGATTAGCTGTTTGCATTAACAAGTAGTTGAATGGTTGAACTTAATGAAGTGGCCGACCAGCTGATTTCCCAGCCCCAACTCAGCCAACACAGCTCCCTGCTGGAAAGCACAGACAATTACGCACAGACAGAGCGAGCAGAATGTGTTGTTGATAAGGTGTTGAAGTAGGTGTGCCCCTCACAGATAATTATCCAGACGCAGTGACTTAAATCCCGCTGTTTACCAGCTCAACCTGTCCAAGCCCCGTCCGTCTGGCCTGGTGATAAGAGCCAGGCTGCATTAGGACATTAGCACACCTGCCAGTGGAGTGAACGATGGGGAGGGGGGCAGGACAGATGAGGAGGGGTTTCACGAGGACAGTGAGTGAGTGAGCAGATCCATCAAAGTGTCAAAGTGACAGTGGGGATATGACAGGGATTGAAGGTGAAAAGGGGCAACTGTTTCATCTTGCCTCTTCTTCTTCTCCCATCATGCACTTCTTCACCCCATTGGGAGCAGATGCCGAGGTCACACCAACAGGCCTCAAGGGTGGGGGATCACAGAGTGTGTTAAAAGGTTTAAGCGATTGGGTCTTACCCAGCTTAATGTCAATAATTCTGTTTGTCTTGGCCTGATCCTTCCTTCGATCTGCTGCTGAGATCCCGCCCTTCATTACCTCCGCCACATTCCTGCCCCCTCCGTTCTTCACGCATCTGCCGCTGCTCAATCAAGTGTGATCGCCAACTTGATGGAACTTTCTGGAAAGTGAGGGAGTTGAGAGATTGTGACACAGCATGACGTGCTGTTTCTCCATCTGCTGGGCTCACTTTATGCTCAAAATGTGAATGTCACACTCACAGCTTGCAGGCATACGTGCTGGCTCTCAAACTGGAGATATAGGTTGTGTTTGTAAAGAGCAGGTTGCTTCCTGGTTGTCTTGGAAGAAGGAGATGTAAATGGAGGCGGCCTCTGGTGCGGATCAGTGAGCTTCAGCGGGGTCAGCCGTGTATCGAGGTGGAGCAGAGGCCCCTAAAGATGGCAGCTCTGCATGTCGTGGTCAGCTCCATTCAGAGGAGCAAGGCTTTTTCTGCCTTTCTTTCTTTTATCCTTTCTCTGAGGCTAAAAATAGCCCAGTTATGAGTCTTTTCCAGCTCAAGGATATGTATGCGAGTGGTTGCTGTCCTCTTGTCTGCGCCTTTGTAGCTGTTTTCATGTTTGTGATTGTCCATCCTCATATGTCTGTCTTTATAAAAATAATCCACCAACATGTCCTTAAGCTGGAAATCAAATGTAAATCAAAATGACGGCATTGTCAGATCCCTTTGGTGATTTTACTGCAGCCAGCAGGAGAATACGCAGCACAAACACAGCTGTATTTAACTGCTGTAGATCAGGTTTTGCATTGCTGATTTTAAACAAAGGCTTTCAGATGACTAAGATTGCTAAGTTTGCTCTCTATGTGAAAAGAGTCGAAAGAAAAAAGTCACCTTAATGCTTCACCCATCAGTGTTTTAAGAGCGGTGTTACACAGTGTTAACCTTACTGCCACCATTCTGAAAGAAAGGCATAAGATACTAAAAGCAGTAAATGTTCTTCATTTACTCATTTTATTTTAACAGTGCACAGGCATCGTTCTGCTCTGTCCTGACCAATGTCAAGGGTGAGTTTTCATCTTTGGCACAAACATACTGACTAGGACTTTGGCCATCCTTTATGGTTTGTTCCACCCCTCCTGCCAGGATTTTATTTTGGCTGATCCTTACTCTTGAAGGAGAGACAAGTGTTTTACTTTCTTCCACTTAATAAATCGTCTGGTGTCTCTGAAAAAAAATTCTTTAAAATAGAGGTTCTACACAAAGTCAGCTTTTGTTTTGCTCTTCAGCTTTTCTTTCTTTCTTTCTCTTCCTGAACACTTGTGATTGAAGCTAGGATTGGACAACATTTTCAGTATATCAGAATGTCAGTACATTGACTGTAGCTGTAAATATTTTATATATCAGCTGAAACTACTGCAAAAACACAAATGTAAAGAACCTGGACACCCATACAAGTGTTTATAATCGCTCTTTTTGATTAGTTTAGGAGAGAACAGGTGGGGCTGAGAGTTTGTTCCAAAATATGGCACACGTTCTGTTCTTTACACCATTGCAGTTGCAGCACCTACAACATTATTTGATTGGCCGGTAATTAATGTGACTGACAGAGTGAATGTCCAATCACCTGTTGGATACACTTTGGAAAGGTTCTTCTTATTCCCAAACACTTCCTACCATTACAGGTTCTGCAGAGTCAGAGGGTTGTTTTCCCTACAAAGATATTTAAATTATGTAAGTTAAATTAAATTATGTGAATTATTGTTTTCAGTTGTACTAGCAGCTCAAATTGTTGATGATCTTCTCACAAAATGTAGATCAAAATGTTGTCTAACTGGGCTGCACAATGACGCAGCATGTAATTCTGTTGCTCCACAGCAAGAACATTGCTGGTTTGACTTCCAAGTTTGGGTGAGGCCTTTCTGTGTGGAGTTTGCATGTTCTCCCCAAGCATGTGTGGATTTTCTTCTGTGTACTCCAGTTCCCTTCAGACTATGCTTATCAGGGTAGTTGGTTAACTCTTTGTTGCCCATAGCGAGGATTTCTGTGTGAAAGGTTGTCTCTGTCTCAGGCCTGTACTAAAACAATTGATATTGCAATAAATTGCAACATAGTCCTTGCTGATATGTTTATTGATGCAGGTTTTACAGAATCAATATGACCCTAAATGCTGTGACATTACTTTTGATAATATCAACAATGGAGCAGTTCATAAAAAATTGAAAGGTGTCAGTAGAAGCCAGACTACAAACCCTGTTTCCAGTGATGTTGGTATGTAGTGTAAAATGTAAATGAACACAGCATACAATGATCTGCAAAACATTTTTGACCTATCTGCAAACTGAATACACAGAGAAGGATATCTCATGTTCAAACTGATTAACTATTGTTTGAGCTTCATAATGTAGCACACATTTTCAGTGGGAGACAGTTGCAGGCTGCAGGCAAGTCACTGAAGAGGTGTGGCTTGGATAGCAGCATATGTTGGTCCAAAATCTGTATGTACATTTCAGCATTAATGGTGCCTGCACAGACGTGCAGGTTACCCATGCCATGGGCACTGGCACACACCCATGCCATCAGAGATGCTGGCTTTTGATTTTTGCTCTGATAACAACCTGGGTGGTCCTTTTCCTCTTTAGCCCAGAGGTAATGAAATCCATGATTTCCAAAAACAATTTAAATTGTGCACTCGTCAGACTGCAGCATACTTTCCTACTTTACGTCAATCTTTGCTGAAAAAACCAAGCCCTACTGTCCTTGTGTGATCGGCTGGTAACCAGTTCTGCCTCGTGCATAAATGTCAGTCTGCATAGCCTCCAGCTCCCAAAACCCAAGCAGACTGATGGATGGTGTTGTCTGACTATCTACTCCTACAGCACAATCTTTTCCGGCAGGTGAATTTAGGCTTTTATCATGGAAATATATAAATTTATTCTGATCCTTTCTTTTCCATGTGGGCTCAAATAATCAATTTTACACTTCATTCTTGACCTTTTTATTCTACCTGCTGAAAAAAATCCCTGTGTCATAGCAGATCGCTCTGGCTGTGGTTAATGACTGTGGAGAAGAGAGCTGTCTCCCTTCAAACTGTCCCACAGGCATTTGTTTAAGGCCATTATAGATCCAATACACAAGTTGAGCAACATTACCGGCCTTATTAAGGAGACATGAAGGCTGCCACCTCTAATGAAATAAACTATTTAGTCATCGCTGTCTTAAAATTCAATACTTCAGTTTTGTACTGTTGTACAGGCCCCCATAGACATTTCAGGGCACACAGAGATTCTTTATAACCTTTCTTAGAAATTAGATTGAACAGATTTCATGTCTGTCATTGGGTGTTTCTAGCTTCAAATGATATCATCATACATGGGTGGAAGATGGTTGGACAAATCAGCATTCATTGAAGTGAGAGACGTTGAAGCCAAGAGCAGGGTTAAGCTCTGCTCAAAGCAGGAGGTTACTGCGAGCCCATAAAATATGGCAGCCTGTGAAAAGGTACGTTTTCATTAGATCAGGACTGTCTGGACAACACTTACCAAATGAAAGTGTTTCTTAATGATAACAATGGCCTCATCAAAGCTTAAATAGAGCTCATTACTTGGCTTGCATGCCTGTATCAATAAGAATATGTAAAGAATTAGCCAAACTTGCATTTAAATCTGGTACTGTACAAAAACATTTCTGACTTAAGCTGTTTAGCTGGCTAATTACATGCATCCCTTCCAGTAAAGTACATGAGTAACACCAGCCTCTGCACCCAGCACTGACTTTATGTTTGCTAAAGTCAGACCAAGAGGTATTCTTTATCCTGGCAGACTTTGATTCAACTCTTGAATTGTGAATTAATTTTTCTGCTCTGTTCATTAGTTGATTTTATGGCTACATACTAGATGCTTTTAGGCTGGATTTTGGGCCTGTTTGCTCCTCTCAGTGGTGTTGGTGTGTGATTTAAATAAAGGGTCTTCCCATTACAACTTAATATTTGTCTAAATAATACTCGAGAATATGCTTTCATTACAGTAATCATAACAAGTTGCACATATTTTATGAATCAGAAGTCAGTCAATGTAAGCTTACAAACCAGCAATGTAAATGCAGCAAATGATTATTTATTGGGATGATGGATGAAGATTCATGTCCAACAATCAAAGCAATAATTAATAATAATAATAATAATAATAATAATAATAACAATAATAACAATAATACTAATACTACTAATAATAATACATTTTAATTAAAGCCGCCTTTCATGACACTCAAGGTCACCCTACAAAAAATACAAATAAAAAAAGTGCATTAAAACAGGCATAAAACAAGAACAAGCATTACAATACAATAGACAGCGCAAAAGATCAGAAGGAGTAGGAGAGTTTGAATAGATGAGTTTCTAACCTGGTTTTAGAGAGCGATAAGGAGTCATTGTTGTGGGGGTCAGGGGGGAGTGAGTTCCATAACTGACGTATGAGCCAATTGTTGTCTCATACATCACAGTCAAAACATTTAACCTGATTGTGTGTGTTTGTTCTAGAACATCTGCTTATATTTGGCCAAAATCACAGCTAGAAGGGCTCAGACATCACAAACCTTCACCATGGCATTTCTTACAAGAAGCTATTATCAAAGCCTTAAAATAACCCCTAGATCAGCATCCATTTTCAGATCACCACCACTTGAAATATACTGAATTATCTCTTTAACATTGCTGTAGTATGTGGAGCAATCTCCTAATACTTTTATAAAATTCATGAAGTATTACTTTTGAGCTAAATGATTACCAATAACATCCTAGTGTCTGTATGTTTTCCTGTGACTGTTCATATAGTCTGTCCTATAATCTGTTAAAGATGCTGAAAATATCTTTGTTAGTATTTTTCTGTAGATCTTATTCCAGTTCCTTGTACCTTATTGGTATATACTAATTTATTCAGTGATTAATTATTCACTTCCTCCTTGAGCAGCTTTTTCAGAAAACTCCATTAAAATCCATGGAGCATTTTTTTTACCTTGCTTACAGTCAAACAGACACACAAACTCTGGCAAAAACCATAATAATAACAATAAAACAATGATTACCAGGACAATTCATTTACAGATGACTTATAAAGGATGATATTATTGGAGCTGCAGTTTGACGATAGCTGGGTTGAACGTTGTTGGGTAAAACATTATAATGCAATATTCGTACCCTGTAATATATACTTTAGTCTTAATCAAGGGCACTTCTAAGGTACATGCCGGTCGTCTTTATGTGCAACAATTTTTATTTCAATTACAAAGGATGGAGAGTGTTGAGATATTTCCACTGTGTCTTTGTAATATACAATAGCCTTACAAAGCCTACATGATTCACCTTTTTATTGATGTTAAAAGTCAATTAATTATATGTGATCCCATATGTATACCCACTACAAGGTCACTATTTTGCACTGCTGGGAATCTGTGGTTTTTCCCAATTCAAGACTGTTACTGAAAAAGAAGTGTTTTAACATTTATAGTTTTGCTTTACTTAAGACACATATTTTAAATATTTTATGATTATGCTTAAATGAACACTCCAACATTTTTGTTGTTTTTATGTCTTACCTACTCCCAAGTCCATTACAAGCAGATAGACCCCATTCTTTTGACTGTGCGTGTAGCAACAAAGGAGGAGACAGACAAAGCTTGCCCACTGCTAGTTAGCTGAGCTCAGTCACTGGGAGTCAGTGGGAAGCGTTAGCCTGCCTCTGCCTACAGTCATTAGGTAGACTCTTCAGCAACCCTTAATGGTCCTGTGTGCTTGTTGCGACTCGTTTTTTGCAACTTTACGTTACATTATGTTTCATTATCTTCATATTAACTTCTTCTACTCCTAAACAGAGACTTGGTTAATCCCAATTGTACCCCTTAGCCCTTCCCCTTCGTCTTACCCCTTCATCTTACCCCTTCATCTTATCCCTTCCCCTTGGCCCTCTGTTTTGAGGGCCAAAAGGAAAGGGTGAAAACACGCTTCTGAGAAATGAGACGCCACTCGATTTCTGCTATGTCATCACCGAGAGCCGTTTGCTGACTGTGTTGTGGGAAGATGTGACAATAGCTGTAGCTAGAGCTGCAAAAGCCAGCTCGCCATAACGTGAAATTTTAAAATACGACCAACAATTGAAAACATGATTAATATTTACTGAATTATTTAATAATTACTTATAATTATGCACTTCCTTCAGTCTCCGCTCTGCCTTCTTGTCAGCAGGCGCAGTGTATTATGGGAAATTCTCATACCCCTTCCTTTCAAGTGATGTCCTGGTCTGTCTTCTTTTTAAGAGCTGTGTAGCCCTTCGTCTTAGCACTTCCCCTTAGCCCTACGGAGAATTGGGACACCCCTTCAGTAGATGTGAATGCGCAAAACCAAGGGCTAAGGGGTAAGACAAGAGCTAAAGGGTAGAATTGAGATGGACCCTTTGTTTTGTTGACATCTCTCGGAAGTAGTTAAACAAAACAAAGCCTCTGTTTATGAGTAGAAGAAGATAGTAAAAGATAATGTAACATAAAGGGGTAAAAAACGAGTCACAACAAGCACACAGGACCATTTAGAATTCCTGAAGAGTCTACCTGATGCAGAGGCAGGCTAACACTACCCATTGACTCCCAGTGTTTGGTCTAAGCTAACTAGCGTTGGGTGCGCTTTGGCCCTCTCTTCCTTGTTACTGCACACACAGTCAAAAGAATGGTGTCTACCTTCTTGTCACGGACTCAGGAGAGAGGTAAGACACGAAAACAACAAAAATGCTGGAGTGTTCCTTTAACATATTTTCTTTTCGGGTAAGAAAGAGTGCCATCTTAAAGTTACCTCACACATAGCCAAAGAATAGGAGCCATGCTGTGAAGCCTAATCGGATTTAAAAGGACCCGGGTAATAGAGCAGTGTTGGAAAATCTGTGCTTTCCTTCATCCAGGGTTTTCCCTCCATTTATCACCCAGCTGCATTTTTCAATTTATTAGTCTGTCTGTTAAAAGCTTTTTACAGCTTTCCTGAGTGCATCTGGGGGCAGCGTTTCTCATTCTGTTATGTGTTTACATTATGTAATTAGCTTTCCCGTTTTATCCCCTTTTATTTCTCTTCAGAGAGCATCAGGAAGGTGCTGGACAAGCAGGCCATTAAGTTTGTGCGAGCCATCAAGCAGGACACGAGGAGCGGCAAAACAGAGGACAGAATCCTGGTGAGAGAGACACCAACACCCTCACAAACACACACCCCTCCCCTGTCCTCCCCCTGTCCTCCCCCTGTCTGCTGTCACACCAGGTCATGTGAAAGAGATATTCATTGTTAAAGTGAAAGTGTCTTTTCCCTGCGAGAACAAAAAAAAAGCACCGGCTTCCTCGTGGGTGAAATGGGAAATCGATGGTCATTAATTGGGACAAATTGAAAGAGCCATAAGAAGTCACAGATTAACGCATCCTGAGACACACCAACAGCAGACGTGTCGAGAATCAGGCTTAAGACAGATGCTGCCTAAGAAGAGCAGAGTGGACACCATGCCATGGCCTACTGAGTCCATCCTCAGAGTTTATTAGATGTGGCAGGATGGCCTTAATGCCACAGGCGAGAGTTTGCTCTGTGTGTGTGTGTGTGTGTGTGTGTGTGTGTGTGTATAAGCCTGGCTTGGTGTTCGTTCAGAGGCATTAGTTATTGTTGTTTTTCCTTTGAAGAATCAGCCTGTGTGTGTGTGTGTGTGTGTCAGGGGTGTGTGGGCAGCCTGGGATGAGCTAAAAGAGTGCGCGCGCCAAGGCCACCTTTGTAATTGAGAAATCATCAGATAGTCTGGCACTTTAATGAGGTGGGTTGGCCCGTGTAGGCCGGAAATCTTATCTCAGTGCTTTTTAAACTCTTTACATGATGTTTTTCTTGAAATTTTTGCATGTCAAGAATTAATAGATCTTTTTTAAATACCAGAGTTACAAACATTTTTGCCTTCTTCTGTTCTCTTTTGGTGAGCCTGTGGGAATTACAGCCTCTTTTTTCTGCTCTTAGATAACAGGAGTGGCACCTAGTGTGGTTCTTCTGTGGCCCATCTGCTGCAAAATTCCTCATGTTGTACGTTGTAACGAGTGTAGAGATGCACGATATTGTCTTTTTGCCAATAGCCAATATGCTGATATTTCTGGACCCTTCCCTTCACCAATACCAATACTGTTATTTTTGTCAAGAGAACAAAGTCTTGAACTTACAAAACTTGATTTGTTTACTGGTCTGTTGGTGTGAGGAACAGATGTAAACAAGAAAAACGACATTTGACTCTTGAAAAATTGAAACAAAGATCAATCAATCAATCAGTCAAACTTTATTTGTATAGCACTTTTCATACAGTCTTGTAGTGCAAAGTGCCTTACATAAAAAGAAAAGAAATCAAATCAAATCAAATCAAATAAATAAATAAAAGGTAGAATGAATAGAATGAAAATACAAAACCCCACCACCCTCGCAATCCACACACAGCACACACACACACACACACACGCCCACCCACACACCCACCCACACACCCACCCACACCCACACACACACACACACACACACAAAGACATTAAGAAGAGATTCTTACAGAAAACAGAATTAGAGGACTGAGGAAATGCATCTTGATTTAAAAATGAGGTAACACAGGAGCTAAGACTAAAATGACAATTTAAAAATCATGATAAGAAATGTAAAAAATACTACATGAAAATAAAAAAAATAACTAAAATCAAATCTATAATAATAATGATATAATAATAATACGGTAATGAGATAGCCAAACACCAAATGCAAAATAAAATCTACTAAAGTGAGATAATGGAAAAAAAAATCAGTTAACAGAAAATAAAATTCTGAACAATAAATCAGAACTGTAATTGAGAAATAAAACATATCAAGAGGGTTAAAATAAGTAAAGTACATAGGATTAAATAATAATAATAATAATAAATATAATCAGCTAAAAGCCAGACTAAAAAGGAAGGTCTTGAGTTTGCTTTTAAAATATGAACTGTAGGTGCTGTCCTTAAGTCTTCAGGTGGATATTTAAATGTACCCATGCAGTGACGATGAGGTGCAGCATTATGGTACATTATGGTATTATTTTTGCATTTTACTGATATTACAGCCAATATATGGTTGAAGTGCATGTTGATTGGTAAATGGACTTGACTTTTGCACTTTTCTAGTCTCTTTGACCACTCCAAGCAGCTTTACACCACAAGTCACACTCATTTACACCACAGTTCATACCCATTCACTCTGGCATTCATTCACTGATGGTTGGAGTTTCTATGTCAGTTGTCCATCAGTACCAACTAATAAATTTGCGCCCTTTCATACCCATTTACATACCACTGACACAGCAGTCTGCCGACAAAGCGCACTAACAGAACGATACCCCATGGTCGATATATCCATTGTAAATATGGGCAAATATGTCAATATTGTCCGGTTACGATATCGTACCCATAATATCATGCAGCCCTAAACAGGTGGTTATTTGAGTTGCTGTTGTCTCATCTTCTCACACCAATGTGCCCATCAATGAAGCATTTTCACCAAAAAAACTGCCACTAATTGGATATGTCCTGTTTTGGACCATTCTCTGGTCGTGCGTTGAAATCCTAGAAGATCCTCAGTTTCTTACTTTCTGATGCTTGGTTTGAAGTTCAGCATGTCTTCTTGACCTTGTCACCATGCCAGACATTGAAATGTGGCAATGTGATTGGCTAATAAGTGTTTCAACTTCAGCTTCAACTTTATTTATATCCCGTGGGAAAATTGTTTTTTAGCAGCTTGTATCAGCACACCAGTACATGATAAAACATACAGGCATTAGGAAAATCAGGAAAATCAGGACAAATCCTGAGCACAAGTGAAAAAGGATGGCACTTAAACCACAAAATGCCAAAGGCTAAGAATCAGACAAAACCCATAAAGTGCATTCAGTCATTAAAGTGCTGTGCAGTAGATAAATAAACAGTTATGATGAACATACGAGGTCAGGCAGATAAAAAGAGATTCAATAAATAGTCAATAAATATTCAAGGATTACAGTCTAAAAATCAATAATCAATTCTATCCACAAGGTGTATAAAACACACACAAGAAAACTGGTCAGGCCAATGAATTAAGGTTGTCAATGGTTTGTCTTGACAACCGTTGTGAGTGTGTGTTTGACAGAGTTAGACAAATACGTTCGGAACATTTGTTTAAGCGAGAGGAAGCCCTGTGTATTTATGAGGGCTGTGCATCTTTGCTAGTCTCACGATTCAATTCCATTACGATTATCCTGATTCATCGTGATTTTTAATAAATCACGATGAATCACAATTCATCACAATGCTGTACAGTGAAATCTATCCTTCTACAATACTGCACCAGGCTCCTTTTTTAAATCAAATAATACAAGCAGTCAGATAATTATGCTTCTTTTATCGATTAGAAATAGCTCTTAAAATCCTGCGTAAGTAAAAATGTATTTTCATTGTCAACTATAAGAAATACATTTCATCTTCCTATACTTGTTTTCTCTCTTCAGTAACAAAACTGATACTGCAGTCTAGCAACAGTCATGCGAGTTTAAACGCATCATTTGGTGTCTTTGCATCAATGCATCATAAATTATGTCATTAAGATGTATCGATTAGAGGATTATTATAACACCCCTACTCTTTTCCAACATGGTGCTGGTTTGGTGGCATGGTAGGCATCCAGGCATGACCCATATACATGCTTCTGTCGGTTTGCAGAGTGTCCTCCACCTATTCCCTCGATCCCTTTCACAAGCCTGTCCACTGTCTCTCTCTCCTATCAATAAAGGCACAAAATGCCCCAGGAAATTATCTAAGAAAAAAGCTTCTGTGTTTGTCCATATTTGAAGCTCTTGTCCTTGTTTTATCACCATTTTGACCAGTTTTCACTGCCAGTAACAGCACAAAAGTTTGGCTTTTGGATTGAGCTTCTCACTTCCTGCATCACCCATCTTAAGTTCTGCAGTATTTTAACATTGTCCGAAATCAACCCATCTGTTATTTGAGAAAATATTGATATATTTTAAAGACAGATGCATTATCAAACCTCAGTGTACATTTGGCGTCATTGTTGTTTTTCCTTTGAGGAGAAGCCTATGCCTGCGTGTGTGTTGGTGCCAGGGTGTGTGTGGGCGGCCCGTGATGAGTTAAAAGAGCATGTGCGAGCCAAGCCTACCTCTGTTCTCCAAACCGTCAGTCGCATTAACGACTGATCAGTTACTCTCTTAAACGTGGATTCTCATTTCCCTCCCTGAGGACGACAAAAGGACACGCTGATAAGCCAATCAAAACTATTAATCAGTACTTGTTTCGGTTTTTAGTCTGCTATTATCCCTGCTCCCTGCCTCCTCCTCCATCCATCTCCATCATAACAACCCCTCCTCTCTATTTTTGTCATCTCTTTGTTCCCCCTCTCCCTTCTCCTTATCTGTCCATCTCAATTATCCTCCACCCCGTCATCACCCTCCTCCCCACCACCACTTTCTCTCCCTCCAGCTCTCCCCTTTCTGCCCTTCCCTTCATCTTTACTCCAACCTGTAAAAGGGTATCGAGCTCCCTCTTTCCATCAGAAGCAATTCAATTAGGTCTCTTTTCTTATGAGAGTTTTTTACTATCCAAATGGGCCTTGGCTGCTGCTGCTGCTGCTGCTCCAAACTCTTTCAAGGGAAGGCAGACGAGATGGATGTTAGCATTCATTCTAGCTCGTTGTCAAGGTCTCCCCCTCTAAAAGGCAATCTTTTCACTCTAATGGATAAATTTGTTTGGATGTAGGAAGGGTGAACAGATGAGGGAGTTTGTAAATAGACTGTTTGTTTCAGTCTCTCTGGGTATTGTGGACACGATATTCACTCATGCTTGAAAATGTCTTACATGGTACTTAGACAAAGTGGAATATTTTAGGCTGGCTTACTAATGCGTAGTTTGAATTTTGTGTTTTTTGCAGTCATTCCTCTGAGTTTGAAAGCTTAGGCGCTGCCTTTTTGTTCCTTTATCCTTCCTTTCATGTAGATCCCTTTGTCATGGATAAGGTAGATTTAGCAGGTAGAAACTGAGCAGGATCAAAGCTTCATCTCCACTCCTGGTTTATTTATTTCAGTGAGAGTAGGGCTGGGTAACCAGAACAGAAAAAAATATCTCTAAATCTTTCCGTTTTGCAATGATTAAGAACTGACAAATGATTGTCACAGTTGCATAATTTTAAGCTTTATGTGATTTTAGTGGAGACTAAATAATACTGATACCGTAAGAGCAACAAAAAAGAAGTCTTAAATTCCCACTGTTGGGCAGTTTTTCTTTGATATTTCTCAAAAATTGAAGCCAAAATTCTACACTTTGTCTGAATTGTACAAAATACTGGCAACCTGTCTATATGCTTAGGCTTTTGGAATATATACTTGAATGCGATTTGTTCCAAGTTGATTAGACAGTCATATTTTGATAATTACTAGTTAACTAATCTTTAATTTAACCCAGTAGAGAGTGGGCTCTGGCTTAATTGCACATATACATCTACTAGCCACTTTGTTAGGTACCTGTCTAGTGGGGCTAAAAGATTTATGATCATGCGATCACCAAAGCTACAATTTTTTGCAGCACTCCAGGATCTGTTGCGTGAACTATTTTACACATACTATTTTACAAATTTGCAAGCATTTTGCATTTAAGAATGGCTTGCAAATGAACAGTTTACTCACAACTGCGAATGGATTCTCATTGTTCACTTAAAAGAGCGGTTCAAAAGAGTCGACTCGTTCGTGAACGTCACATCTCTACCGCAGAAGTGCTGGTAAGCAGGTCAACAATACAAAGCCTCTGTTTAGGGGTAGAAGTTGGAGTATTCCTTAAATAATGAAAACAGATCATTTATCATCAATATATTAGATGATGAATAATGTGTTATGTGCTTTTGATCATTGATTTCGTTACTGTTGTCCGTACTGTAAACATAGGGAATATTGAACTGAAGCTTGATTTGAAGAAAACCGTGAATCGAACTGAAATTGTAACATCTGCCAGAAAAAATCACAATTAGATCTTTTCCTCAAATCGTTCAGCCCTACTGGCTAGTTTCTGATATGCCCTCAGAATGTTCTGAACTCTTTGTGGCATAGATTCAAGAAGGTGCTGGAAACATTCCTAAGAGGTTTTGGTCCACACTGACATGACAGCATCAAGCAGTTGCTGCAGATTTGTCAGCTGCTGGTCGTTGACGGGAATCTCCTGTTTCACCTCATGAACTGGATTCAGATCAGGTGATTGGAGTACAATGAACTCATTGACATTTTAAAGAAACCAGATTAATTTTAACTTCGTGACATGACAAGATATCCAGTTGCAATCAGAAGATGGTTACACTGTGGTCAGTAAGGGCTGGATATGGTCAGCAACCACACTCAGGTAGGCTGTTGATTTTTAAACAACACTCAGTTCATCCTATGGGCCTGAAGTTTACCAATAAAATATCCCCACACCATGGCATCCCCACCATCAGCCTGAACCGTTGATGCAAGGCAGGATGGATCCATGCTTTCTCAGTGTTTATGCCAAACTCTGACCTTCCCTCCGAATGTGGCAGCAGAAATCAGGACTCATCTGACCTGATAAATTTCTCAATCTTCTATTGTTCAATTTGTTGAAGTAGTACTTAGCTGACAGGAGTGGCAACCCAGTGTGTTCTCCTGCTGCTGTAGTCCATCCGCGTCAAGCTTGGACATATTGTATGCTCAGAGATGATCTTCTGCAGATGTTGGTTGTAAAACTCATTTATTTGAGGAGTGAGATATGGTTGCCCTGTGCAGCTCATTGCAGTTGTTTAGTTTTATTGTGTGGTTCTGCTCTTTTGATAATATTAATCAGCAGTGCATTTATAAAGACTGCCAAATAACAAAACATGTTGTAAAATGCTTAACTCTTCGAAAAAAACAACAACAGAAAACACAAAAAGTTCCAACCCAGTTGGAGATTTTACCAAGATTATTCTTTTATTTTATTTTTTTTTATCTAGAAAGTCAAACTTACAAATGACAATACTGCAAAACATTTCAGTCAGACTTATACACATTTGTACACATAGTAATCGCAGTTCATCTGAATTTTCCTCAGTGTAGCTCTTCCAGTTATTTTGTTTTTTCACCTTTATGTAAACCTTGGTGTAAATTGTTTACAAGAAGAAAATGGGAAGCTTTCACATTGGAGAGGGATAGAAAAATAAATAAATAAATAAAAAAGAGCAGGTTAAAGGTCAAAGAAAATGTCTAAGTCAAGATTACGCAGTGATCCTGCCCTTTTATTCTATTAAATTAAGTGAAGTCTGGTTTTACAGGTTTGACATATGCAATCCATTTGCTCCAGATTTTGTAAAGTCTATCCTTCTGGACTTTGAGGGAAGATGACAGTCACTCCATTACATAGATTGTTGTAGATAATGTCTATCCATTCATCAATGGTGGGTAAGTGAGGTTTCAGCCAATTCCTTGAAATGACTTTTTTGCTTCCAGCCAGAAGAATTTGAACCAATTTTTTATCACTCCATCCATCAAATTAAATATCACCCATATATACTGTATCAACAATAAAAGAGATATTTACTCCAAATATGTTGTTAATATGTTTGTGGATTTCCTGCCAGTAGGGAACGATGACTGGGTAGTTCCAGAAAACATGGTAGTGGTTGGCGTTATCTGTACCACAACCCTGCCAGCAACTGGTACCCCCTCCCCCATATCTCTTTGTAAGGGTGTAATAAAAAATCATACAACATTTTTCCAGCAAAATTCTCACCAAGTGGTTGAACATGTTGAAGTCCACTGTGAGAGACATACCCTTTTCCAGGCATCCTCTGAAATGTCCAAATTGCCTTCTTTTTCCCACTTTTCTTTTATCTACCAGGTATTTCCTGACTTGGAATGAGTATGTCTCGATAGAGTTTGGAGATAACCTTAGTACACAGAAATTACAAAACTGACAAAAGAACTTTCAAAATTCCTGTTTCTGCTTTTCCTGTATAAGTACTCGTATTCTAGCTAAAGTAGTTTCTAACTTGCAGACATCTATAAAAATCTGTTTGTTTAACATTGTACTTTTTCTTTAGGAAATAAAAACTGGAATGTCCTGTTCTCAGTAAAGGAGTAATAATTGGTTAGACTTTAGCAGTCTATTAAGGTTATTCTTTTCCAAAAGAGAAAAAATGTTCGGATGAAAATCTCTGGGGGCTTTCAATAAACCTGGATTATCTTCACTCCCTCTCTTGCCAGTATACCAGGTGTGTTTGCTGCAATTTTTCTGCATCTCCCTACTTCCACAGCTCTGCCTCTCCACAGATTTCAACTCAATAAAGAGCTTCAGAAGAAAGATAAGGAAGAACCACAATAAATCTCCACACAATTGACCTGGTTTGTTGAATAACTGGCCCAGAAAAACTACAGAATTAAAGCATTCTGTACAAAAAACAGAGAAGTTTCTTCACAGAAAGGACAAACTGAGCTTAAACTTTGAAAAGCAGAAGCAAGAAGTGAAATTCAATTTGTTTTCTATTTTGTCTTTGATGTATTCTACAACTGTTGTTGAAATTGGAATTTTCCCCTGTGGGACTAATAAAGGAATATCTTATCTTATCTTAAATGTGCATATCAGCCAAAATAAGGTGAGTGTGGCTCTCAATTTTGATTTTCCTGTCTATTTTGTCAGACATGCATGCGGCCTGTGGCTCATGGTAAAAATAAGTGATCCTCCTATTCTTGGGAATTGTGTGGCTTATGGCCTCAAAACATGCTCAGCAAAATGAAAATATGCATTTCTGCCATCACTCAGGTCACATGCATCCAGTGTGAAACATTCATGAGGCTTTGTTGCCTTACAATAACTGCCTGTGTACTGAAAAACATCTCAGTCCAGCCCTCACAAGTTTCTCTGTTTTTTCAGGGCACTCACAAACACAGACTAGAAAACACTTGGAGAGAGCAAACCTCCACCAAGGTAGCTCATATATTGCTGTTACATCTATAACCAATAGTTCCCTGATAAAGTCACCATCATAATATGATTCCACCTAGCACTCAGAATCAAGTTGATATCATTATTATTTAGGACAGTTATTGAGCAAAAAAACAATCGTTCACGCGCCGCGGTCTTGAATCGTACTGCAGAGCACTTCGCTCCCACTTTAGTCTATCAGAGCAAGTCCACTGCCCACATGGCGCTGGAGATTTGCTTCAGGTCTATTTTCTGCACAGCCGCTTCCGAACCTCGTAAATTCACTGTTGTTCAGAAAGCACCAGAAAGGAAGTCAAAGGTGTGGAGTGTCCAGTACTTTCAAAAGAAAACACAATGCACGGACTCCCGAACGTAAATTTCCTCAATGAACTGTAGTAGAGTCTCCAAAAGTTTGTCTTGAGTTCATTAAGTTCACATATTAATCCAGTGTCTAAGCCTGCACTGAAATTCACTTAGACCAACAGCATTTAGGCTAATCAGCTAAGCTAAATGGTCAACATATTGCCCTAAAAAAATGTACATCATGTTTGTGGTCCAGTGGGAAACAGTGTGATGCGTTCAGGTTGGCTCGCTAAAATGATTATTTGACAAAGCTAAGAACATGATGTGTCCGAACCGAAGTCCAAATTGTGTCTTATAGCCTTCCCCTATATCCACATTTTTATGGTTTCAACAATATTTTTCGTCAATTTTTAATGCAGGATATGTTTTATTGAGTGCACAGCTAGCTCCTTTACCATAAATAAAAATAGTTCAAGGCAAATTAATTAAGGCTTTTATTTCAGATTAAAAAAGAAAAACCTGAAATATAATAAATAAAAAAGTGCAAACAGAGCCAAATAACCATTTTTGCTCTTAAATGAAAGAGGTCCCAGCCAAGAATTGAAGGCCACACATCAAGTTAAAAAGTCAACATCTTCAGAAAACAATAAATAAAAGGTGGCTCTTTTTAGGAAAAAACAAGTGCATACAGAGACTGACTAAATATTTTTCCTCTTCTTTTTTCTTAAATAAGAGAGGTCACAGCCTAAAAAAAATGAAGACCTACACTTCCAGTAAAAAAGTCAACATCTTCATAATACAAGAAATTAACTCTTAAAAGTACAACCATTTTCTGTATCATCTGTAACTGCTTTTCTGCTGTGTTGTTGCAAAATGATGTAACAAGAAAGTGATAGGAAGATAAATATTTAATTTGCGCATGTTTCAGATTTTGCTCTCTCTCTCTCTTTGGCTCTCTGTCCTTAACTCTCTCTCTCTCTCTCTCTCTCTTTCAGTCTTTCTCTCTCTTTCTTTTCTTTCTCACACACAAACAGCACTACACGCATTGCATGAACCCACACTCACATAGGCTAATGAATAAATAAACAGAACAGTGTTGATAGAACTTGCAAAATATGAAACATTCGGAAATAAACTAGTGCTAAAAACTGTTGAACTGCAACAATGAAAATAGCACGAACAAATGATCAACTCCATTAGTAAACAATTAGAAAAGAACAGGATCCGCCCTGTGGACAGCGCAGCGCCACCACAGCGCAAAAGCTCTCAGCCCTCATCAGCATTTCCCGCACAGGTCAGTCGCAAAGCTTGCAGGTGTCAAGGGTCTTATTTTTTTGCACAGGCAGTTTATTCCCAGTTTATTTGTCTCTGCCTCCTGTTTGCTGGTGCTTGTGGCTGCTGCAGCCCGTGCTGTAAACACAATAGCCGCGGGAAAGTCACCTCCGCAAAATGAATCATGTCTCGTTCCTCTTTAGTGCTTCATTAAACAACGGTATAAGCTCCAGAAAACGTACAAAACATATATCTAGGAACACTCATGGCATGACCAGCTTGTGATCAGACCACAGTAGCAGTTGTAGTGTTAACTGGAGTAGCAGCACCCGCTGTATGCCCGCGACTGTCGGAAGAATTGGTCAGTTAAAATCTCTTCCTGTGAATTTATCAGAGATTGGTCACGGGTCCGGACAGAACCATCACTCGGTCCGGATGCGGACCGAGGTCCGCCATTTGGTGATGCCTGGAGTATGGGTATTTATCCCCATGCTCGAACGGTTTCTTGAATATTGAGTATAAGGTGACAGCCCTACTCCTGACAGACCCTCGAGCTGTTGTGTCAACTGTTTTACACATTTGCAGGCAATTTGATTTTGGTTTACTCACAACTGTGGATCGGTTCTCAATTTTCACTTAAAAGAGCTGTTCAAAAGAGTCGACTCGTTCGTGAACGTCACATCTCTACCATGGAAGTGCTGGTAAACAGGTCAACAACACAAAGCCTCTGTTTAGGAGTAGAAGTTGGAGTATCCCTTAAATAATGAAAACAGATTATTTATCATCAATATTAGATGATGAATAATGTGTTATGTGCTTTTGATCATTGTTTTCCTTACTGTTGTCTAAACTAGGGCCTGACCGATATATAGGCCGGCCGATTAAATCGGACGATTTTAGCCGTTTTCGAAGGATTCAACATCGGCCAGAGTATTGCCGATATAACGCTGATATATTCTTAATTTCTCAGAGTTGCTGAATGTTGTTTTTGCCTGCAAGTCCGACATAATGACCGACTTTCAGCGCTCGCACAGCATACCGCTGGACATAGCGAGAGCACCGGGCTCTCTGCTTGGCTACAGAAGCAGCCGCCAGACCGACACTGACGAGCTGACCAATACCAGATCTGTCATTTACAAAACTGACGAATTGGACCTTCTGATGGCAGGGGATTGGTTTATTTGTGACTGTTCTATGATGATTATTACGGAAACCTGGCTTCACCTGCTTGTCCCCGATGCTGCAGTTGAGCTAACTAGCTAGCTAGCTAACTATGCTAGCATTAGCAATGCTCCCTCGGAGCTGTTTGACGTCATCAGGGGAAGCCTTCGTCATAGCTGGGAACTTTAATCAGGCCTGTTTAAAGAAGTTTGTGCAATACGTGCAGTGTCCCACAAAATATTCTGATTTCCTCACACATATTACCTCATGTTTACAATAAAAAAGTGGTTCTACCTGCACTAAAACCTACTTCTGATACACTAATGAGGACTCTGGGACTGAAAGGCAGATGTGACAGGACAAGAGTTCATAATTCATGTATATATTTACATTTTAAATAAGGTTAATTATTTCATTTTGCAGGAATTGACTGCAGTTTTGCCCACTATTTTATTTAGTATTTGAAAGTTCTTTGCTCTTGAAAGTTGCAGAGGAGAAAAATAACAGAGACTTATGAAAAGAATGTTGTTGCTTTCCTCTCACAATGACCTGTTTACAACTTTTTAAAGGTTGTTCTACCTGAACTATAACCTACCTTCTTATTATTTTCATCAACAAGAAGTACAAGATAAAGAGTGACTCTTTTTAAGGTTTTATAATTAATTTCCCAGAGGTTTAATGCTTTGCATGTTTTTGTACTTGAAAATTCCCCTCTGTTGTAAAGTTAAACAAATACTTAGGGACAAAGTATTGTAAAATGGTAAAATGTTCTGCCTGTAATTCATATATTCATTGTTGCAAGTGTTTTTGAACCATTTTTAAAAAAATTTATATATATATTTTTAACTAATCGGCCGATTAATCGGTAATCAGTATTTTTTTTTGCCAAATATCGGTATTGGCATCGGCTTCAAAAATCCATATCGGTCGGGCCCTAGTCTAAACTGTAAACAGTGAATATTGCACTGAAGCTTGATTTGAAGAAAATCGTAAATCGAATTGAAATCGCAATATCTTCCAGAAAAATTGCAATTAGATCTTTTCCTGAAGTCGTTCTGCCCTACTCTGTGCCTAAAAATGTGTAATGTTTAGTTGAGAGAGGGGGGTTGCGTTGTGTTTTATGTCAGTTTAACATTGACTCTCTGAAAGTCTTTGTTCTAGATTGTCCTCCTTCTTTTTGCCCCTTTTCCCTCCGGAGACTGCTGGTATCCAGCTGTCTGTGCGCGTTGACTGCACCAGCCATCACGCTGTGACACATGCACGCACTCACACCAACCCTCACACACTTAGGAGTCCTCTCCCCCCTCTAACCCCCCTCTAACCCCCCTATATCTCAGACAGACACAGGGAGGGCTCTGCATGACATCCAAACGGCACCGTGGGCAATACATGGGGGAACATCACCATGTGTGTTTCCATGAAGGCAGACGTGCACAAACTCACATGCATGTGCCCACATACATGTAAAATCATGTGGCCAGCTTGACATGTGAGGGGGGCAGACACACACGGTTCAGTGCGTCAAAAAGTTGCCCGTACACACTCTGTTACGGACATTATTAGATCACCCTATTTGAAGATTAGAGGCGAGTCAGAAAACAAAGCATCTTCAAAGGCTGTGAGGGAGGGAGAGAGGGATGGGGGAGGAGTGGGTGGGTGTGGGAAGACGCAGCGAGGGCACCCCACAAGAGGAAAGTAAATGGAAGAGGAGCGAGGGGAGAGAGGGGGGAGGAAATCTCTGCTGTGTTGTGATGCCCCAGTTGCCGATTTGGTTCTTCCGCTACTTATTTATCGTGATCAGCCTCTCCGCTCTCTCCTCGGTGAAGTCTGTGCTCCTCTCGCTCCCGCCTAATAACAGGCCCATTACTAGCTGAGATTGCCACAGTTTGACAGTCCCGAGCACGCTCGGGTGCTGCAGACACTGATTTCCTCTTAGATTCTGTGGTTACATGAAGGTCCTGCTCATCAGGCTGGGGTTGGACGGAGGTTTGAGGCTGACTTAGCAGCGTTTAAAAGATCTGATCGCGATGGCATGTTCAGTGGGCGTGTCTGTGTGAGGATAATCACAGCGGGGCTGCTGTTTAGAAAGTTGGCTGAGTAATGTGCAGTCATGATTTATGGTCAGCAATCTTTTTAAAGTCTCCTCTGTTCTTCACATAAATCACTTCTGGAGTCATTTATGGACAAACCTATTTATTTACTTTACTACTCTGTCCTCTATTGGGTTCACACTGTAAAATAAAGCAATCAAATTGATTTTTTTCTCATTTATTTAGTCCCTCTGGCATTGAAAAACTACTTTCATATCAACTTGTTGATGAAATGATTGTTTGATTAGGAGCCATTTATAATGCTGAATATGTCTTTACAGTAAATTTCACTGTTAGAGATCTGCATGCCTGTTTCTCCAACACAGTTGAATGTAAGATTGAGCCTTTTTTTTAAAGAGTAAATGACTGAGTTCTAAAGAGGCTTTGACTGAGACAATAAGGGCATATTCAGAATGAATCAGCTGTTAGTGTAGTCAGTACTGATATTTGTATTACTTTCTTTTAGGGCTGGGCAGTATATTGATTGAATTGATTGATTTGACTTTTTTTGTAGAAGAAATAAAAATAAAAAACAAATTTTCTTTCCAACTGACACACAATAACACTTTTTAGTTGTTGCATTATTTAAAAATGAAAATAGATTTTTGTTTTTACTGTTTCATAGGCACATTTTTAGGATTGTCAAAATGCATTAAAAATAAGGGATGCAGAATTTATTGGATTTTTGCCGGTATCCGATATGCCAATTTTTTTTTTATTCATTGTCGCCGATACTGATACCGTTCTTTCAGGTCAAGAGCACAAGCTCAAAAATGGACTTGTTCCTTTCAGTGTTACATAATATTTTTGCAAGGAACAGATGTAAAACAAGAAAAACAGTATTTAACTCTTGCTAAAATGAAACCCTTGACTTTTAATTGTGCCCATGCAGTGATGAGAAAGTGCACTAATATTTTACATTTGTGTAATTTGCTGATATTTCAGCTGATATGTGTGACAATTTATCAGCTGTAAATATCCGCAACAATTTCAATAGCAGCCGATACAGATACTTAACTTTTTAGGCTGATATCGGCCAATACTGATATCAAACTGATAATATTGTGCATCCCTAAAAAAAAAATAAGATTAAGCACTAGTAAGAGAGTTCCATGTTGAAATTTTGTAAAAATAGTGCAGCTTTTGTCATCAGTGGAGATGCCTGCCAACTTCCAAACCACATATTGTACCTTTGATAACAAAAAAAATCAACATGCACTTCAACTCAAGGAGGAGAAATCCATGAAGTTTTGGGACATTGTGTGACAAAATCAAGGATTTGTCTTTTTTGGGCTATGTTGCCCAACCCTACCATCCGTATATTTTTTGTGTTTGCTTTTGTAATGAGCTATAAGAATTGATGTACAGTGAAATCTAGTTTTTACACATATTTGTAATACCTGTGATTCATCCTACAAATTGGTTGTGGCCTGAAGTGTATCCCATCATAAACTGCAAGCACTTCCACTGTCATGACTACAAGTCATGCCACAGTCACACTTCACACAGCCTGAGGTAAAGAGGTAAAGAGCTCATATTGTGCTTCGATGAGTTATGTATGTTTTACATGCCTCCTCTGTGATAGAGTGCTTCTTTTCTCCGGGACTTCTCCCTCTCCCCCTTCTTATAGTGCCAGTAGCTGCAAAAACAGCTGTGGCTTCTTACCACTATTTTATTGACATTTGAAGCCCATCAGCTCAAAGTGCCAGAGACTGCTGAGAGTTTGATAACATGGCGCAGAGCAGAGCTGAACTGAAGAATTAACACAGTAGATCTGTCAGAGCAGGCCGGACCGCGTGGGGACAGGGGCCTTAAAGTGACAGAAGATCTAGCAGAGCATCACAAGAGCCCTTTTAAAACAGGCAACCCTGATGCATTTGAGAAAATTCTCATTCAGATGGTTCTGCTACCTTCTTGTACACACTTGGCTGAATGAGTGGAGGAGGGGAACATACTAGGGAACAGTGGGTACATATCGGGGTATTTTTAGGGTGAATGACTGATGTTTGCGTTCACACTTGCAGCTCACTCGGGTAATTTCAGGATAATTTCAGTTTTTCTTTTCCAAGCGTCAGTGGAAAAGCCTGTTCAGATGTTCTCTATAAATGTAAATTAGAAGGTTTTTGTACATTAGCAATTGTGAGCACACTCTAACAGTCATCCAAACTGAATATATTAACCCTAGTGAAGACAAAATATAGTCTCTTTAACTCCCATACATTTTAACAATTTCCAAGTGGCTTCTTGACTGCTAAAAATGTGCAGGGAGATTATCAACCTTAAATGATCATAATTCTGCATATAAGGAAAATACTGCTGTCCTGTGTAGTAAATTAACTCTGAGGTGATCAGAGTCCTGCATGGATACACCTTTTCCAACTGGTATCCCCCCGTTCCCACACAGCTTGGAACTGTAACCTGCTACTTGAAAATTTTCCATCCTCAAATCCAAACAATCCCCAGATCGATGACCCGGCCCAGCTTTATACACAGTGGCCACACAACTGTACTTACTATTATTGACATCCACACGCCATCCATACTGCACATTTACATAGTACTGCCACTGCCACACTATATCTCTCTCAAACAGAAACACTTTCTCTTTTTCCTAGAAACTGTTTTTACTTTCCTGGTGTGAATTTTTCATAACAACTGACTGAAGTTGTGCGGTTTATTTCTTGACTGTGCCAAACGCCATTTACCTTATAACTTTTGCTGATCTGATCGACCCATAATAAATTTGACAAACAGAACAGATCTCTAATCACTCCTCATTTCAGAATAATAAGCAAGTAATGGACTTAGTCACACCTTTAAGCAGCTGTTTAAGCTTCAGTGATGTTGAACTAAAATCGCTGCAGCATTTTTATATAGGCTGGCAGTATTTATCTGTTTAAGCACGCAGCCTTTGCTGAAATCACAGACAGACAGAGACCCTCTGCAAAGTGAACAAGCTCATTTACTATGCTAGTTTTATGCAGAAAATAAAGATGTAGAGGAGAGAGAGGACACATGTTTACGTCATGAACATACAGTGCAGTAAGTGTGTGTGAGTTTTTGCCTTGCAGGCTGAAGATGGCCTGGAAAAGTTTGTCACAAGTTAAATACTCTTCACTTATTTAGCTGTCAGGTTGGTTTGGACTCCGGTTTGGACTCCAGTTAACCCGACAACACAATGTGGGTTGAAATAGGTAATGACATTGATATATATAATATATTATGACACAAAAAAATGGGAAATGGACTTGAGCTTATATAGAGCTTGTCTAGTCTTTCTGACCACTCAAAGTGCTTCAACACTACAGGTCACATCTACTTATTCATACCCATTTGTTCACATTTACTCACTGATGGTAGAAGTTTCAATGGAAGTTATCCATCAGTGTAACATCCTCACCCTTTTATATCCATTCACACACCACTGATGCAGCAGAGGTAGCAACTTGGGTTTAAGTGTCTTGCCCAAAGACCATGACATGTGACAGCAGGAGCTGGCCTTGAACCTGCAACCCTCCAATTGTTGGTAGAGTGTACTACCAGACTGTGCCACCAGCGTTATCATTGGTTTACTGCCCAGCAGGAACAGCAGTGGGTAAACTTAACTGCATGTCTCTACTCACCATCATTTTTAATATTTTTTTGATTGAGAGCCACTTGGTGGTGCAAGTTTTTAGTGCATGCAAAGAAGTTAAAGCTCATCCTGTTATGAAATCTACCTCGTTTTAAAGCGATAATCCAACACTTTCATGTCTTTCCTTAATCCCGAGTCCATGACAAGCAGATAGACACCATTCTTTCGACTCTGCGTGCAGTACCAAGTAAGAGATGGAAAAAGCTCACCCAACACTAACTAGCTTAACTCACATAGCTGGAAGTCAATGGGAATTATTAGCCTGCCTCTGCCTACAGTCAACAGATAAACTCTTCAGCAACTCTAAATGGTCCTTTGTGCTTGTTTTGACTAATTTTTTTACCGTGTTCTGTTACGTTTTCTTCTACTATCACCGTATTATCTTCTTCTACTACTGAACAGAGGCTTTGTTTTGTGGACCTACTTCCGCGGTGGTTGTAGCTAGCGATGTGACGTACGCGAACGAGTTGGGTCTTTTGAACAGCTCTTTTAAGTGAACGATGAGAACTTTGTGAGCCATTATTACATGCAAATTGCCTGCAAATTTAAGATCTCTCAAATGAACGGCTCACTCACAACTGCAATTTGGTTCTGATCGTTCCCTTAAAAGAGCTGTTCAAAAGACTCGACTCAATGGTGAAGTCACATCTCTAGCAAAACCACCATGGAAGTGGGGTATCAAAACAAAGCTTCTGTTTAGGAGTAGATAAAGATAATATGGTGATAGTAGAGGATAACGTAACATAAAATGGTAAAAAAAAAAAAAAGAATCACAACAAGCACACAGGACCGTTTAGAGTTGCTGAAGAGTTTATCTGATGACTGTAGGCAGAGGCAGGCTAATACTTCCCACCAACTTCCAGCCATTTGAGCTAAGCTAGTTAGCAGTGGATGAGCTTTTTCCATCTCTTACTTGTTACTGCACGCAGAGTCGAAAGAATGTAATCTGCTTGTCATGGACTCGGGAGTGAGACAAGACATGAAAAGACAAAAACTGTTGGACTATCACTTCAAGTCTTCAAGCTTCAAGCTAAAAAGTTTGCTCTCTGTAAGAAGATGACCAAGCTTATGAAGGTCTTGTTAAGCTCAAATGGGCTGTAATGAGTGAGACTGCCAAAATATTCACTAGATCGCCCTCCTGTTTTTCTTGGAACGTTTGGCGCTTTCCAGTCACTTGCTATGGAGTGTTGCCCACATGTTGAACAGTGAAGCAGCGCCGTGGTACAGCAGGTAGCGTACGTCCCTCACAGCAAGAACAGGTCGATCCCAGTGTCGGTCAGAGCTTTTCTGTATGGAGTTTGCATGTTCTGCCTGTGCATGAGTGGGTTCTCTCCAGGCACTCCAGCTCCCTACCACAGACCAAAAACATTGTCATTAGGCTAACTGCTAACTTGCCCTCAGGTGTAAATAAGTGTGAGCGTGAATGGTTGTCTGTCTGTCTATGTGGCTGTGACCGGTCCAGGGTGTACCCAGTGTCTATTGGGATAGGCTCCAGCCCCCACATGACCGGGAAAGGAATAAGCAGTATACTGTCGATAATGGATGAATGTTTAGACCGACAACCCTGAAAGTATAGATAACAGATGGATGTTAAACAGATCATCTGGTGTGTCAGGTTACCATCATTATCTCTCTTAAAGAATTCATCTCTCTTGTGTCCTGAGTTTATCTCCTTGAATCTCATTTCCATAACCCACTTGTCTTTTCTAGTCAGTTTAACTGTGCTGCAGTTTTATTTTTATCATTTGCTCATTTCTTACTTCTTCTCTTTGGAGCATCTATGTTTGTTTTACTCCTTGGGGTTCTTTATCCTCATTTGAATGAAATGCTATTTTCTTATTTGTCTTGTCCAGTATCTCCTCAATTATCTCATCTTGTCTCACTTTGGAGTTGTTAAATTGCTTCTGTTATTTAGGGCTCTGTCCAGTATTAACAACATTACTGCCTGGTGTTTCACTGTGATCGGTCCAGACCCCAGAGTGATTCAGCAGTTGTAATTTCAAGCCTGTGCTGTTGAATTTTTATTATGATAGATCGCTGACATTAAAGTGGCTCTGAGATTTTACACTTAAAGCTGAGTTGCTCAGCACAAGTGATACTTGTCAGCCAGCAAAAACACTCTGATGGTTTCTGATCTGGGAGTTGTTCAAGCTTTTAATATCACTGATGATGTAATTTTTCTTAACTGAGCATGAGTGTGCAGAGTTAAAACATTCAAACACCCTGCTGGATGAATAGAGGCTCACATTTGAAAAGATAGGGGTTTACACCATAGCTTGTATGAAATATTGGACAGAGCGTGACATATGACTATTGGTCAAAAGTTTAACAACAAAAGGGTAGCCCACTGACAAGCAACTCTAATGCACAGGCTGCCAGTATTATCAGACATGCCTCTTAATACTTGGAGAAGTCAAACTAAGATCCCTAACAGACATAAAAATAAAAACTACTCAAACAACTTTCTTCGAACCAAGCCATAAAAGTTAATTTTTTGCATAAACCTGCATTTTAACACAGACTGTGCACATTACTTCTTGGGTTTCTTCAGATGGCCACAAGTGGATTCTAAATGAATTGCTGATTTCTGCATTTTCTACATTGGTTTCAGTTGTCAACACAGGAGATTGCTGGTTAGTAAGAACTCATGAAGGCATAAACATGTGGCATAAACACATTCAGTGTTGGATGTGACAGCCTGTTTATTCCTGTGAAAGCTGCTTAGAGTTGCATGAATCCAAAACAGATGGACTTAATTACCTGGATCTTCTAGATAGTTTCAGACTTTGTGCCTCATGGAGGATGCACTCTTTGCTATTTTCTTCAATAACACTGTGATTACTCCAAAAATATCTGGACATTTTGATTAAACAACCAATCATTTAAAATTCAAACTAGGGCTGAGCAAATATAAAGTTTATTTACCAAGAACACCAACATGTCTATGATTGAAGCAGCTTTGTATATGTTTTTCCCTTTCAGTGGACAGGGGGTGAACTTTTTTATATTTCAATATGTCCTAATTTAATTTGATAAAGGATGTTTAAAAATGCAGAGTGAATGACATGATTGACATGACTAGAAGCCTGCACAGTGTTCTGGTCAGATGGCTTTTAGTTCCTCTTCAGCTCGGCCTCACTGTCTGTCAGTAGGTTATGCAAAGTTAAGTTGAGAGGATGGCCACATCTAGGGCTGGGCGATATGGCCTAAAAATAAAAACCCTGATTTTTTTCCACAAAACTGGATTTACGATTTTACCAATTTTTTTTCCCTCTCAAGAAAAAGACAAAAACCTCCAAGTAACAAAAAAATTGCATGAGTCAGGTTTTGCCTTTATGTTATGAAATATATTACAAAACTAAACAGAGTTACCCTCATATAGTTGGAATACATACCATTAAATGTTTCATTTAGTTTTAGTTTAAGTCTTTTGCCTAAAATATCTTTTAGTTTTACTAATAATTCGGTCATCTAAAATGTTTTAATTTAAGTCTTGTTTTAGTTGATGAACTTTCACAATATTTTCATCAACGAAATCTGCTGTAAATTTACTCGACTAAAATTTGAAGTGTAAAGTGTAAGGCATTTTTTAATGTTTCCTTGAATTTCTGAAGTCATGTTTTACACTTGGATCCCGCCATCTTGAAGCTAAGGCAGTTGTGATTGGATGTCCCTCTTAACTCATCCAACCTTTCCACACAACCAAAGTAGCTGTGGTTGGATATATTCCTAACATGTCCCTACTTTCTACATGACCAAATTAGGTCTGATTGGGTTAAGTCTCTGTCAAACATTTTCGTCTAGTTTTTTTTGTTGACGAAAAAGTCAGTTAATTTAGTTTTTGTCCATGTGCAAAAATTAACACTGTTGTCCAGCCCTAGCAGCATCTATAGATGTGCTTCTGAAGCATCCCAAAATCCTCTCTAAAACCAAACTGCTAATGTCACTCTGGCTTTGTCCAAGTCTTTCGACAATGGGTCTAGCAATTGAGCACTTCACAATTGTGATAGTTACACTTCATTAGACACACATATGCAACTGCTCAAGCTGATAAGCCAATCGCATGGTTGAAACTCAATGCATTTATGTATGGAGACATGATAAAGACAACCAGCGTGGATTCATGAGCATCAGAATCGGAAAAGAAAGTGTTTGAAGTGACTTTGAACGTGACATGACTGTTGGTACAAGAGCTGTGGGCCTTAGTATTTCAGGAACTGCTGATCTAATGGATGTTCACACACAATGGTATCTAGGGTTAACAGATATTAGTCCAAAAGAAGAGAAAATATCCAGAGGCTGGAGGAGAATGGCCAGGGTGGTTAATAGTGATAGAAATCAGCAATAACTCAAGAAACGACTTGTAACAAGCAAGGTATGCAGAGGACCATTTCTGGAGACACAACACTTCAAATCGTGAAGCAGAAAGGCTTCAGCAGCCGAAGACAACGCAGGGTGTCACTCCTGTCAGCTGAAAATAGAAAAATTAAGCTACAATTTGTGCAGACTCCCTAAAATTGAGGTGCAAATTGAGGTGCACTGTGCTTCAGTCACTGATGTAAATATTTACATCAGTCAAGGAGGTAATGTTTTTGCCGGCGTATGTTTGTTTGCTTGTTTGTTAACAAGATTACTCAAAAACTACTGGACAGATTTTGCTAAAATTTTCAGAAGATGTTGGTAATTGCCGAACTTAACAATGATTAGATTTTGGTGGTGATCCAGAGAACCACCATTAGCGAATGATCGTTCTTGCTCAATAACTATCAAAGTAATAATGATATCAGCATGATTCTGAGTGCTAGGTGTGGGTTTTCAGGGTCAAGGAATCATATTATGATGGTAACTTTATCATGAAACTATTGCTTGTAGATGTTACAGCAATATGTGAGCTACCTTGGCAGAGGTTTGCGCTCTCTAGTCCAGTTCTGATATTGTTAGTACGTTAATACTGGATACAAGAAACATCCTACATATTGATGGACTATATGCTGTCCCTGCATAGAATCATCTATGTCCACATTGTTTTTAACACTCCTAGTGTGTTGGAGCCTTTTTTATTTCCTCACAGTTAAGACGTGTGCTCAAAAGAATTATCTGAAACGCCTGGTGGAAGAAATACTTGCCATGCAATGATGGCTGGAAATGTTTTTAAGGAAAAAAAGTAAAAGCACACAGAGCCAAGTACCAGTGGTCTCTTACAGAATTAGATTTTTCAAGCCTCTAGCAAAGTCTGTCACCGTCCAAAGTGGCAGTTTTCTTTGGCATTTATCTCCAGTGCAGGAAGAGATTGAGAGAAGAAGGACATTTCTACTGACAAGATCCTGGTTTATATTCAAACCAAAGATTTTTCTTTATTCAGCATTGTGCTGGTTTTAGACAGCTGAGCCTGCAGGACAATGAATACATGATCACAAAGCTAAAATGGAGCCTTTTTTTCCTCTCCTTTGAACTGCTCAATTTTTAGAGCAAAAAAATCCCGGCTTGGTGGTAAACAAAGTCAAAAGCCCAACACGCTCACTGAATTACATAATCAAATTTTGCATTAGAAATGGTCAAAGCGGGCCCTGCTTTTAGCTCGGATGACACTTTGTTGCAGAAAGACTCCAGCTGTGCGTTGGACTGCAATGAGACGCCGAACAAAAAGCAGCAAAAGCAGGAACGTTTCGTGCTAGCAGCAGAATCTGCAATTCTTTCAGCCTCTTAACAACGTTTCCATTTTTTTTGAGTAATATGCTTGCGTAATGGCGACCATTACCCCCGCATCATCCAATTTTTTTCTTCCTTTCATGGCTTTTGGCTGTGAGGGGCTCAGCTCAGAGTCATTTTCCCTGCGAGTGTCTGGGATTTAGCATCTGACGGTGCGTGGCAAGTGCTCTGTGCTGTAATTAGGGCTGCGCTTTCTTTTGATTATCATAACACATGTTGGTAGCCTATGGCAGAGAGGCTCTGAAGTGTGGCTGCTGACCTTCCCTCTTCCTCCAGAAATGGAGTAAAGTGTGTGCATGTGTGCATCAGACGCAACGCAAAGTATCTCAGCCTGTGTTTTATCTCCATCCTATTCTGCTTCCCTACTTTGATTGTCCTCATCCACCCTGACTTGCTTGTGCTCTCCTTCTCATATTCTTACTCCTTGTCATCCTCTACTCTCTCATCTGCTTTCATCTGCTCACTCAGAAATGTCCTGACTGCCAGCAGGGATTTTAAGTATGCAAACTTTTGGTGTTTTCCAACTCTTGAAGAGAATTTCAAATTTAGATTATTTTCATAAGAGTTAGTCCTCCTTTAACACTTCTTTACTTAACAACAAGTCAGAGGGCCCTATTGTATGCCTGCGTGAAGCGTTTTGGCATGAAGCACAGGTGCCTTTGATTTCTGCCTGATACAGAGTGTATCACTTATGCACTCATGTCTCACACTGTTTGCACTCAGGTTTACACCCAGGGCTGTTTTTCTGAATATGAGGACTACTCAAAGCTGATGTGTTCCTAACTTGAAGACGAAGAGGATGACTGTGCTTAAACTTGTACTTGGTCTAAAACTATGTCAAACTCAAGGCCCACAGGCCAAATCTGACCCAGGATATAATGTTATATGATATAATACAGCCTGTGAAATTGTTTCTTTTGTCTATCATCACTAGACATTACATGACACCCCCACCACTCACTGCAAATCCCACAATGCACTACAACAGCTGCCATGCTGGACCTGTGCACCGCCCTTCCTCCCATTCCTCTAACATCACTCTGACTTAGTGGTCAGTGAATAAATGCACTGGTCAGTGCAAACATAGTGACTTTTAAGCTTGCCTGAAAATATATGTAATACTATAATTCATGTTTATAAGTAAAAAATTTGTCAGTTTTAGACTTATCTTGTGTAATTCTTATTACACTGACTGTTAAACTGTTCAAATCAAATATTTTGGGTCTTAATTAGTGTAACTTTGTGTAATCAGCATTCAATTTTCAGGTGTTACCACTCACCGACAAACACAGAGCGCTGCCATCTTGTGAGCAAGGGGATGCAAAATACCTGCGCTGTGATTGGTCAAAGACATCGGCATGTTGATACCTGCTCTCTGATTGGTCGATACACTACAACTGGCTCGGGCAGAAATGGAGTAATGGCGCATGCGTGAAGCAAAAGGTGTTTCAGCATCTGTTTGAGAGAGAAAATCGTGTAGTTGTGAAAATACTGAAATTTCACTGATTAAAACTTTGAATAAAGGTAATTTTTGAGTTTTCTGAGAGAGTAAGGTTTGGGCAAAATCTGGGTGTGTGTTATATTTAAGTACAGTGTTTTCCAGGAAAAAATCATGAAAATATAGGATAATCGAGTGCGTGTTATAATTGAGAAATTATGGTAACTTCACCTTGTAAATAGCATTCAGGTAAGACAAATGAGAGCAGACACTCTGATTGGTTTGATCTAAGTCAAGACACCAATGAATAATCAAGGCACATCATTAGGGATACAGGATACTGGATTTTTGCCGATATCTGATATGCTGATGTTTCTTAATTCATTATCGCTGATACAAATACCGGTCTTTCTGGTCAAGAACACAAGCTCTGTACTTAAGAAAAATTTACTTGTTTCTTTCAGTGTGACAATATATTTTTGTGAGGAACAGATGTAAAACAAGAAAAACTGCATTTAACTCTTGCAAAAATAAAACCCTTGATTTTTAAATGTACCCATGCAGTGATGAGAGGGTAAATCAATATTGCACATTTGTGTAATTTGCTAATATTTCAGCCAATATATGGTCGATATGTGTGGCCGATATATTGGCTGTAAACATCTGCAAAGATTCCAGTATCGGCCGATACCGATACTCAACTTTTTAGGCTGATATCAGCCAATATCGATATTAAACCGATAACATTGTGCATCCTTAGACATAATATACCCTCTTTGTGTCCTGCCCCTAGCTTTGTGACAAGACTTTGCATTATCAAAATGCTAAAATATGTACTGACAAACTGCCATGTGCCGCTTTAGACATATCACTTCCCATCATCAAAATAAACCCATAATGTTGTATAGAGCTGATAAATGATGGAAACTATAACAGTAGGATATTTTTGACATATAACACAAATTTTAAGTCAAAAAGGGGACACTTTACGATTCAATTTAAAGACATAGCTTATATTTTCATTTAAACAGTACACTTAAAATGAATAGTTATGATTATTATTACCCTTGATTTAAATAATAGGAAATGAATGCCTGTCAGAGAGGAAAAGAAAATATCAGGCCCTTTGTATTATTATGATTTCTGGGGTGCTGATGTGAAATAAAGAGGACCTTCAGCATCTTTAAAAAATGGTCTAAAATTGCTCATGTCCTCACCCTTTTTACCCAATCAAGGCCACTCTTCAGTCCCCACTATTCATCTTCCATCTCTATCAGAGTCTTACAACCCTTGTCCATTATCATCTCTGTTTCCTCTTTCGTCTTTCTTTATTTAAGAACTCCTGTAGTGTCCTCTCTCTGACATCTCTTTGATTCAGACACATTGGGTTTGGTTTTTATGAGAAAATCTGGAACAAGATGCGTCTTTGAGCCCCTCTTCATCCCTCTGTCTCTCTTCTTCTCTCTTTTTCAGCCACTCCAAAGCCCACTTATGAGCAGGACCTGGGGCATCTGTGCTTTCAAACCCATGTCTGTTACTCACGCACACACATGCACATAAGCTGACAGATTGACTGATGGCAGGGTTGTGTTCTTGTGATGCTGGGTTATTGTGAGTGATGGTGGCTGAATGTGTGTACAACATCCAGACAGAAAGAACGGACAGCACAGCGTGGTCCTTAATAGAGCTGGAGAATATATGGTGTTCTTAAGATAATGATGTTTTTTCAAATGAGGTGGGGCAAGACAATGTTGTTTGTATTTATGAAGTTTATTTTGCTCTGCATTGTACCCTTTTCTTAACCTCGCACAGCCATACATGAGTACAATTTAAATTATTAGATTTTATAAGATTATAGCAAGCCTAATGCTCAGTAAAAAGTTGGTTTACAGTGAGAACATGTGATAAAAATGTCCACATTGATCACATGACAATCTATTTTAAAAGTTTAGTCTAAATGGGAATTATTGGTAATTCAGTTTAAATTAATTACATTTAATTTCAGTTTAATTTAATCACATTTTCCTGTATTCTGTAAGATCATATGATATTCATGCCCTGTTTGGAACCAATTCAAGTAGGATAAATAAAGGTCCTGAACCCTGCAAAAACTCATTCACACTAGGGCTGTCACCTTCCCCAATACTTAACTTTGAACAGATCTCAAACATAGCGTGCTGTTCTCTAAGTATATCCAACCCCCCACCTCTCTTCCCTCTGCTGGCCCTACTGCAACACAGACACTTAACATTTCCAGTAAACCATTTTTCTGTCTCATGAGGTTACCACAACAGTAGCAAAGCACAATCGCAGTGTCAGTCTTCTATGAATTTGAATAAAAAGTTCATTCTGCTTTTAAAACGCCACAAAAACCACAGGCAACAATTTCATCAGCTTTAAACTCATAACACTGACATTTCTGCCTGACTTATTTTCTACTAAAATTTGCCAGAAACTCAAGCCTACCCACTTAATCAAATCAAGATCTGCTTCTTTTTATTTACTAGGGCCTGACCGATATGTCGGCCGATTATAGCCCTTTTCAAAGTATTCAACATCGGCCGGAGTTTTGCCAATGTAACGCCAATGTATTATTAATTTCTCATAAAACAGTAAATGCTGTTTGGTGTCCAAGCTGCGCAGAATGATGACGAAGATGATTTTTAAAGTTGTTCTACCTGTACTATAACCTACCTCTTATTTTCATCAACAAGAAGTTCAAGATAAAGAGTGACTCTTTTTTAAGGTTTTATGATTAATTTCCCAGAGTTTTAATGCTTTTCTGCATTTTTTTTGTACTTGAAAATTCCTCTCTGTTGTAAAGTTAAAGAAATACTTAGAGACAAAGTATTGTAAAACAGTAAAAATGTTCTGCCTGTAATTCATATATTCATTGTTGCAAGTCTTTTGGGACCAATATTTTTCAAAATTCATTTGATATATATTTTTTTTAATTAATCGGCTGATTAATCTATAATCAGTATTTTTTTCTGCCAAATATCGGCATCGGCATCCGCCTCAAAAAATCTGTATCGGTTGGGCCCTATTATTTACATTACCTCCCACTGACGAAAACACCAGGTCAGAGCACACCAAGGTACCCAGTGATGGCCTTTTTCTGCATCTTTGTCAACCAGCCTTTTGAAACAAACACTGCACACAGGATTGAACACTTCAAAACGCACCACTGGACTGTGGTACCTCCTTCGCCACCTCACTTGGGTGAAAAGCCAACAGCTGAGCCTGCGGATTTGTTGTTTTTGAAGAGTTAGCGGGCTGCTTTGACACATATCACGGTTTTTGTAGAACCACAAATACTTCCACACAGCGCTCCTTGGATCTTTCAGTGTTGGTGTTCTTAACTCAGCATGATTTTGGTGCTTGTCCTAAATTTCTGTCACTCTTAAATTTACTGAGTCCAAGAGAGCAACATGAGTGCATGCATGGTCAAGTTACGCTGTGAGAGCCCTCTGTTGGACCAAGCAGGTTACTGCCCACGCTCCCTGATGTGCTGCTGTACTGTATATTCCTTCCTATGGTTCAAATATGATTTTTTTCTCACCAAGTTTGAATAAATCTACAAATATCCAATATCAATTGACAGCCCTAATGCACACTGTCTGAATTGTACAAGTATTTTGGCAGTGGATGGAACTGATGTGTGTCTCTCAAAGTTGTTATTTGTGCCATTAAGGCAGTGCTCTTACTTTTTGGTTTAAATTACCTCTGCTGATCATTACTTGTTTCATTACTTTTTATAGCCACTGCTGATTATTAAGAATTATGTAGATTTTAACATTTTGAAAGGTGATATTTAAGAGAATAGATGACATTTAAAGCTTTAAGATATTTATAAATGTTACAATTTTTTGTGTGAAATTGAGACAGTATGTTGAAGTTTCTAAGCAGTGGTTTAATAGTTTAACTCAGAAAATTATTAAATCTTGGGTGTCCAGTGATATGTGTACATATCTATAATTTGCTTTTAGTGAAATTTAATGGCCAGTGTTTGTCTTAGCTGTATTGTTACCGTAAGTCTTGTCTGCATTAACATGGGGACAATTATAAATGCCTAAACTGGTAAATTGGCCGTAATTTTGATCTTATGATTACCTCCGCCAAGGAGGTTATGTTTTCGATGGGGGCTGTCTGTTTGTTTGTTTGTTTGTTTGTTTGTTTTTCTGTTTGTCTCTTAGCAAGATTACGCACAAACCACTGGATGGATTTACATGAAAATTTTTACCAGAGGTGTAGTTTGGTCCAAGGAAGAAGCCATTACATTTTGGTGCTGATCAGATCCAGATTCCCATCACAAAAAAACATTTAAGTTTATAACGGCAAATTCCATTCATTTACAGCATTATGGGAATTGTAGTTGATTTGTAAATTGACGTCTAATTTTTCAAGCCTACGTCACTACATTTCCCAGCTTCCCTTGCAATGCCAGGGGAAGAGTTCTCCACGCTCTGGTTACACGCAGAGCACGCCGATCAGCCAGTCTGTGCATGCACAGTTCTGCTCACAGACACAGCAGAGAGGAGGAAGTTTTGCCAATGGAGAAAGCCCGGCGCTGTTCTGCTGATAATGTCAATACGGAAATAGTCCGTCATAGCAGAAGTCTGTGTGTATTTCAGTAAAAACCTAACCCCCAAATTCTACATAAAGCGAACGTGCCGCGCACCGAAGTGCCGTGGTTTTGCTCCAACCGACAGGTTGGTGACATCACCCACTGGAAGTATCGCGGCACTCAAAACACCAACATCTGTACAAGCAGCAGCAAATTGGTTCAGTCAACAAGTTACAAGACCCACTACTAACTAGGTCACTCTACTGGAAGACATTTATGTCAAAAATAATCAAACGTCTTGCAGATTGACATTTTTCATTCCACAATGTGCTTATAAAGTAAATATAGGACTGTAATTCTGGTTGGAAATCACAATTTATGGGTAAAACTGAGCTGCTTGGCGGAGGTCTGCGCTCTCGGGGTGCTTTTCTAGTTTCAATTTAGAATTAAAAAGCAAAAAGAAAAGAAAAGAAAAGAAACTTATAACTTATAATCATGGCCATAATAACTGTAAATACTGCCAGAAACTGCTTTATCTGTTGATACTGCAGTTTTTAAGCAGTTACCTGCAGATAGCTATACCACACTGACAAGGTTGAAAATGTCCTTTTTTGCCCACTTGTCATCGTATCAGGGGGATTTGACTCACTTTTCTTTTTTTTTTACCAGCCACATAATTTTAACTTTGGGCATAATGATATGATGTCTAACATAGTAACAGTGATTATAGATTATGGATTTCTAGTAATATGTTACGAAGGGAAATGAACCTAAATTAAAGAACATATTTATAATCTTGACTTATATTAAAGGGATGATGGGATCTCCATTATAAATGTGCTTGATAGATTGATTAAGCCACAACCAAACAACTGAGAGCCAAGAAAATTAATTTACTAATCAAAAGTACATGAACCCAAAGGATATGAGGAGAGTCTGTACAATCATAAAGGAATATGGTGACTGTGAGTTACATTTTATAATATTTACAGCCCTAAATCGCTCTGTTTTGTTTCCTTGTTTTACCTGCCACTGTGGCTTGCAGGTGGACGATATTTAACAGCCACAGCAGAAAACCACAGCATTTAGCTGCTGTCTGGTATTAATTTTCCAACCCTGCGTACCAATAATATCGTGCATCCCTTGTTTTAATATAGCTTATTTTCATACTAGTATCATTGAAAGTTTAAAAACCTGTTATTTTTTTACATTTGTTTTTCCCCTACGGATGAAAGTAAAGAGATATTTTTGCTTGTTAATCAAGTAAAAAAAAGCCTTACATTTTTTTTTGTGCAGATATGACGTCCCCTGGCCCAAAGCCATCTTAGCAGACTGTTTTGCATTGTTCTCTGTGCAGAAACAGAGTGTGCTTGTGATAGTGGTATGTCAGACTTATGCAAACATCTGAACTGATTTTATGCTGCTTGTATGTGAGAGTATGTGTGTGTTTTAAAATGCCCTTGTGGTTGAGCCAGAAATACCGCAGGCGGCCAAATCTGGCACTGATCCTTAGCTTGTTCCCTCTGAGGCAGGGCCACAACACACACAGACAAGCACACACACACAACCCAGAGACACACTTTGATTTGCACCATCTCGTTTGAAGTGCGAGACCCAGAGCCTGGCAGCTTATGATTAATATAAGCCCCCGCCCTCTGCCCCTTTCATCCGTGTGTGCATGCAAATACACACGTCCACAAAGAGATACATTTGTTGTTTTCATGCCTGTACTGTACAGCGCACACGCTCGCTCTGTGTGACGCACACGCTCGCTCTGCCTTCCAGGGCTAAACAGCTGGTTGGCTCTTTGAACTAGAGCTTCTGACAATGTGCGGCAGTGGCAAGGGCATCTCTGTACCCACACATCCCATCATCTTCCTCCAGGCCCTCCCCCTCGCTCCCTCATCACTTTCTCTGATCGTCACCTGTCATGTCCCCGGCTGACCAGGTCAGAAAATAATGTGGCCATCTCATCTCGAAGGATTTCCTGGGCGGAAATCAAATCTCTGTGGGGCTTTTTGGATTTTCCATTGATCTACGGAGGAGAAAGTTCCCAGAATTCCAAATGAGGAAGAAAAAAATAGGTTATTGCTAATGGGCTTTGGCCTAAGCTCAGGCTTTTTGTGCCAATTAATATCAAGTGCTGGATAATTTATCATTATGGCCTCTAAAAGCAACAATTTTTTCTACTTAAAAAAGCCCTCAGTCATTTCTTGCTGTTTTTTATACTTAATTTATGAGCCGGGATTGTCCAGGAAGGAGTCAAATGAGCCAAATAATCATCTTCCAAGGAATACCGCTCCACCCAGGAGTGAATATGTATCTTTGAATTGAAATCAGGCACTCCTCACAATGCATCTGCCCCACTGATATATCCCGTACCTACCACCAGGCCCTGGGTTTCCATAACCAAAACAGCATCATCTTTATCAGACCAAAGGTCACCAACCCTTTTGAATAAAAGATTGCAGATAATAGTGACACCAGGGGTGTCCAAACGTTTCTCACTGAGAGCTGCAAACAGAAATAATGTAAGAATGACTGAGGCATGATTCTGCTAGTTCTGTTTTATTTTGTATACATTTTTCCTTGTATTTCTTGTTCAGGCCTCTTGTTCCTCTTGTCTTGTGTTTCCTGTGTTACTGTCATGATCCTGCTCTTTGTCTTAGTTAAGTTACCCATTTTGTGTTCATGTTTTGTGCCTTGTCACGTGTTTCCTGTTTTATTTTGAAATCTCTCTGTTACGTGTGGCGTTTCCCTGCCCACCTTTCTGTGTGCCTCTGATTATGATTCCCTCCACCTGTGTGATTGTTTCACCTGTGTCTGATTACTCCTCAGTGTATTAAGTCTTTGCGTTTCCCCTTGTCGTTGTGGCGTCATTCGTCCTCATGTCACAGCCACAGTGCAAGTCTACAGCATCCTCAATGTTCCTCAGTGTTTTCTCCACTGTTCCTCCAGTTTTGTAGGTAGTTTCTGTTTTCTGTTGGACTGAATATTGCTTTTGATTTGTGATTTGTTTGCCAGGTTTGATTTGTTACTTTGTTAATGATTTTTGTGTTGTACTTTGATTTTTGTAATGGATTAGATTTTTGTTTTTTGATCCTATTTCATTTTAAATTAAAGCCTTTTGTTTTTTGTCTGCATTTGGGTCTCTCTTGCTTTTTGTTTTCTTAGTTTACTCTCGTTCCCAGTCCTGACAGACTGGGCCACTTAACTACACTTGCCTTTGTGTATTAGAGTAAGTAAAACCAATCCACTGTAGGTTAGGATAGGTTAGGTTGGATTAGGTTAGATTGAACTTTATTAATCCCTTGGGAAGACTCCGTCAGGGAAATTAAGATTCCAGTAGCATTGAATAGTGCTACACATGTAAAAAACAACAAACACAGGATATCAAAAATTAAAAAAAGTAAAAACAACTTTCATATTAAAACAAATAAATAATACTACTAATAAATGTTATATATGGCTACTGGCTACTACTCCTTCCTGTCCTCTGTCTTCCTGTTACCCCTCACCCCCATGAGTGGGGAGTTGTACAGTCTGATGGCCTGAGGGACAAAAGAGTTTCTCAGTCTGTTGTTCCTGAACTTGTGAAGCAGCAGTTTTGGGCTGAACAGGCTCCTCTGGTTGCTGATGGCGGTGTGCAGGGGGTGACTGGCATTGTCCATAATGTCCAGCAGTTTGTCAAGTGTCCTCTTCTCTGCCACTGTCACCAGAGTCCAGCTTCATGCTGGGTGTGTCCTTCTTGTATGTGCTGCCCCCCCAGCACACCACAGAGTAAAAGAGGACACTGGCTACCACGGACTGGTAGAACATCCTTGATATGCTTCATTACTAAAAATACTTAAAGAATAGAAAAGCCTACGTCATAGCTTTTCATGAACTACTTAATAAGGCAAACAAACAATCATTGTGTAAGACTTTGGGATGGCCTACCAGATTTCAGGGGGCCCTAAGTACCACTGGATTGGTCCCTCTGCAGCAGAGAATGGACAACGATGGCTCATTTCCACCCTCAGACTTAGTACAACAGCAAACTGCACAAAAGTGCCTAACTTGATAAGAGTGTTGGTACTTGAAGCTGTTAAGCTCAGTATTCTCTGCAAACCAGACCTTGAAACTGAGAAAATAGTGGAGCACATGATGAATTTGTGCTGCTTTAAAAGCTGTTATTATTTTATCCTCACTTATCAGTCAAGCACAAACTTCAAGTTCTAATGTGGGACAAATTTTCATTCATTTTTCGAACTTGCTGCAGGCCAACTGAAAGTGGACTGCAGGCCATAGTTTGTCTCACAGTTTTGACACCCCTGCTGTAAACAATGGCTGCTTATAACCAGATTAGTATGGCCTACTTCAGTGGCAGTTTTATAAGAACTTGATGAGTTTTCTTCATCAAATGAAGAACAAAGAACAACGCTTTTAAAACAAAAGTTATTTCCCATTTTCTCTCTATTGGATCTTCTGATTGGCCTGTGATGAATATGATTTACAAAAGGATAGTCCAATCATCTTCAAGATCTGTTTTTAGAGAGAGCTTCTGCCTTCCCCAAACTATTTCTCTGGGCTGCTGTCCAGAGGGACTGGTGTAATCTGCATAAGTATATATTAAACAGTCTATCTCATGGAAAGAGACATGGTGTATTAAAAATTGAAATATATTGAAAAGCATAAACAACAACATAAATCTGAACTCTAAATTAACCCTAGATCAATGCCTTTGCCCTCAAATGAACTAACCAATTTTAAATCATCAGCCAGTCAAATCAAAATCATCAGTGCCCTTTGACACTCAACATGGATGTTGCTTTTGGTCTCACAGGTGGTTTTATACTTAAACACCTGAGCAGTCCAAGTGAGTGAGGACACTTGATGACAAAGTCTGTTTTATTTCATTAGTGTGAAAGCAAACATACCATAATTACATCATTTATTGTTAGTAAAACAAATATTTTCTACACTTTTTACCATATGTGAGTATTCTCTTGTGATTGTCAGGGTTGAAAGGCCAATATGGTCATCCACAATGTTAAATTTAAAGAAAGTTTTTTTTTTTTTTTTTTTCACAACTGACATTAGGTGAGATGAGAAAAACTCAGGATTACAAAGTAGATTTTGAGATATTGAGTCACACATGCAAACACCCCAAGCAGATCTTTTATGTAAAAAACTGGTCACATTTATCCATGACATGCAGCAAAGATTTAACCTGACACACCAGATAAACAGTTCAATATATATGACTAAGGATTTCCTTTATTAGTCTATCTGGGTCAAAGCCTATAGAAATTGATTGGGAAGGGCAGAACCTTTCATATACACTTCCAAAAAGTGATAAACAATCATCCTGTCAGTCACAATCATTTAAGGCCAATCAGATAATGTAGTGGGCCAGCACTATTGCCACAGAGTTCATAAACAGTGCATAAAGTGGGCTGATTTGTGAAGTATACTTTTGCCAAATCCTGTCAGGAAAAAACTGAAAAGTGCTTTTCCATTGAGAAACACCTTCAGTGTATTTTGTTCTTCATTTAATAAAGAAATACAGCCCAGTTCAGCTAAAGCAGCTTCTAAAGCAGGTAGCATCTGTGTACAAACAGCTATTGTTTCAATTCAGTAAGGCATTTCCTTGAACGTCTTTGAAGCAGTTTCTGACATAAAAATAGAATGAACAAAATATAATATTAAAAATATAACTTCTTCAAGTGCTTTTTACCCTTTAGATAACAGTTGTAATAGCTAACCTATGCAAACACTTTTGACCTCCAAATAACTAACGTTTCAATATTTTAGACTGTACTGCAGTCAACATACACATTTTGAACTGTACTGTTGTACTTGATATTTCATTGAGAATTGTTGCATCCAAAGTTCATATTCTCTCAATTTTTGACATCACTGCTGCACCCACACCATCCAAGTGGGCAAAAATAACTGAAACACTGGGCACAGGAAGTCTCAAATGGCAGTTTATTTTATTGCAAATGCAATATCAAGAGAGCAGAAACATATGCATGAGTCTTTGTTCAGCATCAGAGCTTCAAATCGCTTTTTGTCAGAGAGTCTGCATTATTGATGCCTCTGTTTACATGACGAGACCCTCTGTCAGCTGCTTGATGGCAGAGGATGATTTCTCTCACAATATTAATCTCCCTCAACTCCCTCTTTCTTCTCTTTCTGTTCGCCTCAAGGTCCCACCACACATCCCCCGCTTCTTTCTGGATTTATATAACAGAGTTTTCAAACTTGTCAAAGAGCTGTGATTGGACTAACAATCGTCAGCCAAGGCCCCTCCACCAGCTGAGAGCGGCATTTCTTTTTCTTCTTGTGGTGGTGGTATCATTCTGTCTCCTCGTTTTTAGTCTCTTGTTTTCAGTCCTCTCCCTCTCCCCTGTCGTGCCTCTGCGGGGGTCTGTTATGGATGTCTGTATAGTTAAGACGCAGGCCTGATCAGCGAGGCTAGCTTTGCCAGGAGTTGCTGTAGTATCCGAGGACTTTATTATCAGGAGGGAAATCTGGTGTCTCTGTCCTTCCAATCGCCTCCTCTATCACTCCCTCTTCCTCTCCCTCTTTCCTTCTTTGTACGTTTCGCTTTCTTTCTTCCCCTCGACGCCACTCAGCGGGGCGCCATTAGCCATTCAGCGCAGGGAGGCCTTGAGGAATTGAAAGCGACAGAGCAGAAAAAGAATAGAAAAACTGAAACGGGGGAAGGAGACAGGGGAATTGGGAGATGGCAAAGGGGGGGACGGAGACGGTGGGAGGCAGGGTGAGGGCAAGGGGGGAGACGGAGAGAGAGAGGTGTGAAGGCGGGAGCAAACCAGACAGGGCACCCAGGCTCACAGGAGATGTGGGAGGGATTAGGGATTAAGGGAGAAGATGGGGAAAATGAAGAGATTTCCATGGAGATGAAGAGAGAAATCAGAGGAATGACAGGATGCAAGGGTGGGAATTATGGACAAAACAAGATCGGATTTCAAAGCAGGCTGGAAAAATGCAAGAGGAAAGTGTGGCCAGGACTTAAAGAGAGAGGTGGGGAGGGATAGAGTTGCACAATGCATGCACAAGCTAATTATATATTTTTGAATAATGAATGAGATTAACTGCATAGGCAGAGTTGAATTTATTCGCATTTTACTTCATCCAAGACCCTTTTTAATGGTAATTCATTACTTTTTAAATAGCACACCTCTCATTTTGTCTTCTTTGTCCTCTTTCTTCCTGTTATCAAATACTGCTTTTACTTATCAAAAAAGACTCTACAAGGTTTGGTATTTGCTCCTGTACTTCTTGCATAAAGCATGTAGGGATGAACGATATGATATGATTTAATTCTGCAATATACATATATTGTGATTTTTATTCGAGAAAACTCTAGATAAGTGCTGTCCTTTTATGCATAACAAGTTAAATTAATCTTCTAGAGCTCGTATTCTGCATCTTTTGATATGCCCTTGAGTGTGTTAACATGTTTCCATTGCGTGACAGAGAACCTCTCATAACAAGACAACAAATCTGCGACTTTAAGACTTCTCCTTCTCCCCCTCTTTGTGGCGCCAGCAGCTGCTTAAAACTTCGCATTCCCCTGGTCCCCCCAACGGACCTACCAGTGTGACAGCCTTGTATTGTTTGAACATCAGGTATAGCCTATTGGCTTGCTGTTGCAAGCACAGTTCAGCTGTGTGAATGAATGTAGAGTTGTTGACAATATGAAGCGGAGCAGCACTGATCTGGCCAGTTTCTAAATTTTAAATTTCTCCTGATATCTCTGGGAACCTGGAATTTAAGTCATAGGATGTTAAATCTTGTGCTTGCTCTTTCACTTTTTACAAAAAATAGAAGTTGTAGGAAATTCTGCCAAAGGGGCTGTTAGTGCCCACATTTTTCATATCCCAATATGCATCATGGCCTCTGTATCAGGGTATAGTATTGTAGGCTGGATATAACCAGCCCTAACACTAACACAATAACATGCACAGTGGTTGTGACATGCAACAATATGATTACAATTTTTATGCAAAGACTGTTTAATTTTCAAATCTGAGATTAGAGATTTGAGATTTATTTATTTATTTTTTTTTTAAATGGGACAATAATTAACATTTACATGTAAATGCATGGGATTACAGCCGAGTGGCTAATTTCCATCGCCAGTGCTGGAGTGCTAACTGAAATGCTGAATGCTAAAATCTGTCCACCTAGCTCTAAACTCAAGATAAAGCTCCTTTTATGGAACTCGATTCATTGCCTAACTAAAGTTTCTCCACAGACAAACTGGGCTTTTACTTTGATGAGCACCATTGGAGAGTGTAACCATACTGTGTTTATCTTTTTTATGAGTTATTCTTCTCATGTGGTTTGGACATAGATATCTACTTTAACTACATAAGTATGGCTGTTTGTGTTTTCAGTTTTCTGTATAGTAAGTCCCAGATCCCCCTTTGGCTCATGTTAAAAATACGCCTATCTTTCCTCAAGATTCTATTTGTGTGAGACGTGCCTCTCTGAACAGCAAAAGTCCACATTCATAAATCAGCATCTGCAAAGTTCAGTAGCAAACCTAATCAGAAATATGCTAATGACGAGTCCTCAACCTACCGTTCCTGTGTACGTTACACATGCAGTCCTACCTGACCTGTTAATAACACAAAGGCTACACAGTCACTCACTTTAACAAGCCTTATCTGAGGAAGTAGGCAGACTCAGATTTCATGGCACTTCCTCTCTTTGCACACAGAAGCATGCTCCATTTCACTCTCTTTCTTTTGAATACTAACATGCAGGCACACATACACAGTCAACATTGAATGAATACAACTGTTAAAACAACTGCTCCCTTGTGAATCTCATAACCATAGCGTGGCAGAACAATTTCACATAAAAACAGAAGACTGCAGTGCTGGCTCAGTCCTGTCATTGTTAAGATATGGACTGAAAATGTCATGTTTTTTGCCTTTGAAAGTAAAGCTTTGAGTGTTTCCTGTATAACTGTAGTGCCATGAGTGGTGCTTACCTGCAGAACTGATGAAGGGGTCTGTCAAGCTGAAAAGTTTTCATGAGAGTTCAAATATCATAAAAAAGGATGTTGAAAGTGTTTTAAATTCACATCCTGTTTGCTAAATGCATTCATGCTAAATATTTTACTTGAAGTTTCAAGAATAGGCCTACACGGTATGATAATATATCTATGATGTGCAACAACACTGATCGGATTGCATTAAATAGAACAGGGTTCCCACGCATCCTTGAAAACCTGGAAAATGATTGAACAATTTTCCAGTCATGGAAAACATATGGAAAATGAGGAAAAAAGTAAAATGTCCTTGAAAAGCTTGAATTGTCCTGGAAAATTATTTATCTTTCTTCTATCTTGTAAGTGAACAAAAATCAAACATAGGAAATTAAGTCAATGTACTTGGTAACTAATGCACACTTAGCCATAAAATATGAGATGACAAATTAATGCAAGTTAAGGAGTAAAATATAAAAACTTAAACAATGGTGACATTAAGTAATAATAATGATAATTAAAAAAAAAATTCAATATGAAATTTAGGCTGCTTAAACAGTCAATAAAAAATGTATTTTAAAAAAAATCAGAGTAAATAAAGATAAAAAACAGGTATAAACCATAAATTTATAATAGTAAGATACTACATAAAAGCCAGACTAAAACGATAGCCAGCTGACAATGTTCATGCCTGAGAGCTAGAAATAAATAGATTTGAAGTTCAATATAATAGGGTGGAGCTAGCTAGAGATATTAATCATCAACCTTTAATCTTGTTTTTTAGAAGGCTAGATTAACCTGAGAATTGCCCACACCAATATTGTAACTTCAGCTGGTTATGTAACACTGGAATCTGTGGGTGTCATTGTGCTATTCTGTGATAAGTTTGTCATAATTTCTAAGACTGTCAGTGAATGTTTGAGAATGAGATTTGTACTGCACATCTTGTAAATCAGACCTTGGGGGCAGAAGGGGTGTAACCATAGCAATCTGGGTAAATGTAGAAAATGTAAGGTACAACTGTAGAAAAGGACACTTTAAAGTGTGTTTTTGTGTGTATGCGTGTGGAGGGGGGCAACGTCCTGGAAAAGTCCTGAAAAATGGATTCTAGAAAAGAGGGGGAACCATGTATAAGAACGTATGAATTTACAAAATATGAAGAGTGTACTGAAGCTGTAATATGGGGAGTTAAAGCCTATATTATGCATCATGCTTTTTACAACACTTGCATTTGTAAAATGCTTCTTCTGACTGTAAAAGAAATCAAAGGAAGTCTACTCCACTGAATTGGCACAAGTAAACCACAAGGTACCTAGCGGCCATCTTGAGCTTCATCTGACAGTATTAAAGGTGTAAAACAGGGCTGTAATACTTCACCTACAGAACTTTCACTGGGTTGGACCCTGTTTTGCCTTACAGCAGCCTTACTTTTTCATGACATATATTTAACAAGTTGCTGAAACATTGGTCAGAGATTTTTGATAGCAGTAAATCTCCCATATTACACCACATCACAAAGGCACTTCATTAGGTTGAGATCTGGTGGTTTTGATGTTCAACACGCCAGTTTGAGACAATTCAGGTTTTGTGACATTAGGCGTTATCCTGCTGAAAGTAGCCATGAGAGGATAGAAACGGTGTGGTTATAAAGGGATGGACATAGTCAGCAACAGTATTTAGACAGGCTGTGGTATTTAGACAATGCTCTCTCGGCATTTTGAGGCCTAAAGTGTAAATGTCAGAGGAAATACCCCCCACACCATCACACCATAATCACCAGCCTGAACCACTGATTCAAGGCAGGATGGATCCAAGCTTTCATTTTGTTTACGCCATAATCTGACCCTAACATCTAAATATAGCAGCAACCTTCTATTGTATGATTTTAATGTGCTTGTCTGAATTGTAGCTGACAGGATTGGTATGGCCTTCTGCTGCTTGGTGTGACATTTTCATTATCAATCGCTGTTTACAAATACTTGACTATAAAGTCAAACTAATTAACCAGCAGGTTAAACTCACTATCTGACCCCCCAAATTCCTGCAGTCTCAGCCCATGCCTTGTCCTTTTAGTTTTCTTTTAGAAAGGATGTCTACAAAATGTTGGAATTTGCCCCCATCCAAAATTAGCTTCTCCTCATCCATGGTGTCAAATTACCTCTTGAATGTCCCGACTGATGAATGACATTTGACTTTGTGCTGCCAGATGATGCGTAAGGTTGACATAAGATTAGATTTACTACCCTGAGGCTGTGCATTATGCTGTGTTTTGAAATAACATGGTACTCTGTTTAGATCAATTTGCTCAGCAAAGATTGAAATGGGGTTGTAGCTGTTCTTGTTCAAAATTGACTTATCAGGAATCTCTGGCAAACTGGTGCGGAGTTGTGCTCCTGGCACGTGCTGGGGACGACAAATGACTGACAGACTGATTTTCTGCTGAGTGCACAGCACCTATTAAAGATATAATATGTAAAATTTTTTGGGAATTAGGTTATCATAACTGGCCTTTTCATGGCGACTGCGACCATGATGGACACAGTTTGTTCACTGTGACATGAGAACAAGTACTGATGTGTAAAAGGCTGCTGGACAAGTAAGAAGGACCTGCTACTTCAGTTCAGTTTCTGTATCTCATTTACATTTTGTGCTGCTTACCTGTGATGTAGGGCGGCATGTTCTCCCCATGCATGAGCAAGTTCTTTCTGAACACTCCAGCTTCCTCCCACAGACCCAAAACATGCTCATTAGGTTGACTGGGTGACTCTACATTGCTCTTAGATATGAGTGTGATTGGTTGTCTGTCTCTCTATGTGGCCCTGTATTCGGCTGGCGACCAGGTCAGGGTGTACCCCGCTCCCCACCAATCATCAGCTGGGATAGGCTCCAGCCCCGGTGATCCAGAAAGGGACAAGCGGTGTAGGTAATGGATGGGTGGAATTATCTGTGATGCATGGCAGGGTATAGTTAAGAACCACACCATTCAATTCCAGGGAGGGGGATATGGAAATGCAGTGATGAATCAATACTTTGACCCACCCCTATTGTGATGGACCACCATTATTCTCTGACTGCTGTCATATTATCACCCAAACTTCAGCCTGTAAATCCATCCCTGACCTCCTGTTAGTAGATGTTTACAAGTTGAATGGAGATCTGCTCTGTCCTTTGTCTTCCTTCAGTGTTGCTTCTCTTTTAGAGTAGAGGACTCTGGTGGACAAAAACGTCACTCCATGAGGTGCATTCACTGCTCAGCAAACCAAAGTTTCTGCTTTACAGACAAATTTCTGAAAGTTGACGGATTCACACGAAGGCCAAACTCAGAATTTTTTACAGCGTGAACCAGAAAGTCCTTTTATAAAAGTTTTCATCTCTGATTATGCAATGTTTTTCCACAAACCAGAAACTGTTTTTTATAATAAACACCTCACAGATCTGATGTTTTCACTGAATTTTTTAAATTGAATTATTTTATTTGTTTGGTCTCACCTCCTGCCTGTCCCCTTATGCTCCTTTTTACCCTTGCTTGTATCTGAGAACTTACATAATGTGCTCTGTACCTGTGAATACTGATTTTGCAAGTTACCTGTTTTTTCAAACCCTAATCTGTTATATCAAATACAACACTATTCTTTATACTGATGACTGGTTTGTTTTTCTTGCTGATACCACAGTTACTCACTCAAATCCTACAATATGTGCTTGACAACCTGCAAGATACTCCTCTCCATTCCTAATTAAGTTTAGGTGCAAAAAATCTTTGAATATGCTCTGTAGAGGAGGCAGTGATAACACAGATATCATTGCCTCTAACGAGGGTAACACTTTATTAAAGTGCAGATACATCTTTTAAATGTTGTGTTTCTCATGATGATCATTATCCTTTTTCATGTTTAAGCTTTAACCGTACTCTCAGTCTTATTCAGGGTCATGCCCTGAGTGATTTCTTGAGATCAAATAAAGGCTAAATCGGTAAATGTCCCCATTACTTGTCTCCCTGACATAATGAAGCATCCGTTGAATAAGTGCTACTTAGTTCAATCAACACGACTCGGCTCACTGAATCAGACTGTCACACAACTCTCCCTCTCGCTAACATATTTCTCTCTCACACACACTCCCAGGCGCTATCATCATTAGCTTGCTAATGTCTAAAGTGCTTAGCATGACTTACGAGCCGCTAGGATGAGCCGCAGAGATGATTTGCTCTCTTTATGGGGTGTTTGTGCTGTGCTATTTTTTGCTGCGATTAGCATTTTGCATTTCCTGCTCTGTGACAAAAAAAATGAATGTGTTCTCCCCCCTCAGGTCCTGGCAACATGGAGGCTGTATCTCTTCGCTGTCAAAGTGCCCACCAAGGTAAATGTTCCCCCGCTCTCTGTGGAATTTTATGGCTTTCAGTTGCCAGCCTTGATCTCCTGGTTATACGCAAGGGATGTGACAAAGAAAGAGGCAGGCTTTCAGAGCAGGAGAGAGATGATGCCGATGATGACAGTGGTGATGTTTTCGAGTGATAGAAGTGATGACAACAATGACAGAAGAGATGACACGGTGGCAAGGGGAATGAAGTTAGAAAGGAAATAGTTTGACTTTTAGGGAAACATACTTCTCCTTGTTCACACTTTTTCTTGACTTAAGTTTGATGCAAAACTAAAGACCACTCTGAACAAAAAATCTACCCATCAGCATCAATAAATTTATCTCACAGCTTGTCTAAGTTCAGTTTGAAAGACTTTTCCTTTCAACAGTTTGATGAAAGAAATGCTTTAGGATCTGACTCTGATCAGTGCTCACAGTAGTTATTTGTAGAACAACAGTGTAGTAGGGCTGTACGATTATGGCCAAAATGATAATCATGATTATTTTGATCAATATTGTCATCACGATTATTAATCACGGTTATTCATCACATTTGGGAAAACATCTGTATTTTTATTGCACTACTTACACAAACAATTTGTGAACAGTTTAGTTTATTGCTGCTTTAACTTGGCATTATTGTTACTTTATTACATAATGAAGCTAATGAAGCCTTTATCATGCGTTTGCCCCCTGGTGGTTGGCTGACTAACGGATGAGAAAGTGCTTGATTAGAGATGCAGCAGATCCTGCATTTTAAATGTAAATAACGCTGACAATCAGGCTAGTTCAATCGTGGCAGCCAAAATCATGATCTTGATTAATTGTGCAGATCTACGGTGGAGTAATCTTATGACTGTTTAATAGTGGACAGCTCAAGGTCAGATCAAACTTACTTGATTACTTTATTGAAAAGTTGGCATGACATTTGATGATTTGGTACTTGGTGAAATCATGTCTTAAGTCATCGCTAGTCAACATGGAACAAGTTCCTTCAAGGCTGAAGATATACTTGCTGTGTGTCACAATATAACCATCACATGTTCCTTGCGTTGGTTTCTCAGACTCAAACACGGGCTGCAATTTGCACCACTGACAGAAAAAAGAACTGGACAGCTGGCCATGTGAAGTCAGCCATTTGGTGATCAGAGGAGCCTTATGAAGGCTGTTAAAGCCAATCCATGGACACAACCATTCTGTAAATGCCTTAAAAAAACTTAGATGAACCTGCTGATGATGGAGAGGCCAATTTTAGGCAGGACTTAAAGCTACACCAGACCTGGAGCCATGTCACTCCCTAATTTCCCCAAACCAGAACTCCTTAATAAGTAAAAACAAGAAAATGCAAAAAGAAATTCACCCACTTTATACTGAGAAAAAATAGATGTATTCGATATTTAGACCGAAGCAGTTTGCTGAACTAGGCTGAAAAGATCTTAATTTAAGAACCGCACACTCACAGTCATGTAGACTCCAGGTTTTCTGCAGCAAGCCCAAAAACTTTCAGCATCAGTTACCTCTTTATGTCAACACAAACAGCATCACTTTTAAGAAATCCGGTTCCTGGATCATACAATTAGAAAATTACTCTGTTATGTTACAGAGTGAAAGAACCAGCACATCAGAGTACTTTAGCATGATCAGAAAAACTTGCAAAAACAAAATAACAATATAACTTGTGAAAAAATGAACAAAAGATGAGTGCATGTAAGCTTTAACTAAATATCCCTTTTTTCCTCCACCGAATTGGCACCGGTTTATTTAGAGACAGTGTCCCCGTGGATCATTAAAAACTCTTAAAATGTTCAAATGTTTTAGGAGTCATATTCTTCTGGGTCACTTTAAGTTTCGTAAACAATGCATTTTTCAGATTAATGATTAATACAGATTGTGTTAAATTTCTGAAAGTCTTAATTTGACTGTAAACAGTGGGCTCTAATTTCCTGGCGCAACTCAGGGTGGCGCAGCCTGGCGCACCCCGCGCAGTGGTAATTTTGTCCGGCGCACCGCCGTGCGCAGCCAGTTTGGCAATTTGGTAGACCGGCTGCGCCGAGATGGGTGTGACGGCGCACCAGGGGGAAGTGTTGACAGATTCAGCTTGGCGCAGTGACAATTTTGTGCCAAAAAATCACGCGGAAGGTGTGCTTAAAGCTTGCCAGCTCCAACCTGGTCTATTCTCGGCGCAGGAGAGGCGCACCCCGGACAGTGGTAATTTGGCTGACAGGCGCACAGTGCGCACACGTCACCAAAACTTCACAGGCAGGTGTCCACAGTGTCAGGCACATTTCAATGCAATAAACAATCACAGCAACCACTATTTCATGTAACCGTCTGAACCAGCACATACATTTGTATCTATATTATTTGTCCCGTCACATCTGATGTCAGATCAGAGACGTTTGTCATAGCTAACGAGTTCATATCTCTCAAGTCAACCACAAACAGCCACATCATCCGATACGGAGTATCCGGCTTCTCTCATCTCATGAAATTCAAAAGAAAAGAAAAAAGAGAGAGACGCTCTCTGAATAAATGCAAGTCACTCGGTGTCTTAAGGATTTACCTGTGATTGCCCATGTTTTTCTCTTTTAATCTTTATTCGTAACGTGATCTAAAAAGATGGAGTACATTATTGCAAGGAGGATGAGGAGGAGATATGATACCTAAGGTTCTGCTGTTTGATGATGACAGACCAGGAATGCAGGTGGATCACAAGCATGATGAATGGATTAGCCTGCCTCTGTGTTTAAATGTAATTAACTTAACTTTGTACTCCTATAATGACACAGGAACAGATTATATCTGTCCCGCGAGGTGGTCCACACGATGACGCGCATTGTGTCCTCCAATGCGCAGCCCTGTGGCCCCTGCGCTGTCCCAGCTGCTGCAAAAGTGACAGCGGCTCTGACCTTCTTCGCCTCCAGGTTGAAATTGTCACTGCGCCTCGCCTGCGGCGCATTTAAAGACGAGGAGAGGCATTCATTTGATTGGTAAAGATTACACTGGGCTGTGTTAAACCCACTCACGCCTACTCTCCTCCCTCTCTGCCACTTGGGAGAGATGGAGGCGTGGGTGCGCCTCCCTGCGCCATACTGCGCCGTGCACGAAACTTGCAAAATGCCCTGGACACACCCCGTTGGCACGGCGCAGCGCAGGTGCGGCGCAGGGCTGGTGTGCCGCACCTGCGCCTGGTCTATGAAATTAGAACCCAGTATGTCAGAACCCTGAGTGTTCAGTTTTAGCCTTATCTGTCTGCAGCTAATGGTGTGAAAGTAGAGCTAATGTACCACGTGTCTAGAGGCATTGCTTGACCTCATTAAAAATGATATGTGTTTACATTTTTATCACAATAAATTCAGACTGTGGCAGTGTGCTTATGGTGAAAAGAAGTGTAGGAATAATGACAAAATCAGGATTGGTTGCACAGCCTCATAAAATTGTGCAGGGATGACAGGTTTTTGTAGGCCAACTGGGAAATGAACGTCAGTCTGGTTCCCTTGTCTGATAGCTTTTGGGATTGTTTTCTGTGTTCTTGATTCATTGCAATAATAAGGTCTGTGAAAACAAAAAAATTATCTAACTTACATACTTTGTACATCATTCTGATTTTTACAAATGAAGTTGTACTAACCTAGCATAGCGTTAGCTTACAGCTTAAAAGCCAACCAGTAACCGCAGAAAAAAACGTAAGTGCACAAATATTTGAAAGTGCAGAGAAGACTGTTCATCAATCCATCAGCTGCGTGTTGAAGCGCATTTAATGAGGAGCAATGTGAACGCAGAGGGGACGGGATTTATTTAGGGCAGGCCCCAAAAGTTAAAACGATTAACACTGAGTGACCACAGGCTTTAACAGCAACTCACTGTGTGTGTTATGGAGTAACATTAGCGTATTATAAGTAACATTAGACTATTTTTGACCTTTATCTAGTTAAAATATAACTCTGTCAAAAACGATATGTTTTGACCTCTGAGAAAGGCGTCTCTGGTTTTTATTTTGTTCATATGAGTCATGACTTAATGGCAAAGAAAATAATGGAGTAGAGAAAACTTGATTTATTGTTGAAGGGCATCAGAGGACTATGGTATAAATGCTTTTCTGAATGCTTTTGTACTTGAAATTTCCTCTCTATTGTAAAGTTAAACAAATTCTAAAGGACAAAGTATTGTAAAACAGTAAAATGTTCTGACTGTAATTCATATGTTCATTGTTGTAAATGTTAAGAGACCAACATTTTTTTTTTTTTTAATTAATTTTATATTTTTTTAATTGATCTGCCGATTAATCTGTAATCCAATTTGTTTTCTGCCAAATATCGGCATCAGCATTTGCCTCAAAAAATCCATATCGGTCGGGCCCTTCTGAAGGCTGAGGTATTTTTCTAGAATATTAGAAGTCATTAACACATGAAACATTTAACATTTAAAAATTAAACACAAGACTACAAAAGTGCTCCTGCAGAAACTGACAGGGCCTACCATCATAAAAACTGTACATTTTCAGTATTTATATTTTCATACATTACAACAACTTACAATTGGAGTAAGTCAAGAAAAAAATCTCAATTTTTATTTTTAAAATCTTCTGCAAAAAACAATTTGAATTAATTGATTTAATCGATATATTTCCCAGCCCTAGTAAATTATGTGACTATATGATAAACAGCTAAAACATAATGTTTTAATCCCTCCATGTCACAAGCCAAAGTGAAATGAGATCATATGCAGCCTGAGGCAGACATGTTCAACAAAGAGGGTCCGAAGTGCTCTGCTAGCCTTTATTTTTTGTAGTTCAGCTAAAGTTGTTGTTTCATTCAAATATTAATGGCTCTCTGACTGCTTGTGTTTCTGGCCTCATGTGACTTCTTTTAAAGTAATGTTGCTGCTTTCCAGCTCTCAGCAGTGACTTTGCAGAGTACGATGTTATCCTTAAAGAAATGAGAGCCAAAACAGAGCAGACAGAGCCTTCCTGTAAAATTTATGTGAAATGAAAATACATCTGCCTTACATTAACATTATTCCTGCTGCATGCAGGTGGAAGTCACCTTCAACTTTTTAGAAATCAGAGCGATGAACACCTATCAAGAGTACCAGGTGAGAGACTTGTTTTAAACTCTTGAACTTTTATGTCAGAGCAGAATAAAATGCCTCTGGTGATTCACTGATTTGTCTGTCCACAGGTTGTCATCGATACAGACAAGACGACCTACTCGCTCAGACTCCAGACCCAGGACCAGCTGGATCACATGGTCAGCCACATCAACTACGCCCTCTCCAGAGTATTCAACAACTCCATTTATGCGTAAGAATCTCCCAGCGTCCTCTGCCTGGAGCAGAGAAACAAGTCTTTTTGTTTTTGTTGTTGTGTGCGCTGAGGAGCGAGGAGGAGTTGGCCGATGTTAACAGCACTCGACAGTGCGTTGGCAAGTTGGCAGCTTCCCTTTTCGGGGCAGCTTTCCTTCTCAGCAGCCAAAGGCATTCTCGTATTGCTCTAGTAGTTTGCATCCAACCCATTTCTGTGTCACTGTGGTCTTTAACACCCAGCAATCACTGGGATTAAATCAGCCAGCTGACACTGAGTAGGCTGCTACCTGAGGGTTCTGCATTGCCCCTTTTTTCATTTTCAAAGCAGCTTTTTTACTGTAAGCAGTAGGGCTGGGAAACATAATGTATTTTTATGATGTTGTTCATCGTTGTAGTTTATGTTTTTGTTGATTTAAAGATTTAAAGAGGAGATACCAGCATAGTTGCCAAGTCCAGTGACTTTGGGCCTCTTTTTTTGAGAAGTTGCATGTAAATATTGGCAGTTGCGGGTTGAGTTTTTTTGGGATTGTTCCAAAAGTGCAGTTGCTCATTTGGGCTTGTTGTGTCCCCAAACCCAGGAGGGACTCTACTACCAATATGAACTCAAGTCAGAAGTTAGACAAACTATTCTCTCCCACTCAAAACGCAAAAGTAAATTTTACTGTAAAAAGAGGGGCAAAAATGATGTTTCCACGTAAAATAAATAATTATAGCCAGAATTAAATTTATTTCTAATGTACCTATTACTGTTTTCTCCACAGTAAAGCTGTAGAGGATCAACATAAACTTGGATAAAAACCTGACTATGTCTGCTTGGTTCTTAAAATCAAGGTTAGACAGACTGTTTAGTGATAACAGAGTTATAAATAACAGTAGCCCCTACCTTCACTTCTGTATTAAGAAAAGGATGATTCACCTCCAAACAAAAGGATGTTGAATAAGAGACAAACAAAAACACTGTGAGATTGAAACATAATGTGGATGAAAATGAAAACATGTTTTATGTAGATTTCTCTATTTAAAAAATGTATGTACCACATTGGAACAAAGTAGCTGGAAGTCGCTTGTTTTGGGCTTGTTTTATCAACCTGGTCGCATTTTTCAGTAGAAAAATCTGGCAATACTGGATACCAGGCCAGTATATACCGTAATTTCTCGATTATAACACGTTGCTTTTAAATAAGCTTTAATGTTTTGGGTGCGTATTATACACGAGTACAGGCAAAATACCTAAATTATTTCATCTCGCCATCATCAAGATTGCAACACATCTGATACAAAAAGCCAAAATATTCTCTTTCTCTGCAAAACATTCCCGCCAAACTTGGGTGATAAACTAACTGATAAACTGTTGTAATCTAATATTTCATCATTTAACATTATCATCGTTTAATTCTCAAGTGTTGCCACTCACCGGCAAACACAGAGCGCTGCCATCTTGTGAGCAAGGGAACGCAAAATGACTGCCCTTTGATTGGTCGAAGACTTAGGCATGTTGATAGATGCTCTCTGATTGGTCAGTACACTGCAACTGAGCATGCACGGGCAGACATCTAGTGATTGTGCATGTGTGAAGCAAAAGGTGTTTCCACATCCGTTTGAGAGAGAAAATCATGTATTTGTTGTGAAAATACTCAAATTTTATTGATTAAAGGTAATTTTTGAGTTGTCTGAGAGAGTAAGGTTTGGGCAAAATTTGGGTGCGTGTTATATTCGAGTACAGTGTTTTTCCAGGAAAAAATTGTGAAAATATGGGGTGCGTATTATAATCGAGTGCGTGTTATGATGGTGAAATTACAGTATTTGGCCAATATATGGGATATATACACCCATCATGTACAACCAGAATATATGAACAAAAATGTTCACATCTTCCAGTATAGATAATCAACTTTTTAGGCAACCATCTGCAGATATTGTAGTGTGAATATATTATGCATTCCTAATGAAAAATCCTCACTATTACACAACCACCACAAACATGAAGTGTTGATACAAGAAGAGATGGATTTATGCTCCCATGTTTTAATGCCATATTCTGACCCCACCATGTGACTGCTGCAGCAGATATGGAGACTCATCAGGCAGAGCAATATTTTTCAAATCTTGTTTTGTACAATACGGATGAGCTTGTGGACTCTTTCTTAGCTGACAGGAGTGGCACCTTATTTGGTCATCTGCTGCTGTAAGCCATTTACTTCAAGATTTGCAGTGTCAAACATTCAAATCTGTTTTCCATATTTTGGTTGTAATTACTGTTGCCTCTCTATCACTTTATACAACTCTGGCCAATTTTCTCTGACCTCTGGCATCAGCAAGGCATTTTGCACCAGAGAGCTTTTTTTGGACCATTCTTCACAAACCCTAGAGATGATTGTGCATGAAAATCCCAGTAGATCTGCAGTTTCTGAAACACTCAAAAAAGCTATTCTGGCACCAACAACCATGTTCAAGTCACTGAAATCATCTTCCCTCCAATTCTGATGCTCAGTTTAAACTTCAGCAGGTTGTCTTGACCATGTCCAGATGCTTATATACACTGAGTTGCTGCCATGTGATTGGTCAATTGGCTGTTTGTTTATGAGCAGTGGAACAGGTGTACATATAAAGTAGGGATGTAACGGTAAGAAAATTTCATATCACAGTTTTTGTGACCAGAATTATCACAGTTATCATTAATTCTGCAGTACTGTTGCAATGTGGTCAAAATGTTCAAAAAGTACTGGTACACAAACACTGAAATCATTTAACTGAGTTTTATTTAGTTCAAAAAATAATGTGAATTTAAGAAAGATCTGCAGGGATCAGAGCCTGGCCCTCCTCACCTCTCCGGGTCCTCGCTGAGGTCTTTCTCAACAATCCAGCCAGGCCGCTCCCCTCTGATGCTGCTGTGGGGTTGTTTGTGGTTCTTCGCTGCCTGTCTTCCTTGACTCTTTTTTCTACTTTTTCTACAGACAGGGTGACCGGCTTCATGTAGTTTCCCCTCTGCATTCCTGTAAAATCCAAAATACAACCAGACTTTAGACTTTTGTCTCCGGTACAGTGTCTAGAGCCCTCTAATTTTTTTTTCCCCAAATTTGGTTTTAGTTGTGCCCATATTCCATTTTTTTCCGTTTTAGTTTTTAGAGAATTTGGTTTTCAGTATTTTACGCAGGTTTAACCTCGAGACACTATAAAGTAATGAAATATAGACACTCAATCTTCAAGTGGTCCTCACACGCATCTTTACGGGTTCAGTCAACAGTATGCTGACAAAATTTGCAGAACATTTGATCTCCTGACACACATAATAATGGTTGGGATACTGCTCTACCCTGTACTTTGGAGTTAGCTGGGAGGTTCGTAGCTTCTTTGCTGACTTACGCACCGCTCGAGGTCGCTCATGTCGCTTGCATCGCGCCGCTCTCTCAATGCCAGCGATCATTGAAAATAAATGGCAGCTGGACACTGAGGACGCTCAGATCACTTTTGGTGTGAACACGATCAGCCGGTGTCTCAGACGGCCGCTGTGACATGTTGACATCGTTAATGAGGGAGGAGGAGGGGGAGAGGAAGTGAAGTGTGCATTGTCTGCAGCCTTAGTGACTCCCTCTGGGTATTTTCCTGAGAGATACAGTATGTTCCTTTTTAGTCAGAAAAATGTCGGCCATTTCCGTGAAATTTCATGTTTATATTGAATTCCACATTTAATGTCTAATTCCATGATTCCGTCCGCGATTCCGTGATCGCGGATTTTATCGGGCCCTAAGTGTCCCTAAGTGTGGGCACCAACCGCCATACTTTCGCTTTCAGAGGCCAAACATTGCAAACCAGACACATTATTCAGGCTTTTCCAAACAATCAGCAGCATCACTGTGAGTTATTGACAAAGTGAGGTAATCAAACACTTTTTAACTGTAATTAAAAAAGGAATTGGTATTACAAACTGTTGGAAATTTTACCGCGGTTTGTCATTTTATTGGTAACTGTTACCTCCCTAGTATAAAGCGGCCCTTGAGTGTGGATGATGTATCCTCATTCAAAAAGAAAGTCTCGATACATTTTTGGTCCATATCTCCTCGCTCTAATAAGCCGTGGGTGGCTGAGTACATTGTCAGTGACAGAGCAGTCGACTTTTCCTCTTGTCAAAAATATGTTTTCCCGCTGTTGTCCTCTACTCTCTCTCAAGAGAGCTGCAGAAAGGACGCCAGCTAAAGAAAAACCTGTTTAATTTCTACTTTTAAGTCCTGTACCTGTTTGCCCAACGGCCCTGAGAATATATGTGTGAGCAGGACGGCAGGGCAGAGTGTGTCCTCCTCTCTCTCTGGTCTCATTCTCAATTTGAAGGAGCAGTGGGATTGACCGTGCTCCGACAATTGACCCACACAAGGCTATCAGCGCACTCTATCATCTTTCCGAATGGCTCTTTTCCATTAGGGCCATGGCGGATGATTGCTTCCAGTGAGAACATTTAAAGAGAATAAAGAGTGAAGGGGGGTGTGGAGATGTTGTGGGTGTGATTGTGCAACCTTGTAACAGATTGGTGCGGCTGTATGGGAGTGCGTAATGCAGACAACATCAGGACAGCCTTCACGGCGCACACACAGGCTCCACAGGCAGACCATGATGGTGGAGATAAGGTGGGGATTAAGGTCATGGATGTGGGGAGGTGTTATGTCTGATTTCTTGACAAATGGGATTAAGGCGAGTGTGTGTAGAATGAACCTGTATAGTGGTGTAATCCCATCAAAAAGCCAAAGCAGGTACAGTCCAGTATACACAAACAGAATTTACTCTGCCAGCCCGTTTGTCTCTACATTTAGAGGGATTTTTGTCCCCCCCCAAAAAAAATTGAGAGAGACAAACCTTAAAGCTGAGGAAATGCTTCTTTTTTTGTGAACTAGCAGCAGCAGCAGCAGCTTCAAACATGACCCAAAGGATTTAGTTATTCAGTTTGTTTCATTTTTCCAAAGAAAAGCAAAGCCTGAAGTGGTTTTGACTCCATTAATGTTCTCTTAACACCTCAGCCCTGACAGAAACAGCTATTACAAGGGGTTAAAAATCAAGGTTATTGAAATTGTTTGATACAATTTTCGTGCCACATGTTTTGATTTGCTGGTTTGGTCATGACCCCAAAGTTGGTCCTGGAGCTGCTTCAGTGGATTGAGAATGTGTGACTTAAGGAAACAGTGGTGAAAAGTATGATGTACAGAAGCCCAGAGTGGATACGCATCTTATCATTTTATTTTACTTTAATTTGTTGTGATAAGTATTATTATGTTTTCTCAAGATTTTGAACTACTGCTTTAATTTCTCAAGATCTCTGAAAGATAGTCATTCTTTTTCAGGGAAATAGAGTAAATTATAGAATTATTGTTAATATATTATTATAGAATTATTATTATTATTATTATTATTATTATTATTGTTATAGAATTATAGAAGAAAGTAATCCAAGGCCATGCAGTCTTCAAAGAGGTCATATCATGATTTTTAAATTCAACCTACCTTTGTTAGTATGTTTAATATGTCTCCTTCGTGTGATAGAGCTCCTCTGTGAACAACACAAAAAGTCTGCAACGTGAAAACCGCTCCCTCACTCCTTTTTGTGGAGTCAGCAGCTCCCTGAAATGTCTGGTAGCAACCGTAGTTTAATCAAACATTTCAGAGGGCCAAAACCAAAGAGGGGTGGGTGGGGGGAGGCTAGACGAGTTGAGAGCCAGGTGCTTCAAATAACACAATATTCTTATTTTATTGTGTCTTTACATCAACAGTTATAAAGATTTTAATGAAAAAGCAGAAACGTATGCAGTCTTGCTTCAACCCAAAGCTACAGAGAGCTAGAGAGAGTTTATGGTTTCCATATAGAATATGACTGAAGATCAGTTAAGTTCTTCATGTATGCAGGAATGTTTGTGTTCAGTTTCAGTAATCGTCTGAACCAAACCAGATGCATTCACTGGGTTCAAATGCACAGTATGCCTATGAAATAACCTGAATTCCGTGTTTATTTGTAATTTGCATAAACACTAAAATGGCCATGAATGCAGGATTAATCTGTATCACATTTTCATCACTTATTGTGCTTTATAATTTGACTTTTTGTCACAGCTGTTAGGTGTTATCCCTCTGTTGTCATACTCTTCTTTCGCAGTGAATTATTCTTCTTTGGCTAATCATTTCAAGCACATTTAACTTTTAGTAATGTTTAAGAACAACTATAGGGGGGTCAAGAAGCTGTGATGCAGGGAGAAAAAAATGTTTTGAGCGACATATTCTCTAAAAATGTATATACTTTGAATCACCAGTGGTTAAATTAACCTTTTACATACGTCAGGCTAATGTTTGTGTACAAAAAAAATGGTTTGGTAAATTTTTGGTACAGTATATTTTCAGAACTTTTTCACCCTCAGCTGCTCTCACACTGTCAAACATCCACACAATTTCACAAATACAGACAATATAAATATAAATACTGACTCATAACACACACTTACATGTAGGCTCTAGTATCCACAGTCTGATGTGCTCTGACACTGATAAAACACATGAACGATCATTACTCATGAGTGCAAGCTGCTCTCATCAGCTCTGCAGCTCCATATCATTCTCTGTTCAGCACGTACAAAGACAAAAATGATTTGGTAGTTCAGACTTGTTATAATTCAGTTTGGCCGAAAATATTGTTTTACCGCTGGCCAGATTAAGCTCCCACAGTCGCAATCTCTCATGTTTATGTTACTAGCTGATAGCAACATTAGCTTAACTGTCAGGAAACGCTGATGGAGTGGAAAGGAAAATTGTAACAGTGTCCCTGAAACTTTCAATCGTCCCATTTGCAAATATGGAGTGCTTTCCTTCTTTGTATAGAGTTTTCTAGTGGTGTTGATGTGTTTTTTATTTGTCTATTTTCAACACTGTATCAGTGATGACACTGTATTCTGTTGCCAAATGTCTGTGATTTCTGCCACACCCCAATTTCCCTACAGGGACAAATTAACTAACTAACTAAGATGGATGTTAACAAGGCTGTGAAGTTTCTTTGTGAGCTCAAACTTAAAAACAGGAAATATGTAATCATTCCCAGAGTCTACAGAATGACTTAATCTGAGAAAATCCAGCTTTAAGTGAATACTTGCTGCCAGCGTCAAGTTTCAAAAACAAAAGTTTTACCACACTCACAAAGTATTTCCACGCTCAGCCGACTCACTGCACATGAAGGAAACACTGAAAATCACTGTAAATGGTAAATGATGTCTGCTCTTTCCTGTTTTTTTTTTCCATTGTTTTCCACCATGAAGCCCGAGTATTTTTGGCTGAATATTCATGGGATAGTGTTTTTTTGTTTTTGCTGGCCTGAGCATTTGTTTTTTGCTCTGCAGAAGGGTCTGTGTAGAACGCTGAATTAAAGCAAAGTTCTGCGTTCATTCAACAATGTGTGTATTTGTTTGGTATACGTCTGTACTGAACCTAACGGCCCACATCGAATGGTTTCAGTACAAATACATATGGCATTACACCCCTGCCATCCTGTTTGACAACAAATAAATTGAAGAAGTTTGCTGCAAATTAGCATCTCACCAGTGGATATTAGCCAAGACTAAAGCTGGTTCTGAATCTCCTCCAATCAAATTCCCATCTGGAAGACTTCTTTATTAAGCTATTTTAATGTCTACATAAATTCATGTCCACATCTTGCAGGAGGAGTCTTTAAAAGGAATAAGATGGTTGTACTCCACCCTGCACCCATATTCTGTCTTGGGCTCCAAAGTGCTCCTCTAATGCAGCCAAGAGTTAAGTGCCTTGCTTAAGGGTGCTTCAGAAGTAGAAGCTAAGGGAGAAGCAGCATAATATTTGTCATCTTAAGTTTTCTTTGGGCTGTAACTGGGATCAGAGGCTTTTATCTACAATCAAGTAAAGTGCCTCTTGAAATATTGACGGTAAAGATTACATATTTCCAGTCATGTCGGCAGCATAGCTCTGGGGCTGGTAATGTCAGTCTGGTAGTTTTGTCCAGCTCTTTGGTTATCTGGTGACTTTTTTCCATCAGAGAAATGGTTTTCAAATCTGACACTAGAGGCTACCCCTCGGGCTAAATGGAGACAGCTGGGCTGCCTCTGCTTGGTGGTGTAGCCGATTATGAGTTTGCTTCATTGTGCTAAACTCCACGTCCCTCTGTTTCTCTTCCCTGCAGTTTCAAGCAGCAATTGTTACTGTATTTCCCTGCATTATATAGTTTTATTACCTCCATCAGCTGTGTGTTTAGCTGCTGCTGCAAAGGCTGGCATGGTTCATAAGTGAGCAAAAACTACAAAAAGTTCCTGCTGTTATCAAAATGTCAGCACTAAAATGTCCATTTCATTTCCTACAGCATCTCCACATCACATTTTGCCCTTTGAAGGCCATCATACCAGGAACTATGCAATGAATATTTCCTCATTCAGTAAGAAGAAATGTGATGGCATTGATGATCCTCTCTTTAGTTCAAATTATTGCTTACTTGGACTTCATAATGCTGATATGACTACGAGACAGCCACTCTGATCTAGTTCTGTTGTATTTTTTTTAAGAGGTAATAACAAATGTTAATATTAGTTTGAGCTCATTGTGAAATAGGAATCCAGAGTATTGGATTTTGCCAATATCAAACATGCAGATATTTCTGAAGTCTTTATTGCCAACATCAGTACAGATAAAAAAAAAACCCATAAGTTTCTTTCTTTCTTTCTTTCTTTCTTTCTTTCTTTCTTTTCTTTCTTTCTTTCTTTCTTTTCTTTCTTTCTTTCTTTCTTTCTTTCTTTCTTTCTTTCTTTCTTTAAGACCACAAACTATTTTCTTTACCAAAACCAACATGTGTCTTTCATGTTTACAGTCTATTGTATTTGTAACAGCTGATATATAATACATTGGTAAAGACGACCATATCTTAAGATTTTTAAGCTGGGGAGAAACTAAAACAAACCCCTGAGAGCTTGTATCCAAACTAATTTTAGCGTGAGGTAGTCGGTAGTCATGTCTCACAAACAGAAAAGGTTTTCTAGTTTAACTGGTGTTCAACCTTGTCATAGGCAGTGTAGGAAATTGCTAAGGGAGCCAGCATCCAGAGAGATATCTCTTTGGAGAGTTAATAAAGGAACATTTTGTCTGTCACATTCACTACAAGCTGTGCTGTCAAGGACTAAGCTGCAGCATAAGACACAGCTGTTCAATCAAACCCTTGTTGAAACCAGTTGAGAAAAGAGCAAAAACTGCTTTTTAACCTAGAAAAGTGTCACAAAGTCTTTTTGTCTTTTAATGTAGAAATGTGGACCAGTTCAAACAATACTGCTATTACTTAATTACCGTGCATACTGATCCCTTCACGGGCTGCCAGTGTTGGGCCACACTTTGCTGGTGTTACAATAACCGGACGATGTCGTAGGATCTTACTGCACTACTTTTGGCCTGATTAAATTAATATTTTGAAGACAGTGAAGTAACTTGGAGAAAGTTTGCAGAGTCACAAAGTATACTCAAGAGGGAAAACCCAAATACAGAACAGCAAAACTAAAAGTTCATGTAGAAATGATCTAGCAAGCAATCTTTAACAGAGCATCCGGCCGGGCATGCACATATATAATCTAGATATGAAAACTATAGTCTTATTACTTTACCCATTTACAAAACATGTATTTTAAACCTGATTTACTGCCAACCCTTTACAGTCAATATGGTTTTTATGGATCTTTTGTCATTTTTTTGCACGTGTCCACAGCTAGTGCTATTTCTGCCCTCAGTTTAAGGGTGCTTCTCAGCAGTGCTTAATATTACCAGGCTATGAGGGCTGACTTCTGCTTCTTCTCTGTTGTCCAGGGTGCTGTTTAAGAAAGCTCTGTGTGCTTCATAAGTGCTTTGGGTTATTGGTATATCACCCGTTAGGTTGGTGGATTACTCTGGTAGTACTCTATGCTATCAACCAGCTTTGGCTGTCACCTGTCAACGTGTCCTTGGGCAAGACACTTAACACAAAGATGCTGTCACAGCTGCGTCAGTAGAAAACTTGCATTGAAACTCAGTGAGTGAGTGGGTGTGAATGGGTAGATGTGACCTACGGTATGTATCCAACCGTGGGTTAAAGGAATACTCCGACATTTTTGTTGTTTTCATGTCTTGCCTCACTCCATAGTCCATGACGCTGTGCGTGCAGTATCAAAAAAGAGACAGGCAAAGCTGCTAGTTAGCTTAGCTCAAACACTGGGAGTATATGTGTAGCTAGCCTGCCTCAGGCTACAGTCATCAGATAAACTCTACACGGTCCTGTGTGCTTTTTGTGACTGTTTTTTTTTTACCCCTTTATGTTACGTTATTTTTTGTTATCTTCATATTATGTTCTTCTACTCCTACACAGAGGCTTTGTTTTGTTGATCTACTTCCACGGTGGTTTGCGCTAGAGATGTGACGTTTGCGAATGAGTCAAGTCTTTTGAACAGCTCTTTTAAGTGAATAATGAGAACCAATTTGCAGTTCTGAGTGAGCCATTTGTTTGCGAGCCATTATTAAATGCAAATTGCCTGCAAATTTAAGAAACAAACGGCTCATGACTCGACCCCTTCGTGAATGTCACATGTCTAGCGTAAACAACCGCAGAAGTAGATCAGCAAAACAAATCTTCTGTTTAGGAGTAGAAGAAGATAATATGAAGATAATAAAAGATAACATTACATAAAACGGTAAAAAATGAGTCACAACAAGCACACAGGACCGTTTGTAGTTGCTGAAGAGTTTATCTGATGACTGTAGGCAGAGGCAGGCTACCGCGCTCCCCATATACTCCCAATGCTTGAGTAAAGCTAACTAGCAGTTGGCAAGCTTTGGCCGTCTCTTCCTTGTTACTGGACACACAATTGAAAGAATGGTGTCTTCTGCTTTTCATGGACTCTGGAGTGAGGAAAGACACAAAAACAACAAAAATGCTGGAGTGTTCTTTTAAGTGTATTATTGTCCCTAGTGGACACAAGCCCTTGAGGAACTTGTTTTGACTGTGTCCAGATTGTTCAATGATCTGCTTAGTTTTTCACTAAACCTAACCCAGGCTGATAACAGCACACCAGCCTGCACACAGCTTAATTAGGACGTGGTTCTTGGCTCTTGCTGTGTATTAACCATTCCTCTCTCCCTCTCCATCTTTCAGTCCTCCTATTTGTCGAGCAGAAGGAGACCTCACGGATGGAAGTCACAAGTTTTCCCCAAACTCTGAATCTTCTCTGGAGCCCCAGAAAACCTGTGGTGAGCATCCAGACACTGCACCAAACAGACATTTGAGGGGTTTGTGATTCAGAGTCAGTTTCTGTGTCTGGTTCACTGACTTACACCATATCATTCTGGAGACTAGTCTCTAAGTGGGTCAGAAGACCAAAGTTTCTGTATGTTCTCTCTTTTTTCTAGTAATCCCATTAATCTACAAGAAGAGCTCTTTCATGATGCTTCACTTTCATCTTACCTCAATATTTACAACCAATCTCTCCCTCTTTCACTCTCCCACTCTCCCGTCCTCCACTGACTATCTTTCACTCGTTTTTCTCCGACTTCTTTCATCCCCGGCCAGCGCTCGTTTTTTCCTCTAATTTTCTTCAGACATCTTTTCCTACTTCTTCCTTCCTTGTTATTTCTGATCTGTTATGCTCTGCTCTGGATTGATTTGTTGTCTTTCAGGTGGATTTTCCGAAACCTATGCTGCTCTTTGTGACTACAATGGAATTGGCTGCAAAGAAGAAGTGCAGTGGGTGAGGAAAACCGTGAATGTTGTACAGAAGTTGTGTTGTGTTGTGTTCTGTTTGTTTACTCTTTTGTGCTTCTCTTTGTCTGATCTGTTTACTGACTTACTCTCTGTTTCCTCTCTTTTCTCCTTCTCTGTTTTTCTTCTCCAGGATGTGGACACAATCTACCACTCTCAGGACAACCGGGAGTTCAATCTGCTGGATTTCAGCCATCTCGACAGCAGGTGACACAGTTTGCTGACATCTTAACCACACCCAGGCTGTTTACACACACCAGCCTGCACTGATTACAAAAAAGACACAATTAACTTTTGCCAAACTTAGAGTGCAGCACATTTAATGCAGCCAGAGTGTGGGTGTTGGCTTTGTGCTCCAACATATTGGATTTGAAATGGGAAGATAGGATCTACACTGCAGAACTGACATTCAGCTTTAATTTAAAGGTGTTTGAATCAGCATCATGGATCATTAAAGCTATAGAAAACATTTCAACAAGTCAAACTAAAGTTGTTTTATCGTAGATTTCTTGGTATAGTTCTAGACAGTGTCTGATTATTTCTCAGTGTACTCTTGGCTCAGTCCTACGTGAAGCTTTGCCAGAGCCGTCCCAGAGCCATCTCTAAATCTTCCTGTTTTAGAGGCTTTTTAAATTCAGACTCATCTTGAGACTCTGAAACACATACTCAGCGATATTGGCTCATTATGTGCATGCATGCTGGAGGTTTTAAGCTGAAAAACACACTTTTCAACGTCTCACATCAGGCTGGAATTCACTTACCAGCATACACCACATAAATATGGAGATTTTGCACTTGAAGAGGACGTATTTTGATTTAACTGTGATACATACATTTGGTTTGATGACCACTAGAATATGTTCACTTCTCTCTCTGTCTGAAATGCTCTGTTGAAGCTCCTGTCACTTTTAATATCCCCTTTCTCATATGAGCCATTGACTGGTTTGGCCTGTGCTGATTGGTCATATTAGTGTGGTTTAGGACAATGTCTTCAGTGGTTCTGCTTTGTTTCTACAGTCTGTGCTCTGTACTTGCCAGCTCAAACCAATGGGCTTAAACTACTGACGCAAGTGTTGTAGGACATCATAGTGGTAGATTGATTTGAGGGGGAATTCAGGCAGCTTCTGGCTGAATTTGTTGGTTCATGCATATATGTACTTTTCCAGGCTGAGAAAACATGTTAAACACACTGACAGGCATCGAAAACTCCCTCCATCGACTAACTACCGTATTTCTCAATTATAACACACACTCGATTATAACATGCACCCCATATTTTAATGATTTTTACCTGGAAAAACACTGTACTGGAATATGTATGTTTCCTAAACTTTCTCTCTCAGACAACTCATAAAATTACCCTTATTCCAAATACCGTATACAATTCTCTCTCTCAAACGGATGGGAAAACAGCTTTTGCTTCACGCATGCACAATTACTCGATTCCATCCTGATCATGCTCAGTCATAGTGTACCAACCAGTCAGAGAGCAGCTATCAACATGCCAATGTCTTCGACCAATCACAGCACAGCTATTTTGCATCCCTTGGCTCACAAGATGGCAGCGCCCTGTGTTTGCCGGTGTTTTCGCAGAGAAAGAGAATTTTTCGGCTTTTTGTATCAGATGTGTTGCAACCGCGATGTTGACGAGACTAAATATTTTAAGTATTTTGCTTGTACTCGTGTATAATTCACATCCAAAAAATTTGAGCTTATTTAAAAGCAAAAAAGTACGTGTTATAATCAAGAAATTACGGTATACTGCTTATCCTTTTTGGGTTGCAGGGCCTGTCCCTGTTCACATTGGGTGAGAGGTAGGGTACACACCAAAGGTTGATTGATAAGATTTTGGAGGTGAAGATTTGAGGTAATTGGGTTTCATGTTCATTCCTTGCTTGTGTATGGCATAGTTAGAGAATACCTCAAGGAATTTTAGTTGCATTGAAACTTTTATAGCTCAGTACTCTTTATGTCTTTTGCTTAAGTGTCTACCAAAACATGAGGACACCCTCTTCCCTAAAATTCAAACATGATTGGCCAATATTCATTCTCACCTGACAATGCCTTAAACCACTTTATTTAAAAAGAAAGACACATACTTTAGACAGGTAGGTCTTGAAGCTTCTGCTCACTGACTCTGACATTCCTCCAGCCCTTTTTTTGTTCATTTGTTCAAAAGCACCGCAACAAAGTTCTGCCAGCACGATGCCTCAGGATCGTCACATCAATTCAGTGAAGACCTGATGCTGGTGTTAATTCACAATGTGATACAGCTATTGGGAATCATAAGAGAGTGTGGCACAGCACATTAAAAGAACACACACACACACATTCACAGTACTGCATCGCTTTCTGGCCCCAGGTGCTCCGTCTCATCTTTATTATGCCTCAGGTACTTTCTCCAGAGACCGAACAAATCGAGTTTAAACTGGACCCCCCAGTCCACTCCTGCAACATTTACAGTCAAGGCAGCGTTACAGGGAGCCCGTATGTTTGGAAACAGGACTTTGAACATGACTATCAACGCCCTTTTTGGGTCTATTACTGGACAAAAAAACAAATCAACAAACAAAAAATGTGTTAACAAATCTTCCACACCAAACCTGATTAGTTTTTTTTTTTTTTTTTTTATTAATCATGAAATTTCTTGGAAGAAACAAAATTGAGTCATTAAGTTAGAATAATTTTGTGTGTTTTCATTATTTGAAAAGGAAACTAAGGAACCGTTTGTCTGACAGAGCCCTTCTTATCCTTAATCTCTTTGCACAACTTTCGTGTCTTTTGCTATGCCTAGCACAAAAACAGAGAGGAAAAATGCCTTCATGAAGTTTTAGTTCAGTCTGTCTTGCTATTTGTTGTTATGAATGTAAAATTTTGCCCTTGAGTTCAGTGTTTAAGATGAAGTTTTAGTGCGTGGGACAGAGGGAAAGAGAGGGAGCTGTAAATGTGCTCTGAAAAGTGACACAACACTCAAACAGCTTTAACCCTCAACAGCTCCTGGTCTTTTTTGTTCTACTGTCAGTCTGCTTGGATTTTTATTGTTAGAATATTTATAGAACCTTGACCCTTAAAAGCAGAATCAAATATCATATTTCCTGGACAACCTGAGCTATCAGAATATACAAAATGTATCAGATCGGTGTATTAAAAGTTGTATGACTATAGAGACACTGAACTGTATACAAATCAGATTAATGATGAACAAGGCTTTTCACATCTGGCTATCTGCCAATACTTGGCTATACAAGGAACAAATGTTAAGTGCCGTATTTTCTGGACTAGAAGTCACTTTTTTTCATAGTTTGGCTGGTCCTGCGACTTATAGTCAGGTGCGACTTATATATCAAAATATACATCATTTAACATGTTTTTAAACGTTTAACGCATTCTGACAGACATGAACCAAGGAGTAAACATAACCGTCTACAGCCGTGAGAGACTTATGCTCAGCTTTAAAGATGTATCTGGGTATGGACGGAGCCTCCTGTCCGTGTTCTGCATTCATTTCGTTTGTATTTCTGCACGTTTCCATAAAGCTTACAGATATGGGCATAACGGAGCAGTACCACTGGAAACCGTTGGGCAGTGTTGCTGTTACCACCCATTACGTAGCTCTAGTGAGACACAAAGAAGAAATAATAATGGCGGAACTTTTTGAAGACAAACTCTGCGAGTTAGTTAGAAATTACTAACATCTGTATGATGTCACTTTGTCTGGACACCGGGACAAACAAATGCAAAAAATAAAATAAAATAGCTGGGAGGAGACTGGAGAGCAATTAAATATCAGTTGGTCGGTAGCGAAGGAGAAGTGGAGGTCTGTGTGAGACAGATTTGTTCGAGCCCCCCCTGGTGGACGTATTGGTTAACAGCAATGCCAATGGAAAGGACGCAGTGGGCCTTCTTGGTGTTACCGCTTCATACAAGGCAACCACCTCTCTGTCAGAGCACTAAATACATGAAACTTATAGTCCAGTGGGACTTATGGTTTTTTTCTCTTCATGTCGCATTTTTTGACTGATGTGATTTATAGTCTGGAAAATACGATATGTAAAAAAAAAAACACAACAAAAGCTATGTACATATTTACACTTATTACTCTCAAAATTTTTTGCTTAATTTTGGTTGTTTTTTGCCACTTTTAGAAGCAATTTTTCTCTTGAATGTTAAAAAGGGCCACATGGCATTACTCAAACTTCTTTTGATTTTTTTGGGAAATGACAGATAACTCTTGAGTCTTGTTGACTGTTGGGGGCTCCTAATTAAACACTATTATCAAGAAAACAAGATAATAAGACACTGGGCACATTTGATTGGTTAAAAGACTGACAGGGTGTTGTCACTTTCTCTAGGGGTCAAAGTAGAGGTCTTTAAACTTCACTGCTACGATTTCATGTAAAAAAAAAAAAAAAAAAAAAAAAAAAAAAATAGGACAAAAAATCCCTAATAACAGATTCATTATGGTGCATCCACCAATACAAAAACACTGCAATCCACAGCTGGATTAAAATAACTCTATAAGCAATATATTTAACTCTGCATTGGCTGACAAGAGAGTGAGCTTTCAAATACAGTCGTCCCCATAAAAAAACAAAGATGTAAATAATTTATAAAAGTGTTATGCAAAGATGATTGATACAGGATAAGCCTTTTCAATTTTTACTTCGCAACATTTTTTGATTTAAAAAATGCTCAGTGCCTGTAAAGTTACTCTAAAATTATCCAGAGCAGGACCTTTGCTAGCAGGAAGTGAATTTTACAATGCCTACATTAGTCAACATTGAGGTTAAACGTATACATCCAGGCTTCCCTGTTGTAGAGGCAGGCTAGTGTTGTGTAAACGTTGGTTAAATTGTGCATATCCTAATTCTGCAGTTCAGACTGACAGTGAGTTAACCAGGCTCTCGGTGTGATGGCTGATTCACACAATCCTTATTGGCATGCGGGGCTTCAGTGTTGCAATAGTTTTATCATTCTGATTCTTCCCCCTGGAGTTATTGAATGTAGACTTAGCCTAAAGGCTTTACTACTGTGTGTTAACATAATTCAGTCCTGGAGCTATACTCTATTCTCGTGACGCTGTTTCACAATGTCAGCACAGCGAGGAGAATCAATAATGACACAAATGATGCAAAATTAATCCAAAAAATAAAGATAAATGGTGTGAGTAGATCTTTAATGCAGTGTGACTGTGTGGCTCTAATTTATGTAGTGTTGTTTACTATGTAAATGTGATGGTTTTCATTCTCTATTTTTCTCAGTGTCTCTGAATGCATTTGTAGGAATTACATAAAATGCCCTTGTGTGTTTTCTACCCTGAGTTGTGGATGCTCATGCTTTGAAAAGTCGAAGTGAAAATATTTTTGTGGCATGCAGGAATTTATTTTCTACTCTAGCTAAAAATGCCAGTAAATATTAATGTCTTTCAAAGTCATAAATAAAGATAAAAATACATAAATCAAACCTCTAAACCATTTCATTTTCCGCTGAAAACCTTAGTATATGATTTGTCCATCATATTATTGATCAGTTTGGCTCCAAGTCTTGACATTTGATGGCAAAGTACCATAAAATCTGTAATATAAGTCTGAGTGGTATGTAGGTCACAGTCAGTCACTCAGAGGGAAAAAGGTTTTAAGCCATCTCTCTGTGTGATAGTTTATTTGATGTCAGATAAGTCCACAACAAGCAGTTTCAGTGCAGTTAGTACAACCCACCTGTGTTATTTTCCTCTGCACCTCTGCTACCTATATTACTGTAGTTGAACACTTTGAAGAGCAGAACAAAAGCCTGTGAAAGTCAGTTTCACTCGCTGCCTTTAACTGAGGAGACTATGCAAGTAAATCACTGCTAAATACAAATTATTTACTTCATGATGTACCAGTGTTTTATTTAAATGCAGTATTATGGGCACTATTGTAGGCCAGGCAAAGTGTTTTGTCGTAAAACGCAGGTGTCTTCTCTTATTCTGCCTGACACAGGTGTCATTTTTATGCCATTTGCTCATGCTTTTAAAATAACAAATCATTATGCACTCCTGGTTGTGCCGATGACTGTGTTTGTCTACTAATGAGGAGTGGTCAGGCACAAAGCTTGAGATCGCAGAAAATGACTGCACTTTATTCCTCCATAAACCTGGTGTAAAGTCTAATGTCTGTGGTGAAGAGTGTTTCTGCTACATTAGGGACACATTATAATGATTGACATACATCCATGAGATGAAAAACACACACTTCACTGAGCTTGTTTCACTCTCATGGTATGCACAGAAGCACACCCCTACCATCAAATATCGGAGCATTCATTGATAAATTCAGTTCAAAGTTCATGATGGGGCAGAGAGCTGAGAGACACCCTGCCTTTTTTTGCAGTGCTCCTCAGTGTGCTATTACTGTGTGCTCAGCATAGTACTCTCAAAAACAAGAAAAACACATACATGGTTGATGATTTTCATGCCACACAAAGCTATATTATTTTATATACATACTAATATATCTCACTGATAATTATGCTCACAGATAATAAAACAGGCTGTCCAGGGTATTTTATAGAACATAGCCAAGGATTCATGCAGGGAAATATGGAAATAAATTGTTTAAAGTTCACAGTCACTTGATGTTTAGTAAACAGGTCTGGTTTCATTCTCCTTAAAGGTACAGCACTGCTGGGAGCCCCTTTAGCCACTTCCCTGACTACTGTCAAATAGCTGATACAACCTGACTTCAAAAATACTGAGCTATCCCTTTAAGTCAGGAACACCCCTGTTTTTTTCTATTTTGCAAACAAGTTTGAAAACATTGATCTTCAAGTTTTTACCAGGTTGTTTAATGCTCAGGCAACTTGGACTTTAGTCTGCTTTGAATTTTCTGACATTATGGCTAAACATTAAATCTAAATAAGCACAGACTGCATGGTGGTATGGCTGATGGGTATGGCTGATGGGGATGGCATGAAAGAGTCAGTGAGCATGTTTTATCTCTCCCCTCCTTCAGCCCTGTTTTTGTCATTTTTAAGGTATTATTTTGAAATCTAGGAGGGTGCACCTCCGCTCAAACCTGGGGTTTAGTTTCTCTTTTAGATTAAATCTCACTGTTGTTTTCTTCTTAAATCCGCTGTGCTAAACGACAGACCTGTCACAGTAAAAATACATCCTTGTCTCCAAACTTTCTGATAACTCCTCAGTTTTGAAATGCTTTTCTCTTTCATCGTGCATCATGATATTTTGGGGAACCGTCTCCCAGAATGCATGATACATCTTGTCATCTGCCAGTCCTCATCTGATCTGATATTAGAGTTGCTCTTTGTCTAACAAGACCCTCTCAGGATAAGGCATTGAGTGTAATAGTCTTTCATTCTCTCTGTGTTCACTTGCTGTCCTTCATGAATCTTCAGTTTTGTTGAAAGTTTATAAAGATCACAGGAGACGGAAGGGGAGTGATGTGCACGTCAGAGGAGTATCAGGAGGCCGGAAACGTCTCTAAGATGCCATAAGTCTTCACTTCCACCTCCCTGCTGGTTTCTTTTTAAAGTCCCACTTATCCTCTCCCTGATATATGGAGGAGGAGCGTACGAGTCGCTCGGGTGCTGCCTATCACAAAAGACTTGACAGCTGACTCGCAAATGGAGAATTCAACCTAGCTAACTGGTCTTTTGTTTGAGGGATGTTTTGTCCTTAGAAAACCCTGAGGCCTACAGTTATCCTCAGTACTTTCTTGTGTACAAACAACAATCCTGACCCGAGACGATACATTTACACTTAAAAATGCACATCTCATCATTGCAGCGAAAGCTGTGCTATGCTGGTAAATCAAAAAGCCATTCATAGAAGCATGATTGCAGCAGCAACTCATGAATATATTAATGTTTTTCTCATATCAAGAGCCAAAGTCCCTGCATCACTGTTGTTTTTCCTCCAGTCTTTTATATATTGTGCGATAAAGAAACAGACTCTGCAGGGGAAGCTGCCTCCCCACGCTGTTTTTAACATCTTCTTTTAACATATTGGTCCCATGAGCCCACAGTCCAGTGCTTAAGACTCCATGCTTCTGTGGGGAGGTTTGTCAAAGGGAAATTACTGCAGAAGCAAAATTTTGTTACACTGTTAGAAAAAATGCTGAAAAATAACAAAATATGGCAAAAGAGAGAGATGGGTAGTGTTAGGATTTTATCGAAACTGACATTGACACCAGTGTTGCATATTAAATCTATACTTGTGATCGGCTGGTGAACAGTTCAGGATGTAACCCACTTCTCGCCTGATGTCAACTGGGATAGGCTCCAGCCCTTGGATACTGTGAAAGGTATTAGTGGAATACGTAATGGATGGATGGGTGGAATATCTATACTTATCAATACTTGTGTTTGTGCCATCAGACGGAGACAAAAAAATTCAAAAGATATGTAAGTATTTAAAAATCTCAAATAAGGAACTCAAATACTTTCAAAAGATGTAACCACAACTTACAAAACCTTCCATAGAAATCAAACTTACTGAACAAACTAACAATAACTATAAAAAACTTATATATTTTACCACAACAGGGCCATCAATTAAGTAATATCTTCTCAAGTAAAAATTTTTAGTTTCAAATTATTTAAGTTGATGCACTGTTGAATTATAGGCTGTGCTGTTTTTAGTACAATCCCATGACAGATTAATAATGATAATACACTCAACAAAAATATAAATGCACTAAACAGTGTGAATGACTGAACTGGTTGCGCTGACTGACCACCACACTGTCACGTGGCATGAGACTCATGGATCGATTGTACTCACTGGGAGCGATCAACTGAAACTAGGGAACTTGATTCGAGCAAAGCAGTCTTTACACAGATAAATAATATTTTTGGGCATGTTAAGGGAAAGGTCATTTTAATTTAACCTTTTGAGTTGGTGCTTTTATTTTTTTGTTGAGTATAATTTACCAATATTTGAAAATTGGTGACCCCAGTCCCACCAACACGGTGCCCTGAGCTGCCAAGGGCTGAAGCCAGAGAAAAAGTCTCCTCTACCATGATGGTCCAAAGGCTTCTGTCCAAATCACATGAACCGGCCTGGAGAGCACCAGGACCACCACAACCACCTCATACATCCAGATCAGACTGAAGACCCCAACATCACAGATTTGAACAAATCAAGTTTTCACTAAGAAACATATGGTATGTGAAGTACTGGAAAGAAGCAACTTAGAAACAAAAATGAGTGCCAGGTATGTCACGCCTCCTCCAAGTGTGTGGCCGAGCCCCCGTCGGGGTTGTGCCCCACTATTTGAGAAACACTGACATAAAGTAAAAAATTTCACGGACATGATAATGAACTGTAAATTACTTGCCATGAAGTTATAGTGATTATTTTCTGTCTTTGTGGCCCAGGGTTGAAAATCTGATTCTACATCTGTTTGTAAGCTTTGAAATTTTCAGTTCTGTTGAATCAGAAATTTTGAGATATGATAGAAGTTCAAAAATGTGGTATTGAAAAATGATCATTGCACCGTTTTTTTTTACCCCCTTCCAGGGGGCCTGTCAGAGACGTAATATTGATGAGAAGGCAGCATTCAGACTCACAAGGAGAGTAGAGTTAATGTGTGCGTGCGTGTCCGTGTATGTGTGTATGTGAAACACACACTTTGTGGCCGTCTCGCGCCTCTGGAGTGAAGGTGTGAATTGTCACAAAAATCACATCTTCACAGAATTAATATGAATGTCTCGACAGCCCTCTCTGTGCAATTAGCTCTATGTCCTCTTTTACTCCTATGAAGTTACTTAATATGTTTTCAAGCAGATGTCTACTCCTCTGTTCCTCTGCACACACAGACATGCACGCATTGATTATTTTGGTGCCAGCTGATCACATACTGGTATTTAAGATACTGGTTTTCAATACTTGGCTCTAAAAAGAAGCACAAGTTGACACAATCATAAATATATACAGCCACGGTGCAGAGTGTCAATCCAGCTTCTTTTTTTTGTTGCGTAATGAAGTGCACGCTGTTGATGATATATATCCAGTTATGGATATGAAGCACTAGCAGTGGAAATGTGTGCTGCTTCACATACATAAACATAGACTTACCCGCATTGCAATAATTTTGCCGTGTATTCATAGCTTTTAAGGCAAAATGGCTATCTTAGCTGCCAGGATCTGCGTCCATTCTTTCCTCACAGTATTGAATGTTGGATGTGCCTTCAGGCTTTTCTGCTGTGTGTGAATGTAAGTCAGTCCTGGAGCTAAATGGAGCTCTCATGGCGCAGTTCCTAATTTTTGCTTCATTGCTACCATGTCAGTACATCAAGGAGAATCCATACTGGCATAAATAACGCAAAACGATGCTGAAATAAAGATGAATGGTGTGAGTTAATCATTAATGCAGTGCGATTGTGTCTCATAAATGAATGTAGCGTTGCTTACTGTGGCTGTGTGATGCTTTTCATCTTCCAAATCTTCAGTTCCTGTGAGTCCATTTTTAATAACATAGGTTGTCTTTGTGCTTTATTACCCTGAGTTGTTGGCAATCATGTAGTGCAACTTGTAACTGAAAATGTACTTTCTACTCATATGGATAGCAACAATAAAAAAAACAAAAAAAACATTGTCAGCCAGGATGGAAGTCTTTCATAATCATAACTGCGGTTAAAATTCAATATTTAATCCCCACTGGGCGTCTCTGTCCCTGCACCTTCGTCAGTAGGACCTGGCACAGCTTTTTTATCACTTCTAGCAAAGTTCCAAGAGAGCTTAGCCAAGACTGAAATATGGCATAGACACTTGGGCTAAAACCAATTAATATTGGTAGTTGTCTCCTATTATCTTTATGCTGATGATAACCAGATCTATCTGGTCTATCTAAGATGGCAGCTCAGTCGAACACCTTCTTGATTTTAGTGAGGACATGAACACCTGGATTGCCTTGAGCATTTGCAATGAAATAAAAGCAGAACGGGGATTATTGCGTTTGGCTGCAGTGGCCTTGGTGATGCCCCTCTTCACCCCCATTTGAAACCAACAATCACAAATCTTGGTTTAAAAATCGTCGGTGATATTAAAATGGATCAGCAGAAAAAGATCAAGCATCACCTAAGGCTTTTCTAAGATGAAATCTGTTTTGGTCTTTTAAGGATTTCAAGCAAGTTATTCACACTTTTATTTCTTCATGTTTGGCCTATTGCAATGCACTGAAGTGAATCAGGCTTCTGTTCCTCGTGTACAGTTAGTCCAAAATGCTGCTGCTTGTCTTTTAATGGGTACTAAAATACAGACACACATCAGCCCCATCCTGACCCCTCTTCACTGGCTCTCCGTTTATTTTAGAATAATTAAATTTTTTTTAATTTTTTTTTGTATGGCTTTGTGCCTAGAAGTCTACCCCATTGAGATCTTTGAGGTCTGCAAAGCAACTTTGTCTTGTCCCAAAGGCCAGGCTAAAAACTTGAGGTGGTTGAGCCTCTCTGTTGTAGCCCCTAAATTGTAGAGGGACCTACCCCTTGGAATCAGGATGTCCCTTACCTTACCTACTTTTAAACCCCATCTTAAAACCTTTTTTTCAGTTTTTGGTGACTTTTAACTCAGCTGGAAAGTTGTGTGATCTCTCAACATGTTTTCATTTTTCTTAATCTTCTTTAATTGCAGCTCTGTTTTTTTTTTAGGATTTCCCGAGTTTTAAGTCTTTTGCAGTTGTTTTCCATTGTTTGGTTTTGTCTCTGCTTTACTTTGTTTTATTTGATTTTATTTCTGATTGAAGCCACTGTGCAGCACTTTGGTAAACATCATTGTTTTTGAAATTGTGGATTGGATTACAAGTTATTACTGATTTGGTTGTTGATTCCAATTGTGCAATTAAGCTACTCCTTTGCCTGCTTCTGTCTCCTGTCTGCCATGATTGCTTCTTTAACTTGTTGGGGTTTATGCTGACTGCTCTGTTGAGAGTATAACTCCCTTGACTTGTAAGGCATGCAGAATTTGATAGTGACATTGTTAAGCAAAAGACAAATAATATAGATTCCTTTACTATTGGTTTGGTATTTCTTTAGCTGTGTAAGCTAACTTGTCTTACCAGATGGATGTTCAATATATTTCACTAGTCCATCTGGAGAGGACCCCGTGAAAAGTGTTTCGGGAGGGCAGAACCTTTCAGAAGCATATCTGGCAGGTGATTGGACAATCGTTTTGTCAGTCACATTTAACATGGACCAACCAGATAATGTGGTATGCAGGCGCTACTGCGCCTCAGAACTTGACCCGCCTAGTAAAACAAACAACCATCAAAGCATGTCAGAAGTGGCGAAAAGTTTGTAGTGTTGATATTTGTTTTTCATTTCATAAATAAATGCTGTCAAGATCTGAAAAGACTACAAAGTATGTGCAGTCACTTCATGTTGTCGTCTTGCTTGTAGCTGCCACCCCTTCCTGCTTTAATGGACACTGACTGGGCTGCTCACAAATGTTGGAGATTGGAGCTTGGCAAGATGGATCTGCAATATTACAGATACTGAATCAGGCCGATCCAGCTGCTGCACACAGTTATGTGTAAGCACCATAAACAGACAAAAAGCTTCAGGCTTTTGTGCTTTGACATAATGTGTTGGAACATTTAACTGAATTGGATTTGAATTATGCAGTAAAGAGTAATTTCCAGCCTAAAGAGAACAGTCAATGGTCACAGGCCTGTATTCTTTGTTGCTATAAGGCAGTGCTTTCTCTAGCCTTGTATTCAGTGAATAATTCATACAAACAAGAGGGCAGGGATTCTCTGATTCTGGATCAGATTTCACAGACTGATATTGTCTATGGCTGCACTACGCTGATTGTCACATGAGCTCTGTGTGTCTGCTGAATCAGAAATGAAATGAACACCCAGCAGACTTTGCCTTCAAGTTGTCTGAACAGAAGGATGTGATCTTTGTTAAATATTAGTTCTAATAGATGTAAAAGTGGATCTAAATTTGATTTGAAGAAACCTAATAGGCCTTAATCCATGTACCGTCATATTTTAAGCCAAATTTCAGGAGTCTTTAAGAAGGATCTATGACTTGATCTTTCCATGATGAAATGCCAGAGGCTGTTTGTGCTGCATCGCTCCTTCTCCTCCCCCTCTTGTCTTTCAACATTTACATCAACTCCATCTCCCCTGATTGAGCCCATCTACCGTTACCACGAGCGACGGGCCCGTGCTCTTTCTGCTGACTGCTTGTCCTTTCAGACATCCTCTGTGCTCATTCCTCCTGACTGAAAGCGGACACCTCTCTCTCCGGCCCTGTCTCCTCCTCTTGTTATCCTCTTCCTCTATTTTCTCCTCAATTTTCTCAGCGCTCTCCGTCCATCGCACTTTCTCTGAATCAATGCCCTCATCACGAACGCAGGAGAACACACTTTCTCCGTCTCTGTTGGCACTGTGTGGTCACTGTGAAGCAGAGGGGAGTGTGCGTGTTGAGATTACAGCCCAAATATTTTGTTCAGCATACGTTTCTGATTGTTTGTTTTGAGGGAGGTGTTGTTTACAGCACAGGGAGCTTCTGTGTGCAGACAAACACATAAACCCACCTACAAGCACTGCTCAATATCCAACTCTCTCCAACTTCATTCCTTGTCATTTTTCCCTCGTCTTGAAGCAGGACAGCAGCTCCACAGCTCACCGCCACCATCTGCCTCACCTGTCACTATGACAGGACCTGAGTCATGGTCTGCACTGGGTGAGACAGGTGCACTGATATATTATCTCACGGCACTCAGTCGGCTCCAAAATTGGACCATCTTTAAGCTGACTTTGCTGGTTGGTGGGTCTAAAATTCATAATGAATATTTATGCTCCCCAGAGGATGATTTCTGATGTCCTCTGACCTTATCTGTTGTGTCACCATGGATATGTTTTTGAGGACTGCACACAGGAGCATCGCTCGACCTTGACTCTAATTCTGCCCAATGACAAGGAAAAGTGCTGCTGTAAATATATCTTGCACCTAAAAAAATATAAGAGTCATACAAACTGGGGTGCTGGTTTGGTGGAGTGGTAAGCAACCAGACACGACCCATATACGTACTTCTGCTGGTCGCGGTTCAAATCCAGCCTGTGGCAGTTCGCAGAGTGTCCGGCACCTACTTAACCTGACACACCAGACGAATAGTTCCATATATCCGCCACGGAAATATTTCACAAGTCCATGTGGGAAAGAGCCCGTAGAAAATGTTTTCAGGAGAAGAACCTCCAAAAACAACTGCAGCTGGTGATTGGACGATCGTTCTGCCAGTCACACTCATCACAGACCAATCCATATCAAGCCATAGTATGACGTAGCACCCAGACCCTGTTGTTAGCTGTTAGCTTAAAGTATGTTTCAGTCCTTAGACTATCGTCTTACATTAAAGTAAACAGCACATTTGTATCATTTCCCACTTATGTGACATGAACCTCGCCAACGACAATCCCCACCAAGTTCTCGCGGTAAACTTCTGAGGAGAGCATATTTCTCCAGGTATCGCTGAGTAACCATGACTTCTGTACACTAACAGAGCATTTCGGCATTCTCTCCCAGTTTCCCAGCAGTGATCCCCAGTCAGGAGAAGAGAAAAAAACATGGTTTCCTGTAAGAAAAGCTTTGTGATTGATGAAAATGTGATTAAGAAAATTACCATCACATATTAATCACTTTTGGATCCAGCAGTTATCATTAGCCTATGGCTGTGTTGCTGTTTAAACAGAACATTTGGCTAGGACTTCAGGCTTGTATTGATAAAAACTATATGTATAATGAATTTGTTTAACTTATAACTCTGATGCTGGATATTCCATTTATCTGAATATTACCGTACAGCTGTCTATCAGTACTCATCCCATACCTATAGTAAATGGTAGATTGATGATTGATTTGAGCTAGTGTAGCGCTTTTAAAGTCTTTGACTACTCAAAGCACTTTTACACCACAGGCCACATCCACTCATTCACTCTCACATTCACTCTTACATTTACTCACTGATGGTTCTGAGTTTCTGCTCAAGTCCATCAGTATTAGCTAACATATCCACGCCCCATTTACACACCATTGACACAGCAGTGGGAACAAAGTGAGGTTAAGTGTCTTGCCCAAGGACACATCTGACAGCCTGAGCTGGACTGGAACCTTCGACTTTCCAGTGGTGGTTTAGCATACCAGACAAAGTTGCTGACGCTCTAAATATAAGCCACTTGTGATTTAAAATCAGTTATCAGCATATAAAATGAAATTCCTCGCCTTCCAACAGTGTTGTTGGCTTGTCCATTGCTGCTGCTGCACCTGTTGTTGTCTGCTCAGACTTCTAGATTGAATTCTGTCGTGAAGCTGACAGGACAAAAAAATAGTTGGCTGACCAAATGAGTTGACAAAACTTACATCATGCTGCAACAAGTGTCCCTCAGTAAAATGGCAGAAACTGTTTTGAAGGTCCCATCAGTCGAAGAACTATCAGACAGAGAAGACTGACAAATAAGATTAGTATTCGTGATCAGTATTGATTGGCTTCATTTAAAGGCGATTGGTGGTCGGCAATAAGAACCCTGATTAAGAAGCAGTACCATAAACTATGATGCAATACAATATCTTGCAGTTAGACTTGTTTTCACACCTAACCTGTTTTGATTCATACAAACTCAAATACAGTATGCATACTGTAATTACATGTTGTATGTAGTGGCCGGTGTTGGTAAAAAGCTCATATTTCTGTTACATGTGGTTACTTTTTTCGAGTGGTTATATGCTAGTACAACATTTTCACAATCTAAACACCACTGAACCCTTGAAACTCCAAGACATTTTCTTGTATTTTTATTCTGCTTTAATTTTTGGTAATGATATTTTACGCAACCCTTTAAATATAACAAAAAAATCATGATTAATATTGGTTGATTTTATTTAAAGAGGATTGATGGTCAGCAACAAAAACCCTGATTAAGAAACAGTACCATAAATTATGATGCAATTCAACTTTTGTTTTCACACCTGAGCTGTTTTGTTTCATACAAACTCAAGTTCATTTTTACTGTTGGCACAGTCCATTTGGTATGGAACTTTAATGTACCCACTACAGCGTGTGAAGTATATGGATAGTGTATATGTTTAATTATAAATGTGCATTTCCATTTTGCTTTGGTGTCTTCATTCAGATGAAACTATTCTTGTAATTCAGGATACCTGTCTGGTATAGAGATTGATTGACAGTAACTGAATCCTGAACCCATCAAACATCGTCACCCTCATTAATCAGCAGCAGTGACACAATACTAATGATTTTTTTTATGTCAGCCCACAAAACCAGACAAATATTTAGGGATGCACAATATTATCCAAACAATACGTGTCTGCTAATATTTGCCTCAAATGGTGAATATCAGCAGTTATGAACATTTTTGCAGATACATGCAGCCTATATTCAAGCCATAAAAATTTACCATATACATCTCATATATTGGCTGTAATAATGCAAAATCCACAGATGTACCAAAATGATTTTCCTCATCACCACTGAATATCCACTTTTATAAATCAAATGTCATGTTTATGGAGGAATAAAATATTTGTGTTGCTTTGCATCTTTTTTTTTTTAGCATAAATGGACTATCACCATGAAAAGACAAGGTCAGCCTTAGTTAAATGGTGGCTGTGTGCTCTCAACAAAATATATCCGTATTGATACTAGTATCAACCATAATTAGTATGGAAATATCAGCATATCAGATATCTGCAAAAGTTATAATATGAATCCTTACAAAGTATTGTGTCCAAGCTGTAGTACCACTGGAACCAGAACCTAAGACAAGCTAGGCCACATCTTTTATCTCTACTGCCTGGATGTAAACAAGCATGCCATAGGAGCAGCCTAGTTGGCTGCTTTATTAAAAAATATATTTATTTGTTTATTTATGTTATCTCAAAATGACTGTAGAAATGTATGTTGCTGTGTCACGTTGGTCTAGCAAACAGACAAAACTACAAGGGGTGTACTAAGATATTGCATTATTTTGTGGTAGGATACTATGTTAGAATTTTAAAGTGCTGTAAAAAATATTTCATTTATTTTTAATATATTAATTAAGGCTTTTTTATTTTTAAAATTCAGCCACTTGGATGCACAGTGTATTCAGCCATTAACTCTTCAGCTCTTTTCACACTATGACTCTCCCTCATCCTAGAGTGAAAAAAATATGGGTGCACAAGTCTTGGGTTCACAGCTCCTTCATATGATGTTTAGAAGAATACCTTCGACTAGCACCAGCAGCATGCAGAGCTGATGTGTGGACTTCTTTGACAATTTAGAAAAAGACCTTCACTAGAGCCAAGTTAAATACTTGACACAAAGAATCTACAAGCACATGACACCAAACAGACGACAAACGAAACAGCAGTAGCTTTTAGCTTGAAAGCTGTCGGCTAATGTGAAATGAGTGGATGCTTTTTGAAGGATTAGGAAAGGCTTTTGCATTAAAGTTTACTCAGACCCTGAACTGTGCAACTAAAATAAAACTGCCAATGTGTTATTCTGTTTACAAATACCTTTCCCCTCTGTGTTATGGAGATTGACCTCTTATGTGTTGTGACAGCCCTAAAAACGACCCTACTTGCCCTCAGCTTTAAGTCTTTGTGTGTTTTAGGTTGACTGAATGTTTTTCAGGTAATGTCCATTGTATTGGATTCAGAATATCTTCTCAGAAATCGATGTGAAATGTCATTGAGGGGATACTCCTTTTTGCATACAGTCCATTGCTTGATAGAGTTTTGATGAACTCTCTCCGCTGTTTTCTATAGAATAAAAACAATGCTCCGCTTGCAGACAAGTCAGTCCATCCAGCGTTTCATAACCATGAAATTTACTGGGCACAGTCAAGCTCCCCAAAGGATAAATTGTGTTTATTGTGGACACTCCATGACCTTCCCTCATCCTTTACCCACAAGCTGTTAAATAATCTAACAAGCTTATTACCATGAAATGTTCCGAGCACAGTCACGCTCCCTGGGAGACTTTTGATTTGAATGACCCCGTGATCTTTTCTTCAGTAGGACCTCAGGACTTACTTTATCTTAGCACTGTTTCTGCTCTGAGAACATCACCAGTCTCTGCTGTGCTTTAAAGTGGGTTGAAGTAAATGTCTGAGCCTTGAGGGTTTGCTGGAAGGATGGGAAAAAGTTTTACTTTGCATGATTATTTAATTGCCAGTCAAGACCTGATTTATGTAAGTACAGTCGGAGCAGGAAGTCTGCAGGGTCCCTTTAGCATGCAGATACTGAACTTTGTCTCATCCTTTATCTTAATGCGATTTAAATGTAATTTAGTGGCATCTTTTTTTGGTTTGTGGGTTTTTGTCTCTGTTGTTTTAGGTGTTCAGTCAGTCTTTTGTAACTTTTCTTTGTGTGTTTGTGTTGTTTTGTGTTGGACTTAAGTATTAACAATGACTGAGTAGCTGTAGCAACAGAAATTGCATGGAGATAGTTTTCAAATGGTTCATCTCTCCAAATGTTAATGTTCCGGCCTTTGTCAGCCACAGGGCCAGAACAGAAGGTACAAGGCTCATTGCTCAACCGTAGTTGTGCCAGGATCATTTAGGAGCCAATGGTTGTCAGTTGATATCTATTAAAATATATGACTGAGGGCACCAACAGCCTATTGGTTTTGTCTGTGCATCCAGTGCACAAATTATGCCCTTGTGTATGAGGCCTGGGTTCAGTTCTACCCTGGGACCTCTTTACCGCATGTCATTGTATCGGTTGATGTATGGTCTGAGACTGACTGCCTTTTTATTCTATTTGGAGTGTTATTGGTATTGAATAGGCTATACTTTTTCCAATTTGCTTGTAACTGTATTATTATACATTAATCAAACATGTGAAAAATGAATCATCATGGTGTGTTACATTGCTCACAAACCTGAAGGGGGGCATCCCAACAGCAAATGTGCAGCTATAGCTTCAGCTTTACCTAACACCAAATTCTTTAACAAAGAAGAACAGTTAAATAGTAGTGACAGGCAGCTTTTGGACAGTTTATTTCTTGAAGTCTTATTGTCCTCTTAACTCAAGTTAATTTGTGTTCATGATAATATGCATGATCATTTAATTATCAGGCAAAGACAACTGGTTATTAATGAGAGCTACAAACAGGGTTCTTGTGGATCCAGAAAATGTCTTACATGTGACTTATTAGATTTAAGCCCATATAAACTGTTGAAACATGTTATTTTAACTTGTGACAGGTGTTACATTTTGAGGAAAGCCACTTTTTTCAGCACCTCTGGACACATGCTCCCCACTGGGCTTGCTACCCAGAGCCAATGGGCTTAAAGTATTGAAGTAACAGTGGGAAGATGTCACAGTAGTAGGTATTCAGGAGGCTGGGGGGAATCAACCGCTGCTGCCGCTGTGCACAGAAAGAGAGCAAAAAGTCCTGATGCTGCAAAATATCTTATCTTCTGTTTGAAAGTGTTTTATCATGTGGGGGAGCCATTATAACTCACTAAAGGGCATATAAAACCAAAAAGGATCATTTGATTTCATTTGAGACTTGTCCCAACTCCACTTCTTTATCTGAGGTTGAGGATAGTGGTGAAAAAAATGTATCATGCTTTTTTTTTTTTTCATGGCTGTATCAAGATCTCTATTTTATCACAATTCTTTTGTTCTCATAGATACAGTGTTAATTTTGACAGCACTTTTTAATTTAGTTTTAGTTATAGTCATTTGCCTAAGATATCTTAGTTTCAGTCTTAATTTTGTCATCTAAATTGTTTTAGTTTTAGTCTAGTTTTAGTTGATTAAATTTCACAACATTTCAGTTGATTAAATCTACTGTAAATTTAGTCGACTAAAATATGAAGTGTAAAGTGTAAGGCATTTTTATGTTTTCTTAATTTCTGAAGTCATGTTTTACACTTGGATAAAATGAAACATCTAATAACCCTTTACTGAATGTTTGTAAAGTTTGAATGTATAAATGAACAGAAACAAATTAAACTTTTGTGTTAAATGCAGTCACCTTTATTTAGGCTACCTGGCAGAGCATCTCAGTTACAATACCAGAACTGACAACAAACAGTGAACCTGCTCTACATGAAAATATCAATTCATAAAGAGAGTAGCTTGGATTGGATCACTCCCCAACTTATCCCACCACCATGAAGCTAAGGCAGTTGTGATTGGATGTTCCTCTTAACTCATCCAACCTTTCCACACAACCAAAGTAGCTGTGATTGGATGTATTCCCAACTTGTTCCTACTTTCTACATGACGAAATTAGGTCTGATTGGATTAAGTCTCTGTCAAACATTTTTGTCTAGTTTTTATTTGTTGACAAAAATGTCAGTTAATTTAGTTTTAGTTTTTGTTCATGTGCACTTGTTTTTTTTTAGTTATAGTCTAGTTTTTGTCGGGGGGAAAAAGTCATTGACGAAACTATGATGAAAATAATTAGTCAACAGAATTAACACAGCATAGATAAAACATACTTAGGTGTTTTTGGCACTCTCTGACTGTTCAGAGAGTGTCTGCCTCTTCATGTCTGCTGGGTTATCATCACACATTTAAATTTTTGTTGAGCAGATTGTGCAAATAGGGTGCAACAGGAAGGAGATTGCTGGTATGTACCCTGTGTCAGTCAGGGCCTTTCTGTATGTTTGCTTGTTCTCCTTGTGGATGCAGGAGTTCTTTACGGGCACTCTGGCTTTCTCCCACAGACCAAAAACATGCTCACTGGGTTAATTGGTGACTTGGTAATCCCCCTTAGGTGTGGGTGTGAGTGTGAATGGTTGTGGCCCCGCGATCAGCTGGCGACCAGTCCAGGGTGTACCCTGCCTCTCACTTAATATTCATTGGAATAGGCTCCAGCCCCCTATGACCCCAAACAGTATAAACAGAATAGATTATGGATGGATGGAGAAAATATTTTGTAAATAAATATTTTTGCATCCTGTTGGTATGGAAACATCAGGACTAAGGGTTAATTCCAATTGTACCCCTTAGCCCTCGTCGTACCCCTTAGCCCTTGGTTTTGCGTGTTCACGTCTAGTAAAGGGGTGTCCCAATTCTCCGTGAGGTTAACGGGAAGGGCTAGGAAGACAAACCAGGGCCTCACTTGAAAGGAAGGGGTATGAGAAATTTCCCATCATACACCGCTTCCTTTGGAGACTGAAGGAAGTGCATAATTCTAAGTAATTATTAAATTATTAAGTAAATATTAATCATGTTTTGATTTGTTGGTTGGTCTGGGTGATGACGTAGCGGGAATCGAGCTGCATCTCGTTTCTTAGGGGCGTGTTTTCACCCCTTCCTCTTGGCCTCTGGACCAACAGGAAGGGGTAGACAAAGGGGTAAGACGAAGGGGGAGGGCTAAGGGGTACAACTGGGATTGACCCTTAATCCTATATTTCAGTTTGATTTTCAGTGTGACTCCCACTCTGCTGTTAGGCACAGGGGTAGCATAGAAATACAGCAGGTAGAATGAGTCCCATGAACGATCAATCTCTCTACTTTGGCAGATTGCTTAAACCTCCTACTTCATAACTATTTAAGATAGTCATATCGCACACTACTAGTTGAGCATAAATTAATCTGTTGAAAAAATGGAAACACCTACCTCATAGTAACAAAGCTCTACCAGACAAATGTAACTAAAGCTCACTATCTGTGGTCTTCCCTTCACCTAAACCCATTTGCGAAAAAGAAAACAGCGACAGATTGACCCACTGTGCCAACACATACTTATACAAGTCAACACAAACACCAACACACTGAGTGACCGAGTGAGAAATCACATAGGTCAATTACATGTCCTGTTGTCAAAACATAAATCATGACTGGGTGTAGAAGATGAATCATGACATGTGCATCATCTGCCTCCACACTCATGCACAAACTTACACACAGGCTCAGCCGTGTTAGTCAGTATACAGTGGTCTGATGGCTGGTATGGTAATGAAAAAGGAACACAGCCTGTAGCCATTTTACTCCTCTGAGATCTAGTGTAATGTCCTGCCGGCTGCAGTTACTGGAAACAGGAGCATCCCTGGCATGATTGTTCTCTCCCTCTCTTCTTCTCTTTGTAGTTTCCCTGTATGTCTGCCTTTTTAGTGTGTCTTCTCCTGTCCTTTCTCTCCTTCTTTGGGCCCCTGGAGCTAAAATATATTTAGAAAAAATGTATCTTGCATTCTGTTTTTTCCTCTGGTGATATCTGGTTGGATATACAGGACTTACTTCAGATAAAAACTGGATCTTTTCATGCCCATTAATTAAAACTTTCATGGAAAAAACAAACCTTCATTATTTTGATCTGCAACTCTTGATAAAATTCTAAGCACTTTGAGAGCGCAGACCTCTGCCTAGCAGCTCAGCTACGGCAGTGGCTTTTCCGCTCCACATGGACAGCCGAGTCTCCGCTCATGTCTGTCCATGTGCATTCTAGTCACAAAATCGGAAGAAACGTGCCGATCTACCAGGCTATTGTTCGCCGTTGTGTTAGCAGATGTCCTCCGCTGGCATTACAAGGGAAGCTGGGAAATGTAGTGAGATAGGCTTGAAAAACGTTGACATTACTTTGCAAATAAACTACAATTCCCATAACGACATAACTGAATCGGATTTGCCATTATAAAGTTTAATGTTTTTTTGTGATGTCAATCTGAATCTGATCAGCACCAAAATGTGATGGCTTCTTCCTTAGACCAAATCACACCTCTGGTAAAATTTTCATCCAATTTAAATCCATTCAGTAGTTTTTGCGTAATCTTGCTAACAGACAAACAAACAGACAGACCCTGGCGAAAACACAACCTCCTCGGCGCAGGTGATAAGGTGACCCTAAAATTAAGTGTTACTGAGACTTTTTTAGTAAATTGGTTGAGAAAACAAGAAAATTAGTGGTTTAATTTTTCACAAAACAGCACGAACTGGGGCAGCAGTCCCTGCTTTCATTCATGACTGAAAACCCAAGTCCTACAATGTGACTGTCAAACATGTGTACATCAGTATTACAATTGTAATACAGTGTATCCCTCTGCTCTTTCTTTTTCTCTCTCTCTGTGCCGCCCTTGTCCCCTGTGTTTCGGCTTGTTTGTCAGATGATGTATGGCAGGTGTAGCAGCAGTGTGGCGTTAGTTGGACCGTTGAGGATACTAAAACTCCCTCTTTCCTCCTCGTCTTTCGTTTTCTCTCTCAAACACACACAGGACGATCCTTAGACTCCATGTTTGCCTGTGTAGCAGTGGATGTAGCAGTATTTGAGGTCTGTAGCTGGGATCAAGCTGTGGCGTTATTGAATAATCCACTGACCCGGCCATCGATCTTTACATCTCTCTTTTTTTCCACTTCTCCCCCTCGGCGGGGCCGCAGTATCAGTCATCTTTTAGAAAGCAGCCCTGCTCGCAGTGTTCTCACTGTCACCATGATAAACTACTTTTTACCAAACAGGGAGCAAGAAAAAGTTTGGCCCATGATAATATGAATTTATGGATCAATGGCATCAAGTGGACTGGAGCAGATGGAGTTGGCTTATTTAAAGTTTTGAACTGAATCACTGATATATTGTCTTTGTTTCTATTCCAGGGACTTGGCTGTGATCGTGGCTTCCATCGCATACAACACGTGGTTCACCAAGCTCTACTGCAAAGACATGAGAATAGTAACTATCTGCTTTATCTTTTACTTTTTTTGCTTTCTTAATGTAAGTTACATCTATTTGTGGGATAATATATCAAACTTTGAAGAGTTGCCAAACCCCCTGACCTCCCTTTGCAGAGAATACTCTATGTAATAGGAATATTGTATTGCTGATCAGTTAGTTAAATTTTAACTTTGTAGTTCACAGTTTTAAAATTCACATGTAGTCTAAGAAGTACCTTGAGTGACTACCCTCTACAGTTTGAAGCCTAGCTACTGCAATTGAATGTTATTGATAGCTAATGTCCAGGCTAATGTCATGTGGTGCTGACCATGTGACACCAACTTTTCCCATGATTGCTCAGCAATAGCAGAAGCAAACAGACAAAAGTTGCTGGCAGCAGTGGGCTCAACCAGTCAGAGAAATTGCTGTGCACTCTGTGATTATGGGCAGTGTAGTTTGTTTGACTAAAATAAATAAATTGTGTGCTTTTAAAATTATATTAATGAAATACTAGCTTGTGTTTTCCTCAAGTCGCTAAACACTCACCAGCCATTTCATTGGGCACACCTTGCTAATACCAGCTTGGGCCCCTGTTTGTGTGCAGAAGTGCCTGAATCCATGGCATGGATTCAAGCTGTAGCTTAACAGCATGTCTTTTTTAAGTTAAGAACAAAGAGCAACACCGAAACAATTTTTTTCAGTGGTCAAGATAATTTTGTCCCTCCTCAATTTAATTTATGATCTATCTCGCCTTGGCAGCAGCACCTGCCTACCAATGGATGCAACAAGCTGTTGGTATTTTGACAACAAATTGTAGGGCTGAAAAATGTACTGTTTTTGGATCCAATTGCAATTTCAGACAACGCAATCATGTGATCACTAAAGCTGCAATTGTTTGCAGCACTCCTGACTGACCCAGGATCTGTTCTGTCAACTATTTTACACATACTATTTTACAAATTTGCAAGCAATTTTCATTTAAGAATGACTCGCAAATGAACGGTTTACTCACAACTGCGAATTGGTTCTCATTGTTCACTTAAAAGAGCAGTTCAAAAGAGTCGACTCGTTCGCGAACGTCACATCTTCACCACGGAAGTGCTGGTAAGCAGGTCAACAACACAAAGCCTCTGTTTAGCAGTAGAAGTTGGAGTAGCCCTTAAATAATGAAAACAGATCATTTATCATCAATATTAGATGATGAATAATGTGTTTTGTGCTTTTGATCATTGATTTCCTTCCTGCTGTCTATACTGTAAACATAGTGAATATTGCACTGAAGCTGGGTTTTAAGAAAATTGTGAATCAAATTGAAATCGCCATATCTACCAGAATAATCGCAATTACATCTTTTCCTAAAATTGTTCAGCCCCATCAAATCGTTTTTCTTGTACAGAAAAAAAATAAATCTATCAATATATTCACATTCAGATATGTGTTGTGTATTACCACCCAGTCAGAAGTATCTAGGTTTGATGCTTGGGCCATATTTCCCAGCCCTGTCTTTAGGCTTATAATGAGTTTACTTTCTTATCCTAAAGTTTCACAGACAACAGTTCAGCTGCCTGTCAAGAGTCCCTCTCATCATTTACCTGAGACTCCTGGGAGTCCTTAATTTTCTATAAGCCAGCTGGAAGTAATTTTTCATTTATCTGAATCATATATCATGGCCATAAAGACTCAGCTGAATGTCATTTAGTCTCATGAGAGAACATACCAAATAAAATCAAGTCAGGAAAACAAGCCTGAGAGAGGACACAGTGTTAGGTTACTGTCAGTGCAGTTTTATAAAGCCTTTTTAGACGATGTGAATCATCATCAATCATGAAATATTTATCATATACATTAGAGTAAGTGGTATCCATTTAAAGTGAACTACATGAAACCATCCATTCAAAAAGTTTAACAAATCAATATTTTAAAGAGATGAATACCAAAAACTGTATCTGTTGTCAAAACTTTTAAAACGTGGTTTATATGATAAAGTTTTTCTTTGGATTGCCCAGCAAAACATGTCCTCACTTCCCAGGAGTCAATTAAACTCTTGACAAAAATTTCTGTCTTCATAACACATTTAAAACTTTCTCCTTAAAATCCTATAATTATTTGATCCATCTATGAAAGACAATTTTTTAGAGGATTCACAAAAGATTTGACCCCAACTGCTTTGAGATCCAACTTTTTTTAAGTATATTTTTAGGCTTTTTGGGCCTTTATTGATAGAGAGACACAGTGCATAGACTTGTGAAAGGGGATAAGATCAAGCACAGGAGGATATTCTGAGGCTCAGGCTGGGTTCGAACCCGTGCCAGCAGAGGCATACATGGGGTGTGCCTTGTTGCTCACCACTCCGCCAAACCAGCAGCCTGTGAGCCATCTCTTTAAATGCTATACTGGGACTTCTTTGCTCAGAACTGAACTCTGGGGTATGTCCAAAGGTAAGTTATATATTGCTCTGGTACCTGGAGAGGATGCATCATACGGGCAAGCTCTCTGTTACCAAGTGGGAATCTTCTCTCTCTCAGTGTGCAAGTAAATGTGCAAGAAAAACACCAACCATGTCAGAAGTTAAATTTTTGCCTGGGAACAGCTGATTGGGCAGTAATCCATTGTTTTGTCTTCATGCACACTGCATGACAGACAATTGTCAGTCAGGCTGAAATTTGGACTTAGATAAAAACCACTTGTTGAGGTGGAATTGCCTTCAAATTGCATTGTGCACATCCGACTGTAATTTTAGTATCATCTTGTTGTGATTACAGTAATGTTAGATCCCAATGTTGCTATTAACAGTGATTGGTTAAACACAGAACACATGCCTGTTTTACAGCACTTTGGCCATCACTTGTTTGTTACCTCTGCCAAGGAGGTTATGTTTTTGCCGGCGTTTATCTGTCTGTCTGTCTGTCTGTTTGTTTGTTTGTTTGCGTTCAAAATAACTTGAAAAGTTCTGAACAGATTTGGATGAAATTTTCAGGAATTGTCAGAAATGGGATATGGAAGAACTGATTAAATTTTGGGGGTGATCCGGATCACCGTGTGGATCCAGGAATTTTTTAAAGGATTCTTTAACATTGCCAGATAGGACCATTTTTGCCAAAGTGGACCAAAGCTGCTTGGCTGAGGTCTGCACTCTCTGAGTACTTTTCTAGTTTTTAGATGTGATTTAGAAATAAACCGGACTTAATTTGACTTGACTACATTTAAAGTAAAGAATGGTTCACCAAATTTTGAGCTGGAAGACTGTATTTATGAGGCACAGCATATAAACCTAAAGCAGAAAGAGTCACTTTCATACTTGACTGCTGCCATAGATCTGTTACAAAAGTGTAAAGCCTGCAGTCCATTAACCTTTATCCTTCAGTGATCTGATTTACACTCTCACTCTGTCAAACTATGTGAGATGATTTGAGCTTTGTGACATGGAGGGTCATCCTGCTGGAGGTAGCCAATAATGGATGGGTACATTGTGGCCATAAAGGGATGGAGATGAACAACTACAATACTCAGGCAGGCTGTGGTATTTAATCAATGCTCAATTGATACTAAGGGGCTTAAAGTGTGCCAAGAAAATATCCTCCACACCATAACAAGACCTCAACCAGCCTGAGCTGTTGATTAGAGGCAGGATGGATTCATGCTTTCCTGTTTACTCAAAATTCTGACCCTGCAATCTGAATGTCTCTGCAAAAACGTAGACTCATCAGATCACGCAGCATTTTTCCAGTTGTCTAGTGTTTAATTTTGGTGAGCCTGTGCATTTTGTAGCCTCAGTTTCCTGAGGCAACAAAGGAAACATTAAACAGCACAAACAAAACAGAAAGCCTAAGGTACAAACTTGCATTTCTAAGAAGAGTACATAATCACATCCTTTTTTAAGTGTTTTTCGGAAAGGAATATAGATAATAACTAGCTAACAAGGTCCTTGTTTTCTCATATTGCACTTAATTACTAAAAATCAACAGTTAAGCAAGTCACTGAATATTGATGCTCCCTGTAAGTCTTTCACTTCAAATTATTTCTGACATGTTAACACAAGCCAACATTACATTCATACAGCACACATGCATACATACATACATACAAACTAGGGATGCACAATATTTATCGTATAATATCGGGCGATTTGGGGGAAAATGACGTCATTTTTTCGGCCCGATATGTACATTTTATCCGATAAAAAGGTCTGATAAATTAATGAAATTAGGGAAATTGTTTGCAGGCCGCATAACCCAAAAACAAGCCAAGTCGCGCTGGTTACGTCATCTATCGCGCCTTACTAGAAGGACCCAAGCCTCCCCCTGTCTCTCTGCCAGACCAAAAGTGAACATGGCTTCCCCAGTGTGGCTGTTTTTCTCAGAAGAAAACAACAGCATTGCTGTTTGCACAACCTGTTCGGCAAGAATTCTGAGAGGAGAAAAGAGGACTTCAAGGTTTAACACAACAAAAGTCGCCATCGCGGCGAAGTGGTATTGAAAGAAGATGAAGCAGCCGCGGTAGCAGCTAGCGTGTTAAGGCTAAAAACAACAGCACTGAGTGTGGATGTCCCATTAACAGGCGTTTGAAAACTGTAAAAACTTTTTAAGAGACAGTGAAAAGGCTAAAGCCCTTAACGACAAAGTGATGGAGTTCATAGCACTGGACCAACCCTTTTCTGTCATGGAAAGCCCGGGTTTTCACAAGTTAATAGCACATTTGGAGCCATGTTACACCCTCCCAAGCTGTCGCTTCTTCTTGGATGTATCCCTCCATGCCCTCTAAGGTATCTTTGCCTCACATCCATAACTTGATAACATAACACAAAACAAGAACGGACTACTCACAAGTTTTACCACAGACATACGGACATCTGACGTTAGTCCGGTCAGCATTCTAAGCTTAACAGCTCAGTGGTTGGATCAAGATTTCAACATGCAAAAAGATTATATTAAATGTGAAAATATGAACTTATCGGTTATCGGTATCAGCAAGAAGCAGGAAATTATCGGTTATAGGTATCGGTTGAAATTTTTCATATTGTGCATCACCAATACATACATGTACATGCACGCACATACAGGCAATTATGAATAAAGAAATAATTAAAAATAAAATAAAATAATTATAATAACCAAATAAAAATGACCAAATAAAGCAAGGATCATGTTCATCACTTCATGCATTTAGCAAAATCATAAACTAGCCTTCAGCCCTACCTATGTAGAAAAACGTCTAGGGTAACCAATCTACAGCAGCCCTTTTCCCTTTCGTGTTTTATTCCACATTGGAAGTTCTGTGAACTAGTCATGTTCTCTTTGTGGATCCTCTAGACACAGATTTTGTGTTGTTTCCTCGTGTGTCTTCAGGGGTCGGAGGTGGTGGACCAGGTTCTGCACACAGTCAGCAAGTCCAACAGTCTGGAGGAGCTCACTCTGGAGAACGCAGGACTCAAATCGTAGGTTTCCTCTGTCACCTACCCTGTCAGACACATCACTTTGTTTAATTGAATTCCCTCACCTATTCTTTTCCTCACACCTTCACCCCTCACTCACCTCCACCTCTCATCTTTTGTTCATTCCCCTCTCTCTCTCCCCTCTCTATGCCCCATGCCCTGCTCCCTGTCTTCTCACTTCGATCTCTTCCACCTCACCTCTTCACCCCAGCTCATTTCACCTCTCCCCTCCTCCACTCTCCTGACCTTTCCGGCGCTGTCTCTCCTCCTTTTTCCTCCCTCCCTCACCTCGCTTAATCTCTGCCCTTTCATCCAATAAAGCCCCCTGCTGTCTGCCTCTGGCGGGTCTGGTCTTTCTCCCCTGGATCATGAGTCAGATTTTGGGTTTCACCTGCCAAGACGTTTCACCTTCCATGCATGGGTAGTGTCATTAGGAAAAGCAGTCTCCCCTTTTAGTACTAATTGAGATGAATTAGCTGCCTCAGGGCCAGATGATTTTTCTGCCGCATGATGATGAAGCTAACAAGTTTTCATACTCTCCCTGGGTTAAATCACGTTGAATGCAGAGGGCGATTTGTTTTAGAGACTCCCCACAAGCTCTGCACCAAGGCTGACAGTGATGTAAAAAGGAGGAAAAGCTAGAACATCTGTAATGTGGAAGTATGCTCTTTGCAAAGTATGAGTGTTAAAAAACAATTTGTGACCTAAAAGATTAAAATCTTCTTTGATGATTGGATGAAAACACTTGAAGGAATTTGTAGAGAGCTCAGTACTGCAAGAGAAAGTGGTGATACAGTGTAAGGAATGAGAATAAGCAGCAAAGATTTATTTACCATAATTTCTTGATTTTAACACGCACTTTTTGGGTACAAGCAAAATACTTAAAATATTTCATCTCGCTAACATCGTGTTTGCAACTGATCTGATACAAAAAGCGAAATATTCTCTTTTTCTGCAAAACATTCCTGACAAACTTGCGTAACTCTTATTAAACTGACTGTTAAACTGTTCTAATCAAATATTTCGGGTCTTAAGTAGTTTAACTTTGTATAATCATCGTTTAATTCTCAAGTGTTACTACTTGCTGGCAAACACAGAGTGCTGCTATCTTGTGAGCAAGGGGACGCAAAATAGCTGCTCTCTGATTGGTCAGTACACTACGACTGAGCGTGCTCGGGCAGAAATCGAGTAATTGCGTATACGTGAAGACAAAGGTGTTTCCACATCCGTTTGAGAGAGAAAATCATGTGTGATATTTGTTGTGAAAATACTGAAATTTCATTGATTAAACCTTTGAATAAAGGTAATTTTTTAAATGTCTGAGAGAGTAAGGTTTGGGCAAAATTTGGGTGCGTGTTATATTTGAGTGTTTTTTCAGGCAGAAATCATGAAAATATGGGGTGCATGTCATAATGGAGAGCGTGTTACAATCGAGAAAATACGGTGTTTTTATTTAACCTTTGTTTTACCAGGAATGTTCCCATTGAGATACAAAGATCACTTTTGAAAGGGAGTCCTACTTAAGACAGCAGCACACAAGGTTCACATGAATAACAAACTATAGAGTATAACACAAAAGTTTAGTCACACATCAAATCAGCATTCGGACCTAAAACAAGTGCATACACTGGTTAGATGACCCTTAATGATGTTTTTAAAATCATCTAAACTAATACAGCGCTCTAGTTTAGGGTGTTTCTGTAAGTTAGACCAAGATGATAGAATAAAGTCACTAAAAGCTATTTTTTTGAAGACAGAGCGAATTCGAGGAACAACAAACATGATGAATCCATGAGACTGAAGGCCACAGCTATTGAAAGTCTTTGGTGTTAATAAAGCAGGGTACACACAAAAGGATTTTCTAAATCTGAAGACATTTTGTATCTGTTAGAGACCCCACATATGAAAATAAAAAGTGAGGCACAGTTTTGATCATGTGTGGTGTGCTCTGATAATGTCAACACAACATCAAACGTGATCTAACAAAAACAAAGAACGGCACTGCTGATCTCTTGCCAACTCTTGGTTGTGGTACGATTTGGCGGAGACGTTGAACAGGCATTCTCGGGCTTCCCACAGCTCCACGAGCTGATCCTCCATTTCTGAGGTCCACTGAACTTTATGCTTCAGGTCAGCCATGCTTGTTTTTATTTACGCCTGCTTCCTTGTTCCTCAGTCAGCTCGCTTCTTGATTGGCTACATTTCTGTTCCACGTCACAATTCATGGAGTCATGACTCTGGAGTCGTCGGCTTTCCCAGCACACATGAACAAGTTGATGATTGAACAAGTTAAATATTTACAATTGTTGGCCCTGACCCATTTCAGAGCCGATTACTGGGACAAATTCACTCTTAACACACCTCAGACCACAGGATAATCTTATACGATAATCTTATAAAACAAGATAATCTGGGGTTTGGTCTGGAAGGGGGAAAGTCGGGACAAAAACAGCCAGATAAACTTTATGTGTGTACTCTAAAGAACATAAATAAGAGGACAGTTGATGAAGTCTGGCCCTATAGAGGAAGACGTACCAATGTTCCATCCTTCTGTTGTATAAATAGGACCACAATGATGTGTGCAGAAACCCAGATGAGAAACAAAAAAGAAAGCAGCATGGTACACAGAGTCCAATATTATCAGTGAGGATTGTGAGGCATGCATGGAAAAAATGTCACTATAATAAGTCGCAGACATAAAAGTAGCTTGAGTCAATCTCTTCCTTACTACAAAAGAAAAATAGCATTTGCCCTGATAGATGAAACCCAATTTCACTCCCATTTTTTTTGTCAGATACTCAATGAAAGCATGAAATCATGGTTTCATACGTTTAAACACATTCAATCAAATCTTATTATTTGAGCTCAAAATCTTAATGTCATCATGAACTTGTGACTTGGACCTTCAGAAGCACATCGTGTTAGTTTTGTTGGCATTTAATACAAGTTTTAGTGAACAGAGGTTTCTCTAATCATTAAAAGCTGCTTGCAATGTGTTTGTTGCACCTTCAAAAGAAGATGGAGAAGTACATGAAATCATATCATCGGCATAAAACTGAATTTTGCATCAGTAACATTTCTGCATATGAATCATTGATATAAATGTTAAATAAAATAGTACCCAGGATGGATCCTTTTGAATATTTTAAGAGACAGAGGATAGATTGTCAACTTTAACACATTGCTTTCTGCAATTTAAATACTTTCTGAGCTACATCAGTGTTTTGAAATCAGCCAGGTTCTGTAATAGAATTGAGTGGTCTACAATTTCTAAGAGAAGTGCAACACAGTGTTCTTTACAATATCATTATGAAATTTTGTTATTATAGTGACTGTGCTGTGTTCTTTCCTGAAGCCAGACTGAAAATCACTTAGGATGCCATACTGTGTTAAAAAATTCTAAGTAACATCTAAGCACTTCCAGCACCTTAGTTAGAACACAGAGCTTAGGTATTAACTCATTACTTGAGTTTGATGGGTCCCCAGCTTGTAATATTGGTGCGACAAAAGTTGCCTTCCAGACCCCAGGTGTTGTACCATTTTCTAATGTTGGATTGTACATATCAGTCAAAGGTCTTAAAATGACCTCTGCAGACAGTTTCAGAAAGAATGACTGTGGATCATAAGAGCCAGCGGATGTCTTGGTGTCTAGAGGCATGCACTCCTCACTACTAAAAGAGTTTTTAGAGCGATTTAAGATCAGTATAGTTATCAAATAGCAAACAAGATGAAACAAAATAATCATTGAGGCATTTAAGCACATTTTTTTTTATCAGAAGTTGTTTCATTTTCCTTTATTGTCTTCCGAAACATAGAAGGATCATTCATACTGGCATTCATTTGTGCAAGATATAATTCAGATTTTGCTTTAGGTATCAACAATATACTTTTATTTACAAAATGTCTGTCCGATCTGATTGGGATTTAGATGCCCTTGCAGTTTCCCATGCAGGATTTGGCTGGAGAATAATAATATAATATAATAATAATATAATATAGACTTAATATAATAATAAGTCTAATATAATAATAAGAATAATAAGTCTGTGTGAAAACCAAGGACTTTCACGGCCTTTCACCTTGAATTCTGTAAAAGGGTCTGGCTTGTTCAAGGATTTATGTACTTTTGAATGTCAGTGACAAATACTTGAACTCAGTGAAAATATTGTTTCAGATATATTAATTCACACGCAGCACAGACAAAGAGGGAAGAGCTTTTACTGTTTTATTCAACCATACATACAAACCATCCATTCATCAGTTTTTACATATATTTGCAAACCTTTCCATCCATCTATCCATCCATCGCTCCATTCATCCATCAAGAAAAACATACATATACCCACTCATCCATCATTCAGTTAATCCATTAATCCATCCATCTGTTAACAAACATATGTATTCATTTACCAAAATATCCATCCCTCTGTCTCTCTATCAATCTATCAGTCCATTGTTATGCTCATTTGTTCATCAGCCACCTGTTCCTTCATCCATCCATCCATTCTTCTTTTGACCTAATTATCCATCCATTCAACCAGCCATCAGACCATATATCCACACATTGTTTTGCACATTTCTCTATCTTCCATCTGCCCATCTGTCCATTTTGAGTAATAATTCATCCGTCCAACCATCCTGCCATTTTCATATCCAGTTATCCATCCATCCATTTATCAATCACACATTTTTCCCACACACCCCTCTTTGGATTCATTCATCAATTCATCCAATATCCATTCATTCATTCATCAAGGAAAGCGTCTGACCAAACATCTTTGCCCATTTTTATCCACCTATCAATCAATTTTTCTATCCCTCCCTGTCCAGCCCTCCATCTATTCATTCATATATTTAAATGTAAATCAAGTTATCTATCCATCCATTCCTCCATTTTGTCTGTGTACCCATCAATTAATCCATCCATCCATCCCTCCATCCATCTATCCATCCATTCGTCCGTCCATCCAACAACCATACAACAATGTATCTGTTTAACACCCATTTTATCCAATTTATCATTTCAACTTCTCATTCATCTATTTAACAATATATTGGTCCATCAATCGATGAATTTTTTCACCCATCCGATTATCCATCCATCCATCCAATGTTATGCCCATTTATCCATCCTACTAGCCATCCTATTCTTCCATCAGTTCATCTAGCCATCAAACTAATTATTCAGTTATCACCCTTTCATTTTCGTTTACATCCATCCATGCGACCATCTACACATCCATCAATATTTACGAAAACATGGACATACTCGCACATAAATACACACACACACATCTTTGTTATTCTCATGTATGATCTATTATTTAATCTTTTCGTCCATCTTGACCAATACATACTGTGTATACTGACTTACCCAGCCATCCATCTTTCCATATATCCATTGATCCCTTCATCCATCTATCCATCCATCTTCCTATTCAGTTTTATACTAACAAGGTTATTTTATCTTTACTCCAAAGTATTTCAATCTATGCAGCATTCAAACTTTTTTTTTTGTTTCCACCAAGGGATTTCTCAGGAACTTTCAATTTTTCTTTTTTTCTTTTTTTTTTAAGAACAACTTTGAAATCCTCTGTATTAGACTTCTTTCAGCTGGTGTCTCAAAGTATAGTTTTAATTCCCAGTTCAGCCTTTTCTCAGTGTCTCTCAGGATAGGTGAAATCGTTGTGCTCTCAGAATTTAATCAAGTTGTTCTGAAAAAATCTTTATCCTTTACATGCTTCTTTTATCACCTAAATGTTCTTCAGCTTAATTAGTATTTCTACAAAGGGACGATTTTGAATCTTAAATAGGACATTTGGTGCACATTGCTCAGAGGTGTAATGTTGAACCTTTATTGAATATTTACAAAAAACCCTAATCTTTCTTTTCAATGCTTTGCCTCCAGGGACTTTCCTCAGAAGATGGCGTCGGCATTGTCAGAGAACCCGGCCTCTGTGATTCACTCCCTGAACCTCGCTCATAACACGCTCGACAACCAAGGTACTGTTCTGGACTCTAAACTTGCTCTTCCTCCTACAGCTGTCTCTCTCAGGGCTCCTCTGATTGTTGTATTGCTTTTACTTCATCGCAGCTTTTGTTTGCTCTCAAGGAATTCAGAACCAACCTCTGTCCTCACCAAACCCATGTTCACTACCCCCCTTTCTTATTCTTGTCTTTTCTTTCATTTATCTTTTATGCTATATGTGTTGGAGTGTTGCTGCTCTGTAGAGAACTGCTTTTATTTCAGTCTAGCCCACGCTGTGCCACACAAACTGAACCTCTTGTGTTTCTCCCCACACAAAAGTACAAACATTAACTTTAATTACCTTGTCTTGATTTTTTTGTTTTCAACTTTTGTCAGAGCTAAAAAGTGAGAAAGCAGCACATAGAGTGAGTGTGAATACTTTAGGGTTTCTCAGGCTTTGAATTCATGCCACAGTCACTCTGTAGCTATTATTGTCCTCTTTAACACATGTCACTTCGACTTTGTTTGAGTGCAGTTTCTGCCCTCTCTCCTCATGAAGGGGGAACATCATGTAAGATGATGTAGTAGACCCCAGTTACCCTAGCATTTTAGTGCATTTTCACTGATCGGACTGCTTTGGATATATATATATATTTTTTTTTAATTTCAAATATCTTAAATTGAGACTGTATATATATATATATATATATATATATATATATATATATATATATATATATATATATATATATATATATATATATGTATATGTTTGTATGATTTGGATTGTCTTAAGTCAACTAAGTCCTGAAATTTTAGTGTTTTTGCTTTGATGAAGGGAGGATTTGTTGGTTCTCTGTAGCTTGATTTAGTGATGATTCTCACTGCTTTTTTCTAAAGGGTAAATATATATCCATATACCGGAGGAGTGTCCTTGAACACACACACACTTACAACTGGTATAAAGGCTAAACTCTATGCACTGTTTATTAGATGTATCAGTGCATTTCAAAGAGCCCATATTTTGCCAAAACTCAGGTTCATACATTTGATTTTGATGTCTGCTAGGATATGTTCACAATCCTTAATGATCAAAAAACATTCTAGTTTTTGATGATCGAGTACCCTGCATCCACCTGCTCTCTCAGTTTTTCATTAGCCTGTGTTATGCTTGATGCATCTCTAAGGTCCCAGGTATGTGCATGACCAGAGTGACGCTAAACCTTCTGACACACTCCTTTTTAAATGACTGCAACTCAAGAAAGTCCTGACTACCAAGTGTTAATGACTGTTTCTGATCGTCAGAATTTAAACACAATCTCCTCAAAATTACACACACTCCTTCTCATTAGGGTTAGAAAATGTTCAACCACGAGTTTGGCAACAATTTTTGGTCATTATAAATAGGGATGCGTGGTATTAGATTTTGCTGATATCTGATATGCCGATATTTTTAAATTCACTGTTGCCAATACCGACCCATGCGGTAATGAGAACGTGCATCAGTATTGTACACTTGTGTAATTTGCCAACATTCCAGCCTATATGTGACTGATATGTGTGGCCAATATATCTCGGCTGTAAATATGTGCAAAAATTTTAATAGTGGCTGATACCATGCTTAACTTTTTAGGCTGATATCAGCTGTTATCGATATGAAACCGATTATATCATGCATCCCTAATTATTAACAAAAATAATGCCCAAAAATAGTTCTCAAGCAGATGATTTTAATACCAGCCAAACAAGAGATACAATTAATTATGACCGACCAGCTAGAAGCTGATTAAGTGCTACTTATCACAGGACCCAAACTTTGGGGGTTGTGACATTCTTGTGCTGAGTGGAGTATGGGTAATGTGAATGTTAGCAGTGTTAGCCTTTGGTGCTGCTCTCAGTTTAACTTTTATATTTCTTTGCTGAAAGTGGTTCCTTGTTCACTCACTTGAATGGTTCCATTGAGGAGCTACCTATAACTGAGGCATGCTAAATCTGACTTCATCTCAGGTAATTAGATCAAAATGCTGCTACACCGTGTAGCTCTTCAAGATGCTACTGATGCTACCAGTGCATTCATTTATTTCCTTTGTTTATGTGCAGGTTAGAGGGTATTTCATTGCAAGACATTTATTCCATTGAACAATGCTGCAGTGGTTTCTAGTGGTTAAAGGCTACATTATGATTTAAACAGAACCATTGACTTGGAGTTGGTGCCTGTATTGCTTAAAATAAAAAGTTTAACTGACTTTTAATTGGTTTTAATTATTTAAACTTAAATTTTCAACTGATTTAAAAAAAAAAAAAAACTTTTTATTTGATAGTTTTGAGAGTATAAACAGATAAACCTAAAATATGTCAATATAAGTGACAATGGCATTACAAATTATATGTACATTATACTTTTCTGTATGATAAATGGGTGCGTACACAAACAAAAAAGTGAACAAACTGAAAGAAAAAAAAAAACAAACAAAAGAAAACTGAAAAGGGCTTTTGTACAAGTTATACATCAGCACAAATCCAAACTTGGGTAATTCCTCAAAGACAAAAAAAGCGTTCTAGACAAAAAAGACAAGCAACAAAACCAAACAAAGAGAAACAAAAACAAGCAAACAGACATAAAACAGTAATGGTAACATAAATCTTATATTTAATCTTTTTTCTGAAGGTTTTACTTATTTATTTTTTCCTTCCATCCAATGTTATTGAAGTATTTTTATGCTTGCATTAGTTCTTTCATCTATTGCCATTGATACTCAAAAGTGTCACTGAGGTTTCTTTTCCTATGTGTAACTCTTTCCATGTTTATTGATTCTTTCCAGTTGTTTATTTGTGGTGGATTTAGTTTTAACCATTTTTTTCCTAATCCGTTTAATTGCAGTTATTCTTAAGATTCTGTACAAGTATTTATCAGATTTAAAGGACAGTACTTTTGGGGGAATTCCTAAGAGTAAGTTTTGGAGGCCTAAGCCAAGGTCACATTTAATTGTTTTTCCATTTGCTCTTTAACTGCGGACCAATAATCTTCCAAAACTGGACACGAGTATAAGGTACGCAGTTACGCCAACAGCATGGTGTGATATTACCATTGTATTTTGATTTAATAATAGGAGTTTTGAAGTATCTAATCTGAAGTTTCCAGGAGAATTCTCTCTAAAATAAAGAGTCTGTTGTTTCTGAAATATTATTACAAATCTTCTCCCAGTATTCTTCTGTTATGCTTATGTTTAGTTCATTTTCCCAACTGATCAGTGCTTTGGGTTTGGCTCCATGTCGCCTTCAATAATTCTATAAATTCTTCCTGATATATTCTTAGAGTTAGTTTTATAATATGTGTTGGCCATATGTAACTAATGGACTTCCTTATTTGCAACATGAGTATCATATTTTATGAACAAAAATCATGACACTGTTTTATTTCTGGTAGGGCCCGACCCATATGGATTTTTTGAAGCCGATGCCTATACCCATATTTGGCAGATAAAAATGTCAAAAAACATATATAAAATGTGTTTTTTTTTTAATGGTCCCAAAACACTTACAACAATGAATATATGAATTAAAGGCAGACCATTTTACTGTTTTACAATACTTTGTCCCTTAGTATTTGTTTAACTTTACAACAGAGGGGAATTTTCAAGTACAAAAACATGCAGAAAAGCATTAAACCTCTGGGAAATTAATTATAAAACCTTTAAAAGAGTCCCTCTTTATCTTGTACTTCTTGTTGATGAAAATAATAAGAAGGTAGGTTATAGTTCAGATAGAACAACTTATAAAAAGTTGTAAACAGGTCAGTGTGAAAGGAAAGTAACAACATTTTTTTCATAAACCTCTTTTATTTTTCTACTCTAACTTTCAAGAGCAAAGAACTTTCAAGTACAAAATAAAATAGTGGGCAAAACTGCAGTCAATTCCTGCAAAATGAAATAAATAACCTTATTTAAAATGTAAATATAGAGATGAATTATGAACTCTGTCTTATTACATCTACCTTTCAGTCCCAGAGTCCTCATTAGTGTATCAGAAGTAGGTTTTAGTGCAGGTAGAACCACTTTCTTATTGTAAACATGAGGTAATATGTGTGCAGAAATCAAAATATTTTGTGGGACACTGCACATATTGCACAAACTTATTTAAACAGGCCTCATTAAAGTTTCCAGCTATGATAAAGGCTCCCCCCGATGATGTCGTAGAGCTCTGAGGGAGCTATGCTAACACTAGCATAGTTAGCTAGCTAGCTAGTTAGCTCAACTACAGCGTCAGGGACAAGCGGATGGAGCCAAGTTTCCGTGATAATCATCACAGTACAGTCACAAATAAACCGATCCCTTGCCATCAGAAGGTCCAATTAGTCAGTTTTGTAAACGACAGATCTGGTATTGGTCAGCTCAGCAGTGCCGGTCTGTGAGGCTGCTTCTGTAGCCGAGCTAACAGAGAGCCAGGTGGTCTCGCTATGTCCAGCGGTATATTGTGCGAGCGCTGAAAGTCGGTTGTTATGTCGGACTTGCAGGCAAAAACAACATTCAGCAACTCTGTGTGATTGTAGGTGAGCTTTGCCCCATACACTCCATCATCCATACATACAGCATCAGTAGAGTTCAGAGTCGCTGCAACATCTTTCGCAACGTCATCATTCTGCACAGCTTGGACACCAAACAGCTTTTGCTGTTTTATGAGAAATTAAGAATATATCTGCATTATATCGGCAAAACTCTGGCTGATATATCGGTCGGCCCCTAATTTCTGGTATTGTGACAACTGTTTGTCATCTCCTTACAGAGGACAATATTGTGAAAAACGATGTACTTTATGTTGCTACACAGCTAAAAAATATATATAGAGCTGATTCTTGGTCCATATCCCCAAGCCCTAACGGGTATTGACATGCAGTTTAGACATTTATTGCTGTCTTCTCTGCTCCCGTCCTCTTCCTCTCCCACAACTTCTTCCATGTTCAAAACTGATGACTGTCATCACAAACAGTAATATTTGTTTACATTTCTCAATTGAGGCATTCACAGTGATTGTTCAGAGCAAATAATAGAGACACAGCTGTTTTTGATTTGTGGTGCATGATGTAATTTATCAAGTATACTGAGAATATTACTCACTTGCAGGCATTGTTCAAAGTCAGCAAAATTCTCAGCTTTAGGACTGAACATCGTTCTCTTCTCCTACCCTCAAAAGTAGTTTCACCACATCATAAATGGACAAACTCTCATCTAACAGTAGTCAAACTTCAACAGGAAGGCAGGGTCATACATGAAAACACTTGTACACTGACTTTAACAGTTTTCATAGTGGCTGCATTTAGTGTTTACTCATTCTGTGAACGCAGTAATGCCACAGCAGCACATTTGGTGGATAATCTTAGCAGTGAAACCAAAAACCTTAGAATAAACTGGGCAGGACAGAGGTAACCTGACACATCAGGTGGACCATTCATGTATTTCACTAACCCATCTGGGCAACAGCCCAAAGGAAGTGTTTGGTTATGGACAGAACCCTTTGAAACCATATGAGGCTGGTGATTGGATGGTCATGCCATAAACCACATTCATTACAGGCCAATCAGATTTATTAGACAGTGGGCCCTACTGTTGTGGTGTAAGATACAGAACATGAGCCACTTCATAGAAAAAACTATCACCAAAACATATCAGAAGAGGTGCAAATATGCCTTTTCTGTTGAGAAGTTCTTTCAGTATTGTTATTTGTTTTTTTTTTATTTATTAAAGAAACACAGTCTAGATCTGACAAAACTGCTACTGAAGCCGTTAGCATCTAAGCTACAAGCAGCCAAGTACAAGTACAAGCAGTTGCCTCCTGCTCGTAGCTTCCACCTCTTCCTGCTTTAAAGGACGCTGATTGGGCAGTGCCACTTTGGGCCATCATTGTAGATTGGAGGATGCAAAGATGGCTCTGGCTGATTAAAGACATTGAATCAGGTGGATCCATCTGCATTGCAAGGTTAGAACAGAGGAGCTTCCATGAGGAAACTAATTCAAATGTTCAGCTCCTGAAATCAATATCTTTAGGCTGTGATTGAACTCTGTTTTCATTGGAGAGATGTCCACTCCCTGTGTTTTGTGCTTTTAATTCTACTAAGACTCCCACTGCGTGCTGCTGCTATGAGACTACAGTGGGTTATACAATAAATTGAGCACAGGGAACAGAACAGTGACCAAGTGTTTTGCTTTTTGTGTGATTGTTTGTTTCTTATTTTGTTTGTTTGTTTATATGGCACCTTGAACAAGATATGAAATTAAGAGATGATCACTCACTCATCATCTTGCTGATATGCTCTGGTGGACTTCATGTTAGGGCTGGGAGATAAGGACCAAGATGTATCTCACTATTTTTTAACTGAACTGCTCAATTTGATATATACTATATATAATACACTATACTGCCAAAATTATTCACTCACCCATCCAAATAATGGAAATCAGGTGTTCCAATCACTTCCATGGCCACAGGTGTATAAAATCAAGCACCTAAGCATGCAGACTGTTTCTACAAACATTTGTGAAAGAATGGGTCGCTCTCAAGAGCTCAGTGAATTCCAGCCGTGGTACTGTGATAGGACGCAACCTGTGCAACAAGTCGTGAAATTTCCTCGCTCCTAAATATTCCACAGTCAACTGTCAGTGTTATAACAAAGTGAAGCTGACTGGTGAAACAACAGCAACTCAGCCACGAAGTGGTCGGCCACGTAAACTGACGGAGCGGGGTCAGCGGATGCTGAGGCGCATAGAGCGAAGAGGTCACCAACTTTCTCCAGAGTCAATCGCTACAGACCTCCAAATTTCATGTGGCCTTCAGATTAGCTCAAGAACAGTGCGCAGAGAGCTTCATGGATTGGGTTTCCATGGCTGAGCAGCTGCACCCAAGCCATACATCACCAAGTGCAATGCAAAGCAACGGATACAGTGGTGTAAAGCATGCCACCACTGGACTCTAGAGCAGTGGAGAAGCGCGTTCTCTGGGGTGACGAATCGCGCTTCTCCATCTGGCGATCTGATGGACGAGTCTGGGTTTGGCGGTTGCCAGGAGAACGATACTTGTCGGACTACATTGTGCCAAGTGTAAAGTTTGGTGGAGGGGGGATTATGGTGTGGGGTTGTTTTCAGGAGCTGGGCTTGGCCCCTTAGTTCCAGTGAAAGGAACTCTGAATGCTTCAGCATACCAAGACATTTTGGACAATTCCATGCTCCCAACTTTGTGGGAACAGTTTGGAGCTGGGCCCCTTCCTCTTCCAACATGACTGTGCACCAGTGCACAAAGCAAGGCTTACATGATGACAGAGTCTAGGTGTGGATGAACTTGACTGGCCTGCACAGAGTCCTGACTTAAACCCTGATAGAACACCTTTAGGGATGAATTAGAGTGGGGCAGAGGCCAGGCCTTCTCGTCCAACATCAGTGCTGTGACCTCACAAATGTGCTTCTGGAAGAATGGTCAAAAATCCATAAACACACTCCTAAACCTTGTGGACAGCCTTCCTAGAAGAGTTAAAGCTGTTATAGCTGCATAGGGTGGACCGACGTCATATTGAGACCTATGGATTAGGAATGGGATGTCACTTAAGTTCATATGCTAGTCAAGGCAGGTGAGCAAATACTTTAGGCAATATGGTGTATATCTAGATATATTAATCCATGAAGAAATTATGATAGCATATTCAGTTTTAAGTCAAATCTAAATGAACTAAATAACAATTGTCACATGTCAACGTGTACATTAAAAATTACATGAAAAGAAACTACCAGATTATAAATTGATGAAGAATCATAAAATCAAGTAAAGTTTGATAAATGAATAATAAATAAATGAAATACAACCAAAAAGTATTTTCTTTTCTGCATAGCCAAAAACATATAGCTTTGCAAATATCAAAATGCTAACAGAGCAAATACATGCAAAATTCCCTTCACTCCGCCTGACAGAGTATGAAGACAGGCACTTTTTAACTCCTAATTAAGTTGGCGGGAAGCTAACTGAGTGGCGAGGCCCTCTTTTTACTTTGGCAGCTTTTCTCTTGCAAATACATGACTTAGCATCTGGTATCTTGGGTCAGTTGTTTTTAGCAGCTGTCCTGCTAAACAGCTTTGCCACTGACAACGTCTTTGACAGTATGGTAAACCACTGCCCTGTTTATATCGCCCCACTTTTTACCTTTCCTTCCATAAAAAATTGGAACAAGCTTGCAGCGTTTATTGTTTTGGTGCAGGGAGTTGCAAAGACTTCACACTTTAGAGCACAAAGTTGACGTACTCTTCATACTGCAGTCTTTGGCACTGCTATAAATGTTGAAGGGGATTCTTCTTGTCGGAAACTTCAGATGCAACATGTTTCTGGCGCTCTTAACAGAAAAAATAAATCTGCATCTTTAGTCTTAAAACCAAACCAGCTCCATATTATCGAGCCACAGGTTTTCTTTTTCTGGACTACCTCATTGTTGAAGGCATTACTTCTTGAACTCTATGTTGTCGCTGTCATTGTGAGTAAGGGGGGGAGGGGTGGACTTGTGAGTTTTCTTATGTTCAGTCTGAGAGGGAGGGCATCAGGGCAAAGGACAAAGAGCAACAGAGTCAAGAAAAGTAGGCAAAATGGCGGCTTTCGTTGAATTATTTAACACGATACAAATTATATCAAGATAAACAACATTGTCTTACCCCATATCTCATTCAGAACTATATTAATATATATATTTTAAAAACTTGATTTATTGCTAAGCTCTACTTCATGGTGCTTCTGGTTCAGATACAAAGTCTTGAGAGTCTGTAAGGCTAATAGTCTGATTCAGACGTTTTTTGGTTTTTTTTTAACCACCTTATTACTGGACATCTTAAAGTCAGGGGGACAGAAAGTCTTTATTTCCCTCTTTCTTCTGTGCCAGTGCATTTATATTGAGCAGACTTCCTTTGCTCTGATTGCTGCCTCAAAATTGTAGCAGCCTTACAAATCACAAATATGAGCAGGAAATCACAGTAAAGACTGGCCCTAAGAACTCTAGTTGCAACATTTTTATGCCTCTAAAAGTAGCAGTTCTGTACAAACACAAAAGAAAGAAATGCAGAATGCTAAAACGATGCAGTTACCAGGAAACGAGCTGCAGCACCATAATGGATCCCATTTAAAGTCAAGGATTTCATATCATAATCATAATGGCTGTAATTGGCTTAATCAAATTGCTGAGCTGAAAGAAATAATATATAATCTGTCCTGGCATACGGTATTTATAGGAGTTTGTCTTTGTATTGGGTATGTGGGAGAAGGTGAGAAAGTGAAGTTCGATGTGATGTTTTTTTTAGCTGTAGTGTACTTGTGGGTATCACTTTGTCTATGTTTTGAAGGGGGTGTATTGAGAGAAGCTGCATTCTCGCTCAGTGTTAGCTGTGTGGGTTTTTGTTACTTTTCGAGAGCCCTTGGGTGTAGGACTGTAAGCAGCTACAATTATAAGAGTTAAAATGGATAATGAGATAATTGGGATGCTTGAGATCAAATGAGAAACATGATGTGATCATTTGAGACATACTGAAACAAACCTTACATCTTAATGCACACTGACAAGAGTACATTATATTTACTGGTTAGTCTTTTACAGTGTGGAAACTCATAAAAACCAGTCATTATTGATGTCTGTTTGGCACCACAACAGTGTTAATTTTGACAGTACTTTTAATTTAGTTTTATTCATAGTCTTTTGCCTAACACATCTTTTAGTTTTAGTCCTAATTATGTCAACTAAATTGTTTTAATTTAAGTCTAGTTTTAGTTGATGAAATTTCACAACATTTCAGTCGACAAAATCTACTGTAAATTTAGTCGACTAAAATATGAAGTGTAAAGTGCAAGGCATTTTTTTGTTTCCTTGAATTTTTGAAGTCATGTTTTACATTTGGATAAAATAAACTAATAAGCTTGTAATTCTAGAAAATTTTGAATGTATAAATGAACAGAAACAAATTAAACTTTTGTGTGAAATGCAGTCACCTTTATTTAGGCTGCCTGGAAGAGCATCTCAGTTACAATACCAGAACTGACAACAAACAGTGAACCTGCTCTACATGAATATGTCAGTTCATAAAGAGAGGAGCTCTGATTGGATCGCTCCCCAACTTATCCCACCACCATGAAGCTAAGGCAGTTGTGATTGGATGTCCCTCTTAACTCATCCGACCTTTCCACACAACCAAAGTAGCTGTGATTGGATGTATTCCTAACTTGTCCCTACTTTCTACATGACCAAATTAGGTCTGATTGGATTGAGTCTCTGTCAAACATTTTAGTCTAGTTTTTATTTGTTGACAAAAATTTCAGTTTATTTTATTTTAGTTTTTGTCCGTGTGCACCTGTTTTCATTAGTTACTGTCTAGTTTTCGTCAGAGGAAAAAAGGCTGTTGATGAAAACTATGATGAAAATAACTAGTCAACAAAATTAACACTGCATCACAGCAACAAACATAGAAGTCCCAAGCACCCATTCATTCTCTCAAGGTTGGGTAACTGGCTGCATGGGGGCCACATGCGGCCCTCCACCTGACTAAATGTGACCTTATTTCTGAAAATCAACAACTTGTAAACATGAAGAAAACATGACACCAAGTGTGATTCAACCTGAGATACTAAAACAATTCCATGCATTAGAATATCAATCATTGTAAATATTCATTGTTTTGTTGTATTTCAAAAGAAACTGAAATTGGCTTTGATTCTATAGCAGGCTCATTTTAGTTTTTCGTGTGTTTGAGTCATATTATATGGTTGTTAGTATTTTAATTGGGGTCCCTGCCCAAAGGGAAAGGACCCCTCCAGCTTTGAGCAAGGACCCTATTGTGTTTTTGTAGCGTTTCTTTCTTCTTATTATTACGCTGACCAGCTCTTTGAACCTTAATTTGACCCCTAAACATGTTCCAAAACTCACCAAAATTGGCACACACCTCAGAATCTGCGAAAAATTTGATAAAATGAAAAAATTAACCCCCAACATGCCAAAATGAGCTCTCTAGCACCACCTAGGCACACTAAACGGCCCTCATGGCCAGTAGGAATGCCATAGAGAGATCAAACCATCAAGACCCACAAATCACGCAAGACACCCCTGACCTATCTCAAACAAGAAGCCGGCAATTTGCCTTTCAAAATAAAACAAGTCTCAAAATTTTGTCTCCAAACAAAATGTATCTCCTCCTAGGCCATAAATGGTATCAGCTTGAAACCCAGACAGATGACAGAGGAGGCTATGCTGATCAAAAGTTCTGAAGGAATTTGTTGTTTCTCAAACAGTTTCTAAATGACAAGCCCTCAAAGTTGGTGAACCTTAAAGAAGCCCTCCCAGCTCCTCCCATTCAAATGAAAGGGGGATGAATATATACAGCTCCGGAAAACCGGTGGAATTTCTTTCTCTACAGAAAAAACAAAAAGTCGTACAGCTTTAAAAATTACATGGATGGATTCCTGACAAAATTTCCAGTTTATCTTATTTCTAGAGACATTTGGTGAAAATTGTGGCATTGGTGAGGACATGTTTCAACAGATTTGGTTGCTCTGCTGCTCAGCTGCCCAATTTGAATCTGGATGAGGGCAGCAGATGATGTCATTCACTCACTGATTGACAGCAGCTGGTCATGTGACTCACTGTTGGCAGAAAATGGAGTGTTTAATAAAAACCCATTATAAAGTCTGAGGCTTTGAACAGAGCTGCAAAAACACACATCAGTCTATCTTTGAACAGGATCAAAAAGGGATGAAAAACTCAAAATGGAGGTCAAACGAGCATGAGGTACCTGCGACGGAGTGAGGACCCATCCAACGCTGCTTGCAGCTTTAATTTTTATTAATTTTTTTCATCTAGAGTTTCTGAGAATTGTAACAATGCTGCCCTCAGGCAAGGAAAACAGTTTTGAAGTGTCTCTCTTTATAACCAAAGTTGGCCATCCCTGCATTATATGTACAGCTTATCCCTTTCAAATTGTATCCCAGCTGGCACTGAGAAAGAGCTGGTCCACACCCTGTACTTTTTCTCAACCAGTCACAGGGTTTACATTTAAAGACAGACAATTATTCACATGCAAACCCATATTTAAGGGCAATTTAGAGTCACCAATCAACCTAACTGTGGTCTGTGGGAGGAAGGACCTGTAGTACCTACACACAGAAAGACCCCGACCTAGACCTGAGGAACAAATGTCTGTTGGAGTCAATACAGCAGCCCTCTTGCTGTGAGGCACCACTGTGCAGCCCCCAAATACCCAGTCCTGGGTCATATATGTTTCTTTTCTTTTATGTACTTTCCTTCTCTCTTATTTCTTTTGTTTGTTTAAAATAATAAAGTGTGCAAGCACACACCCCAGCAAACGATCTTTAGTGCACAATTATTTTTTTCAAAAACATAAAAAAAATGGAAGTGTCATCAATATTTTATGCAAGCAAGGGAATGTCAATAATGTTTGATTCATTTTTGTTTATCAGAATTATAACATTGCTCAATATTAGGTGTCTAGGACTTCTTTCCATGTGATTGAACAGGTATCAGTGGGATTTAATCTTTGCCAGAACATACCATACCAAAGTCTTTAACTCTTCTACAAACATTTGTGCTTGAGATTCATGTATGCAGTTTATGGTCATGTAGCAGTTCAGCTGGAGGCTGTCTTATCTCTAAAACCTGACGTAACTATGACTGACTTATGGACCCTAATTAACACCAAGTGCACTAAGTAAATGAGCTCAGGCTATGAATGATGTAGTGTGTGGTTACAGTTTTCCTGCTGCATACTTGTCCCTGTATGATTAAATATTATATGGACCAATAAGCCTACAAGCCCCTTGCTCATGTTTCCTTCTTTCATTACTAAAGGCGGGCAGAACTTCACTGACAAGGCAGAAATGCTTGATTTATTTAAAAGCACTTTATTAACTCTCCGTCTCTGACACAGTGAAGCCTGTCCAAACAGAACTCCCTGCCAGATCTGCGGAGCAGACAACTGTCCTTCAGCTTTTTAATTTAAGGATCATCACTATGTCTGAGGTGCATAACGCACTCAGATTTTTAGATATTAAGAAACTGGCTGGTCAGGATATTGTAGAACCTTATGTTTTTAGATTAGCCTCAGATTTTATTTCTACACCCCTAATTAATCTTTTTAATCTTTCACTGGCTTCTGGTGAAATTTCTCTAGTGTGAAAATCAGCCTTTGTTTTACCCCTGTTAAAGGACGAGATCCATCTCTTTTAAACAACTACAGGCCAAATTCAAAACTTTCTGTGCTAGACTCTTAAGTCTCTTGTGAGTGAATCACTCAAAGACTTTTTAGAAATCAACAATATTTTAATTGAAAATCACCACAGCAGCCTTCAAAGTAGTTCGTGATTTTATTGAATCATAGGACAAAAATGAACATTGTGCAGCACATTTTATTGACTAGTCAAAAGCCTTTTTTATATAATTGATCACACATTTTGAAAGAGATATCGCACAGTTTTGGCCTCCCAGAAAAATCTTTCTCTTGCTTTGTTTGCTATTCATCAGACAGTTTTCAGTGTTCAGGCTGATGGCTTTACTTCCAAATATTTTGAGGTAAATAATAGTTTACTGCAGGTTTCAGTCCTGGGGCTGCTTATCAATGTATTACTCTAAATGTTCCAAATGCCAATTTTTATTTGTATGCTTGTGATACAGATTTGCTCCACTCCCATACAGCATCAGGTCCTCTGTCTTTCACAGAACCTACCTTCTTTTGTCATGTTTCAGGGCGATGTTGTTGAGTCTGTATTTTGGTATTTACTTTTGATTTTGGATGATTTTTGATGATTTTCTGTCTTTTAAGCTTTATATTGAAAAACTTGAAAAGCCGTATCAGGGGTTTTACTTCAGAATTAAGTTTTGTTTTGCTGAAAAAAACAAGTTATTGCTGCTACTTTCATGCCTCTATTTGATAATGGTGATTTATTGTACATGCACACATCTTTGGTCAGAGTTAATCATCGAGCTTTAAGGTTCATTATTAATCTGAATGCCCAAACTTTTTAATATGCTTAGTATGATCGAGTTGGCAGGTCTTCATTGTCTACTCGAATACTCTATATTTGGTATTGGACTAAGGTACAAGACTTATTCTTACTATCTGTCCCCAACATTTGTCTTGATATGGATAAAATAAGTTTAAGATTTATGCTGTGGTCTCTATAAATCTATTTAAGAGCAGATTAGAGGATCAGAGGAAAATGTTTCAGGTTGAAGATGTGTCTTGTCTTTTGACTTCCTGCTCTGTGACTCTGAGTTGATTGATTTAATTGTGTTTATCTTTGTTTGTAATTGTTTTATTTCTGTATCTTCTTCTGCTGCTTGTCTTGGCCATGACACTCTGTTAAATTAGATTCTTAATCTCAGTGAAGCTTTCCTGGTCAAATAAAGTTTGAAAAAGACATAATAATAATTGTGACTTGAATTTGAAGGTCTTACTCCTTCTTTTTAATAAAATAGTTCTATATTTACTTTTATTTTTTAATTGTTGTTTTTTCTTCGTGGCTAAATAAAGTTTTAAAAGGTGACTGGACACTCTCAACAATCAGCACCAGCAGGGTGAGAACAGCTTAGGGTTTCTGTCTGTCACATGTGAATGCAGGTAGGACAATGTTTTAGTTAAATCACACATGACTTGCCCGCTTAAAGAGGTCATAAAGTGCTTTTTAGGTTTTATATGCCCATTAATGTATGTTACATATCTGCAGTGTGTGATAGAGGACTATACTGTTCAAGACTTCCTCTTCTTCTGTCAACAGCACAAGTAGCTGCCTACTGGTGATGTCCTTCAATTGTTTCATCAATGCAGAGAAAGAAGAAGAAGAAAAGCTAAACGTAGAGTTGTTATGGCGGAAGCAGCGAAAAACCCGAAGAAAAGAAAAGTTTTATCCGAGGAGACGAAAAAAAGAAAGCGGGAGAGTAACGGGCCAAAACAGAGGGCCAAGGGGAAAGGGTGAAAACACGGCCCTTAGAAACGAAACGCCACTCAATTTCCATTACATCATCACCTAGAGCTGCTCACTGGCTGCGTCGTAGGCAGCTGCAACAATTGTTTATCCACTTCCAAGATGCTGTCTTTGCATCATGGTTAATATTAAGTAGCAAAGGATTGGATTTCTGATGAAAACATGAGTATCATTACTATAATTATCAATAATTATGCTTAATTTCTTGCATTTATGTGCTTCTTTCGGCCTCTTCTCTGCCATCTTGCCAGCGGGTGCTGTGTATTACGAGTAATTTCTCATACTCCTTCCTTTCAAGTGAGGTCCTCGTTTGTCTTCGTTTCAAGGACTGTGTACTCCTTCCCCTTAGCCCTTCCCCTTTACCTTATGGAGGATTGGAATACCCCTTCACTAGACGTGAACGCACAAAACCAAGGGCTAAGGGCTACAATTGGGATTGACCCATACTTTCATTGTGTTTCACTTTAAAGTTTTACAACAGTTGCTTTTTTATCTCTGCAAAGGGGGATGTGTCATTGCCTGCAGTTGTCTTTTTGTTTGTCTGTCTGTCTGTCCATCTGTGAGTAAGATAACTCAAAAAGTTCCCTTTTTATGAAATTTCTAGGGAATACTGCTCATGGTAAAGGGAAGGTATTCAGGTATTAGATTTTGGAGGTGATCTGAATTCAGGTGCTGATCCAGGAATTTTTTAAAGATATGTTAATATTGCCCAACGGGGCAGTTTTCCACATTTTCGAGAAAATCTTGGCGAACAATGTCAGAGATGCCTTGGCGGAAGTTTTTTGCTCTTTTCTAGTTACTTTATATTTCTGTAGGTACGTCTGACTTTGTAAACTTACACCTGCTCCATCCTTGTTGCACCCAGGAGCAACACTAACAGCCCCAAGTCTGGGTCTAACTTTGAGTTGATTCTGTCCTTCAGATTTAAGTCTGACAAGCCCCTGTCCCAACTAATTTATAGAATGTAGCTTGCATAATTTTCAACATGAGCAAATCATTATTCTATGCCAATGATATGTTGTTTTTGTGGTATTTTTGAACAAGTAATGTTTCAGTGTTTGTCAGGACCTTATTCAGATTTTTTTTCACAAAAATGCTTTTTAAACAATGTCCAAACTTTTTCAGAAAGTGGAACTGAACTTGGTCAGCGTTAGAGCTGGCTCATCACAGAAACTGGACTTTTTTTGTTAGATGTAGGTGTGTGCTTCGGTCTGTTATGTGTTCGATTCCGTCAGTTTTTTCTTCTCCTGTCTTGTTCCAGGAGTGGCCAACCTGATTCAACAAGTGTGCCGCCTCAACAAAGGCCTGCGCCTCCTCAATCTTTCCAAGACCTCCCTCTCCTCCAAGGGTAAGAGAAGCAGCAGCCTCTAGTGGCTGCCCCAGCACACAAACACATGTTTTGTCTAAAAAAATAAATAAATATGATATCATATTAAATGTAAGGCTGGCACAAGATCCTTTAGTTGACGGTTTGATATCTGTAAACTCATTTAAATTTGATCCTTCTATTCTTGACACCGTCTCCAAGCGTGATGCTGCCCTGCTGCCCCAAATGCAGTTTTATTTTAGCAGGCATGAGCACATGCAGATAAACCGACCCATGCATGCACAGTGTGATCCATCTACCAAATGATAATCAGGTCACAATCATAAGTAGTTGATCTGTTTTTTCCTACATAGGAATTAGTGCAGTGTCCCAATTTCATTGCTCCTAAAGCATGCAGCAGATTTTACTCCCCAGCTGGTAGCATTAGAGCAGGATTCAAAAGGATCATTTGGGTACAGATGTACATCCATACATCAACGCTTGAGGTGTTTTTGGTTATTACAGAGTATTACATTTTCATCATGTAATGCATTTATGGGTAATGATGTTTGGTCAATTTAACTTATATGATGATTTTAATTTCCTGAAGAGTAGGAGGCGGGAGATAAGCTGCCCTTTCAAGGGAATAGTGAAATCCTTTTTTATTTTTTTTTCAAATGTATATCAAGATCACAAGTTGGCTTTTGTCTTAAGTTGAAACCATACACACATTTTTTAAATGCCCTGTTAACATGGTCTCTGTTTGATCTGTTACACAGCTGTGTTTTCTGTGGCCTCTGCATTTTCATATACTTGGGGACGCACACTCTGTATGCACCAGTGTTTACTTTTTAGACAACTGAAGGTGATACTAGACTGACTTTTAGTCAACAGAAGAAAACTAGAGGCTTTAATCTGGTAGTTTTCAAACTTTTTTTTAGCTGAAATACACAGAAAAATTGAGTGAAATTCTCAGGGAACACCATGTCCATATTCATGCAAAATAGTCTCTTGAACAAGTGTTTTTGGTCAAGGTCAGTTAGAAGACATTTGATTCCTAAAGTCTTATCAGAATCAGAATCAGTTTTCATTGCCAAGAATGCAACACATACAAGGAATTTGACTCTGGCAGTTGTTTTCTCTAGTACAAAAGAAGTAAAAAAAAATAGAAATAAATATAAACATAGAGAATGAAATTCAAATGAAATAAAAATAAAAACAACTCTTAAATGCAGCATATATACAAAATTTACTTCAGGAACATTTACAAGCATTCAGGAATATTTACAACTGATGGGAGTAAAAACTGCAGCTATTTTACAGCTGTGCAAATAAATAGTGAAGCTGTTGAACTATTTAAAATAGTGACTGCAGATGGAAAGAAACTGCTTCTGTGCCGGTTCGTCCTGGTCTGCAGGGCACTTGCCGGATGGGATCAGTTCAAAAAGTCCTTTACAATGTTTCCTGCCCTTCTTCGAGTCCTGGAGAAGTACAGGTCCTGGATGGGGGGGGGGGCACCAATGATCAGCAGTCCTCACAGTGCCCTGCAGTCTGGATTAAAAGACTCGATGAACAGTGGTATCATTTGTTAGGTAAACTCAACAGTCACTTTCTCAAGTACACCTTGCTTGATGTGGTTTGTTTCCCTTTTGCCCTCAGATCTGCTGTAATTGTTCATGGCACAGATTCAACAAGGTGCTTCAAACATTCCTCAGACATTTCGATTCATATTGACATGATAGCATCAGGCAGTTACTGCAGATTTGTGAGCTGCACATCCACAATGTGAGTGTCCTGTTACACCACATCCCAATGATGCTCTCTTGGATTGAGATCTGGTAAATGTTAAGGCTACTTGAGCACTGAGGTGAGGTGAACTCATCATCTTGTTCAATAAACTAGTTTAAAATGATTTGAATGTTGTGACTTGGAGCAGTACGAAGAGGTCTTAAAGGGGTCAGCAACACTCAGGTAGGCTGTAGGGTTTTTAAAAATAGTACAACGGGGCAGGATGGATTCTTACTTTTATGTTGTTTACATCAAAATCTGACCCTGCAGCAGATTCAGACCCACTGAGGCACATCAGACCAGATAACATTCTCCAGTCTTCTTTTGTCCAATTTTGGTGCTCTCGTGCACATTTTAGCCGAAGTTTCCTGTTCTTAGCTGACAGGGGTGGCACCCAGTGTGGTTGTCTGTAGGGATGTCCCAATCTGATATTGATATCAGATATCGGTCCGAAGATATCGGCGAAAAAACAAATATTGGATTATATCGGCCTGCATCTAAAATCTCCGATATTAGCTCTCCGATACAAGCAGTACGTTCTAATTTATTTTTTAATTATTTAATTCAGTTGTAGAATATGCTTATGTTTAAGTTAAACAAAGTAGTTATTTTGCAATTTAAAAATATATGTTTTTGTTTAAATTGGATTTATTGAGGTTACATTTCAGGGTCTTCTAATTTATTTTTTATTTATTTTATTTAATTGTAGTATATTCTTATGTTTAAAGTAAAATTTTATTTAACCCATTGGTGAATAACAAACGGGTTAGTTGTTCTCATACCTACTATTGCTGACTATTGTTCTCTGTTTGCGTAATCTCACTTGATCAAGACTTTTCTTACAGTCCATACTACAAAATAAGTAATAAAAGTATGTATGATTCCTGCTGATATCATATCGGATCAATATCGGTATCGGCCAATACTCAAGGCTGCAATATCGGTATCGTATCGGAGGTGAAAAAGTTGTATCGGGACACCCCTATTTGTCTGCTGCTGTACCCCATCTGCGCCAAGATTTTAATGTGTTCAGAAATGGCATACCGTGATTATTTGAGTTACTGTTGCCTTTCTATCAGCTAGAACTACTCTGGCAGTTCTCCCCTAATCTCTGACATCAACAAGCCATTTTCAGCTAGAGAACTGTTGGATATTTCTCTTTTTCAGACCATTATTTGTAAACCCCAGGGATGGTTGTGCATGAAAATCCACGTAGATTAGAAATTTCCGGAAGTCTCAGATCAGTCCATTGGACACCAACAGCCATGCCACATTCAAAGTCTCTTAAGTCACCTTTTTTCCTCGTTCTGATGCTCGGTGTTGGATTCAACAGGTCGTCCTGACCATGTGTGGTCCTACATGCATTGAGTTGCCTTGAATTAACATATGCAGCAGCCTGAATTAATCACAAGAAGACACATTTTTTAATGAAGTGAAGCAATGATTTTTGGTTTAATGGCTCGGCTGTCACACTAGTTGAAACCGCCAGAAGGAGCTAAAGATGACCCTTGAGCTACATTTAAAACAATTTTCCCAGATTAAGTGGGGACAAAGAACAGAGGCCAGGATACTGTTAGTATTAGATTTTATACTCTCTTCAGCTTATTTATTTATCGCAACTTGTATTGTTAATCGCGATATTGAATAATGTTATCACACATCAGATATTTTCTTCATATCATGCAGACCTGATTCGTAGTTAACCAAAAACATGTTCATCAGTTGTTTTATAGATAAAAAAAATACTAGGGATGCACAATATTATAGAGCTGACATTGGTGTTGGTATTGATATTTGCGTAAAATCTGATTATCAGTATCAGCATATATTAACATTTTTGCATGTTTTTACTGTATGACTTGACCATAAAAAAAAAAAATCCCATATATTGGCTGTTATATTGGCAAAATGTACAATTTACTATGATTGTTATCCTCACCATCAGGTAATGTCCTCTTTTATGAAGCCAAAGTGTAAATTATTAAAGAATTAAATGCTGTTCTTCTTGCTTCACATCTGTTTCTAACACTTTTGCACTTTAATCATGGAAGAAACCGGTCAATTTTAGACTTTGTGCTTCTGACACATCGATATCGGTGTCAGTGATAATGAGTTTAGAAATATTGACATATCAGATATCAGCAAAAACCCAATGTCCTGCATCCCTGGAAGATTTGTTATCTTGGTTTCACATTTTCCCAAGCACACCTAGACTTGCTTCAAGGCACACAGTATGCCCGTCACACCATTTGGGAACCACTGTTTAGTCAGAGTACGACATGTTTAGTCACAATACTGACCCTGAAAAGGTCCTGTAATTTGAGTATCCCACATGTGCATGTCTCAGTTGTGATGGTAAAATGTTACACGGTTGGGCCCTTGTAGAAAAGTTTCAGCGGTGTCCCCTTTTGTGTCTATTTTTAAGTCTTTTGAAATGTAGATTCCTGGAACGCTCTGAGCTCCTGCAGTGAGATGTGTAGAAACATATCCAAGACTGATAGGACATTAAATATACAAAAAGATCTTCAGTGGAGATCGTATTTCTTTTTCTAGTCTCTTGAAATTCTCTTGACTGAAAGTGAGATATAAATGAGACAAGGCCAAGACCTCTCAATTATCCATGAAATGATTTTTCAATTCAGTTGCTCTTGTCTGGTGGAAGCCCCCAAGTTAAACCTCAACATACATAAAAGTTATTATGACATCTAAGAGGAGTCTATGTGTGATAGGGAATCTATTCCTTGGGTGCAGACAGCCTTTTTAATCTTCACTATCTCTATTTCTTTTAGCAGCAGTAGGTTGATTTTATTGTAATTAAGATCAGAATAAGACAGAGCCTGAAATAGAGTGTGTCTTATTAGAGGCTCAAAACCAGGCAAACCTTTAAAAAGAGGAGGCGAAATTAGCCAAATCTGCCAACACAAGGAGACAATATCCTGTATAATATATAAACTGAGTCTAAATGATGGCACCAATTAGTCCCTGAGGAGCTATTAGGCAGGCCAATGATGGTAGGTTCCATATTGTAAAATGCCCTCAATTCCCATTTTTGGATTCACCTGATAACAGACAAAATGTGGAGCTGATGAGTCTCAGACCTGTGTCCAGCTTTCACACTGCGTATCATCAGGTGAACCAAAGCCTGTCAAATGTTTAGTCGTTACAGTTTCAGCTAGTTTGATGCCCTGTTGCTGAGATCTTTGTTTCAACCATCTGGCCTATGTTCCTAATCTAGCGCAGTAGCTGGATCAGCCTGATTCAGTGTCTGTAATCAGGCAATCAGCATTTATTAGAGCAAGAAGAAGTGTGAGATACAAGCAAGACGACAGCAGGAAGCGACTGCAGTTATAGAGGTTAGCATGGATGCTAACAGCTTCAGTAGCATTTTTATCAGATTTTGACAGCATTTCTTTATCAAATGAAAAGCAAACACAACAACACAACAAACTCCTTTGAAGTAAAGGTGTTTTCGTTCAATGTCAGACATGTTTTGACAAGAGTTTGTTTCAAGGGTGGCTCACGTTGTGTAACACAGTAGTGTCCGCCTACTACATTATCTGATTGACCTATTATGAATGTTGATTGACAGAATGATTGTCCAGTCACCTTCTGGATATATTTCTGAAAGGTGCTGCCCTCCCCAAACACTTTCTATGGGCTTTTTTTCCAGATAAACTAGTGGAATATATTTAATATATTGTCTGTTGTGTCAGGTTACAATGTTCCACCAGTACCTTGGAATACACAACCACACATTAAGGAACAAAATTGTTTAGTGAATGAATTTGACAACATTTTTGTATGTAAAATAAGACTAAATTGAAATAAGGTCACTTGTTTGTATACAGTTTGGCAGTTTTTGGTTCGGTTTGGATGGTTAAGTTATAACATCGTTGAATTTTCATTTGGTTTGATTAACCTTCAAACTGCATTTTGTCTTTTATACCAAAGCCTGTCAATTGGTGCGTGGTGTAGTCACCCACCACTAGCCACCACCGCTACTGTAGCTGTGATCAGTACTCTAGCCATCTAACCTACTGTTTCATTATGATGTACAAATACACAACAGGGCTTTGAGGAATAACATAGTTTAGCTTGAAGCCCTTAAATGAAAGACCAGTGTGGGGGTCTTTTTGATGTGAGGGGTGTAGCTGATTCTACAGTTTTAGAGCTACAGCACAAAGTATATGATATGGCTAATAGGAACTTCTTAGTGGGACTCAGTGATCTTTGTCGGGCATGGGGCCACTAAAGCTCAGCAGTTTATTGTGGCGTTGAGTCATGTACTGATTTAAAAACACATAATAAAGGTTGAAATGAATTCTCACATGAAAAGGAGCCATTGGGGAGATTTATTGTATGGAACGCTTGACCTTCTCTCTAAGATATGCCAAAGATGAATTTGAAAGACACTGGGAGCCCTGGAAATCATATGTAAACGTAAAGTGATGGAGGTGCTTTTTTTGTCATACAGTATATGACAGTGTCACTCAGTAATTTGTATAACAGATTTTTAATTCCTTTTTTTGTGTGGTTGTTTGTTGTTTTGTGTTAAGGGGGTGAATTAATATGATATTCAGTAACACAGTATTTTGTCTCCAACTACTCTTCTCTTAATTGTATCAGAAGTTTATTTGAATCCATGAAATAATGTTTGTTGAACCTGTAATGACCCTGTCTGCTCCTTGTATTTATTTTTGTTTTGTTCCATGAAAAATAAGAACAAAGTTTTTGAATGCAAGAGCTCCCCCAATGTCAATAGTCGTGTGACTGTAACTGGGCCAGTCCAACTAAATAACACCAAATTATAGGACGTCATCAGGGACAGAAAAAACAAAACTGTTTTTCTCCGTTATTGTTGTTCCAGATTATGTTATTTGGGGATCTTTTTCCCCATCTTCCACTTAACTTTTAGCAGCTCAAGTAGTACTCTCTGAAGACCCCCCCTGAGACATCAGGACCCTGGGGTGCTTTTCTAACACTGTTTAAAATAGAACATTATACCTCTATCTTGTCTTGATTTATATTGACAGCTCTCTGCCTTCAGGATAGTAAGACCTGAAATGTTTCGACCATAAATATAAGCAGAAATGTTGGGTGTTTTCAGGATCTAAATCATTAGATGATGTAAATCATGAGTGGGGACATCCACGCTGTCTGTGACTTAAAGTATAGTGGGTTGACACAAAGATTCAGGGGGAATGCAGTGATGGGACTGACCTTGACGGTGAGTGTTGATATGACTTTGCAGAGGCTGAGCAATTTTTGTTGAATATTTATAGACCTCTCCCCCTCCCCAACCTCCAGTCTGTATCTGGAATACCTTCACATTCACATATCACAGTTTTTTTTATTTATTTTTTTTTTGCTGCTCTCAATTTTTTGGGACATATTCTGTGCTTACACCAGACCACATCAAAGTCAGAGAGGTGTTTCAATGAGAGACATCATTCCTCAAGGGCAGCGTTTGATGAGTTTATCATTTTAACCATACTTACTTCAATTTGCCAAAATATATGGTGGCTGCACTTTATAGATATTGGATCATTGCACCTACCAGCAAGAAGTGAAAGTGAACAGATGCCCTTCTTACACATGTAGTTGTATATTTACAAGAAAATACCTGGGTAGCCTACTTTGAATATTCCCTGACCTTCTTGTTCAGACCTAGCCCTCGTGGCAGCTGTTTGCATGTCAGTCGATTGAAAGGTGGGCAAGAGGGAAGACTATGAAGCAAGAGGTTAGTTTCAGGGTGGATTCTGGTTGAGAAACCATGCTGTTTGAAGGGCTTTCTGCTTTGAAGGAAATTTTCTCTGTTGCCTTCTGGACGTTCTTATGTTGTACCTGTATGTATTGGTTGAACTCTGCTTGGCTTTTCTTGGTTGCTTTGGTTTTCCATTTGGGGTTTTGGCTGGTACCTGGCACAGAAAAACCAACAAAAGGGCCTGGAGCTCTATCGCCTCTGTTTCCTCCTTTGTTGTTGTGTGGATGCCAACCCTGCTTATTTTAAAGAGGTACTGACAAAGTCTATACTATGATGGAAAACAAAGCAGGTAGTTTCCAAGCCATAAAGGGTTGAGCCACGTTGAGCCTCGACTGGAAAAGCACTGTAACTGCTAATCATAATTCTTCATACCCCCCTGCAATCTAATTCCTGAAGGATCCTCAGGTGTTGGATGTTTTCACACTTTCTACTGACTTTCACCCCCTTACTATCTTACATTCTTTCATCAGACTGACCTTAATTTGTAAATTGTTTTGTTGTTTTAATGAGTTTGATTGTTATTTATATTAGTGTGTGGTTTTAAGCCTAGTTTTTAATGCTTTAGCTTCATATATCTGTTGTTTGTTAGCCACTGTGTTTCCTATGTTTTTTATGTACAAGTTGCTCAAACCCAAGAGGGATTTCCAAAGTTGTTAAAATTTAATTTAATTGTTTAAACCCCCTTAATCTCCAGAGGGGCAACCCCCACACCCACCTGGACTGACTTTAGTAATTTTCCTATTTGCATGAACTAAAGGGATAATATGGGATTTTTGAAGTTGGGTTTTATGAGGTACACGGCATTAGCCTGAACATTAGCCAATAGCTTGTGAAACTGTGAAGTGGAGGAACTACGTAATTAGAGCCACTGGCATCCTCTGATCCTGAAACATACCAAAGTGATTTTGATAATAAAAACCGTATTTCGTCCTGTTTGATAACATTTAGCTGAAGATTTGCACAACATCTCATAGCTGTTCCCTCCCTTTTTTATTCGGACCTGTAGACGCTCCATCTACAGATTTGTTCCTGAGTATGCCAGTGTATACAAGTATTCCTAATTCAAAATTAACAGCTCTTATTTTGATGCAAAAATTGCAATTTCATCTAGTTTAGTGGTTGTTGTTTTCTCTTGTAAGGCCTGCAGACTGTAGCATGTCCTCGTGCTTCTGGTGAAAAACATGCTGGCTGTGCAGTGCACCAGAGTAGCGCCTAAAAAAAGCAGCTTGGTAGTGGAAAAGTAAGTTGTTGTAAATGTGTTCAATACAACATATAATTACATCATGTTGTTCTTGTGACTTGATTTCTCCAAAAACTTTTTAAATTAAATGGATGGTAGTGGCCCCTTCTGCAGCAATATGAACCCCTAGCTACCAGGCTAATGTTTTGTACCTCATACAACCCTACAGATCCAGACGTTTCAATTTTCCCCTTCGAGCCAGCTGCCTGCCAGCTACCAGCCCCTGGAAGCCGCTCCACCTCTCTGAGGTTGTGCCTAAATCCACTGAAAACACATCTATTTATGCATTTGCAGGGTGTCTCCATGAGATGGGGCTTCCATCACTAGATTACACAGTGTTAACATTTGCCTTGGTTAATAAAGTAGCTGCCAGATCACCAGAGAGCAAATTTGACACAACAAATTAGCACAAACATGTGCTGTTTATAACTGTCAGACTGGCTAGGCCCTGTCACAGACCTGCCAGGGACCAGCCAAGACCCTATCAGGGGAAGAGGGGAAGTTTTAAGTGACTGCATCCATACATCAAAAATCCCAAACCTTCCCTTTAATGCTTGAACTGTTATTTTCTATAATATTCAATCTTGAGTGGGCACATTGTTTGACTTAACTTCACTGTGAGAAACTGCCCATTGTTCAATCACACACCATTGTTGAAACTCCTTCTGTTGTTTGTTACAGTGTTTTGTTGAGCAAGCACACAGAACAAATGCACATGTTAGCAGTTTAAAAGGTTCCTCTGCTGCCTCATTCTGAGCCAGGAAAAACCCTGCATATGTCCACACAAGCTGTGCAGACACACTCCAGCTTCATACACACACAAACACACACACAGCTCGGTGTTTCTAAGATGTGATCAGACATGCTAATACGCAGATTTATCACGCGCTTGACGGCGTCTCACAGGTCAGATGGCTTTGAGAAGTTTCCACTCTCAGCAGAAAACAAGCAGCTGATAGATGGATAGATGGATGGAGGGGGGATTAGACACCCTGTCCCCTCTTCCCCTCATTTCCCTGCTAATCACCACAAATTAGGGATGAAGAGCTTAGCGCCTTCAGAGTGACAGTCAATGTCTGCCTGTACATATGCTCCCATATGGTATAGAACTTCCGTTTACTGCTAACAAAAGATATGATATATCTGAAGAGTAAACAACACAGAGCCACAATAGTTGTGGACTTTTGTTATTTCTTTCTGCTGGAGTTGTCTTCCTCTTCTCATTGTGTCTATATTTAATCCTCACTTTGCAGTTTCCTGCTGTGCTCTGTCACAGTGTTGCGGGGTGAGGATTTTAATGAGGGTTTCCTTCGAGCCTGTGGGTGTAATTGTGTAGTGATCTGATTTGAGAGAATGACTTTCTTTTGTTCCGGCTTTCAGGACAAACTAAGATGCTGGGATAAGGGGACAGAAAGGTGGCAGGCTCCCTCCAAAAACTGTTTTTTTTTTTTTTTTTTAACCAGCCTGCCACATGAGTGCAATAATATTTGCTCAATTATTTCTGCCCCCAAGCCTCCTCACCCTGTTCCATTACATAGTTTTAGATTCATTAATGGCTAATAAGTCATGGCCTGAGCATTAAATTGCGCTGGTTGAAAAACAAAGGGATATTATATGATGATTAAATGGCAGCAGGATGTACCATATATGACTTATCTATCTTTATCCTTCTCCTGTTGTTTCTTACCCTCTGTTCCATCCTCTCTCCTTTTTTTTTTCTTGCATTAGGTGTTGTTTCTCTGTCCCAGGCGTTGTGTTCAAGTGATGACTACTCAAATTCACTGCTGCATCTGGACCTCAGCAAAAACCCCGGGGTTCTGTCTGGAGAGGATGCCACAGTAAGAGACACATTCCCACACGAACGCACAAACACACAATATGCGGTATAAACAGAGGTTGCAGAAACTAGCCTGCTGGAGGCTAACTTGTTAAATTTGCACAGTGGTTGAGAGCTAGAATAAAGACTCACTACCACTTTGCTACACATTGAAAGTACTGGGTTGGACCCCTTTAGGTAATGGACTAGAGCTTATACTGTACTTTTCAAGTCTTTTTTTCTACTCAAAGCCTTTTTACACTGCAGACCACGCCCATTCACACTCACATTTACTCACTGATTGGTTGAAGTTGTCCATCAGTAGTATTCATTCTTTCATTCCAAATTACAATGCCACTGACACAACAGTGGGAGCTACTTTGGTTAAGTGTCTTGCCCAAGGACTCATTGACATGTGATGACCTTTAATTGATGATAGAGCATACTACCAGACTAAGCTACTGATGCCTCTTTAGCCTTCAGAACTTCATGAATTCTTCATGCGGGAAACATTCCTCTAAGATTTTAGTCTACATTGACAGGACAGAATCACAGTTGCTACAGATTTGTCAGCCACACAACCACGATGTCGATCTCCCCCGCCACCAAATCCCAAAAAGCTAGTAAAAATTATGGCCGTCTTGAGTTTCATCTGTCCTGTAGTGTGTGGGTCTCCTGTGTGTGCTAGATCACCAAATGGACCCACCAATGTCATGTCCTGCCGTTGTCCCTTCATAAGTTGAAGCCCATTGGCTCTCGATGGCAAATCCATTGTGGAGCACAGACATTAGAATAAATGCAGAGTTGTTGACAAAGTGGTGTCCAGCAGTTCTTAACTGGCCAATTACCACAGAGTTGACCTGTAAACCAGTCAGAGCAGACTGGGCCCACATGCAGAAGGGAGTCTTAAAGGGGCTGGGGCTCTAACCCTGGATTTTCACGTAGAGCCAACACGCCGCGCAGAGGCGTCGCGGTTTTGCTCCGACCGAAAGGCTGGCAACATCGCCCACTGGAAGCGCCACGGCATGCAGCCCTGTGCAGCCGAAAGGGGAAGGGCACAAGATCCCCGGAGAGCTCAAGCTCTCATGTGAATTGGGATATTACACAATAACAAAACATGTTATTAAATGAGAAAAGAAATAAACACATCAGTTTGCTTCTCTGAGGTTGCTTTGCTGGTCCCAACCACACAGCTCCATGATTTGTATTACTTCTATCTGGCTTTATCCTTGTACAGAGTATGTTTGGTGTCATATATAATGTTATATTTCTCCACCGCCATGATTAACTTTTCTTTGTCCATGGCCTTTAACCAACTGTTGACCTGATGTTTGCTTCCGGTTGTGACGTTATGACAACCTATTGAGGAAATTTACATTCGGGAGTCCATGCGTTGTGTTTCATTTTGAAAGTGTCGGATACTCCACATGTTTAGGTCCTTTTCTGGTGCTTTCTGAATGACTGGAAATTTATGAGGTTTGGCAGCGATTGCACTGAAAATAAACCTGCAGCGTATCTCAAGCAAAGTGGAGCTCCAGGCACGCACTGCTGCCGGACTTTAGAGCCAGCTGTAGAAATGCTTTGATAGACTAGTGAGGGAACGAAGTGCTCAGCAGCACGATTCATCGGTGGTTTGCGGCGCTATTGCTCTATGTGGAATTTAGGGGTCACAGAGAGTCTTAGACAGAGAGAGAATACAGGTGAATCAGGGATACTCTGTGTATGGAAGTAGAAGGGTTATTGAACATAAATGATTGTGGACATACTTGTCATTAAAAATAGGACAAAATATGAGCTCTTTAATGTTAACTGACTTGTCTTAAGTTTGCAGACAAAAGTAAATGTAACTTTTTTAGCCAACCACAACGTCATATGAATACACAAACTTCACATGCTAGCAGCTTTCAAACCACAGGCTGTATACTTGAGTGCAGTTGATGTAAGTCCAATATTATCAAGGGGTTTTCAGACAGGAGGCTGTGGGCGCAGCGCTCTGCTTCTGAACCATTCACTGTCTATGTGATGCATGACCTGAGGACAAGCTGCGGAGAACTGAGCACAGCTCAAGCTAGCTGCTCCTGTGCTGAAGTTACAAAATGTGCCAACTTGGGGCAGCACTCAGGCAACACCTCAGTACGTCCAATAATAGCGAGATCAGAGGGAAGATCAGATGACAAGGAGAAAATGAAGGGGGAAATTGTGGCTGTGTCCCTATTTCCTCTTTTGCCTGACTTAAAAGACCCACCAGGACAAGAGAGTTCTGATTTGGTAAGTTTTCTCCAACAGTTTGAGCTTATGTTGGAAAAGTGACAGAATAGTGACTGACCTAAATCATAGCCTAAGTTAGCCCAAAGTATTTTACCACTATCATTGCAAATGATGACCCAGGGTTCATTTTAATCTCCTCGTAACCTGTGTGTCTCTCCTCCTGATCCTGTTCTATCAGTTAGTATGATTTATGTAGCCTTCACTTTCTGCAAACAAACACACACTGCTTTAGAGGGGGAGACAGATCAACTTTTGTGTTTTATGACAATGTGTGTACTTCTGATACCTTTAGTGGGCACCAAAGTGCAGAAAACTTCACCTACACTTTGGAGCTTTCATTTGGAACAAACATTTGCTTAATTTTATGTAAATTAGAATACATTTTGTGTAAAGGTTTATATGAAAACTGACTGCTGGTTTATAATTTTCCACAGAACTGCTCACATTAAATGGAAATAGAGTGATACAACACTGTGTTTTTGCAAAGAGAAAATGTTTTTCCCACTCACAGTGGATAGTCACAGCTCAAGCAGAGGATTGTGGGTTAGAACGTATTCATATTCAGCCACAAACTGTGGTATGAAATGAAATGTGGACTTTATATTGAGGTGAAGACTCCGCTCCGGGATAGTAAAATTGTTGTATTATCATACACAGATTTGGCTTTATGCCTTGTTCAGCCCATTTTGTTGCTAGAAAACACATTTTATTTCAAATATTCTTTTCAATCAAACTTTGTAAGGGTTTTCCAACAAGATATATTTTTATTTTCTGCTGTTATTTTACTCACACAAGCCTTACACAGAAATGACTGCAGAGAAATCTCCCCTCAGCATGATGCTGTCACCATCATGCTTCACACTGGGGAGGCTCCTTATGTTTATGATGATGTGACAGAAAAAAAGTCTATTTTGGTTCCATCAAAACAGAAACTTCCCCAGCAAACTTTAATGTGTCACACTTTCCTTCTGGCAAACTTTAGCCAAGATGTTTTTAGATAGATGTTTTTTTTTGCTACAACTGACAAGTTAAGCACCTGTCTGTGTCCATTACCTCACCTGTGCTTTGAAAACACATTTTTGTGAGGTTCCTGGAGTGGTTTCTGGTCTCCAGGGTAGTTTTTTTTTTTTCTTACATGATTCTGACTCCACAAAACATGGCTGTCTTAATAGAACTGGTCATAACAACAAGAACTGTGCATTTTCAGTTTGACTACTTTTTACTTGAACCATTCTAACAATCACGATACTATTAACTTTGTGGCCCTTGGTTTGTTTTATTTTATTTCCTTTTTTTAAACAGCTATTTGAGCATTCAATTGATCTTGCATGTTGACATCTGTTCTTCTTTGTTAACCCCAGGAAGGATAGTTGTTACAGCAGTAACAACCTATGAAGATCAAATGTAGTAGTAGGTAAATTAATACATTTCAGAGTCTCTAACTTTTTTTCACTGGTAGTTACTGAAAGAAAATTTAAAGATGTTAAGAGACCTGGATGTGTATCTCATTTTATCAGCTTAATGTTAATATATGATGGAAATTGCCATAAACATGCACACAGATTTAGCATTGTTCTCTGTTTGTGATAGCGTTACAGATACAGTCTTGATCACTGTTTCTTTAAGAGGATGGATTGCGTGCTATGATTATACAGATTGTTCTGAGTTTCATGTTAAATTGTGCATCAGAATTAGCTAACACATCCACAACCTCCCATACCCATTTACTGATGCAGCAGTGAGAGCAACTTGTGGTTATGTGTCTGACCCGAGGACACAATGTCATGTGATGGCCAGAGCCGGGGTCAATTCCTCTTCCTGTCAATTGAAAATAAAGCGACCTGCTAGACTAATCAACCAACCACACAATGTTTTCAAATGTTAAAATGTGAAAACAGAGTGTCACAGACCAGAGAAAAATACTGTGAACAATAGAGGTGAATGTTGTGAATCACAAAGACGAGAATTGCATACAAAGCTATTGACTGTTATAAGGATTTTGAACCCAGCTATGGAAGAGCATAGGGCACGACCTTCTTACCCTGATTTTGCACATAGTTCGCCTGCATGGTGTCATGTGTGTGTTTCAGATGTGCTAAGACCGAGGGCGTGTGTAACATCTTTATATTTTATTAGTTTCACTATTTTAAAAATGGGCTCAAAGCGAAAGAAAGACAAAACTACTGCAGGCTGTATGAAGAAAAGTCAAAAACTCTGTGAATCTGTTAAAATGAAAGAAGATTGGTGCATGTCATCAACAAAGTAGTTTTATTATTTTTGCTAAACTTTCCTAGAACACCAAATATTGTCAGTATTAAAATGTTCTCTCTTACCTTTGAGTGTAATTAAGTTTTCTTTAGTGACTTTCAATGATAACATAACACATTTATGGTAACAATTCACCTCAATTCATTAAAATAGACTCGGCCAAGAGAGGAGCTGTCTGACTAGAGTAACCCAGCAACAGTTGCTTTGAAGAAGGTCTCTGATTCTGATTGGTTGGTCTGTTAATCACAGAACCAACAAAGTGTCTTTTGTTTAACAATTTTGACACATTCAATTCATTTTAGATTTATAAAACCGACCAACAGATGTGGAAGGTGACCAATACGCTGATCCACAATCAAAACCATGAAAATGAATGATGCATGTTTTCTTCCAGTTGTTGATGATATATTTTTGTGAATGAAAATCTTAGGTCTGAAAATTATTTCTGATAGATTCTCTTGTTCTCCCTATGCAGAACCTGTACCTGTTCCTGGCCCAGCCCAACTGCCTGGTCCATCTGGATCTCTCTGGGACAGACTGCACTGTGGACTCGGTTAGTACTCACCATCTTTGTTACAGTCACTACCCTCCCATCGCCATCTGATCTCATCTCCAGGATGGGATTCAGGCCAAGAAACAGAAAGGGGGAAGCGTCCTGAATATGAATCGTGCCACTCACAAACACGGTGTTAGCTCAGTTGACTCACAGTCTTTCTCCTCAGCACCGTAATGCTTTGAGTGATGTTAAAAGCTCTTCGAAGGAGCTACAAAACAAATGTATATCCTCTTATGAATTATACAAATGAAACAAGGAGTGAATAGCACACAGGCTCCTGTTGTTTCATACATTTATTCACATCCTTGTCACTACAGAGAGATGACTTTGTCTGTGTTGTTAACAGGGTCTAAATTTAGCATAACTGCCTGTGTGACAAAATGCTGTCTTGCCGCATTAGCAGAAACGCTAACAGCTGAAAGGATGACAGGGCCCTCTCTTTAAGAGGGTTCAGTGCCCGCACTCGGATCGGTCTGCCCCTGCTGGTTACTGCTGAGACGACATTTCCTCCAAGTCTTCTGTGAATATAAAAGACTTAGAGAAAAACTGTTGAGAGCTACAACTTTCTTCAGAATGACTCTAAAGGTGTTTCTCCCTCTGGAAGATGAAGTGGTAAGGGAAAAGCACTGGCTGTATAAGAGCTCACATTTATAGTTTATGTCCTCATCTCGCTGCTTTGTCAGTGCTATTCTGCTGCTGAAAGGATGGTGTGTGAGAGGGACACGCACGGTTGGGTAGAAGAGTCATTTATGCATCTTTTAATTTGTCTGACTGCAGCACAGAGGTCAGAGTAAGGCAGAAATCTTCTCTGAGACAGTCATTGCTCAAAGACAATTAAGCAGAACTGATGCCTGTTGCCATGGTAGGTGTATGTCAGACAATTAAATCTACATGGCTGCATATCTTGAACCAGCTCTGTCATTCATTAAATTTACTCACTTTACTGTATATAGGCTGCATGGTGGTGCGGCAGGTAGTGCTGATACCTCAACCTCACATCTACAAGGTTGTTGGTTTGGCTTTCCAGTTAGGTTGGGACTTTCTGTGTGGAATTTGCATATTCTCCCCCTGCATGCATGCATGCTTGTTAGATTTATTGGTATTTCTAAATTGTGCAAGTGCATGTGTGAATGGTTCTCTGCCTCTCTTTGTCGGCCCTGTGAGCTGCTGTCGACTGGTCCAGTGTTAATGTTGTCGGCTAAATATTTTTGTCATAGTTTTCGTTGACAACCGTTTTTCCCCTGATGAAAACTAGACAGTAACTAATAAAAACAAGTGTACATGGACACATCAAAACTAAAACTAAATTAACTAACATTTTTTTTAACAAATACAAACTAGACTAAAATGTTTGACAGGGACTTATCCAATCACAGCTACTTTGGTTGTGTGAAAAGGTTGGATGAGTTAAGAGGGACATCCAATCACAACTGCCTTAGCTTCATGGTGGTGGGATAAGTTGGGGAGTGATCCAATCAGAGCTCCTCTCTTCATGAATTGATATATTCATGTAGAGCAGGTTCACTGTTTGTTGTCAGTTCTGGTATTGTAACTGAGATGCTCTGCCAGGTAGTCTAAATAAAGGTGACTGCATTTAACACAAAAGTTAAATTTGTTTCTGTTAATTTATACATTCAGTCTTTACTAGCATTCAATAAAGGGTTATTAGATGTTCATTTTATACAAGTGTAAAACATGACTTCAGAAATTCAAGGAACGTAAAAAATGCCTTACACTGTACACTTCATATTTCAGTCGAATAAATTTACAAAAGATTTCATCGACTAAAATGTTGTGAAATTAAACTAAAACTAAAAGATATTTTAGGCAAAAGACTATAACTAAAACTAAATTACATTACAAGCATTGCAATATTTTTTCATGTGCAATATATGTAGTGTTTTTCTCTTTCACAAAAAGGGGAGGACTACTTAAAAATCTTTCAGCATTCTGTTTTTTTTCTAAAACAGGGTACACACATAAAGATTATCGGGCTGTTTTTGTCCCGACTTTCCCCCTTCCCGACCAAGGATGGCAAATGCCCAATTATCTTATATTTTATAAGATTATCCTATAAGATTATCCTGTGGTCTGAGGTGTGTTAAGAGTCAATTTGAGGTCAAAATGGGTCGGGGCCGACAGTCATAAATATTAAACTTGTTCAGTATTTACGACCAAAAATCTTCGTGTGTGGGGAAAGCAGACGACTCCTGAGTCATGACTTGGTGAATTGTGACGTGGAATGGAATTTAGCCAATCAAGAAGCGAGCTGACTGAGGAACGAGGAAGCAGGCATAAATAAAAACAAGCCCAGCCGACCTGAAACATAAACATAAAGTTTGGTGGACATAAGAAACGGAGGACCAGCTCACGTGTTAATGCTGTCTTCAGGATTTTTCCATCTTTTCTTTTCTTTAGTCCCCGATTTTCCGTCAAAAATAGTCTCAAGACCACCATCATTTCCTCTTCTCGTATGTCCTCTCAATGTTCTGTGTTGTGTTGTCCGGTTGTTACCGTAGACAGCGTTCATGGTCGTTGCTATGCTTCTTCTTCTTAGTGTTTGTTAGATCACTTTGATCACGCAAGATTTCTGTCTTAGAGGACAAGATTCTAGATCAGTGGTGGGACTGAATGTTTGTGTGTGGTGTGCTGTGTTGAGATTATCGGAGCACACACACAGGACGATCAAAACTGTTCATTGCCTGATTTTTATCTTCATGTGTGGGGTCTCTAACAGATAAAGAATCTCTTCAGATTTAGAAAATCCTTATTTGTGGACCCCACTTAAGAAGCCAGAGGGTGGCTTGTGGGGCTTGAGTGCCACCCCACCCCTCCCCCACCTGCTTTAGTCAAACCTGCCTGTTACCAATAACATTATAACTCTCTTATCCTGAGATACTTTAGCCTACAATTTTGTGGCTAGATGGAGTAGCTTAACTCTTGGGAAAAAAAAAGAAAAAAAAAAAACTAGAACCTCTGCTGCGGTATTTCCAACATTGTCAGGTGAGTTCTTGTAGAAAATGTGGAAAATCTGATCTTAGCTACTAAACCAGAAATGTAGGTTCGATCCAAATGCACGACTCAGGAGGCAGAATGTCCATCAGGCAAAAACAGGTTTATTTTCCAGTCCAAGTCAGTACACAGAAGGCAAAAAACTTCAGCAACAAATCCAGAATCCGTAGGCTTAAAGGAGGGTCAGAGTGCAGGTTATGGTCATGAATCCTATGAAGCAAACTAATCAAGAGGCTGGTACGTGGATGAGATCAAACAACGAAATAACACTGAAGTGAGGGTGAGAGTGAGATTAAGTACGGAGACTAATGAGTGACAAGGACACATGTCAGCAGAGGAGCCACACGGGAGTGATCAGTTGAGTGGGAGCAGGTGTGGGAAACAGGTAGGAAGCGCGCAGGGAAGTGACAGGGGAGGACCAGAGCAGGACGGGAGGTGAACAGAGATTAATGCATGCAACATGAACACAGGACAAAAAAAAATGTGCAAGAAATAAAAGAAAACAGACCTAGGCGAAGACTGTGATAAAACTGCTATATCTCAGAATGTAAATAAATTTTACAAAAATTCCTGTATCCCCATCCGGCTTTGGATCACCCTTGAAATCTAATAAATCTCTCCCTGTGCCATGTCTGATATTCCCTGAAAATTTCATCAAGTTCTGTTGATAAGTTTTTATGTTAGGTCCTCCTGTTTCCGTATTCAGTGACTGGACCTGGATTGTTGTGCCTACTTTTAGAGTTTTAATTTTTCCTTCATGTTTTGTGAAACTTTGTCAGTTTCATTTTGCCTTTTGTTTATGTCTGTCTGTGTATATTCTTTTGATTTATATTGACCTCTTTTGGTTGTTTTTTCCCTTTGTGCTTGAGCTCTTGTGCTTTGCTCTCTGTATGTCCCTGCCTGTTTGTCAAAGCACTTTGTAAACCTCTGTTTTTAAAAGTGCTATACAAATTAAGTTTATTATTATTGTTATTATTATTATTATCATTATTATTATTCCTGTTCACAATCTAGGAGCTAACAAACAGCTGCAAAAACAGGCTGAGGTAATGAATGATCTTCAACAGCTATATTACAGTCTTAACATGATGAATCTCATATGGAAACTATTAGATAAAAACAGTGTTTGGTATGAGCTGATATAAGCTGAAACAGAATGAAACAATTAATGCCACCACACATCAATGTGTGCTGACAGCTAAAAAATCAAACATCACAGCAGCATGTTCATGCTGTCAGCAGCTGTATTTTTGGTCAGTGTATTGCCCAGCAGTGGAACAATGAAGTATTTATAACAGTAAACTCTTACTGCACTGTGTATAATTGAGAGTGTGCCTTGAGCGCCATGCTGGTGTGTCTGTGTCTGTGTCTGGAGCAGAGCTGTCATCAAACCAGCAAACAGGAGACAAAAAGATGCTGTTTGCACAGAACTCAGTTTTCCAAAAGCTGAGTGTGATTTCAGATGGACTTTCATTGATTAGTCATGAAGAAGAGAAAACAGTCCCTCTGGGTCTCCATTAGCCAGTGATGTTCTCGAAATATTGATTGTCTTCCCTCAAAAGTTGAGCTTAAACTAAAAGTAGGTTTTTCTACAATCACAGGCTTCCAGCCCAACTACTGTCTTGGTGACAGCCAGCTTATTTAATCATTGAATGGATAAACATGTTTAAATAATTTGGAAGATTGATTTATTTCTACTTTCAAATTCATGGAGGCTGAAACAACACAATGTTTTTATTTATTTATCTTGAAAGCACAACATTTATGGTCTGTTTACAGTCTGCATCTGGCCTGATGTGGCCCCAGATACTGCAGCAGTTGTACACCTTTATTTACATCATCCATGATGCAGCTCACAAAAAAACTCAAAGGTAGCAGTAGAGGCCAAACTACATGACCCAGCACATGTTAAAAATTAGAAAGACCTACAATTCAAATGTTTGAAGTTGTAAGACCCTTAAGATTGTGTTTTTACAGTAAAGATAATTTGTTGGGAATTCTGTAGAAGACATTTTCAAAGTCTATATTTATGTGTGTCATGACATGTATCATATTGCTCCCTCTGTATCAGGTTACTCATTGTATCGTGACGCCGCTGGTACTTCCCAGCCCTAGTCTGCCTTTTCCTGCATACATTTCCCATAAATATACTCATTTTATCCATTAGGGGTGTGTATTGACAAGAATCTGGTGATACAATATGCATCGCACCACAGAGGTAATGTTATAATATATCACTAAACATTGTAATACTGTAAGCAGGGCAATGTATATTTTCTCAATGAACAGTCTAAATTCATTTATCTTTTTGAGAAAATGTCATAGTATGAAGAACGCTGAATAGAATACCCATTAGCTGCTTAAATCATTATTTATTAAGTCCATGTTACAGTGATCCCTGTAACATAGATTAACCATGTAAAGAAACTAAACATGAGAGGATACCAAATACCTGGTACAACAGATGGACTGTTCAATATGCAGTATCTAACTAGTCCATCTGGAAAAGAGTCCATAGAAAGTGTTTTGGGAGGGCAGAACCTTTCAGAAGCATATCCAGCAGGTGATTGGATGATTGTTCTGTCAGTCACAGTTATTACAGGCCAAGTAGATAATGTAGTAGGCGGGTGCTACTGCACTACGAAATGTGAGCCACTTCATAAAACAAACTCTCGTCAAAACATATCGGGACAGGAGTGAAAGTATGCTTACTGTAGAGTAGTTTGTGGTGTTGTTATTTGGTGATTTAATAAATGTGCCAGGACTGTGATGCAGTCTGCGCTTGGTCAGTGATCAGGAGGTTGCAGGTTCGAGCCCAGCTCTGACTGTCACATGATGATGTGTCCTCGGGCAGGACATTCAACCCAAGTTGTTCCCACTGCTGCATCTGTGACATTTAATGGGTATGAAAGGGCGTGAATGTGTTAGCTGATGCTGATGGACAGCTGACATAGAAACTCCAACCATCAGTGAGTGAATGTGAGAGTAAGTTGGGTAGATGTGACCTGCTGTGTAAAGCTGCTTTGATAGTCAAAGACTAGAATAGTGCTATATAAGCTCAAGTCCATTAACCATTTAATAAAAAAATAGGTCCACATCTGATAAAACTGCTACTGAAGCTGTTAGCATCTATGCTAACTTCTGTCCAAGTAATCTCTTCCTGCTCTGATTCTGACTCTGATCGGGCCGTCCTGCTTTGGGACGCTCACGATCATTGTAGACTGGAGCTTGACAAGATGGATCTGCCTGATTACAGACATTGAATCAGCCAGATCCAGCTGCTGCGTGAGGTTAAGTTCTACATGGGCCCCTTAAAATGGTGAAACTTGTTTTGCAGAAAGAGCCAACATGTCAGCGGGGTTGTCAAGAGGGCATATACTGGCTTTGAAATTCTATCAAATGTGTTGCTGCAAGGCAAAGTTACATTATAGATTACTTTTTTAATAAAGCACTTCAAATAGTGAACAAGTGATCATTATATAGAGCATTTAATTAGACTTCAGCATATCACAGTAACCTCCTTCCATATTAAAACTCACCTTCTTCAATGCCTATTCACAGAACTTCTTCCTATACACAACTGCTCCTTGTGAGACAGACAGAAAGATGAGTGTGTTGATAGACGTGAAAACAAAAGGATTGAAGACATCAGTACTTGTAGCATCCTCCCAACTTAGTTTAATTTTCTCTAATGAACTTTTACCCATGACTGTCCTCCAGCCTGTCTTATTTGTTTTTGTTTAACACACAGACACATTTTCTGCCTTTGCCTTTGCTGTTATTCTGTTGTTCAGATGCACTATGATCAACGCTAGCTGCCAGCCACTAACCTCATTAAGAAATGCATTGCTATTTTCCTGTTGCTGCTTCACATAAAAGCCACTCTGTTTTCTTGTTAAGTCTGAGCAGTGTCAATGTTCAGCTTGCATTAGCAGTAATTTAATACAGCTCTGAATCAGCCCAAGCAGACTGAACAGCAAAACACTGAGGCTAATATCAGTGAGATAAAATTACAAACACAAGTGGGTTACATTCATCTATTGTTCCCCTTGAGTGTCTGAATGAGCGGAGACACTGATAATGCAGAGGAGAAGGATATGTGCTGCCTCCAACAATAGAAGTTACCAAAAAAAGGTGCAATTGTAGAACATAATTGTATTAGAAAACTATTTTTGAGGGAAAAATTTGGAAAAAATTAAGCCAATGCAGAAGTGCAGCAGAGTGCAGTTCTTCAGGTGTCCTTTGTAGGCTGACTGTAGATGCACCAGAAGTCACATACACACTTAATGTTATATACAGATAAACATATATATGTTTATGTTAGAAATCTTGGGGTCCTATTTGATCAAGATTTGTCCTTCAACTCCCACATAGAACAAATTTCAAGAACAGCCTTTTTTCATCTTCGTAACATGTCTAAAATCAGGCCTATCCTGTCTCAGAGCGATGCTGAAAAGCTAGTCCATGCTTTTGTTACCTCTAGACTGGACTATTGTAATTCTCTTCTTTCAGGCTGTCCCAGTAAGACGCTTCAGCTGGTTCAAAATGCTGCCGCACGTGTACTGACTAGCACTAGGAGAAGAGACCACATTACTCCTGTATTAGCTTCTCTGCATTGGCTTCCCATAACTTAAAGAATAGAATTCAAGACTCCTCTTCTCACCTATAAAGCTCTCAGTGGACAGACACCATTTTATCTCAAAGAGCTTGTAGTGCCGTACAACCCCTCTAGAACATTACGCTCCCAAAATGCTGGCCTGCTCGTGGTGCCATCAGTCTCTAGAAGTAGTATGGGAGGTAGAGCCTTCAGTTATCAGGCTCCTCGTCTCTGGAACCATTTACTGACCACGGTTCGGGAGGCAGACACCCTCTGTACCTTTAAGGTTAGACTTAAAACATTACTCTTTGATAAAGCTTTCAGTTAGGGACCAGCTCAGGCCTGGACCAGCACATGGCTCATAGTTAAGCTGCAAATAGACTTAGACTGCCGATTAAGACTGTCTTATTATCAGTCATTTGTGCCCCCCCCCGGAAATGCCCCTTTCCTTTAGTATGGTTGGTTCCTGTAGTTTTGGTTGGCCTGGTGCTGCGCCATGATGGATTCATGTTGGGTTTTGGATGCCTGTGTGTTTATACAGATGTATGTGTGTATTTTATATGTATGTGTATATTTATGCATGTATGTTTTTCTTTAAAATGAGAAGTTGTCTTCAGCCTGCTCTATTGTAAAGTGTCTTGAGACAACACCTGTTATGTATTTGTGCTATACAAATAAAGGTTGATTGATTGATTGATATGTAATAGCCTGGCTTAAGCCTGGCTTTTGAGACTTCACCTTGTCTTAACATAGTGGTTTAGGAGTTTGCCTTCCAAAGCCCCTTAGGCAACCACGAGGCTAAAGTCACTCTGGCTTTTTTCAAAATATTTTTCAGAAAGGGATTTTGTGATGTCACGTTTTATTTTCACTTAATATTCCTGTGTATCTCAGGCAACTAATTACAATCCTCAATACTCTAGAGTAATGGACTTGAGCTGAAGCTTATAAGGTGCTTTTGAGTCTTTATGAGTACTCAAAGCACTTTCACACCACAGGCCACATCTACCCATTCACTCTCACATTCACTCACTGATTGTTAAATTTGTTTCTATGAAAGCTGTTCATCATTATCAGCTAACACATCCACGCCCTTTCATACCCATTTACACACCACTGATATAGCATTTGGAGAAATTTGGGGTTAAGTCTTTTGCCCAAGGACATATCACTATGAGACAGCCAGAACTTTAGGAGGGAGAAAACTACAAGACTAAGCCACTGACGGCCCATAGAGTGTCAGAAAAAGATCTGATTGGTCAAGACTGCTGTCACCTGCTAATTTTGACTATTGCAGCCTCTGTTAGAAATAATGAAATAAAATGATTGTGGAAAAATTTAAGGACACTCTTGAGCTGTGTGGTGACCGTGGTTTGCACCAAATGACCTCAGGCTCAAAATATCATCAAATAGTTCAATTCCACTATGAAGGTTTTTAACTTGTAGAGCACAGTCGAGGTTATGTCTGCGCGTGCTTGCTTGTCCGTCCGTCTGTCCTTTTGTGAGGAGGATGACTCCAAAAGTTCTCAGCCAACATTGATTAAAATTTTCAGGGGATAATGGTCATGGTACAAGGAAGAAGTTATGAGATTTTGGTGGTGATCTAAATGTGGATCCAGAAATTTTTAAGAGGATTTTTCACCATCGCTGGATTTGGCAGTTTTCCACCTTTTCAATAATAACTGAAAAAGTTCTCCATGGATTTTGATGACATTTTTAGGGAAGTTGGTTATGAACAAAAAAGAATTGATTTAGATTTGGTGATCCTACTTTGCATGTGAATTTGGGAATTTTTAAAGGATTTGTTAACATTGCATGACAGGTAAGTTTTCTATATTTACAATAATAACTTGGCTTACATTTTAGATTAAACAGTAGGCGTGTGTTTTGCCAAGACTCTGGAGATAGGAAACATATCGTGACACATGGGTAACAATACCGTATACATAAATTATACAATTTCTAATCAGTGTTATTTAAATACATTTTTACAATACTAGTAGAGTAAATTGTCATTCCCAGTGACAAAAAAATAGAAGAGCTCATAAAGAACAACCTTTGGCCAAGGCATTTCTGACATTTTAAGCCAAATTATCAGCAAAAATGTGAAAACTACCCGATCTCACAATGTTCACAAATCCTTCAAAAAATTCCTAGAACACCACCAAAATTTAATCACTTCTTCCTTGTGCAGTGACCAAAATTATTTGAAAATTTCCTGCGGATCCATTCATTGCTTTTTGAGTTATCTGACTAAAAGATAGACAAACGAAGCATAACCTCCTCGGTGGAGGTAATAAATGTAACAGGGAGGTGGACAAATCTGGCTGAACCTCTGCTTAGGAGGCTGGATTTTTCATAAATTATTGAACAACAAAATATTACAGTATTGCACTAAAAATACCAGTACAGTATTGGGCCAATAAAAGTCATGCTTTATTGATGTATTGATATTTTCTTACACCACTAATAAACAGTATCACACCATACAGATGATTTTTATTTTCTCGGTGTTAAGTTTTAGATAACCTTAAATAAAGTGTTGCCATTCCACAAAATTTTACAAAGGGATAAAGATTCAGAGCCTCTTTCAAAATCGAGTTTTGTGACATGAATTTTAAACTCATTAGAGGTTTGTTTTGATGAATATTCAGTAACAGCTTTTATCACTGTTCTCTTGCTCAGACCTCTAAGTGCAGGACTGTTTCTTATCCAGATATGATTTGATGTTTTTCTCCCCTAAATGTTGATAAAATAAAGGATCAGAGCGCTTCAGTACATCCCTCTCATGTTTAACCGTGCATGTGTTTGCTGTCTGTCTTGTCATACTCCGCTCGAGCAGTTTTAAAGCCCTCACAGCAGCCAGCATATCAGGCAGGTTTCTGTTTCAGGAAGGAGTAGTCCTCCCCGTGAAATCTATCCTCCTCCTCCCTCCCTGTAAACGAGGGCCATGAATTTTGTATTGAATTCTGTGCATGGATGAGAATCACTGCATCTCTTCTGCTTTGTTTGCAAGTTCTCAAACTTTGGCTCCCCTCATGATCCGTCTTTAAAAATCCCCTTGAGACTTTGAGAAGGCTCACCGTGATCGTCCCTTCATGTCCTGTTTTGCTAATTGTCATTTATCCTTTCAAGAGGAAGCGTCTGAGGGAGAATTTGTCTTTTTTAGTGTTGGCCTGTTGGATTGAATTATTAATAAGTTCCTGTTTTAATCTGCGCTGATGTACCGACAACGGTCGATTAGTCAGGTTGTGTGATGGATCACTCTGCCAGGGAGAAATTGATTCGTCCGATGGTTTAACCTCTCTCCAATGATGAGACTCCACTTAAAGAATCACAAAATTGGATTTTGATGCCAATTTATTCTAGCCTCGACCTCTCTCTTGTCCAATAAACACACACATATCATCTTTTTTCCAGGATTAATCAGTGAAAAAATTCCCATGTTTTAATTTTGATCTCATCTGAAGCCTTGTATAGTTTGAAAGTGAGCTATATCATCTGAAGATGGGCTGTGATTGGATATGCACTGTGATAAATGATAAATGAACAGCTGCATTGCTGCATAATGTTACATTGATCATAAAAGCAGAGGAAATGTAGGTGACAGAATGCTTAATATCCTGCACAAGGTTTGAGCAGCTTTTTTATCTTTAATGTAAAACTTGACATTTGATGAATATCCTTTATGACAAACTGAGTGATGTAACTACTCCATTTTTTCTGCTTTGGTTTCAGCTCAACTTTGATTCAGTGCTATACAATTACTCCTCTTATTGCCCATTTACTGCTGCTATCGGGAATTAGTCGACTCTCTCTGGCAGATGAGAACTATCTCTGAAAGAAAGAAACAGACTTTTTCCAAGATTTGTCTTTGATATTTCATTCAGCGACGGGAGCTGTGGGCATAAACCCTCAAATAGCCCCAAAGACATATTTTAAAAAGTCTGTACTTTCAAGTTTCAAGGCCTGAGTGATTCACATTTTAAACTTTTAGACAGTGATTCTTGAAAATGTTTTAATAGTCATCACTTGAGAAAACATAACTCATATCATATCTACATTACTTTGCAAAACTGCCTCCAGTACTAAAGTTTCAACATCTTATCAGTCATTAGATGTTCCTTGTATCCACTAAGGACTGACAAAATTTGATCAACAGCTGAATTACTTGTGAAATATGTTTTAAAACTATTAGAGAACTCATTAAGAACTGTTTAATTTTCATTTATGCAGCCAAACTTGACAGTATAGACTTTTAAAAATATGCTGAACCCTCTTTATGTCTTAACATGCTGTTTCTACACTTGTCCAAGGAGTCATAAATGACCTGCCTCATAATAATGATGATAATATTTATTGATATAGCACTTTTCAAACTCAAGTTATAAAGTTCTGCACAAGAATAACAATAATCAAAACAGAATAATACATAACAGAAAAGGCAGGTTATGAAATTATGAGCACAGGAACAATCAAGAAACTGCCCAGACACTTTAAAACATCAATATCTTTTTTTTTTTTTTTTTTTTACCTTTATTTAACCAGACATGTCGTATTGAACTCAGGGTCTCATTTACAAGGGCGACCTGGCCAAGAGGTCAGAAGCACATAGCAAATATAAATACAAATTCAAGAAAAAGCTTTAGGCAATGAATTACAATCAAAAAATATGTTAAAAAAAAATCTGGTGAGTAAAATGGGACAAAAAGCTTTGAATGAAACCACTTCTGACGTTTCCAGTTCTGTCTGTATAGTGTTCAAAGGGGGCGGCATAACAAAATGCTTTTTTCCCCAATTCAGTTCAGACTAAATAAAGCTTTAAAACAAAACAGTAAACCTAAAATTAAATTTAATAGCTAAATCTGTCTATAACCACAAGCTTTGGGAATATCTGGATTTTAGCTCTTCGCAGTGAAAATGAATGAATTAAATCAGTAAAGGTGTGCAAAAGAATTGTTTTGTGTTAGAATTGAATTGTATAGGTTGTGAAAACAGTAGTAACTATTTGAGTTTTGATTTGGCTCGAGTTTGGCTTTAAAATTATTTGAAGTATTGATGTCATAACTTGTGTTTTACTTGCATAAATAGATTTATTGCTTATTTAATCAGTGATCAGAAATGATGTTCATTTTAATATTGTTGATGTTTTGTGTCTTTACAACTGGTCAGATTCAGCAGAAGAAGACAAAAGTGTATTATTATTATTCCTCTCCTTTCATTTTACCCTGACAGACAGAGAGGGCACTGTATGATATATGTATGTGCTCATATCAAGTGATATTTCACTGAAGCATTCACACAACATAAACAAATGTTAAGATGTCCTGGGCACTTCTGCACGATACACTGCTGATATTCTTAAGCTCATTAATTATTGAAATTTTCAGAGGTTTACAAATGTTCTAAGCTCAACATCAGATGAATGTAGAATGTCAACATCTATTTATGGTCTTTTCTTTTGTCCTTGGCTGTATACTTTACCACTTGTGCAAAACACACTGGACTGTCTGTTAATATCTGTTGGCACAATTATAACTGGCACACATAACTATATAAAAATGTTGAAAATCCAGCTCCTTGTTGCATGAGATCATTTGAAAGTGTGTGGTGATGTTTTTCATGGTTTGTTACGGGTTCTGGAGAGTGATAACCTTGCAGTGCAGATGGATTTACCTGAGTCATTGTCTGAAATCACCCAGATCCATCTTGCCAAGCTCTAATCTCCTATGACTTCATCAGCCAAATGCTGGACGGCCCAATCAGGGAAGAGAGAAACTGAAGACGTGATGACAGCGGGAAGTGACTGCATGTTTGAAAACACTGGCTATGTTTACATGCAGTCATTAACCCTTTCATAACCTGAATATTAGCAATAACCCGGTTGCACACGGCCATGTAAACACCAATAACCCTTTTGAAAAACCGGAATATGCTCATATTCTGGTTTTTAAAAACCCGAATAACACCCCCGGGTTACTCCTTTTCTAACCCGAATATTTGATCATGTATACGCCTATCGGGATAGCCCCATCGAAAGGAAGTACTTTTTGTAAAATGGCACAGCTCCGGCTCCATTTCCTATTTCTTCACCTTCTCGCCTTCCATTAATGAAGAAATTGACAAAGAATAGTGTCAAGTACTGATGGTGGGTCAGTACCAGCACCAAAGCACAAACGAAGGCGACTGCTGCCTGCTCCGGGCTGTTCATTATCCGCCGTGCTGCTGCTGTTGTTGTCGTTGCTATTAGACACAGGGAGAAGAAGCGAAAATAACACGCATTGCGTCATGATGTTCTCCGTGCGTTGAGATGTTGTCCGTGCGTCGCTGTTTTGATCGGGATAACATGTATACTGTTTACTCAGACATGTAAACGAGTTATTCTGAATGTTTCAGAAACCTGAATATTGACTGCATATAAACGTAGCCAATGATGGCCTCTGAGGCGGTCTCCGTGGATGCGGCAATATCTGCCGTTGTATCAGAAATGGACTCAACTTCTTTTTTAAAAGGGAGCAAAGAACCTACTTAAAGCTTGTCTTACGAGAAATCATGTTTTTACTCTTCTCCTGACTGGGGATCACTGCTGGGAAACTGAGAGGGAATTGGAAGTCCTTGATGCCGGTTAGTCTATGGTAGTTGTGGTTACTCAGCGATACCTGGTGAAAAATGCTCTCCTCAGAATTACCAGGAGAACTTGGTGGGGATTGTCGTTGACGAGGTTCATGTCACATATATCATTCATTCATTCAACCTTTATTTAAACTCGAAAGATCATTGAGGGGAGTCCTCATTTACAATGATGTCGAGTCAAGTACAGAGAAAATTCAGAAAGCACAAAACAATAAAACAGACAAGCTTTAACAGAAGGGTCATCATCAGACCTGTGATGATGCATATGACAATAGGTCACACTTAAATAAAACAATTACACACATAAGGGTGGAGATTGAAAACAAGATTTCTAAAAAGCACAAAGGGTGGAGGTTCAGTGATCTTGAGTAGCTCCTGTAGCCTGTTCCAGGAGTCAGGGGCAGAATAGGAAAAGCTGGTCTTTCCCAGTTCTGACCTGACTCGTGGAACATGCAACAGGAGCCTGTCAGAGGAGCGTGTATGACGCTGATTGTTCAAAGAAATATGAAGAAGCTCGGTGAGGTAGGGTGGTAACTTTTCTAAAAGAGCTTTGTAAATAAAGAGATGCCAATGAAAATCACGTCTCATCTGTAGAGAGGACCAGCCAACCTTACTGTATAAAACACAGTGGTGCGTGTTAAAAGGATCACCAGTGATGAACCTTAATGCAGAATGATAAACAGAGTCAAGCCGTTTTAGGGTTGAGGGGGCTGCATGTCTGTATATAACATCTGCATAGTCAAGGACTGACATGAAAACAGCATTAACAAGCCTCTTCCTACAAAACATAGGGATGTTTACTTTATTTCTATAGAAATATCCTACTTTTTGTCTGAGTCGGCAAATAAGGTCATCAATATGATAGCTGAAAGTCATTTTGTCATCAATCCAAACACCAAGATATTTATAAGAACTGACTATTTCAATCTTTACTCCATTTTTTGAGGTTATTGACACATCATTTTTGTCAATAGATCTTGATCTAGAGAAGACCATCAATTTTGTTTTATCTGTATTCAAGACCAAGTTAATATCGGAGAAATTGTTTTGTAATATATTAAAAGACTGCTGCAGCATTTTACAAGCAGATAGTATATTTTCTGAAAAACAATAAAGAACAGTGTCATCTGCATAAAGATGGGCATTACAGTCAGACAAAGAACTGACAACATTATTAATATAAATGGTGAACAAGACAGGACCTAGAATGGAACCTTGTGGAACACCTTTGGTAACATTTAAAAATTCAGAAAAATGGCTTCCCAATTTAACAGATTGTTGTCTGTCAGATAAATAGCTCCTAAACCATTCACAAGCGTTATCATCAAATCCAATATTTTTTAGCTTCTGCAGCAATAGGCAGTGATCAACTGTATCAAATGCTTTTGATAAATCAATAAAGAGCGCTATGCCATGTTGTTTTTTATCAAGTGCTGATGTAATGTCATTCACAACTTTAGTGACAGCAGTAATGGTACTGTGTCCAGCTCTGAAACCAGATTGGAAAGGGTTCAAGATATTAGCATTTGACAAAAAGTTTTTTAGTTGGGAATTAATTAAAGATTCAAGGATTTTGGCTAAGCAAGGCAGCTTTGAAATTGGTCTATAGTTGTTAAGTTTCTCCTTGTCACCACCTTTATGAAGGGGTATAACATGTGCCATTTTCCAGATCTTAGGAACAGTACCAGATGTAATTGAGGAGTTAAAAATGCTTGCTATGTGACCTGAGATGAGTGGAGCAGACAGTTTAAGAAAGAAAGGGTCTAAATTATCCTCACCAGTGGATTTTTTGGAGTCAATTGCTATCAGAGCATCTCTAACTGAGTTAATGGAGACCGGATGAATGCTAAACAGTTGAGAGGATGGGGAACACAATAACGTGTTATCTCAGTGACTTTTTGGATATTGCTGGAGAAGGTAACCGGAGGCAATGAAGTGCTTGTTTAAGGCTAGACTCATTTGTTTGTGGTCAGAGATAATTTGATCATTAACAAGAATCTGGGTAGGAATGGAGGAATGATTATTATTTTTATTTGAGTTAATCACTCTCCAGAATTTTGCAGGATTTGAGTAAGAGCTAGAAACTAGGTTGACAAAGTATTCTGATTTTGCTTTTCTCACCATTGCTGTACATTTATTTCTTAATTTTCTGAATGACTGCCAGTGTGAATGATGCCCAGACTGTCTGGCTAAAACCCAAGCATGGTTCCTTTGGATGAATAAATCTGAGAGATCACTGGTAAACCAGGGATTTGATCGATTTTTAACTCTGTGTTTTTTAAATGGTGCATGTTTGTTTACAACAGCAAGAAAAGTTTGGGAGAAAAATTCCAAGGCCAACTCAGTGTCTGGTATATGAGATGTGGCATGAATATCACTATAAAACAAATCATTCAGAAATGCCTGTTCATTAAAGTTTTTTAGATGTCTTTTCAAAACAATTTTGTGTGGTAATTTCTTTATACAAGTATTCCTGACACAGGCAACAGGACAGTGGTCACTCACTCCAAGGTCAAAAACACCTGAGGAGGTTATTTTATAATCTCTGTTAGATAGGATAAGGTCAATCAGTGTGGACTTCTCGGGATGTTTTAGATTAGGTCTTGTTGGTTCAGAGATCATTTGAGAGAGACCAAGACTGCAGCAGATATCTTTAAAGTTGTTTGAGGAGTCAGAGAGCCAGTCAAAGTTAAGATCTCTCATAATATTAACCTCTATAGGTAAATAATTAGAGATTTAATCAGCCAGATCAGCAATTGTGACAGCTGAAGGAGGCCTGTATACACCTATAAGTATAAAACAGTCCTTTGATGCCAGAGTAAATTCAACAGCAATAAATTCAAAACAGTTTGGTACAGACACGGAATGTAGCAGGGAAACAGAGTAACAAGATTTGATATAAACAGCAACTCCACCACCTTTCTGTATCCTGTCTATTCTAAACAAAGAGTAGTTATGTATACCTAATTCAGAGTCACTGACACTCGGCTTTAACCACGATTCAGTCAGAACCACAACATCAGGGTCTGACTCAGAGACTAGAATCTTGACATGATCTAATTTTTCTTGTTTGAGCAGACTCCTGATGTTTAGATGAATAAAACCTAAACCTTTTCTTGATTTAAGGGTACTTGGTGAATTTAGGCTTGGTTTTGCAGGGATTTCCATGTTATTATGAGATTCTGTAGTTATATAGACAAGATTGTCATAATTTATGCCATTCTGGGACATACTGTATTTAGATCTAGTCCTTTGGGACTTGCAGACAGTGATCTGATGAGTTGGTGGGTTAGATCTTTGTTCTGACCAGAAGAGGGCGTTAGCATCAGGGTTGTATGGTGGATCAGAGCAGTGACGTAGGCTGATGACCTTTTGGTGAACCAGGTGTGAATGTGGAGGAGAAAGTCAGTCGTGGTGGACATTGTTTGCTGTGGGAATGTACGGGTAATTAGCTGATTTTAAGGTTAACTGGATATTGCTGGCAAGGAGAGCCTTTCCATTTTTGTTGAGGTGGATACCATCACTGGCGAATAAGTGCGTATTTTTCCAGTAGGCGCAGAAGTTGTCAGCAAAGGGGATACCTGCAGAGCGACAGAACCCTTTTAGCCAAATATGGAGCTGGCGGAGACGGCTGAACTTACTATCGCCGAATGGCGGAGAAGGCAGCGGGCCAGATATAATGCACTGTTTTCCAGAATCCAGGACAGTTTATATCAGAATTTTAAAATCGGCTTTTAATTTCTCTGACTGCTGCAGTTTGAGATCATTCAGACCGGTGTGGATTACAACTGTGGCTGCAGATGGATTATTTTGGAAGATATGAGGGAGCAGTGAGTTTATGCAAGATACCTGGGCGCCGGAGTAGGAGTGAGTTTCAGCTCCGGGGATGGAAACATCGCGGACCATGGAGGAGCCAACGATCAAGCAGGTTGGTTGAACGGCTGCGGTAGCCGGAGCTTCCTTGCGAGTGGAACCCTTTAACTCCGGGAGCATTTGGGCCTGGAACGAGAAGCAGCCGCATGATACAGGGTGCGCGGTGGACAAGGAGTGAAGTTGGCGGGGGACCAGAACCGTGGAGAGTGGATCATTGCTGAATGTTTCGGCCTCATGATCCTCTGCGGTGTCAGAGACCAAGCAGAGTTGGTGGCGACCCGACAAAGCCCCGAGGATATTGCAGGAGGCTTGGCGCCAGGCAGTGAGGGTACCCGGCGTTTACAGTCACCAGTTAAAGGTGGAAACAGATCAAATCTGTTTGAAAGCTGGAGAACCTCCGTTGTAGCAAGGCGAGGCTGGCATGGACCAACCGACTTTCTTCTGCTTACCAGGGACCAGGATGGTGTAGAGCAGACTGGAACTTTGGGTTTTGCACCCAGTCGAACCCAAGCGTCGTCTGGTGAGGTCGAGTGCGGCGTCCTACCGGATGAGTCCCCGGCAGAAACCGGCCACCTGTCCCTGGCAGCAGGAGCAGCGGTTTCCGCGGAAGTGGCGCATGGTAGGGTCGAGTCGAGCTCACCCTTAGTGCAGGTCGCTGCAGTAACAGCAACCATGGAGTCAATAAACTTCTCATCAGTGTTACGGGTGGAGATTCTGACCTCTAGGTCTGCAATCCTTTTCTCCAGGTAAACACATCTTTCACAGCCAGCTGGTAAGGTGAGTGGTGGCATGCCGCCTTCAGTGAATTAACAAAGCAGCCTGTTCACACAAGGTATCACACAAGGAGTGTGAGCAGCTGAGGACAAAGACAAATAATGTAACATATAAATGGTAAATGTTACATCTGTGTGGTATAATTTGATGTAAGATGATAGTCTAAAGACTAAAACATAGTTTAAGCTAACGGCTAACAACAGGGTCGAGCTGCTACGTCTCTAAAGACTAAAACATAGTTCAAGCTAACAGCTAACAACAGGGTCGAGCTGCTACGTCATACTGGGGCTTGATATGGATTGGTCTGTGATGAGTGTGTCTGGCAGAACCATCATCCAGTCAGCAGCTGCAGTTGTTTTTGAAGATTCTGCCCTCTGAAAACATTTCCTATGGGCTCTTCCTCAGGTGGACTAGTGGAATATTTCTGTGGCGGAAATATGGAACTGTCCGTCTAGCATGTCAGGTTAGGAGAGTGAAGGAGAGCTTGGAAACTAACCGAGGCATGCCATCTCTCAGCAATGTTCTGATATTAAGCTGTGGGGAGGCTAGTCTTTGTGTAAGAAACACAAAGACTTTTGACTTCAGACCAGGTTTTAGGTGTCATGCAGTGGTTATAGGTGCAGGTGTCTGTGTCCTCAAGGTAGCAATGCTCCGCTGTGTGCCTGATCACTCATCATTTTAGGACATTGAGTACCTCTACAGTTTAGAAATAACAACTGCTTCAGGTGGAAACCATCTGTGCAGCATGGGAGAGTACTTTGTGCTGTGGGACGGGCCTCAGTTTTGTTTTGAACAAGAGATTTGATTTAGAGAATTGCTTAAAAGCAAGAAGGCATAAAATTAAGATTAATGGATACTTTGTGTGGCGGTAAATCATGAAAACTGACCAAATATTTCATCTCAAGTGAGAGTTAAACGTTTTGTAAAGCCGTTCTGAGCTTTTTGTCCAGTGGCGATGTGAAGTTGAACTCTCCTGACAGAGGTCTGCTTATTGAAGTGAAGCACATCCTGCTCTGAGCTGCCTCTGAATAACTCTCACAGAACACTGCTTTATGTGTGGGTGCACAGGTAATATCAAAAACTACTGCTCTAATATTCTGCTGTGATTTGTTTTAAAACTCATGTCATAACAGGTTTCATGTGAAATATGAGTCTTAAAATCACCACATAATGAATCTGTCAGACAGCAAGATGAAGTAAAGCCTGCTCTCTGAAATGTTGTAGTTTAAAGTTTATAGAAACCAATGTTTAAATTATAGTGAGGTGCAGTTTTTGAGTTCATTTATTTCTCCTCCGCTGCATCCACTGAACACGCCTGATACCAAAGTCTAGACACCGAGTCAATGAGCACTTGAGCCAAATCCCTTTATCAGTGTTTCCCAGTGAAAGTGAGACACCACAATTTAGACCTGCATGAAAGAGCGTTTTATGGTTACAGCTCTGCTCGAGTGCACACAGTCATAACGTAGCATCTTACTGAACAGGTAGAGCAGATTATGAGGAAGGAGTCAGAGCAGATTAGAGCCCGAGTTTATTTTTACACCAAGAAACTTTTTTTAAGGATGATATGACAGGAAAATCAGATGTTTACATGTGTCATTGTAGTCACTTTTCCCGATGTACAGCTCACTTGAATTTGAAGCTTACAGGCTTTATTAAGGATAGAAAGAAACAATTGGGGATGCACAATAGTTAATTAAAAATGTTATAATGTTAGTAGTGGCAGGGATGCACTGGCACAGACTGATTTAAAGCTGCGTTCACACCGAGCGTGACTTTGCAACCATAATCATGTCCCCCAGTGAAGTTGCATCACGTGTCCATACAAACCTCATTTTGGTCACTGTCGTGGTCGCTCAGTGACGTCACGTCTGCTTGAGGTTTACCGCGATCATATCATATATCACATAATAGGATGTATTAGCTGACATTCCAACTGTATCCTTTTCACTCATCTACCAACCACAACCACACAGTCTGTCTAGGCGGAACTCATGTACTCACTAACTAATGTTCCCACACGGACATGGATTGTTACTCTGTGAACCGGAATAAAAACTGTCACGGGTACCGTCACACACCCACACAGCGCTCATTGGCTGTTGCCGCACAGCCACATGCTATATCACCTGAAAAGACCAATTTTTTTAACTTTAGCGACGGAGCGACGAGCGACCAGGTTGCCTTGATCGTGGCTGTCGCGTCGCTGGAGGGTTAACCCCACCCCGTCGTGGCTGTATATTGACTTTACATGGAGAGTGGTCACTGAGGTCGCCAAAGTCGCGTTCAGTGTGAACACGCCTTTATATTGTGTATTTGTGCCAATACCAAGTCAAGTTATTTGTATATATGTTTAACAAGACAGATGCTGTACTTCTTGGCATGTAATAAGAGGAAAAAGCATGTCATAGGGCTGGACAATATTTCGTATAAATCGATTGATTTAAATTATTTTCAACAGAAAATGTAAAAATTAAAAGTCGGTTTCTTATCTTGACTTACTCCAAAAGCAAGTTGTTGCAGTCTTTGAAAATACAACTACTAGAAGTTAACAGTTTTCATGATGGTAGGCCCTGTCAGGTTTTGCGCAAACTCATGCTTAGGCTTTTATTTGTTTTTTAAATGAGATTAAAGTTTGATCAGAGTTTCATGTTGATACAATGTGAAAACTTTCAGTTTTTATGTGGACAAACCTGCCTATGTTTGAACTACACAATCAACATTTTATGACAAAATTACAGCATGCATTTCAACTATAAGAGGGAAGTCTGTTAAGTTTTGGAACATATTTTGACAACATAAAGGCATGTCGTTTTTGTGTCACTTGGAGTTGTTTTGTTGTAGAAAAAAATCAGGGATTTCATTTACAGTCCATATCGCCCAGCCCTAGCATGTTGTTGTATAGACGAGACTTCATGTTCTTTCCAACATGTGAGCTTTAATGGGCGCTGGCAAAAATCCAATTACATGCATCTCTAGAAAAAAATCTCCAAAGCCAAGGCATATGGGACAAAAAGGATCAAATAAATCCTTTAACCAATTCAGAAACACGTCTTGTCCTGATCTGACCAGCTGTAGTATCCAATTTTAGGATTGGCCCATTTTCACTCACACAGATCTGCAGCATCAGGCGCCTTTGAAACTCTTTTTACGCCATCTATAATGCTAGCATGATACATCAGGGGATTTTTTTCCTTTACTGTGGAGTCTTTGGCCAAGAGAGAAATACTCTGACATCAATTTTATATGACGCTTGAGACTGCATTTGTGTCAGCTTAACTCTACTATAAACATTTGTGTGGTGTGTGAGAGCCAGAATAACTGTTACACAACACACTCATGTCCTCTGTGAGTAAACATAACTCTTTCCATTTGTCTCTCTGTTTCTCCGCCAGTTGTTCGGGGCTTTGCTGCGAGGCTGCTGCGCTGACCTCTCCTACCTGAACCTGTCCAAGAACTCCTTCTCTCACAGGTGGGCGTTCACTTCCTGTGTAAAATCTCCGATTCAGCCTTTTTTCACCCTCCTCTTGTGACTTAGCTCTGGAGGGATGCCAGCGAGGTGGCTCCAAGCAGAGCGAGCTTCATCAGTTATTTTCTGCTGTAGATTACCGTTTAGCCCTGGACCTCATTGATGTAATTAGCGTGCACACTCTGCTCACTCTCCCTCTCATTTGTTCAGGCTCGCAGCGTCTCCGTGGGTGTCTGTGCCGAGTGTGATTCTGTCTTTCTTTTACTTACAATCTCCTGTGTTTGCTAACAAGTTTTCCATCTGTCAAGCAGTTGTTTGCGAGTCCTTTTTTGTGTGTGTGTGTGTGTGTGTGCATAAATGTATGTGAGTGGGTGTATTCATGCTTGTGTCTGTGTTTACCTAGCTAGCAGGCAGAAGCGTCTCCAGCTCTCATCATGTCGGGTCCCGCGGGAGCCCAGGAGCTTCCCTGCTCAGCATATTACATTACACAATTACAGGGAAAGAGTTGGTGAAAAATGAGTCTAATTTTAGACAGGAAGGGAATTATTGTTATGATCCCCAGGCTCCTAAGCGTGCACTTTTTTCACTGCTTTGTCTGTTTTCTTGTATCAACTGTATCTTTCTATCCTTCTGTGACTGTTTTCATGTGTCTGTCTGCCCTCATTATTGACTTTCACATCTTTTTTTCATTATTTCTTTTCTCTTGATGTGGTTTTGCTTATGCTGGAGCTCCTGTACACACACCTATTCCCATGGGGTTAGTATAACCTGGGGATTTTTGGAAATCTGGGAGTTGATTCAACCCATTCACACTAATAAGGGTAGTCTGAAAATTTCATCATATTTTCTGACATTTCTGACTGTAAATGCTGAAGCTTGAAAAGACATCCACCTTGCTCTAGGCAGGGGCGGGCAACTGGTGGCCCGGGGCCCACATGCGGCCCTTCCCCCCACTCAAAGCGGCCCATTAATCATTTCCAAAAATATATATACCGTATTTTCCGGACAATAAGTCGCTCCGTAGTATAAGTCGCATCAGTCAAAAAATGCATCATGAAGAGAAGAAAAACATATATATTTCGCACCAGACTATAAGTTGCATGTATTTAGTGCTCTGATAGAGAGGTGGTTGCCTTGTATGAAGCAGTAACACCAAGAAGGCCCTCTGTGTCCTTTCTGTTGCCATTGCTGTTAACCAATACATCCACCGGGGGGGGGGGGCTCAAACAAATCTGTCTCACACGGACCTCCACTTCTCCTTCGCTACCGAGCAACTGATATTTAATTGCCCTCCAGTCTCCTCCCAGCTGTGTCCTGGTGAAGTGACATCATATAGATGTTTGTAATTTCTAACTAACTCGCAGAGCTTCTCTTCAAAAAGTTCCGCCATTATTATTTCTTCTTCGTGTCTCACTAGAGCTACGTAATGGGTAGTAACAGCAATACTGCCAAACCGTTTCCAGTGGTACTGCTCTGTTTAGCCCGTATCCGTAAGCTTTATAGAAACATGCAGAAATACGGACGAAATGAATGCAGAACACGGACAGGAGGCTCCGTCCGGATCCGGATCCGTCTTTAACGCTGAGGGCCTGTAATAAGTCTCTCCTGGCAGCACGTTGGTTAAGCACTCATCTGTAAACTCGTTCCTCCAGCTCTGGCCATCTTGCTTTCGGCCCGCGATTAGCTTTCTTCATTTTCTTCATTGGAGTAAGAGTAACCTCTGCTTTTTGCCAGTCCCTCACAAGTTTCTCACTCACTCCAAACTTTATTTCTGCTCGATTACCGCTGCATAATTTACTACCGGCAGTTTGTTAGAACAGGATTTTCATTTTGGGGGCATTTTCTTTATGTCTAGCCTAGCCTAGAGCGCCCTCTCGCGGCTGTAGACGGTAATGCTTACTCCTTGGTTCATGTCTGTCAGTATGAAACAAACATTTAAAAATATGTTAAATGATGTATATCTTGATATATAAGTCGCACCTGACTATAAGTTGCAGGACCAGCCAAACTATGAAAACAAATGCTACTTATTATTATTATTATTTTTTTTAACTATATTTTTTTAGTGAAGTATTTTTATATATATAACAAAACAGAACAATAGAAAAAACAAACAGGTCATCCGGGGTAGCACAATACATTTCATTTTCAATAAGGTTAAGTCAGGGTTGTTTTCTCCAGGGTCCAGTTATTAATATTATTAGTCCATCAGATCTTCCAATGAATGTGTATCCGGGGTAGGACCCCTACAAAACATTTGCATGCAAACAGAATTACAATGTAATTACACTTATAAAGTATATACCAACCACCTCCTATCTTATATTTTTGTTCAGAAATGTTATCCATTTGGAGCAATACTTACTGAATTTATCTAAACAAAGTCTTAATGAAAAGGTCAGCCTCTCCATGTCATACAATTCCTTTACAATCTTTATCCATTCTGCTTTTGTGGGTGATTCCTTGACAAGCCATTTTCTGGTTATTGCTTTTGTGATTGCAACTATACATATTTATTTAAAAAAAATAAATATTTCTTCTAACCTTAAATTTGCTAGTACATGTTTTGTTTTAACAAGTCATTAAATAACATACTTTGCTTTGATTTTTGTCTCTAAATATCTTTTATGAGGCATTAAAATATAACTTATAGTACTGGTAAAAACTATATTTGGAAACAATGATAAAGTTAGTATATATGTGAATTAAAAACTGGTAAACATCCATTCTTTTATTGCATTAAAAAGAAGCTTAAATTGGCTTTAGTTATGTGTCATGCTCATTAAATTGAAGCTTTATTTTGCTATTTTTTTGTTTATTTATGTGTTTTTCTTCTTATATAAAATGCCTGACGATTTGCAATGTGCAATGTCTGTAATCAGTCATTGAGTCAGGCAGATCCATCTTGCCAAGCTCTAATCGACAAATATGAGCGTCATTTGGAGCAGGAAGAGCTGGAGGCTAAGAGCGAGACGACAGCAGTGAGTGACTGCTTGTACGGAGGTTAGCATTGATGCTAACAGCTTCAGGAGCTGTTTTTATGAAATCTGGACCACATTTCTTTTTTAAAAGAAAAACAGCACTGAACGCATTTCTCTATAGTAAGGATATTTTTGCCCCACTTCAACATTTTTGTTTATGTTTTGTATTTCACTCTGAGGCAGTAGCGCCACCTACTACATTTTCTTATTGGCCCATAATGGATGTGAGTGGTGGCAGAATCGTGGAGTCACCTGCTTGATAGGCTACTGAAAGGTTCTGCCATTCCTAAATACTTTCTATGGGCTCTTTCCCAGAAGGACTAGTAAAATATACTGAATGGTCCATCTGGTGTGTAAGGATAGAAGAGAGATGCACAGAACATACAAACACAGCGTCTGTGGCAGTTTGTGTATGAGTGTCTGTGCGGAAAGCATAACCGAGCCTTTATACACCAGAGTATTAATGATCAGTTTTGCTGACTGGTGACTAGAAGCATCAATCTTGAACTACCTGTCACATATTTTTGTCAACCAGCATCAATCTGTCACAACATCTCCGTTTTTGATGAAAGATAGAAAATGTCCCTTACTTCACACAATCATGTCATCTGTCTTATCAGAGAAAAAAAAGAATTTTCAATCGTACCACTCTCTTCCTACATGAGACATCCATGCTCAATCTGTCATCTTTGTCTGTCTACATCTCTCTGTCTCTCTTCCTGCTAATACGTCCTTGACTTCCTCCTCTCTCATTTTTCTCTTAAACCCTTCTCCTTTCCCTCCTTCCCTAACCCTCCATCCCCTTTATCACACCTCCCTCTCCTGGTATCTCTTGCAGCCGTACCCTCATTCTGTCCCCCCTTGCTCATAGTTCATCCCGCCTCCTGCCGGTCATGGTCTCTCTTGGTATTAAATCCACGCCGGTCAGATGGTCTCCATGCTGTGGTGTCAACACGGAGCCACAAAGCTGAACCGAGCTGATAAGACCCGCCCGAGTGCAGTTTCATGAATATGGAAGCGCTCCTTCACCCATCACGCTCACTCACACACAGAGAAACGTGGCACTTTCCAGAAACAATGAGAAGTCAACGCAGATATGGTTACACACAGACACACACGTGGTAACAAGCTGCTGATACAGCTCTCTGGAGGAAGACAAGACTTTGACTCGGTATCTACTTATGCGACAGAAGCCATTCTGTATCGGCGCAGTCCTGACAGGCGGTATGCTAATCGTTACAAATGGGTCAGAGACGAGCTGGTGTTCCTCACTGGGAGGTTATCACAGTAGCAGTGAAGGTGGCCTCTAATGTCACTGCCTGCTTTTCCCTCACTATCATAATGTCTTCATCTTGGCCCTTTTATGCCCCCCACTTTGTCCATTCCTGGTGACATTTTCCATTTTTTACCCTCTATTACTGAAATTTCTCTGCATTTTTTCCTCACCCTTATCACCCTTTTTCTTTTCTGTCCTTTAGTTTTTAGTTTGTAGTTTTATCATTATTCAAGTCGGAATGGTTTTATCTGTTCAGACTGAATGCCAGAGCGTAACTGAAGTCTGACTGTCACCCATAAATTTGTCTTGCTGCTGAAGAAAATGATATATTTTAGTTCAAAGAGCACATAACTTTTTCTGCTGTCTGTAGGGATATGAAATAAAGGACTTATTGATGCTAGTGCCAACAGTCGTTAGGTTTACATGCAGTTAAAAATATAAAATCCTGTGCTAAAATAGTAAAGCTGAACTTCTAAAATGCTTATAAACAAGAGCTGAACAATGCATTGTGGGTAAGTATACATGAACATAAGTTACATCACAGGATGTGCAATATCAGTCATGTGACTTTAAAGGAACACTTCAACATTTTTGTTGTTTTTGTGTCTTGCCTCACTCGAGTCCATTATAAGCAGAAAGAAACCATTCTTTCGACTGTGAGTCCAGTAATAGCTCGCCCACTGCTAGTTAGCTTAGCTCAAACACTGGGAGTATATGGGTAGCGTGCTAGCCTGCCTCTCCCTACAGCCATCAGATAAACTTTTCAGCAACTCTAAATGGTCCTGTGTGCTTGTTGTGACTCATTTTTTTTTTACCTCTTTATGTTATGTTATCTTTTATTATCTTCATATTATCTTCTTCTACTCCTAAACAGAGGCTTCTTTGTATTTTTGACCTACTTCCGCGGTGGTTTTGCTAGAGATGTGACATTAGCGAATGAGTCGAGTCTTTTGAATGGCTCTTTTAAGCGAACGATGAGAACCGATTCGCAGTTGTAAGTGAGCCATTGGTTTCTTACATTTGCAGGCAATTTGCTTTTAATAATGGCTTGCGGACGAACGGCTCACTCAGAACTGCGAATCGGTTCTCATCATTCACTTAAAACAGCTGATCAAAACACCCAACTCGTTGGCAAATGCCACATCTGTTGCAAAAACCACTGCGGAGGCAGGTCAACAAAACAAAGCCTCTGTTTATGAGTAGAAGAAGATAATATCAAGATTAAAGATAGCTTTATCCTTTAAGCACGCCATGTTGTCATTTTTGTGATGTTTCTATCAGTTCTTGTCTTTCCTTGACTATCTACAATAAAAGTGTTTTGGATATCAGCATCAACAGCAGGAAGATGAAGGAGGTAACATGAGGGGAAAGTCGGCTTTTATTCAAGGGCACATTTTGAAATTAAGAAACAAGATATTTTGATTTGACACCTTTGGCAGTAACAAATTTAGCACAATGTTGTTTTGTTTTGTTTTTTTGTAAGAAATGCGTCTAAAACAACCCCCCTCGATAATATGAGAAAAATTCCACCTCTAACTATTTCTTGCTCCACTATTCAGATACTTGTACTCAAATAGTCTGGTTAAAATGCCAGGAAGGGATTTGCAGCCTCCTCCACATTGGAGACACTCACTGAGCAAGGTGTTTGTTTGGCCCACTGGCTCCCAGCACCTGAATTTTTACACTAAATTTATGCTGGATGACTTTCTCTTAATCAAATGACCTTCTCAAAATGATTCTAATGGCTGTTGCAATAGTGTATATATTATTGTTTATTTAAAAAACTGTCAGAAGTCCTTGCTTTAGGGTCCCTTTCAATTTTGGTAGTCCTTATTACCTCCGCCAAGGAGGTTATGTTTTTGCCGGCGTGGTTAGTTTGTCTGTTTGTCTGTTTGTTTGTGTTCAAGATAACTTGAAAAGCTACGGACGGATTTGGATGAGATTTTCAGGAAATGTGTGGAATGGGATAAGGAACAAACGATTCGATTTTGGGACTGATCCGAATCACAATCCAGATACAGGAATTGTTTAAAGGATTCTTTAACATTGTCAGATAGGACCATTTTCGCCAAAGTGGACTGAAGCTGCTTGGCGGAGGTCTGCGCTCTCTGAGTGCTTTTCTAGTTAGCAATTTGTTAGCAACCTTTCTTTTAGACACACAACAATGGTTTAAGGTTAACATCAGACGCATTTTATTATATTAGGTTAAATGTTAAAATGACAACCTGTATTCATGTGTTCATCACAACTTGTATTTCAGGTATTTATCCATTGAGCTTTTCTAAAATCTCATATGCTTTTGGGCTTGGGGACCAGCAGGAAGTACTGAATACTACACTGTAACTGATTTTTGTAACTTATTAGAATTTTACCTTAATACTGACAGTAATTCACTGTGAAAAAAATCTGCACAGTAAATAACTGTGAATTACAATAATGGTGTAAAACACACTGATTTCAGTAAAATTAAGAGGCTTTTACCAAAAATATCTACAGTTTTATACTGTAAAATGTATGTACAGTAAATAACTGAAAAGGGCAATGGATCAAGAGAAAACTGACCAATAGCGAAAACTCTTTCTTTTAAGAAATGTTTCACAATTTTTTTTTTTTGTTTTTTTTTGTTTAAAATTTGTATCTTGGTAATTAATGATCAGTAAAATAGAAAGAGATATAGTAATATAAACCAAAGTACAGCAAGTTCACTGTAATTTAAAGTGCATTTAAAAATTTGGAGAATAAAATACAGTAATGACACTGTAAATGACAGTAATTATGCTAACAATTGGAGAAACAGTACCTTGAATACCTTGAGATAAAGTACAGTAGTAAAACTATCATAGAAAATACAGTAATATTGCTAAAAATACAAATAGAATAATACTACTGTATAGACATTTACAGTAACTTACTGGCATCTTGTTGGGACAGTACTGATTGATCTGTGGACCCTTTCTCGGTTCCCATCTCTATATATGACTGAATTCACTCCCACTTTCACTTTACCTGATCTCCGTGTTTTCTCTTTCAAGTTCCCATTGGTTTATAAGACTGGGGTGAACATTACAGAATAATGAAAGTCTGGCTCGATCGCCAATAAATTTGTCCTGCTGCTGGAGAAAACTGATATACTGGAGTTAAAGGAGTACATTTTTTTCTTCCTCTGTGATGATGTATAGCTGTGCAGGGCACAATTAGCATCTCCCACAAGCTAATTGTGGCTATTATTGTCAGATTACAAGCCGGCTCTGCACGCCTGAAATCAAAATCTTATTCCAACAATCACAACAATCAGTGTAAAACGCTGGGTCATGCTCACACTAGGACAATAAGGGCTCACGCTCACGCTGCAATTTGCACAAAGGGATCCTGTGAGGCGGAAGAGGAATTGGAGGGGCGTAGTGATTATTCATTATATTCTCAGCCGGTCACATTACTGCTCACATCCCTATTAAACAGCTGTGCCAAACACATGGGCGCATGACAGCACAGGCTCAGTAATGAGGGAGAAGAGAGCGGAGCAGCTTTCAACTACAATGTCAGGGAGGTTCAGGAGGAATGTGCAGCTGAAGGCAGGCGATGTAAGATTTTAGGAAGGATTTGCATCGGTGGGGAGATTTAAAGAAGGGTCATGGTGATGCAGTCCTAATGTGCTGTGAAGTGGAAAGACAATTATAGGTGACCCTGTCTAAGGTTATCTGTTCCTGCTGCAAATAAACAAAATAATAACACACATAATCACATTATGGGAATTACACAAAGATCTAATGATGCTGAAGCTGTTTAAAGTGAGAAAGAGACAGTTTCCTCTAATGAGTTGTCTTATTGGTTGACCACATGCACTCAAAGCAGCTTCAGTTAAACTCTAATAATTTGTGAAACTCATGAGGTCAGCAGAAGTGTGAGAAGTGCAAGGGAGTCGAAACAGAATTAAAATTAGTTTAAACACCAGTTAAATAGGCTGAACTAAGAAGGCATGAAAATTTAATGTAAGGGGTCCCTATAAATATTGTATAAAGCCAAAGTATGAACCCCTTCATTATTTGACTTCTTTATGACTAATATTTTGGTTAAATATTCATTTATTTCTGAGTCAGCACCGTGTAGCTGTCAGACACGGAGGCAGAGTTCAGAGAGAAGTTGATGTGTTTGCAGGATTAGTAATGAATGATTTTACATAAATGTGATAACTGACAAATTATCTCATGCTTATCAAACAAGGTTGTCAAATTTTTTTTTTTGACTCATTGACACCACATGTTACAATAAAAGACTGATTTGGAGTAGTCATCACGGTTACGTCATGCATACTGGTGGCAAGAACATGGTGTAAATATACAAGGTATGTCTATTAAATAACGAGACTGTGCTTATGAGGATTAAACCATATGCTTCACAATCACACTGAGTGTTATATATTAAATGTTGTGTATTCACTCCCAACTGCTTCAAGTTTTTAATGAACTTCAGCAAAACAGCTGCTGAATCTTTTTGTACATTTACTGAGGTGTATGGTGAACACTTCACTATGTTTTTGAATGCCACAACCAGAGATGTAATGGTGTGAAAATTTCATATCACAGTTATTGTGACCAAAATTATCAGGGTTATCATTATTATCCCAGTATTGTTGCAATCAATCAATCAATCAATCTTAATTTGTGTAGCACCAATTCATAAGAGATGTTATCTCAAGACACTTTACAATAGAGCAGGCTGAAGACAAACTCATCATGTTATGGATACACATACATGCATATATACATGTATACATAAAAATACACATATACATATATATATTCAAATACATACTTCCAATACCCAACACCATAAAGCCAATCATGAATCCCTCCATCATGGTGGCAAGAAAAACCCTCTTTTAAGCAGGAGGAGATCTTGAATGTGGATTCCAGTCTCATGATGAACAGCCATCCACACTATACTGTGTTGGGTGTCTGGACGAAGGAGGGGAAGTGGGCTCAAAATGTTCAAAAGTACTTATACACACACTAAAATCATTGAACAAAATTGTATTTAGTTAAAAAATAACATGAATTTAAGAACGATGTGCAGTGGTCAGAGCCTGACCCTCTTCACCTCCTTGGTTCTCGCTGAGGTCTTTCTCAACAGTCCAGCCAGGCCTCCACCCTCTGATGCTGCTGTGGGGGGGTTTGTGGTCCTTCCCTGCCGCCCCTCCTGGAGACTTTTTTCTGCATTTTCTACGGACAGGGTGACCATCTTCAATTAGTTTCCCCTCTGTATCCTTGTAAAATCCAAAATATGACCAGACTTCAGGCTTCGTTCGTTTCGAGGGGAACAGAATCTCCAGTACAGTGTCTGTGCGAGCACCAGCCACCATACTTTTGCTTTCAGAGGCCAAACACTGCAAACTGTGACTGCGTCTTAGGGGCCGCTGCTGCTATACCATGGAGCAGACTCACAGTTCTGACTTTTCCAGGCAATGAGCAGCATCACCGTGAGTTACTAACAAAGTGAGGTAATCAAACATGGTTTTAACGGTATTTAAAATAGGAAACGGTAATACTAACCATCGGAAATTTGCGGTTTATCATTTTATCGGTAACCGTTAGCCACAACAGAATGTGTGAAGGATTTATGTCCTGGGCACATAGAAAACTTCTGAAAGTATTCAACAATAACACAGTTCTTTTGAAATGTCATTTTTTTCACATTTTTTCCCTGTTTTACACCTCTGATATTTGATCAGTTAATATGCAAACGTAATACCCAGTGCAATATCCTTACTGTCAAACTGTACCTTGCTGTCACACTTTGCTTTTTGGACAAACAGTGCTGTCATTTTTATGTTCATGTTGTAAATGTTATTATTAAATAGTGTAAATTCCTTGGCCTTATTTATAGTCTCACGTCTACTTAATTTACTTATTTTTTCCTTCATAAGGAAGTTGATATTGCTTTAAGATTCTTCATGTTGCAACCTGCCTACGCAGTTTTTTCTTTTCAATTTTTCATTTCATTTTATTTATTTAAATTTTACACTCCTGTCTCTTTTAATGTATTTATTTTATAATTTCCTATTGCTATACTGTGTATATGAGCACCTGAAACAACTGAATATTCCTTGGGGATTAATAGAGATTGATTCTGATTCTGATAAAAAAAAAAAAATAAAAGTAGTAGAAATGGTCTCCATTGATAAAGAGACAGTTCAGCAAATTTTCTATAAAGTTCCAACATTTTCTGACACCTGGTCAGAAGTAAAAACGCAAGCAAATTTGTGGAGACATTTTGGAGTAAACTCAATTTTTTAGGAGTGACAATGAAGTGTTTTAATGAGTTTTTAGTGGCAATCCTTGCTCAACTTTTAAGCCAATCATTTTATGACACCTTAGCAAATTTACGTGCAATAGCTGCCTAATCACCTTTAATATGGCATCTCTGCAGCATCATACAGTTACTGTGATGAGAGAGAAGAAAAAGGTCAAACTACCCAGCCCTAAGTCTGACCTCACCTTAATGATAATTACTTAGAAATTCAGCCATTCGTGGGTGTTAACTTTTCATGAAACACTCTCTGCTCCTAAGAGTTAGTGACCTCACATATTCAGAGAGACCTGTGTTATCTTTAGCTATTGTTGGGGGACAAAATTGTTATCCAGCTCCGGCTACTGCATATGGAAGATTGTTTGTCTCCAGCAAAGCCCACCTGTAATGGTGCTCAGATTATAACTTGCAGTCTGACTAAGACAAAAAACACTGTTACTTTAATGGTGTGGACGTAGATATATCAACAACTTTTATGAGGATCAGTGTTTCAATACCTGTAAACATGGTGTTCAGAAGACAAAGCATGATAACATAATTGAAACTCTTCCCAATGAGTCCCATTGTGACAAACATTTGTAATCTTAATTTAGTGAGATTAGATTAGATCAGATTAGATAGAACTTTGGGAAACTCTCTCAGGGAACTTAAACTTCCAATTTGAAAAAGTAGATAGAAAGATATATAAAACAGATGGATATAAACAAAAATATAAAATAAATATAAATAAAAAAATAAAAATAAAAATATGCCTACTGGCTACATACTGCTCCTTCCTGTCCTCTGTCTTCCTGTAACTCCTCCTCCACAGTGAGGAGTTGTACATATAATACATATAATTATATACATTGGGGGTATTGTGGCACAAATGGGCTGGCAATATCTCCACGCCTCGTGCTTGAAGTGCCAAGTGTAACTCAATTTAACATGCTCACAAGCTAAAATTAGACAATGCGCTTCAGGCTGTAAGTCACTATTTTGCATTGTCATTGTGGGACATTTGCATGCTGATGATAGCTATTTGCTCAAAGTGCTGTTTGCCAAAATACAGCGCCACAGAGCAGCTTGGCAGACTCCATTAATCCTTCATGTGTCTTTAGTTTTATTTAACAGAAGAAACTGAATCATCCATCTAAGTAAAGAAATCCTGTCCAGTCACAGACAGTATGATGAGTTTTTGTAAATATTTATGAAGTTTTTGGCACATAGCTGTGAATAAGCTCACAGCTGTGGTTGATAACATGAATCACTGGACTCCATTCACTGAGCTGAGGCTTCATTAACAAGATTGTTTCCACCTGTGAGCTTTTTCTGCTGTGCCAAGTCAACATGTCTGTCATGAAGAAGATCTTCGGGAGACGGTAATGCCAGAAGTTAATAGTCTTTGAAGCATAAACATGATATTTTGACACATATTTTTTAATTCATAGGCCAGAAATGGCTGCCATGAATATGTGTCACACGGGTGGCTAAAAGCATGCTGCTGAAATAGAGCTGTCCATTGTTTATTGACAGAGAATCTGGATGAGTGATGCATTTCTGCATTAGGGAAAATAAATATTTAGCTTAAATATTTTGTGGCTAAACTTAAGTGGGCTGCTAATACAGAACATGCATGGACTGAACATTCTGACGTGTTATTCTGCTAAACTGCATGTTATGGACTTTAATGAAAACCACCTAAACAACTTTGGAAAAGGGTTAAAACTTCTTCCCTCCAAGAGACTCCTAAAAACAGACTACAGCTTGTGTATCAGTGCCACCTACAATCACTGGCCACTTTATTAGGTACACCTTGCTAGTACAAAGTTGGACTCTTTTGCTTCCAGAGCTAATCATGTCATAGATTCAACAAGGTGCTATAACATTCCTTAGAGATTTTGGTCCATATTGACATGACGGCATCATGCAAGTGCCGCATATCTATGATGTGAACCTCCTGCTCCACCACATCCCAATGGTGCTCCTGTTTCATTGAGCTCTAGTGACCATTGAGGCCACTGGAGAACAGTGAACTAGTTGTCATATTCAGTGAACCAGTTTGAGATAATGTGAGCTTTGTGCCGTGGAGCATTTTCCTGCCGTAAGTAACAAAGACGGGTACACTGTGATCATAAAGGGATGGACATAGTCAACAACAAGACTCGGGTGGGCATTTCTGTTTTAATGATGCTTTGTACTAAGGTGCACAAAGTGTGCCAGGAAAATCTCCCCCACACCATTACACCACCATCACCAGCTTGAGCTATTGACAAGGCAGGAGGAGTCTTTGCTTTCATGTTATTTACAACAGATCCTCATCCTGAATTTGGCAGCACAAATTAGACAAGGCAACATTTGTCCAATTTACTTGAGCCATTACAAATCAAAGCCTCGGTTTTCCGTTTCTAAATGACAGGAGTATAACTGTGTTTGATTTTCTGCAGCTGTAGCCCGCCTGCTCAAAGATCCAACATGTTGTGTTTTCAGAAATAGTCTTTTGAAAGCTTTGGTTGTCATGGGTGGTTATTTGAGTCATTTTAACCTCTCTGTCCCTCCTCCTCTGACCTCTTTCGCCCACAGAACTGCTGCTCACTTTTTTTTTTTTTTTTTTTTTAGACCATCCTCTGTAAAGTCTAGACATGGTTGTGTGTGAATATCCCAGTAGATCAACAGTTTCCAGCCTGCCTGTAACCTAAGAACTACACCACATTCAAGTCACTGAAATCACCTTTTTTCACTGGTTTGAACTTCAGACCATGTTTACATGCTCTAATGTATTGAGTCACTGCCATGTGATTGGCTGATTAGCTTCTTGCTTTAACTAGCAGTTGACAGGGTGTACCTTATAAAGTGACCAGTGTGTTTATATTCTGAATTTTACAGTAATTCCCAAATTAAACTGCAGTTGGCTAACCCAGAGCACCAGTGCTCACCTTCCCTGTCTCTTCACCTGCTTCTGCTTCACTTGTGGCTGCCTTGGCGTAAAGTTACATTGGGGCAGGGTTTCTCGGTCACATCCCCCTGACTTGCTTGGGCTGAGGTGTGGCCAAATTGGGGCATGGGCCCCCATGTGCCAGTCGAAAAATCTGCTTTGTGTTTGGATACTTGCTGTGTCAAAGGGGAGAGTTTGGTAAATTAATATGGCTAATGTTAAAACAGGCTACTGTTGGAATTTTGTTTTAGTTGATGTTGAATATATACCTAGTTTTATCTTTTCAAGACTGTATGGTTTGGGGCTGGGCAATATATTGATTTTATTGATTTATTCAATAATCTTTTGCAGGAGATTTATACAATAAAAAATCAAGCTGTTTTTTGGCCCTGACTTTATTACTCATTTTGCCAAGCCTGTTACTGCTCTGTGAAAATTGCGCCATTTTCAGTATCGATGTTGATGAGCCTGCCTGCATTCAAACAGCATAAAGTACCTTTGATTATGATGCAACAGCTGGGACTTTGAATCCTAGAGTGAAATCCAGTTTCGTGTTGTGGGATTATTTGATGAAACTGAGGCAAACTGCTGTTATGACTCTGGTCATATTTTTGCTTTGTATTGTGTTTCTTTGTATTTGTTTGGCTGTGTTGAGAGGGTCCCCCTGTGTATTCTGTAATACAGTAAAAAAATAAAACGGTACAATAAATTACTGATACCCCAGTTAATACTTTGTATTGACTTCGAGTGGCTACTTGGGACTTGGTGAATTTGGGGCTATTCATGTTGTGTCTTAGCCCCCTAGATGGGGCATAACACCTGTTTTATGTCATTTTCATGTCATTTGCAATTATTTTTGCTGCTAGAGGGAAAAAATAGGAATTAAACCCCAAATTTTTTAGTTTTGTGAGGAAAATTTTAGGATTTTACTTTTGGGCCATATCACCCAGCCCTAAAACGAGAAAAATATTGTTTTATTTTATGTGTGGCTATGACCAGGGCAAATAACTAATGTTGATTTATGAGTTTTTACACCAATATTTATTGAGATGAGTGTTTTCATGTTTGGATTTATTTAGAAAAGTCTTAACCTCGCCCTTTAATTGACTTTGTGGGTGGTGGGCGAGGGGCCTCAAAAACACATTAATCTCACTCAATGCAAGAATGTCACACAGCAGCAAAGAACAACGCCCAGCCAGCTCGCTGTACCACAGAGAAACTGGTTTTACTGGTGACGCTCTCACACCATGTCCCTGTGTGATCACCCCTACCTCATTTTAAAACAATACCCAGTTTATCAGAATAAGGGGATGGGGGTCAGTCCTCTCTGCTGGATACGTAAACAACATATCATTCATGTGTGAGGTAGCAGGTAATATTCTCTCAACAAAACAAACCCCATATTTCTGAAAGATAAATTCACCCTCCATCCCTCTCCGTCTGCCTCCCTGGCTCTCATCACTTTCTCCCGCTGTATTTCGTCCCCCTCCTCTCCGTCTCCTGTGGGGAATTCTTTGTGCAGTGGGGGCTAAAATGGCAGATTGGTTGCTTTGACAAGTTTCAAACAGATCTGAACCAGTGTAGTTCATCTGTCCTGTGGAAGCTGATAGATAGTCCCCTCGTGTGTTGTGCCTCAGAGGGGAGCTGCTCACACGGAGATTCATTCTGCGCTCCTTCTCTGATGACAGGTTAATGTACTGTATGAGCCCAGCAGATGGTTGGATAATTGGTCATTGTTGCCTTTTAACTGGTGACAGTAATTAATGCAAACGTCACCCTCTCGTTGATGTAATAGTGACCTAAATGTCAGAGCTGGCATCTGTCTACTTTTTTCTCTCTCTGCCTCTCTGCTGCTGCTTTTGCACTTGTCACCTGTCACTTTTCATCAGGTCCTCCTGTCAGCCACTCTTGTCTCCAGCACGCTCTTGTATGTTCTTGTCATCCTCTCACCTCCTTTCATTTTCTCTCTATCCGCCTGCTGTGGATCCATCATTTATGCCCACATATACATTAAAAATCCATCCTTTTTCCTCTGTTCTCCCACAGGAAAGCGAGAGATTCACTGCCGACCTTCCGCCAGTTCTTCAGCTCGGCGTTCAGCTTGACCCATGTCAGCCTGGCCTCCATGAAAGTCCCTCCTGATTCACTGAGGTGAGCTGCTGTCACTGCCGAGGATTTAAGGGGACCTTTGAAACTCTGAACTTTCTCGAGCTGGTCTGAGATGGTAATAAGTTATGGAGGAGGGGCAGCAGTTCATATAACTGTAACCTCATTCAGTTTGACCCTGTGCCATCATTATTAATGAATCCAGGCTCATAAGTTTATAATTGGATACAGCAGGAAGAAAAAGTGCACCATTTCTTATTAAAATATTATTCCCCAGATGACCCATTGAAGTTAAAATGCTTCAGACAAGCTTCATTTCTTCAGTATTAATATACATTATAAGAAATGAAATGAAAGAAAAAAGGCCAAATAAACATTCAGAAAGGCTCTGAAAAGATATACCTCAATTATTCTTGAAAGCAAGTCCAAAAAGAGGAATGTCCTGTAAAACTGTGACGGTGTGTTAACATCAAGCTCTCTGGTCCCGAACAGTTCACAGGAAGACCCCGGACTGATCGCCAGGTGATCACTGGGCTGAAAAGTAGAGACAATTTACCCACTCTTGCACCGACAAGCAATTTAGTCACCAGTTATACATGTTTTTGTTTTTTTTTACCCTTGGGAGGACACAGGAGCATTAAGAGAAAACCCACACATGCACAGGACATGCAAACTCACACAGAATATCCCAGAAAGTGTTTTGATGGTATTTTGATCTAAAAAAAAAATACATTAAGTTGAAATTAAGCAGTGACAGGTTAAACTTGTATAAACCTACTCCACTGAAGCAGCAGATCACCACATTCAGCTTATGAATGAATGAATGAATTAATGAATAAGTTTATTTCAAACATATAACAAAAGGCAAAATAAAAGTACAGATGGTAAAAAAAGAAAGTTGGCACTTGGATAGATGTTACATGTCTGAGCAGGAGTGAGAAGAAGTCAAAACTTATTAATTCTTACCTCCTCTCCATCATTTAATAACCAGTTATTTAGCTTCCCAATCTATATAAATGCAAACAGTTTTTTAATCTAATTTTATCTATGTCTGGAAAATGAGACTTAATCATTTAACAAGACTTAATCATTTGGTAGTATAATTTGGCAATTAACTAAAAGGAGGACTGAAAGCTGCAAAGATTAGCAGTAGCCACACTTCTGAACTCCTTCACCCTGCTTAACTGCTCCACATTGTTTACCAGTGATCCTGTGATGAAGATTGCTGAGTTTTGACCTTTTTCAGTGTTTTTTTTCCTCTAGACTAGTTGATTAAATTTGATTTTAGCTTGGGTTAAGCTGGATTTGTATTTATCTGTCAGGGAACAACCCTGTCATAGCTACCCATCCAGCCCATAATTGGTGCAGCTTCACAAACAGCATTCTACCAAGAAAAGGTACCATTAGCTGTAGAAAAGGTACCCAACTCTGGACTGCTTGATTGGGTTTTTACTTTCACAGGTAGGCCTGTGATTATCAAAGCTGGAGTTTGAACAGCACAAATGCATCCAAATGTCACATTATTCCACATGGCATTATAAAGTGAGCCTGGAACATTTGGAGTTTTAACAGGTTCGTTGACTCGCTTAATTTCAAACTAATGCTTCAGAACGTCAACCACAGCTGCTACAAGGCCATAATCTGATGAGATGATTTAAAGCTTTAAGACTAAAACAGCCGTTGTTTACATCTCACTGGGCAAAGTTTCAAAGTGTGCTGTAGATCAGGACATTAAAAGAAAAGCTGATTTAAAAATATACATAAGTAAGGCCATCCATAACAGGGGAAAGGGGAACAATTTCAGAGTCATGGAGGGGTTGCTAAAAAATTATTCCTCAAAATGTAACGCTTGATCACCATTTTTAACAAAAATACTCACCATTGCCTATCTAAGCAACTTAAATAAGCATGTTCCAAGGGTTGTTTGTTTCAAATGTAAGGCGCTACTTCTTAAAATGGTCCTTTACTACCAAATATTGATTTTAAGCCAATGAACTAAATTGTTAATTCAGCACTGGTGTGCATAGCTACAATTAGACCTGCAACAAGCTTTTTTCAGTCGCCTCTTGAACTGATTTGGGCCAGTACCAAGAATACCAAGGCTTTCAATTGGATATGCAAGTGTTGACATTATTAAATGACATGTTTGGCCTGCCCACAGGGCCTTTCAGGGCCCAACTACTACTATGAGTAACCCTGTAGACGTGCATTTACAGCAAGGAGAGACACAGTGCTTTATCCTCGGGGGCTGGTGCCAAAATGAACACAACAAACCTTACAAATGTCATTGTAAAGATTCATAAAGTGAATTTGCAGGTTTGTTCAATGGATAATACATTCTTCACTCACCAACAGCTTTATTAGGTTTGTCAGTACAGGATTGGATCCCTTTTTGCCTTCAGAAATATGCCTTCGTTCTTCATGCTGTTGATTCAACAAGGTGCAGAAAGCATTCCTCGGATTTTTTTCACATGGACATAATGGTATTACACAGTAGCTGCAGATTGGTCGGCTGTACTACCATTCTGCAAATCTTCCATGTCAAAGGTGCTCTATGATTGAGATGTAGTGGCCATGGATACCACTGTAGTACAGTGAACTCATTTTCATGTTCAAGAAACCAGTTTGAGATGATTTGAGCTTTGCGATATAAGGTGTTGTTCTCTTGGAAGTAGCCATCAGAAGATTTGGTAACTGTTGCCATGAAGGGAAAGACACGGCCAGCCACAGTTTTCAGATAGGCTGTGATGTTCCAGTGGTGCTTAGTTGGTACTAAAGGGCTTCAAAGTGTGCCAAGAAAATACCCCCACACTATTACACCACAACCAGCCTGAACTGTCAATACAAGGCACGATGAATCCATGCTTTTTTATTTTGCCAATTCTGACTGAACCAGGAGTGATCCCCAGTGTGGACCTCTGCTGCTATAGCCCACGTGCTTCAAGGTTTAACTAGTGTGTGTTCAAAAATGGTCCTCAGCATACCTTGGTTATAATGACTGGTTTTGTAAGTTACTGTTGTCTTTCTGTCATCTTCAGCCTCTGGCATCAACAATTCATTTTGGCCCATAGATCTGCTGCTCTCATGCTACTTAAATCACTTTGTAGTCCCATTCGGATTCTTGTTTAAGCTTCAGCAGGTTGTCTGTCCAATGTTTACATGCCTGATCCTGCTATGTTGTTGCCTAATGAATATGGGTGAACAAGCAGTTGAATGGCTGTGTTTAACAAAATGGCCAGAGAATGTAAATCTTAAGTGTGAAATACTGTTGTTTTCTACAGTGTTACAAATACAGTTAAAGTTCTAAAGCTGTTTTAGGAATAATAAAATACAGAGTCAGTTTCAAGTCTTGACAAAATTTAAAGTTTGGAAATATACTAATAAACAAGATTTAAATCATTAGTACCCATGAAAAAATAAAACCAAACCTGTTCAATCCTGTTGAGAAGGGTAAACTTGTGTAATGCATAGAGGACATCCCAGTACGTTCTCATTTGTAAATCAAGTCTTCTGCCAATCACAGGCCAATGTGTTGGTTGTGACTTACTTATGGTGTTACAGTTTGTCATTTATATTTTCCTCGATGACTTTAACTCTGACGGTGATCGCCTCTGACGAGTGAATCATCATCAACAACAGCCAACTGGCAAACAAGCACTTCCCCATCATTCACAGAACCTCTGGACAGGATACACACTCTGAGCTGGCAAAGTAAACTGCCATAAAAGCCAAGAGACAGCACTAATATGCACATCAAACACCCCTGTGGTATCATACTGATGCTGTTAAAGATGCCTTTAGTCTTTACGGAGGAAGAGAATGTGGCACTATGTGATGTGTAACATGGAGGAACTGTTAGCTTATTAGGATTAGATGCAGCGGTTACAAGACAAAATGTTACAATATGCCTCTTAGCATTCCCCTGCAATTTCATGCACAGTTAGAGTAAAGAAATACAGGAAATAATCCAATTACAGAAAAAACAAGCCTGTATGGATTTATCTGAAGATTTAAGCCAGAGTGTGTTTACACTAACATCAACTGACAGCAGCTACATGCTCTCATAATTAAGAATCATGTTAAATGATTTCCTACCACCTAAAATGACAGCATGTTTAGTTTTATAAAAATGTTTGTGGATATAAGAAGCTCATGATGACTCACTCTGCATTTTATTTCTAACTCTACCTGCTGAGTTTCAGCAGCACTTTTCACTTCCCTGTGTCAACAAGCATTTGTGCCGATGGAAATGTTTAGTCACACTCAACACCTCAGAGTGGGGAGTGATTTATTCCCCACTTGAGCTAAAAATGTGGCCACTCACGATGATGCTTGGTGCTTCAGTTGAGAACGCTGCTCAGGCTTAATCTTTGGTGGGGATGGAGAGGAAAATCTGCTTTTTGGCACAGCTGTGAGGTTTTGGATGTCCTGAAACTAAGCGGGGTACACACATAAAGATTAACGGGCTGTTTTTGTTCTGACTTTCCCCCTTCTCAATCAATGACGGCAAATGTCCGATTATCTTATGTCCTATAAGATTATCCTATCAGATTATCCTGTGATCTGAGGTGTGTTAGGAGTCAATTATGTCAAAAATAGTCACAAGACTACCATCATTCCCTTTTCTCGTATGTCCTCTCCCATGTTGCGTATTGTGTTTTCCGGTTATTGCCAAAGAAAACGTTTCTGGTTATTGCTATGCTTCTTCTTCGTTTTTGTTAGATCACATTTGATGGACCAGATTATAGATCAGTGGTGGGACAGAATTGTTATATGTGTGGTGTGCTGCATTGAGATTATCAGAGCACACCACACACTGTACGATCAAAACTGTTCAATGCCTGATTTTTATTGTCATGTGTGGGGTCTCTAACTGATAAAAAATCTCTTCAGATTTAGAAAATCCTTATTTGTGTACCCCGCTTAAAATAAATCAGTTTTTTTTTTTTGGAAGATTATTTTGTACGGGCATTTTTGTGCCTTTTATTGATAGGTGAGAGAGAGACAGTTTATAGGGGCGAGAGAGAGCAGGGGAGATCACTCTGCAAACTGACCACAGGCTGCATTTGAACCCGGGCCGGCAGAAGCATGTATATGGGTCGTGCCTGGTTGTTTACCACTCCACCAAACCAACACCCCCTACTGCTGCTTTCCTACTGTGTCAAACCACTCTGGTCATTGTCCTCTGACCTCCGGCATCAACAAGGCATTTTCATCCATAGGACTGCTGCGTCTTGCATACTTTCTCTTTTTAACCATTCTCTGTAAAGCCTAGAGATGGTTGAGCATGAAAATCCCAGTTTATCAGCATTTCCTAAATCCTCAGAACAGCCTGTCTGGCGCCACCAACCATTCAAAGTCACTTAAATCCCCTTTCTTCCCCATTCAGATACTCCATTTGAACTTCAGCAGGTTGTCTTGACAATGTCTACATACCTAAATGCATTAAGTGGCTGCCATGGGATTGGCTGGTCAGCTATTTGTGTAAAGACCCGATAAAGTGCTGGGTGGTTGTATATCAGACCGTAGATTCAGTAAAAATTAATGTCTGTATTTTCAGAGAGTATTGATGTAAAAACTCAATTTTCTGAGTGTTTTTGGCTCAGATTAATTCTGGTTGTTTTGTTTTCCTGGCAGATTATTTTTCTTGTATATCTCTTCATTTAGGCAGCCAGCTAACAAACTGACTAAATATTAGTCATCTTGTAATTTGGGGTGTTGTGTTTTTCAAAGCATTTCATCCTATTTATTCACATTTTACTCTGAAACCCAACGTTTTTTAAGAGGCTGTGCTGTAACCAACATGTATTATTTCATTGTTAAACCTCGATGCACATAGCCTTAGGAGGACAGTGTAATAAACAACCATTAAAACAGCAATTAGGGTTGTTGTTGTTCATTTAACTATGGGTTTGGCTGGAATACTTAAATAGCTTACGCCATATGGAGTGAGGTTTACTCCCAAATCATCATTAATCCAGATAGTGAAGCCATTTGGGTTTTTTTTTTGTTTTTTTCAGTAGACTGGACTTGGATCACAGGGGGGACATTAAGCCAACTGTGTTTAAACATCTTTGTACTGGACTCTGTATCCTCACCAGAAAAAAGGAACAATTCCCCACAGAGACACTACTTATTTTTTAGTCCCTCTGTTAGGTGTGCAGCCTGCTGTTTGAGTCTCAAAGCCAAAAAGCTCAATCAATAGCAGAGTAAACAAAGCAAACTGCCAACAGTTGAGAAGATGACTGCTGCATGATGGACCTGAGCCAAAAAACGGAGAGCAGACTCCCCACTTAGCTCCTCTCCTCATTACCTTCTCATGGTGCATAACTCTTAACTGTGTTATTCATCGCACAAGAACAACCTCCAGCAGGGCCTTGATGTGCTAATGTAGCTTTCTTTCTGCATCTGGCTGAGCTCGTAAGTGCATGTGCGTGCACGGGCAAAAATTGGCTGCTCTTCCTGAATATATGCTGAAGGTTTTAAAGGTGATTTCTGGATGGGGCTCACTCTGAAATGAGGACTCCTTTTTAAGCTCCTTTTCTTTAAAGCCTTTAAGAAGGCTCCAAAATTTTTAGGTGAGTGAAGAGAGCAGGGGAGCAGCGGGAGGGCTCTGGTGATCTCTGCAGGTTGTAAAAGGGAGGAATTAGATCTACAAGCCTCGATTTTAAAAAGTTAGGGCCTTGAATAAAATGTTAAAGTTGTGTTAAATGTACTTTTTTTTTTAGCCATAAAAGATATGTCAACAGCCCATTTCCATACTCCCCTCAAACATGAAAAAACCCTCATCCTCCTGTTGCTTGCTCCATCTGTGAGAAGATGTGGCTCCAACAGTCTGTTTGAAAATGATCCTTTAATGATTCCATTAGGGGATATGCCACCTCCCACAGATGGGAGAGTCTCTCTCAGCCAGACGTTAGTTCAGCAGAGGCATTTAAAGGCCTGGCAAAATATAACATGGATCTTTAAGTCAAGAAACTTCTGGGGACATCTGAGACTAGTATAAACTTACTAAAAAGGTAAAAATATTAACCTGATACACCAATTCACTAGTCCATCTGGGAAACGGTCCATTTTGGGAATGGACAGAACCTTTCAATACATATCCAGCAGGTGACTGGACAATCTCTCAGTCAACCACATTTATATTAAGTGCTTTCACTGTTGTTTTGTGTCTTTCTTAATTTTATAAAGAAATGCGGTTCAAGTCTGAAAACCACTACTGAAGCTGTTAGCATCAGTGCTAATCTCATATGAGCAGTCGCTTCCTGCTCTTGCTTGTAGCTCCTTTTTCTCTGACTGTTTACACAAAAACAAATAACATTTGACTCATTTTACAGCACTTGGACAAGACATTTTATGGTCAAACTGAACTTTTTTTAACAAATGTGAGTTGGATGACTGATTCAAAAACAGTTACTATTTTTAAATCACATTCTCTTTAAACAGCACTACACAACCATTTGGGGACTAAAGACACTAACTTGCCTTGACTTGTTTGTTTTTGAAGGGGTCAGTGGATCATACATGGTACTTTTCATATCACCTCAGTGAAGGTCCCAAGTGAGCTGAGCCACTGATAAAATGAGATGCTATAATGTAGAACAGTGATGTCCAAACTATGGCCAGGGGGTCAACTGTAGCCTGTGGTCCACTTTAAGTTGGCCTCCAACAAGATTCAAATAACAACAGAAATTTAACCCACTGTAGAATGTGATGCTTGTGCTTGACTGATAGAAAAAGACAAACTGATCGCAGATTTTAAGAGCTGCATATTTTGCCTCAAATTACTTCGATATCTTCTCAAAGCCTGATTGACAAAGAATACTGTGCTGGTCATCTTCAAGCAGCTAGCAAGCTTCTTTACAGTTTGTTTGTTTTTTGTGCAGTTTGCTCTTGTTTTGAGTCTGAAAGCGGAAATGAGTCATCAGCGTCTCCTCTCTGCTGCTGGTATAGTTGATTTAATCTTGACTGGGCCAACCAGTGCCACAGAACTCAACCTAGCCAGCCCAAATTGGCAGTGAGTGACTTTTTGTCTTGTCATCAATGGAGGTAAGCTTTGATGTAGGCTGTTTTGTCTTTAAGTATATTTAATAATCATAACCTAGCCCTGACTGATTTTACTAACTGGAATACAAGGCTGGTAAAATAATACAGCCCAGTTATCCTTGCATTTTGTTGAATTTTGGCCCTCGGTTAGAAAGTGCTACACCCCGGATGTAGACCATGGAATGGTCAGAAAGTATCATCACTTCATGTTATGAGTGAGATGTCTTCCTCCTACCACTGCTGTAGGACTTTCCAAACTTCTGTACACAATATTTAGACATACTTCTTATAAAAACCTTAAAAAAGAACTTGTCTCCTCCCTGCAATAAAAACAGCCAGAGAGCCAGCAGCAAGATCACCTCCATGTTCACATGGGATGCAGCAGTATACTTGGCCCACGGTTTAACTCCTACCTCCGTCCCTTTTGTCCAATTTTCAGTCAAGTGAGATTCTGACAGCACTCTGTTTGAGCTCCCTTATTTTTTTTGCCAAAAAGCAAAAAGTCATTCAAGAGGAAAAGCAGATTTTTTTCCACTCAGAAGCACCAGTATTTCTTCATTGTGCTTTTAAGGGATCAAAAACCCATTCACAAACAAATGTGGTGTATTCTGTCAAATCAATAAAACAACATAATAAAAAAAACTCTTCTGAAAGATAAAGTGTTCTTAACCCTTTTAGCCCACATATTTTTCTTTCAAAAGAGCAGGAAAAACAAACTAATTTTACATCAAAGCAGCTCTTATCTTCAATTTTTAGACAAAAAATTAATTTTATTGAGTTAAAATTGCATTTAAACACATCACAGAAGCATTTTATGTATTCACCGAATAGTTATATGTCTGAGCTGACATTGAACTTCTCATGCTGTAACTGAATATCACCTCTGAAGTGAGGTAACTGACTTATCTTGAGAATTTTGTCATAGATTTTAACTTTGGATTAATATTGATACCAACTGAACCACTTTGAAAGCTTGGTTGTGCTTTTCACAACAGATTAGGACAGTCTTTCAGAATCAGAATCATCTTTATTGGCCAAGTATGTTTGTGACATACAAGGAATTTGGTTTCAGCAGGTGGTATCGCTCACGGAATAACAGCAGCAAAAATAAACATAAACATACTAGAAAAATATATGTATATATATGTATATATATATACACACCTAATTTGAATGGAGAAGAATATGTACTCTCAGTAAAAAAAGAGAAAAATATGTGTATATGCTATATGTATGTACACTTGTGCAGAGAAATAAATATATGTACAATTAGTGCAGAGTACACATTTCCTGCAACAGAAGCCAAGCTTTTGGAGCTAATGGATTTTTATTTAATCGTTATTTTTTCAAGCCGACGTTTGGAGGGTATTTTGTTTTAATTTGATGCCAAGTGCTGATGTGCTTGTAGACCTCCCCTCCCAAGAGCTTATGAATATTTGTGGCGTAAAGTTGTGTTACAAGACCTACAAAACTCAATGACCTGAGATACAACCTTAAAAATAATTGATACTTCAGTTCTGCAAATGCTGAACTATCTCAGTCCCTACCAACACAACTGACTTTCAGTGCTTCCTCATATTAGTGCTGCCGCTCATGATATTCAAATAATGTCATTTTCTTTTCCCAACTTGGGCCCATTGTTGTGGTGTTTGCTACTTGTGGGCAGGAGTTTGTCTTATTCTTGCGTGTAGACTCTCAAATGCAAACAAAGCAGGGCCAATAATGAGCCAAATATAATGTCAGGGAGCTAGTACGCAAACCAAAAATTCTACAATTCACAAACTTGTATTAAACAGGATGCCTTAATGTTTTATTGAAAATTGTAGCATCCCTTCTGCTATTGCTTTTGGCAGATCGTCATGGCAGTTATGCTAAGACAGATTTTGATTACCTTGCTGAAGATTAAAAGGTACTATCAAATTTATGGATTAATAGAAAACAAAATGATTTTTACCACAACTGTGTGCCGCCAAACTGACTTAAATGGACTAGCAAAATGTTTTTCAAATGTTGCAAGTGAAATTTCTTTCTATTCTTTCTTGGTATGCATCTTAAGTCTCGCAGCAGTACAGAGTTTTCTGTTTAGTGTTTTGCACGTCATTCATTTTCAATGGAATACAGCTTTGGCCATGCAGGGTGGTCTACCTGCACTCCTGCAGTGATGCTCTGCTGCTTTATCTTGGCTTGGCAATGCTTTACTGAATTAAGCTGGGAAAAGAACCAACAAATCACTGTTCTGTGTTATTTATATCACACTCAATGCCACAACTTTTCTGGAACTAGGCTTTGAATGCTGGATTGATCTTTCTATTTTTGGTGACTAATTACCTACACTTGCACCATTTCTTCTGATCTACCTGTCATTCTGCTCAGTTCTTGATCCATTCTCCATTAATCTCTCTTCTTCTTCTTCTTCTTCTCCCTCTTTTTCCTCCTCCTCTGCCACCTGTGTTCCCCCTCAGGGCTCTGTTCCTGGGTCTGTCCAATAACCCTCATATCACTGATTTACACCTGGACATCAGCAGCTGTGAGGTATGCTCTGTCAATCTGTGCTGCTGTAGGTACAGTCACTCATCTCTCTCTTAGATTAAAACTCGCAGCAATCCCATCATACCTTGCTCTGCTCTGTCTTTCTCCCTACAGTTGAGGTCAGCAGGTGCGGGCGTGATCCAGGAGCTGTTTCCTAGAGTTTCCTGTGTGGGGACATTGGACATCTCCGATAATGGTACGTGACTTTCAGGCACACGTGCTCACAGAGAGAGGGCTTGGAACGTCTGTTTTTGTGTATTTTGCCTTTTAACTGATATGAAAGACTTTGAATCATTTCAACCCTATTTAAAATCTCCCTATGGGTCTTAAGAGACGTTTCAAAGTTGGTCGGAATTACACTAATAAATGTAAGTATTGCAATGAAGGTCTCTGTTGGACTCAAATTTTACCTGCTGTCTGAAATGTAAAAGTTGAGTAAGTTTTGAATATAAGATAAGAGAGAACTTTATTTATCCATACAGATGACTCCTTCAGGGAAATTAAGATTCCAGCAGCATTGTAAAGTACACAGGTATAAAATAACAAGATATCAAAAAGTAAAGAAGAAAAAAAAACAATTAGCATATAACATATATACATGTATTAAAAAATCTAAATAATAAATAAATATTTAAAAATGTTTATGTATATATGGATACTGACTGTACTTCTGACTGTACTAATGTGTGAATTCAAGATATTCAAGACACATTAAATGAATTAAAGGATTTTCTCATTTAATCATTAATAAACACAAACTTTGACTGTCAGTATTAAGTTATAGAATCAGCAGTTTGTGTTAAAGAGCCCATATCATGCTTTTTGAGTTTTATATGCCCTTTAGTGTGTTAACATGTTTCCTACTCATCAGAGCGCACTTCTATGTTTAGGAAAAAAATCTGCAGCAGCTGGACTTCTCCCTCTCCCCCTGTTTACAGTAACAGTGGTTGCTTGAAACAGCTTGTTCCCCAGGTATCCCCGAATAGACCTGCCAGTGTAGCGTCCTGTCATTGTATAGTTGGCAGTTGAAGCTCATTGGCTTTGACAGGCGAGCCCATTGCAGCACAGGACTGACCAATCGCCACAAAGTAGACATGTCAACCCAACATAGCGGAGTGGGCCTATGTTAGGAAGGGAGCCTCAGAGCATCTCGGACAGAGAGAGAATACAGCTGGATCAGGGGTACTCAGTGTATCAAAACTAGAAGGTTTTTGAACATTGTCGGCTATGAAGACACTCCAGCAATCATCAAAATTTGAGTATATGAACTTAGGTTGAGGCAAAATATTCGTTCCCTAAAATGCTCTAATGGGGGGGAAGGAACTAATGTCTGAGACCGACCCTTTGCGAGATACTGAAGCTCATGTTTAAGTTCAGTCTGTTATAAAACATAAACATTGTCGGGCAGCCGTAGATTGTAAAACCAGCAGTTTGGAGGCTCTTGTTTTTCATTTCGACTGGTTGGGTTTTGTCATATTTTGTATCATTTATTTCCCAACAATTTGACCTTGAATTAAAACATGTAGTGTTTTACCGGCATTTAACACCCAACATATATCCCAACAATATTTGATATTCAAAAAGCAATACCAGTTGAGAATTGGTAACCACTCCCTCAAAGATTCAAAACCATTAGTCTTTTGCTTATCGATTTCTTCCACTTTGTTCTTCATGCTTTGCTAATCAAAGACAACCCATTCTCTTCACAGTGCCCCTGTCCCTCTTTTGTCCCCCTGTCCATTAAAGCCCTCAACAACACATAGCATGTAGATGTACCTTATTCCTTGTCATTCTGATATGCATTAATTTTTATTGTCTTGTACCACAGATGTGCAAAGGGCAGTGTGCAACTGATGCGTTAACCTGTGTGTTTTTATGGCAGTTCGGAGTACTTTTAACAAATGTGCTTAGTATGTTTTTAGAGTCTGTGAGGTTTTACTCTGTTTTTATAGTATGCACTGTTTGTTCTTTTACTGCAGTCACTGTACAGCCCAAGGCAAATTTCCTCTCGGGGACAATAAAGTCTATCCCATCCTGTTAACCAAGAATTGAAAAATCATGGCAGACAGGGGCAACAGAGGTTAAAATTGTGGATTACTTTTCATTAAAAACAAAAACGCTTGCTACATACCTTTCAGTTGATGGAGACATCAGCATCTTGCAGAAGCATTTATCTCTGCAGCATGGCATTAAGTATCAGGAGTGCCATGTGTTTGACATTACTGTCAGTGAAAATTGTATGTAGACCTACTTGTTTTCACAAAGAAAATTGGCAGGAATTGATAAGGGAATTATTTAAGGAATGAGTTTGATAAGCAGAATCGTTAATGGATCTGATATCTTTAAAATCCTATCAATGCTGGAGAAAGAAAATTACAGTTTGCATTCTTGAGGAGATAAATAACAAATTCTAGGGGCCTGATTTTGACAGAGTAAGGCATGTTGTCTAAAAATGCATGGCCCTCTGTGATCTTTATGGTCTACAATATGCTATCAGGACAACACACAGTCCAGGTACAAAACAAAAGGCATTAATAAGTAAAGTAATGTGTCTTAGTTTTACATAAATGTAAGCTTTCCTGCATGACTTTAAAACACCTTTAAATGTTTTACTCTATATAGAAGTTTAAAGTAACAAAAGATTCTATGTCTTATTTTACTCATTAAAGTAAGGGTCTTACATTTTCAATGACAATTTGTCCAATAAGTCTTGACACTTCCCAGAGGAAAATTTTACTGCTCAAAGCTTGCTCTTCTATGTCTCTGGAGACAAGTTTGAGATTCTCATCTCAGCCTCATTTGTGTTTCCTTTATGTCTTAAATGTTTCTCAAATGTTTCTCCTAAAATTCACTAGGAGAAACAGAGTGAGACTGACTAATTAGAGGGAGTCATACTTGAGACTTTATGGAGATACCTTGCAGATCTCAATTAAGTGTTTAGAAAATGAGCAATACTTGAGCTAAATATGCGTAAAAAGCCAGAGCTGGGTTTGAACTTGCAACCTTCAGTCTGAGAACTAAAAGAGTCTTTGTGAAGAGCTCTTCCTTTGCTCTGTCTGAGCTCAGTATGAGATACATGAATTGAAGCTGGGATGAGAGTAAACTGAGTTCATAGAGAGAGCTCTCTGATTTCTCTGCCTGAGATCACAAACAGACAAACTAGTTGAGAAACTCTGAGAAACAGATTAGAGCTTGTTGAGATCTCTTCTAAAACTTAAAAGGAAACTAAACTGAGATTAAGAGCATCTTATCGCTCAGGAGAAAAAGACGAGACACAGGAGCAATAAACCTTATTCCCAGTTTGGTGTCATACAGATCTCATAGTTGTCTAGGAGAAGTCAATGAAACATTTTTGAGATCTCTTTTCAAATTTTCTTTTCTTCTGGGTTGGTAAATCAAATAATGAATAATACACTTCGTAACTTTACTGTTTTGTCAAACTTGTATAAACCACAAATATAGGAGTTGTGAGAATGCAAGTTTGAGAAATTCTTTTCCAAAATTGACTTTTCTAAAGGTATTTAAGAAAGTCTCCAAGGACTAATAATAATAATAATAATAGTGATACATTTTATTTAAAAGCGCCTTTCATGACACTCAAGGACACTGTACAAGATTATAACAACAACAATAAAATCAGCAACAGAACAATAAAATCAGCAAAACACAACAGACACTGACAGGTATGGGGATGTAAGTTCATTGTTAAATGGTAGTATGCAGTCCTGAACAGGTGGGTTTAGAGTCTGGCTTTGAAGAGGGGCAGGGAGTTTAAGTTTCAGAGGTCAGGGGGGGAGAGAGTTCCAGAGCGACTGAAGGCCCTGCTCCCCGTGGTGCTGAGGTGCACAGTGAGGTGGATGGAGGAGGAGGATCTCAGGGAGCGGGCTGGAGTGGGGCCATATAGCGGAGGTCGGACAGATATGGAGGGACGAGGTTGTGGATGGCCTTAAACTTGTACGGTATCAGTTTGAACTGTATTCAATGCTTGACCGGAGTCTAGTCTATGCACCGTCTTTCCACTATCAACAGAGTGCGCACAATGTGCATGTGGGGCCTGTCTTATTGGGGGTGCCCATCTCTCCAGTATGAACTTTAAATATCAGAAACACTATGAGCATTGATTCTGGACTGACTTTTAGGTGGTTTTAGGGATGAATGGGCCTTTGCAATCACTTCAGCCATCAACCCCAGACATAGTGACAGCAAGGACTCAGGACTCCTACTCTCTGCAACTTTGAAAACCTGTGATTTATAATTTATAAACTTATATTTAAATGATCTTATTGAAATATTACCCCCATACAAGCTTATTTTTCACCCAGTGTCTGTAGTTCTACTTCAAATCAAACTCATGTTTTCTTCAATAGTGAGTAAACATTGGCATTTAAAATCATTTTGAAAAGTTGTGTTTTTGGAAAGCATCTGGTGAGGAAAGAGGAGTTTTGTCAGACAAGCCCCCTCCGCTCATTCCAGGAACTTTCAGAGCTAACAATCTGTTGTTCGAAAATGATTTAAAGTGCCCCAGAGGTTTTTAAGTACACTAATGATTTTGCAGCAAGAGTCAAGGCTTTTTAATAAATGTGTTAAAATTGGAGCTTAGATAAATCAAGAGTATGAAGCAACAGTCCTAACTTTGTAATAAGTGGAGGAATAATGAAGGCGTCAGAGCTCTGCAGCTGTGTGAACGTGTTTCAGCAGACAGTCTCTGGCCGAGCAGCTGATGAATGAGTCCCTGAATCCAAAAGATGGATGAGGCAGCTGATCTGTGATCACTTAATGCAATTGTGACTTAAACAACAACAACAAGAATGACAGATTAATTTATAAGCAAACAAGAGATTTTTCTTCAACAGTCATGTTTATATACCAACATTGGATCTAAGTAAGGACCAGACTTGGTCCAGCAAACCATTCAAACTGTCAGTACTGACAGGATATAAGTAAAAAGTTTTGTCGACAGCTTTTCTTATAGACCACGGTTGCAAAGTGCTTTACATTAGTTAATAAAAATAACAACAGGTCTTATGCATAAATCATGTGGTCTGACCCTGGCATGATTATGGCCCGGCCTGACAGTCGTAGGGTTTCGGGACCCATTTTGCCACCAAAATCGGTCTTCTCGTGCGATGTGTGTTATGACTGACAACAACTTATCAGTCTGTGATGCCTCACAACTCCACAAAAAAAGTCTGGCAGGTTTGATTTTTATCCTGCCTCCTACAGTCTGTTCCTCCATGTCAGAGTTCATTTTGACAGCGCCTGTTAATTTAGTTTTAGTTTTAGTCTTTTGCCAAACATATCTTTTAGTTTTTGTCATAATTTAGTCATCTAAATTGATTTATTCTTAGTCTTGTTTTAGTTGATGAAATTTCACAACATTTTAGTTTATCTATGATAAATTTAGTCGACTAAAATATGAAGCATAAAGTGCAAGGCATTTTTATGTTTCCTTGAATTTCTGAAGTCATGTTTTACACTTGGATAAAATGAAACATCTAATAACTCTTTACTGAATGCTAGTAAAGTTTGAATGTATAAATGAACAGAAACAAATTTAACTTTTGTGTCACATGCAGTCACCTTTATTTCGACTACCTGTCAGAGCATCTCAGTTACAATAGCAGAACTGACAAACAACAGTGAACCTGCTCTACATGAATATATCAGTTCATAAAGAGAGTAGCTCTGATTGGATCGCTCCCCAGCTCATCCCACCACCACCACCAAGCTAAGACAGTTGTGATTGGATGTCTCTCTTAACTCATCCAACCTTTCCACGCAACCAAAGTAGTTGTGATTGGATATATTCCTAACTTGTCCCTACTTTCTTCATGACCAAATTAGGTCTGATTGGATATAGTTTCTGTCAGACATTTTAGTCATTTTTTATCTGTTGATGAAAATGTCAGTTAATTTAGTTTTAGTTTTTGTCCATGTGCACTCGTTTTTATTAGTTACTGTGTAGTTTTTATCAGGGGAAAAAAGGTTTGTTGACAAAAACTATGACGGAAATAATTAGTCGACAAAGTTAACACTGCTCTGTGTCAGAGACATTGACCAATAAGAGCACAGGGAGCTCTGCATGTGCAGCGGTCATGGATATAAACAATCTTAGGTTGATGCCTTTAGAGCTACGAGATAGATGAGAGGTTTCCAAAGCTCTGAAAACGGTAGCCCTGCCCTTATGATGTGTTGAAGAGGAACTACTGGAGAAATGTTAGAGAGAAAAAGCAGATATAATATGGAGAGTGACTGCTTTCATTTATCAGCAAACCACAAAACACAGCATTCAACATAACGTTTGGAGATACAAACAAAAGGAAAGTGCTTTAAATACAGTCAGTGTTGCCCCTCGCATCATCATCACATCAGTTGATTCATGCAGTCAGTTTCAGTCATGTAGTCTGTCATGCAAGTCACTGTGCAAATTTAGGACTCCGCAGTCTCCTCATCAGACGTACTGAACATCCTTACAGACAAAATAAATTGCATATTCTGACCTCGGCATTAGACAAATATTAAAAACCATCATAAGTCATTTACAGCAACTCGTCTGGGTGAGCATGATTACCAATAGCGAAGCCCACGCAAAATGATCATATAATTTTTGTAGGTGGAACTACAGCAATGTCTTTTAATGTTTTATGATCTCACTTCTGTCATGTAGCATCTAAAGCAGAATGAACCTTTAATTAACTCTTATTATAAGTTAAAAAAAAAATTTGCCTTCAGCTGGATTAAGCAAAATCAAACTGGCCTTCAAGCTGTTTTTTTTTTTTTTTTTTGATTATTATTATGATAAATCACGTTTGTGAAACTTAACCGGCTCGTCAAAGTTTTATCACACTTTGGTCCTGTTGTGTTTATTTTGGAAACAGTTATAATCTTGACTTTTAGATTAATTTAAATACACCAACCAGGTACAACATTATAACCACTGACAGGTGAAGTGAAAAACACTGATTATCTCCTCATTATGGCACCTGGTAGTGGGCAGAAAGTGAACACCTTGTCCACAAAGTTGATGTTAGAAGCAGGAAAAATGGGCAAGAATAAGAATTTAAACAAGTTTGACAAGGGCCAAAGTGTGGTGGCTCGACGACTGGGTCACAGCATCTCTGAAACTGCAGCTCTTGTGGGGTGTTTCTGGTCCTAACTGGTCCAAGGAAGGAACCGTGGTAAACCAGTGACAGGGTCATGAACAGCGAAGGCTCACTGATGCAGGTGGGGAACAATGACTCATTTGCTTGGTCCAATCTAACAGACAAGCTACTGTTGCTCAGATTGATGAATAAGTTCTTACTGGTTCTGATCGAAGGTGTCAGACAATCATTGTCTGTTGTGTTTGAACCTCAAAAGCAGCAGACTAGTCAGGGTGGCAGGTGGTCATAATGTTGTGCCTGATCAGTGTAAGTTCTGCACTGCTACACCAGTGTGGTGTGACAACATGGATTAATGCCAGGAGACAGCCTCAAAATGCTTATTCTGTCAAGGAAAGCGTTAAATGTGATTTACATAAAGAAATATGCAGGGATGCATTTACTAAATGACTCACTGACATCGAATGATACCTGGTTAACGTGACAGAAGTTAAACTTTTTAGGAGCTGAAGTCTTGTTGCTTCTTTTAGTTACGTAACTGAGTTCAGATTAACACATCTGAGAGAGTTACTCCATGTAGTTGTTAACTTTAAGCTCTTTCTTTGTGATTTGTTCTGTCCTGAGTTAAGAAAACATTATTCCCTGTGAAGATAAAATCTTCTATTTTGCAGCACATACGGCTATAGATAAAACAAAATTAACGAGCTCTAAACCAGAGAAAAGGGACTTGCAAATGATTAAAAATAAAAAAATTATTGAAGCCTGTGAGAGCTTTGATTATAAAAAGATACTGCTGTTTTCTGTTATTTCATTTTTCAAGGTGAAAGGATGCTTTCAGAGGAGCAGCAGTGTCCTTGTTTTACTGAGAATGATGAAATCACAAAGGGCTGCTTTTTTACAGTTTTGTCAAAGAACACCATTTTTACGAGGGGATGTTAACTTGAGAATTTATAAGAGATAAATGCCCCTAAATAAGCAGAATTCTTTTTTTCAATCCCATCATCCACATTCTGTTTCAATGTTAAAGATAAATATTGGCACCTGTGAAGAGGCAGCAGCTCTTTGCTATTCATCTTGGGGTCATCTGCTCTCACAGCGCTGCTGAATAAGGACACAACTGCAACTTTGAATGACTCATTATGAGCAGAATGAATGGATTCATGAACAGATTAATAAATGTATTATTCAAACCTTATAGACGGCTCATAGAGTGAATGAAAAAGTACCTTTTACCTTAAAATACCTCATTGACAATTCTCTTTAGCTATTTTAATTTACTTTGAATTTCTGCTAAAAATTCATTTTTTGCCTTCATCAAACGTATGATGTCTCAATTTGCCAGAAGTTCCTTTTGTCTTTCAAAGGTTCAGTGTTATTCTACTCCTCTACAAAGTTACCCTGGACTCAGGTGTCCTCAGATCATGTTTTAAAGTGTCTTGCCTAAAAGTCATATCAGATATTGGATTTGGATTGCCGATAACACCTTCAGTCTCAGTAAAGTCTAACGTAAAACTGGCTGTTTTTGTGTAAATCATCCTAAGCTGTGATTGCCCACATCTCAAAATGTGGACGTGGCTAACACTTGCTATGAATTGGCACCATACAAATAAAGATAGATTGATTGACAGCTCCATCATTACGTCAAAATCGCATTGAAATTAAAAATGCAGCGTATGCCAGGCTTAAGTCAAAGCATCAAATGAAAATTTGCATTATTAGAATTTTAAAAATTTGGAGGCTCAAACAGGGTTCTTAAACATTAAGCAATTAAATTCAATTGTGATCTTAGATGTGATTGATTATAACTATCAACAGTGTTGGGCAAATTAAAGAGTAATTAGTTATTGTCAGTAGTTACTTTCCCAAAAAAAGTAATAGAATTAACGACAGAATTGCTCCTTCATAAATGCACTTAGTTACCAGGGAAAGTCGTCAAGGCATCATCAACAGCGTTATCAGTGTTTTTTCCAACAGCTTTTTTTAGAGTTACTCACAAGGAACGTGGACAAACACTCTGCCCTGGGACATAATGTTCACTTCCCATGTATGCTCTTGCCTCAGTGACGCTGAAGTAGTGCCTGTACTTCAATCCTGAAAATGCCAGTTTTAACTCCACAGACTGCTCCTGGCTCACCACTGATGCGTCTAGCAGTGTTGCCAGACTTTTCTAATGAAATAAGCACCAGATCCATAATAACAAGCCCAAACAAGCAATCTCCATCTATTTTTTTCTAATGCGATATTACTTTTTTTTGTGGGTTTTTTTTTTAAGAGAAATCTACATGAAGCGTGTTTTAATTTTCATCTGCATTTCATTTCAATTTCCCAGTGACATTTTTTCTTATTTGCCCCTTAATTAACTTATTCAACATCCTGTTGTTTGGAGGTGGAACAACCTTTCCTTTATACAGATGTGAAGGAAGGGACCACTGTTATTTATAACTCTGTTACTGCTAAACAGTCTGTCCAACATTGATTTTTGTAACCAAACTGACATAATCAGGCTTTGATCTAAGGTTAATGTTGATCCTCTACAGCTTTAGTATGGTGAAAACAGTAATAACTACATTAGAAATAAATTTAATTTTGTCAATAAGGATTTCTTTTTGGTGGAAGCATCATTTTTGCCCCTCTTTTACAGTAAAATTTACATTTGTGTTTGAGTGGGATAAAATAGTTTGTGTTACTTCTGAATTGAGTTTATTTTGAGTTTAATGCCGTTACCCCCAAGACTATCATGTATCAGCAATGACTGTTTCTTTAATGTTGAAGATTTACCATTTAGTCATTTTTAATGGCGACCGACTGTAATGCAGATATGCATGTACTCACGTGATTCTGCTACACGTGCTCCCAACAGGTCTAAATGTCACTACGGATTCATTCTCAAACTTTACAACACTATATCAGAAATATATCATTGTCTCTACATGAAATATTCAGTGAAAATGCTCTCCCCTGTTTATAACACTAATATAAGTCAGTCTGGCTTTTTAACCTGTGCAGGTTTTACGGGTATAGATTTGGATGTGTCTGAATCAGGGTAATTGTTACAGTGCTGTGTGTCTTTTTTTCTTTTTACTTTTGTCTCATTTTACATCAAAAGATATCCTCAACTTGTTCTGTGATCCATGTGACTCAGGCTCAGAACACCTTCATAACCAGTGCTGCCTCCGCTCTGACTCCTTTTAGTGCTCTTTCAAAGTCACAGACAGCTGAGGATGTAGACTGACTTTCATTCATTCTTCAGAAAGACTCTATTGAGAGACTTTTCACCTTGAGGATGCTGCTCGCTGACATTCATCCTACACTCAACAGCTCCTGTTAATTCTCTCAAACCTGATGCATTATTTGGTTCAAATGTAAGTGTTGAGTTTTCCTCAGTTATTCTTCAATTCTGGTAAATCGGTCTTAAAACCATTGCCATCATTTCCAAGCAAGCATTTATTTCTGCAGAACACTTCTTACGTCTCCTCTTACGCAAGCCTCAGATGCATCCTACTTCTGCTTCATAGCCTCAGCTTCCTGTCAGACACAAGAATAGACTCACATTCAAGCCATGCCGTCTCATTCAAGCTCAGGTATTTTTGCTCTCTGAATGAGGCTGTTAGTCCTTATGGCTGAAATCTGTCACCGTGGTAGCCGTTTCTTCATAGCAACATCCTCCAGTCTTCAGTCTTTGAAAATGTGTGTGGGTGGGAGTGTGGGGGGTTAATTGGGATTATTCTGGAATTTCAGTGGGCACAGGGATTTAGGTCCAAAAAAAGACCATGAGACAAAAACTGAGATCTGAAAGCAGAAATGTATCCACCTGGCTGATTAAATAAGACACAGGAGTTAAAGCGGATCAATTATATCAAGCTACAAAGAGAATATGTAAAATTTTATGAAGCTTGAAAATACTGATATTTAAACTGATTACAAAAACAATTTATTCTGTAATTATCACATTAACTTAAATCTATCCTTGGTTTTCAAAGCCAGAGAAATGTGTTTTTTTTTTTTAAAGCAGTAAAGAACGTGTCTTGTCAACCCCAAGAGCCACCATAACAGACATCCCATCCTTCATGCTACCATCAAAACACCACATTAAGTCAAATACCGTATTTTCCGGACTATAAGTCGCTCTGGAGTATAAGTCCAATCAGTCAAAAAATGCGACATGAAGAGAAAAAAAAACACAAGTCGCACCGGACTATAAGTTGCAGTGCTCTGATGGAGAGGTGGTTGCGTTGTACGAAGCGGTAACACCAAGAAGGCCCACTGCATCCTTTCCGTTGCCATTGCTGTTAACCAAATATCCACCAGGGGGGGTTCGAACAAATCTGTCTCGCACAGACCTCCACTTCTCCTTTGCTACCGACCAACTGATATTTAATTGCTCTCCAATGTCCTCCCAGCTGTTTTTTCTGCATTTGCTTGTCCCAGTGTCCAGGCGAAGTGACATCATACAGATGTTTATAATTTCTAACTAACTCACAGAGTTTCTCTTCCAAACCGTTCCGCCATTATTATTTCTTCTTCGTGTCTCACTAGAGCTACATAATGGGTAGTAACAACAACACTGGCCCCACGGTTTCCAGTGGTACTGCTCCGTTTGGCACATATCTGTAAGCTTTATGGAAACGTGCAGAAATATGGACGAAATGAACGCAGAACATGGACATTAGGCCCAGTCCGTATCCGGATCTGTCTTTAACGTTGAGCATAAATGGACCTGTAAGTAGTCTCTCCCGGCAGCGCGTTGTTCAAGCACCCATCTGTGGACTCTTTCCTCCAGCTCTGGGCATCTTGCTTTTCACCTGTGATTAACTTTCTTCATTTTCTTCATGGGAGTAACAATAACCTCTGCTTTTCGCGAGTCCCTCACGAGTTTCTCACTCACTCTAAACTTTATTTCTGCTGGATTACCGCTGCATATTTTACAACCTGCAATTTGTTAGAATAGGATTTTCATTTTGGGTGCACTTTTTTTTTTTTTTTTTTTTAAAGATTATTTTTTTGGGCGTTTTGTGCCTTTATTGATAGGAGAGAGAGTGACAGTGGATAGGCTTGTGAAAGGGCACGGTGAGAGAGAGCAGGAGAAGACACTCTGCAAACTGGCCACAGGCTGGATTTGAACCCAGGTCGATAGAAGTATGAAAATGGGTCATGTTTTGGTTGCTTACCACTCCGCCAAACCAGCATCCCATTTTTGGGGGCATTTTGTTTATGTCTAGCCCAGCCTAGAGGGCCATCTCGTTTACTCATTGGTACATGTCTGTCAGTATGAATTAAACATTTAAAAAAAGATGTTAAATCATGTATATTTTGATATATAGGTCGCAACAGACCATAAGTGGCAGGACCAGCCAATCTATGAAAAAAAGTGTGACTTATAGTCTGGAAAATAAATTACTGCTATACAAGGAAGCAGAAACTACTGCTGAACTCTGTCATTCTGTTCCTGAATCTTATTCATATTTTGTGGTGCTAAATTGAGATGGATTACTAATATTCTCCATCATTAGCTGTGCATTCTGCATCCTAAGCTCCCTGTTTTTGTCTTACCCTACACTGCAAAAACTCACGTCTTAGCAAGTTTGTCTATTTTCAAGTGAACAATATCCACAATACTTTCTAAAATTTCATATTCATTTGATTAGTCCAGATGGGTACCTTAACACAAGGAATAAAAACAGAAATAAAGCACTGAATAACTTGTCATAATGAGAAAATATCTGCCAATGAAACCAGCAAAATTTTACTCCCTCAGAGTCTTAAAATCAGGTGTAGAAACTACTTAAGATAGCACGTCTTACTTTCAAGACATTGTACAAGTTAAATTCATCTTGCCACATTGGCAGATATTTTAACTTATTACAAGAAATTCAGGGTTTATGTATTGTTTTCAAATACTGAATTAAGATGTTTACATGGACATGTCAGGCAATTTTAGCTCACAATAAGTCTTGTGAGATTTTTAGAATTGAAATTGGATTAATAAACTTCTTTAGACTTGAGTTTTTGCTGTGTATTCCCACACTCCCCTCACCCTTGATATTGTGGCTCAGCTTGACATTTTCAAGATGAGAAGAGACTTGGTGTCGGCTACTTCCGACTCTACTTTCTGCTTCTTCCTTCATAAAAGCTCACAAATATTGCATTTCAAAATCTGTGTATTCGCAGTAGTTGATCAAACCCCTGACCTTCCAATTTAAGGATTGCAAACTCAATCGCTGATCCGGAGAAGCATTGTTTCCTTTGTCGTGAGCTGGTTTCACTGAACACTTTAAGAGGACGTTAAATGATGTGAATACTGAGGCATCTGGCTGCAGATGTTTTGACAGATCTTGCTTCCTTCATTAGTTCAGCTTGTCAGTTAAGTGTTTTTATTATTTTTTTTAATTGTACTTTAAGTGTTATACATTCATGTGTATTCAAAAAATCTATAAACTGATGAAATTTGCTATGAAGGTGATAGGTCAAAAAGACCATCCTTCCCTCCAGTCCGTCTTCAATAGCGTTGTTCTTAACCAGGCTCATAAAATTCTTAATGATCCTTCTCATATTCTTTCACTAGAATATGAACTTCTGCCTTCTGGGAGACAAAACAGAGCAAGCAAACACAAAACAAACCGCTGAAGCTCTCTTTTCTCTTTTCTCTCAACATCCATATTTCTTCTCAACAGAGTAATTCTTCTCCTGCAATTGTTATATAGTATTTTATATATACAACTTATTTTACTACCACCAGTCTCTTATCAGTGACTGTTATCCTGCTTTTATCCATTGTTTTATTATTTTTGTTATTAAACCATTTTGACTTGTTTCTACTTCTTTCCACTGCTTATTGTTACAAGCGCTGCACTTTAATCTTCTTATGCAGTAACTACTGACCATGCTTGTCGCTGACCTCTTGCTTATGAAACTTTTTTATGTCGTCTAGTGGTTTTTAAGTATATTATCGTACCCTTAGCCAATAGCACTGCTGTCTAAGACAAGTTTCCTGTTATCTATCTGTCTGTCTGTCTGTCCGTCCGCGTGGTGTTGTTTATGTTATTGTACTTCGTTAACCGTGCTGCCGCCTATCTCGGCCAGGACACATTTGAGAAAATTCTTACTCTCAATGAGTTTCTTTTCCTGGTTAAATAAAGGTTAAATAAAATAAAATTATCATTTCAAGGAATGATCACAGCAACTGCCAAGGAGCAGGGAAATCAATTTTATTTATAAATCCAGGAAAGAACTAATTAATTTGTCTTATGTTTATTACTGCTCACCAGACATGAAAAATATATTCAGGCTGTCAATATCAGCTTTTAAAAAATGTGTCAAGTTGTGAAATAATACATTTTGTTGTATGCATTAAAATTTGATAAAGTATCCAAATTTATGAATAGATCCCAGTTAAAACTTTGTTTTATAGCCTTGTTTGAATTGTTCAGACGGCCTGAATCATGAATAATCTTAATGAAAGTCAGTTTTATCAGAGCTCCAGAAAGCTTAATGTTGCTACTTTTAAACTTCTGCTTCCTCAATATGTGCGTTGTTTGTTGTTTTTGTTCTGTGCAGGTCTGGACGCTGATATGCTCGCCGTTATCCCGGCGTTCTCCCGGCACCCCTCCCTCAAACACCTGATGCTAGGGAAGAACTTCAACATCAAGGGCAGGTACAGACGGCGTGAGGGGAAACCAGGGGAACAGATGGTGCTGGAGATGATGCTGATGATGAATGTCTCCCTCTTCTCCCTCTCTCTGTCTCCTCAGGGTGCTGGATGATATTCTACAGAAACTGGTTCATTTGGTGCAAGAGGAAGAGTGTGTGAGTTGGATTATGTAACATATTGTGCACACACGCACAAATCCTCCGTGGCTTTCCGCACAGATGCACGCCTACACGCGCGGCGCAGATTTGTGTCCACACACAAGCACAAACGGGCATCCTGTTCACATACCAGCACTTGTCACATGTAAATTTGCCGTTTAAAGGCCTCTGCCCTCATTCATTTAAGCTCCCTCTGTCACCTGACACACTCACAAGGTGCAAACATGCTCACCAGTTTAGTCATGTGTGGTCTCAGATGAGTGATTCATTTGGTCTCAGTTTATTCTTGAAGCTTCAGGCTCGCTCTCTCCCTCCTCTGCTCTCTGCTCTGCAAATCCAGCATGACAAGGAGCTTACTCAATAATTTACTACTGTTGATGGCGATAGCTCCTGCACTGCATACGGTCGACTCATGCGTGTAAGTTCATGACCATATGGACAGCCTGGTGTAAAACTGAGTTCATAGTAAGTCCAGCACGTTAGATTGGTCCCCACCAGAGAATAATGTAAACATGAGTATCATCTGTGCTCTTTATTTGCAGAGTTTTGGTTCAGTGCCTGGAGTTCACACTTCAGTTCATGAGTCACAGAGGGCTGAGAGCATGAAGAGTGAGAATATTACATCCTCCAGTGGCATATTCAAAACACTCAAACACACAATCCGTATCTTTCTATGCCTGTTCGCACAATGTAAAACAAATGTGGGTTAGCTTAGCCCAGTGGTTGTTTCTGTAGTGCCCCCCCATCCAAGATTGATATTCTTTCATGCCCCCCACCAGCTGCCAAATACCCGTGAAATGAGTATGAAAGGATGTGAGAGCAGAGAGCATTAAAGCTTCACAGGCGGGATACTGGTAAAGGAAAGTAGGTTACAACCGAGCACTTACCATATATTTTGGTTCGGACCTAGTGCACGTGGTCTGGGTTTCTTCACCTGCTCTCTTTCACCTTTTCTGAGTCTATCTACTGTCTCTACACTATCAGTAAAGTCTAAAACCTCCCCAAACATATCTTAAAACGAACCAAAATAAACAGGCATTAGTTAACAGTTTGGATATTCACAGGTGAAGGACGCTGGCCTCAAGTGTCTATATGCAGAGCTCGAGCCTTGTTATGTCTTATCAGTGTCTACATAAAGCTGTCTGTGGTCTGTTAGTGCCAAACATGAGCGTGATTAAACTCAAGCAACTTGACGGACAACTACTGTAATTTCTCGATTATAACATGCACTGGATTAAAACACGCTCCCCATATTTTCACAATTTTTGACTGAAAAACACAGTACTTGAATATAACACCCAATTTTGCCCAAACCTTACTCTCTCAGACAGCTAAAAAATAACCTTTATTCACAGTTTTAATCAATGAAATTTCAGTATTTTCACAACAAATACACAATTCTCTCTCTCTCTCTCTCTCTCTCTCTCTCTCTCAAATGGATGCAGAAACACCTTTTGCTTCACGCATGCACAATTACTCGATTTCTACCCGAGCATGTTCAGTCATAGTGTACCTGCAAATCAGAGAGCAGCTATCAACATGCCGATGTCTTCAACCAATCACAGCGCAGCTATTTTGCGTCCCCTTGCTCACAAGATGGCAGCGCACTGTGTTTGCCTGTGTTTTTGCAGAGAATATTTTGACTCATGGTATCAGATGTGAAGCAATCACGATGTTGGCAAGACGAAATATTTTAAGTGTTTGGCTTGTACTTGTGTATAATACAAACCCGAAAAGTTACAGCTTATTTAAAAGCAAAAAAGTGCGTGTTATAATCAAGAAATTACAGTATGTGACTAAATACTTCATAAATCTCCACATCGCTCCAAGAGGCGATCATTTTATTTCTATTTTGCTTTTTAATTACCCTTAATACTAAGATAGTAATAAACAAGCCAGTGTTTTAAATTTGATTCTTCATGATTTTGTTTTCTTTTCACTGTTTTTGTTTCTTAACACCAGCAGGCTGCAGGACCAACAACTGTACTCGCTGGCTCCATTCACACTGCATCTGATTTTTTTTTTTTTTTAATTATTATTTTTTGGGCATTTTGTGCCTTTCTTGCTGGGAGAGAGAGTAATAGTGGATAGGCTTGTTAAGGAGGGTGAGAGAGAGTAGGGGACGACACTTTGCAAACTGGCCACAGGCTGGATTTGAACCCGGGCCGGCAGAAGCATGTACATGGGTCATGCCTGGTTGCTTATCACTTCACCAAACCAGCACCCCTGCATCTGATTTTTAGTTGAAACTTGATTTTTTTTTTACGTGGGTCTTCACATTATATAATGTAAAGGTTACTGCCATCAGACTTTAGTTTGAACCGTCTACGGCCCTGAAGTGACTCGAGAAGACGTGACGTAAAGATGTGAAGTAACGCACGTCAGTGTGTGTATCAGCTTCAAAGCTGTTGTGCAATCAAAGTCGACAAAATTATGACAAAGTGATAAGGAGAAGAAGATTGAGAATAAATAGAGCACACATTTTAACAATGGTCTTTTGTGGAGCAGTGGCTGCTGCCTCTGTACAGACGTCTGTGTGGAGTCTGAGCCAGGAGTGGTGGGATTTTGACATGGGGGCTTCACTGACAGAGTTCATCCATAATTGTTTAGTCCATTGTTTGCATTGGGTTTTGCCGCCTCGTCTGTCTGACTTCATTAATGAAAAAGTCAGATGAAATGTGACATGACTGCTAGAGTGAGATCGCTTTGAGAAACATCAGATATGTGTCTGATTTAGGACCACATATGAAAGAGACCTGGGTCTGATTTGTGCCATTCAGACTGTCATTAAAAGAAAAAAACAGTTGTCACATGTGGGCTGAAAAGTCAGATTGGGGCCATTTTTGCCTGCAGTGTGAATGTAGCCATGGATAGTGGAGTGATAGTGACACTTTTTCACGTTTCCCCCAAGAGTCACATATGATCTGAAACCCATCATCTTCCATAAATGAAACACAAATATGTGCACTCATGAATAAAACTTTTCCCTTCTTTTGGAAACATTTCATCAAATAATTACTTGTACAGTTGCAGCTACATTATGAATCTTTGTTTAAACTCAGTCATCTGATCCTTTGTTAGCAGAAGAAAAACCCAGTGCATCACATAAAACGTGTAACCTTGGTTACAATATTCATTTCAACTAAAATCTTACAGTTAAATGATATTTCTCAAAGTCAGTAGGCAGAGAGAGAATCCTTGTAAGACACATGCAGACTGCTGCCTGTTCTGTTACCTTTAATTTATACACAAGGGAAACTGAGAGATATGCATCTGTAACTTGAACCAAACCCTGAGCTCTTTGTAGCATAACACCCTGAAAGACTAAATGCAGAGAAACAGCCAGCCTGACTGTCCAGAGCAAGTATGGACGTAGTCTCAGTGTGTTTACATGCATTATTGAGTAAAGGAATTTAACTGGAACACTGTCCTTGTTTCAGTGGACAGTTACACGGGAAATACCGATTTTTCAACAGCGGTACGGCCAGCTTGTAACTATGGACCTTCTGCCAGATCAACAGACCTCAAAGCCTAAATTCAACAAAGCTGATTTTAAGTGTTGTTAAAATAGGTTGATTTTTTTATTTTTCATTTGAAATGAAAAATAAGTGCTGTTTTATTTGACCCCATAGTACCTCAGATATAAATCAATCCATATTAATTATAAGAGTTTTATATCTGCACTGTCAGGAAAAAAAAATCTGTTAAATTTCACCAGATGCAAACACAAAACAACTTTTCACCTTTGTACTTTTGTGAAGCATCCTCTCTCCTTCATCCTCGCCTCTTTCAGCTGCATTTAAGGAATAGAACGATCCTTCATCATGGGGAGGGAGAACGGCTCCCTGATTGGTCGAGGAGGGGATGGACGAAGTTATGAGATGAGAAGCATCAATGGTGTTGAAAAATTAAGCAATATTGAAGTACAGAGTGCACTGTTCCTAAAGTGTCCTTTTGAGGTAGGCTGCAAAATCTGTTGAGGTACTAAAAAACTTTATCTAATTTTTTGTCAGCATGAGTATGTATCCTCCTGCTTTGTAAAACTCAAAATAGAAGTGTAATTTCAATAGCATTTTTCTTCAGTGATGCATACTTAAGAGACTGCATATGTTATTACTTATTCACTTTTATTTATGTCATTTTCAATATATTTATTTACTGGGACCAGTCTGAGTTGACTTACAGGTCACTGTAAGTCAACTCAGTTGTACAGGATGGTGCATTTCCTGTACAACAGGTCACTGTTGTACAGGAGGCTTTGGGCCCAACTAAACTCTGAAACTGTTTAAACTTCTCTGCCTGTGTCTTGGCTGACTGAAAATATGCATTTTTAATACGACCGTCTGAGTCAGGCATTAAAACCTGGCTTTAAAAACCAAAGAGTGCCATCACTCTGACCATATCCAGGTTTATACAGTCTGTGATTTCTGCTTTAAAATTTGGCAGCTTCATGAGAGACCTAATAGGAATTTCCCTCTTTTTAATGTTTTTGTACCTCTGCCACAGGTTCATTTTTTTATACGATAGCTTCCTGATTGATCCAACGATAAAAAAGCAGTAAAAACCCACAAACCAGCACTTCTGGATCTTTATTAGTTTATTTCTTTTATAATATATAGCTTTTCAGTGAAATAACAAGCCTCTCATCAGAAATGCCTCAACAGTTACAAAATGTGGTCCGATTTGTGTGTTAAGATAGACCCTGTAATTAAAGCTTCTGTGAGGGGCTCTTAGCCGTCTATGAAACAGACTGACAGAGTTATTTTAATGCTGCTTCCTCTGGCTAGCTGTCAGACAGAGTGAGTTACAGCAAGCTGCTGAAACCTCCTTTGTTGGCGTTTCCCAAAGACAGCAGCATGTGTACGAGCACACATTGCCATATGTACTGCCCAAAATTATCAGTTAAAATGTACTGGATTGATCCTGAATGAAAAATCCTAACAGGGGCTTTTTGACACTTTCTTTACCATTGTCATGTACACAAATCAGCTCAGTTATACTAAAAGAAAAGTCATCTCTTGTTACATAAGCGGTGAAAATATCTCCATGAGCTGAACACTTTTAATGAGTTTATCTCCAAAACACTCTTTATGGAAGATTGGAGCCTTCAAGCAAAATTAACTCAAAAATTCCTTCTGAGGAAAGAAAGGACACAAACAGATTGGTGCTGAGTAAATGAACAGTTGATTTTATTGAAGTTTGTCTCCCAGAGAAACTTAAATAATTATGAATGAGTCATCTGGAGCTGCAGTCAGCTGTAATGTCTAAAATCTGATTCACATTAACTACATGCTTTGTTATAATTATGACAGATTTCAAGAGGAAAAAAACAAGATGTGAAAAAGCTTTAGAGATGGGATGAAGTGTCAGAATGCTTTATTTGTTTTAGAAGAACCCAGCATACTAAGATGTTTGCCTCTGTCAAGGAGGTTATGTTTTTGTCAGCGTGTCTTTTTGTTGTTTACATTTTTTGACATACATCCACTTAACCAGCTTGTCAAAGTCAACAGGACAATGGTCAAACATGACTTGCCGAAAGGGGTGTGGATCACCACCTACTGCAGTGGGGACTGGGAGATATGTCAAAATTTGAAAAATATCAATACATTTTTGAACAAGGTATATGTTTGTACAGTAGCTTTATATCTCAGGGTGTTCATGTTCCAAACTAGCTTTAAGTAAGCCACTATCAGGAATGTCAATGCTGAGAATGCCGGAATAGGTGGCAAAGAAACTTGAGCAGGATGGGTGTTTTTCAAATGTCATATAAGCCCCAAAAAGCACCAAAAATGTGATGACGATGGTTAGCTGCAGCCTCAAATCTCAAGCTTTTGTAGCCTTCTTCATCAAAACTGTCCCACTTTAAGCTTATTAACCTGTGTTTTTAAATATTGATTTGAAAAAAACAATTGAGAGAGATCAAATATCGGGTTGGCCCAGTGGCACAGCAGGTAGTGCACCTTCCTCACAGCAAGAAGGTTGCTGGTTCGTTCCCGGGTTGGTCAGGGCCTTTCTGTGTGGAATTTTCTCCAGGTACTCCAGCTTCATCCTGTGCTCATCAATCATGCTCCTTAGGTTGATTGGTGACTCCACATTGCCCTTACATATGAGTGTGAGAGTGAATGGTTGTCTGTCTTTCTATGTGGCCCTGCAATCATCATGCGACAGGTTCAGGGTGTACCCTACTTATGGTCGTCAATATCAGCTGGGATAGGCTCCAGCCCACGTGACCCGAAAGGGAAAAGCGGTGTAGATAATGGATGGATTGACAGATTGAATATTGCCATTCAGCCAAAAAATATTGTGATATAAATTTTGATCCGTATCACCCAGCCCTAGGCAGACACCCTTATGCCAATAATTCCCTCTGTCTGGTGCATTTACACTGAGACAAGAATAGTACTCCAGTTTAATTGCCAAAGAAAACATTCCCCTTAGTTTGATGTACTGCAGCGAGTGACTGGACTGAGGCTAAGCTGTTGCACAGATGCATTGTGGACCAAAAGCTTCAGATGCTGGTAGATGGAAAGTGATGTTACACTTCCTTTGTAAGACAGAGTGGGACACCATTAGACTAACCAATTGATTATTCATACAAGAATAATAACTGATAAGCTGATCTTTAATCCATTTATGATTCCATGGCTGTCTTCACGTTTTAGGCAGGGGTGGGCAACTGCCAGCCCAGGGGCCCCCCACCTCACACAATGTGGCCCCAAAGTCACTTTCAATTATATCTTAAAAAGTAAACACGAGTTTCCACAACTGTATGCATAAAAAACAAACCAGCAAAATTTATGAAGGTTATCTACATTAGCCATTTTCTACTAGGGCTGAGTTTTAGAAAAATATTGATATATCGTCAAACAGGTTAAAGGCTTAGACAATATTGATTATATCGATGTTGGTGTTGATGCCTTAGAAAAGAATTAAGGCACCATTTTGGGTAATTCTCTTGACTGCACGTTTGGCTCTACCCGCCTTTCCTCCTCTCTACAAAGCAAAATTTAAAACATAACAGGCCAACACATCCTCTGCTGATGTAAAGCAGTCTTTTTAGCAGCATCACCATGAAGGGAAAGAAAGACCTGGGTGGTAAAATGGAAAATTGTGGCTTGATGATTCATGATGCTGCAGCAGAATGATGTTGTTTGCTAAGAAAGCTAAAATGGGTGACTGAAAAAGTATGAGCACGATAAATGCTTCTTTTATACCAAATCATCACACTCGCCTGTTTCCACTTAACCTGTTCACCTCTGGAATGTTCCATACAGGCGTTTATCCTGCAGTCCTTAACTTTCTCAGTCGTTTGTTGCCCCTGTCCCAGCTTCTTTTGAAACGTGTTGCAAACATCAAATTCAGTATGAGTGAATATTTGCAAAATACAAAGTTTAACCATTTATACATTAATTAACTTGTGAAGTGTATTTAACTGAAAATAGGCCAAAAAGGATTTGCAAATCATTGGATTCTGTTATTGATATTTTACACAATATCTCAACTTTGTTGGAGTTTGGTTTTGAAAAACTTTACTAAATCACACTCAATTAATCTTGCACAGCAGCTGGATCCACCTGATTCAATGTCTGTAATCAAACAGATCCATCTTGCTAAGCTCCAATCTACAACGATTGTGGGCATCCCAACGTGGCACAGCCCAGAAAAAGTCCTTTAAGGAAGGTGGGAGCTATGAGTGAAATGACAAGAGGTTAGCATAGATGCTAACAGCTTCAGTAGCTCTTTTATCAGATCTGGACCGCATTTTTAAACTAAATAAAATAAAAAATGTTTTGTATTTTACACAACAGCAGTAGTGCTGCCTACTACATAATCTAATCAGCCTATAGTAAATATGATTGGTGAAACGACCATCCAATCACCTGCTGGATATGCTTTTGAGGGTTCAGCTCATTCCCAAACACTTTCTATGGGCTGTTGCCCAGATGGATTAGTAGAATATATTGAACAGTCCACCTAGTATGTCAAGTAATTGTTTTTTTCCTATGTGTTTTGCTTGTTAAGATCAAAAAACTGCTATAAACTGTAAAAACTCAGATCTCATCAAGTGTGATTGTCTATTTTCCAGTCAGAAATTTCTAAAACACTCATTCTAATCCACATTCACTTAGCCAGTCCAGATAAATATCTTACTGCATGTAATAAAAGGCAAATAAGGCATTGAACTGCTTGAATTGATAAGAAAATATCTGCCAGTGAAACAAGCAAGTTTGACTCAGTGAGGGTCTTAAGCTCAGGTTTAAAATCTGCTCTGGATAAAAAAAAATATTTTTTAGACACCCTTTAAATTGAATTTGTCCTGTCTCAATGGCAGATTATTTTACTTATTACAAGCAACTCAGGCATTATTTTTAGTTTTTATATCTTCAAGTAAGATCTTAATCCAGACATATCAGGAAATTTGTCTCTTAGAATATGTTTAGGGTGGTATTTCTGACTTATTGGACAAATTCTCTCACCTAGATCTGAGTTTTTGCAGTGTAGATGTTGATGTTTTGGTATTTTATTAATATTATGTGCTCATAAGCTTTATATTCTCTTTTTTTTGTTCAACCATAAACAAAGTAAAAAGTCTGGTCAAATATTTCCCAAATTTAAAAAAAAAAACTGCCAGAGAGCATAGTATTTATGTGACGCGCTTCATCACCAAAGTTGCACATCCCTATTTAAGGGGAACATCCATGTTTCCTTAAATCTTTAGTTAATTGATCAAACTTGCTCCTTACATACATTCTATCACTGGAAGACTTAATCATTTTTCATCTTTCTTTACTCCATGCTGTCTCCCCCTAACCCTCACAGGCCCTGCAGTCCCTCTCCTTGGCTGACTCCAGGCTCCGTCAGCGGGGCACCGTGCTGGTCAACGCTTTGGGCTCCAACACCTGTCTTCGAAAGGTGGACCTCAGCGGAAACCTCCTGGAGGACTCTGGAGCCAAGATGCTTAGCAAAGCTCTGCAGATCAACACAACACTCAGGTATGTGTCTGTGTTTATAATCAGGTTTATTTCTTGTAGACGAGTTTGCAGGAGGAGAAGGCTGAGGAAACCAGTTGTAAGGGAAGATTAAAGAACGTTGGAGAGAAAATTAATATGTTTGGTATGTTTTGAAGAGAGGATATGTGGAACCTGCTGAGAGGCAGAAGTGAGACTTCACTACCAGCTTCAAAGTGAACCGTGTAGGAGATAAGGGGGTAAGACAGGTGGTGAAGGGATAGCAAGGAGAATCGATGAAGGGAGGAGGAGAAAAAGGCCTGAAGGCGAACACGGTATTGCACCACCTTTTATGTACAAGAGACAGAGTGAGGGCGCGTTTGTGTTTTGGGAGTGGAAGGAGTTATACACGAAGAAAAAGGAGGAAAAGATGATAGAAAGAGAGAAGATATGCAAGTATTAGGATGTGAAAATGGTTGGCTTTGCACATGAGAAGAAGAAAGTAATGTTGGCACGGGGGAGGGAGACCTCCCAAGGAGTGAGATTTGGGTTTAGCTGATTTAGTTTCTGGGGCAGAGTGAATAGAGGAGAGAAGGAGGAGGAGGATAGATGGATGAAAGGAAAGAAGGGCTGAAATGACTGATATATTATAAACAAGAGTTAGACAGAGCCGAGTGTAGGTGGAGATAGTGCTGTGTGAATAACAGAGGCTAATTAGTTGCATGGAAGTCGTTCCTGCATCCCTAATTCTGAAGTGTCGAGTCTTTCTATGCATGCAGCAGCAACGAAAATGTCTTGGTAACTTGTCTTTGAGGTTTGTTGCGCAGGTTGATGATCAAATAAGAACTACAACTATGATACAATACTAGGGAAGCGCATTTGAGCAAAAAAAAAAATTTCTGCAATTCACCCAACCACCCAGATAATTCACCCAGTCAGTTGTCTATACCTCTTATCCTGTGCAAGGTCACAGGGGGCTGTAGCCAATCCCAACTGTTTTAGGGCAAGAGGTGGTGTTCAGCCAGTCATTCACAGGGCTAATGTACAAAAAACAGCCAGAAAACGGGGACAACTACACTTACACTCATGATTTTAAGTCACCAATCAACCTAACAAGCTTGTTTTTTGGTCTATGGGAGGAAGTCGGTGTACTTAAAAATAGCCCATACATGCAATAGGACAACATGCACTCTTAAAGCTGTAGAAAGCCAGGATTCAGACCCTTCTTGCTCATGTAAAATCACAATTAATCGCAGTTTTGAACATTAATGCAATCAACAAGTTAAAAAAATCCACGCCATAGTTGAAGCTGGCACATTGGCACAGCAGGTAGTGCCTCACCACAAAGCATGTGCACTACCTGCATGGGTTGGTCAGGGCCTTTCTGCGTGGAGTTTGCACGTATTTCCTTGCAAGCGTGGGCTCTCTGCAGGCACTCCAGCTTCATCCCACAGACCAAAAAAAATGCTCATTACGGTTGATTGCTGTCTCTAAGGCTCCATTTACACGACTACGTTGTCACCAGAAACTGAAAGGTTTTTCCTTTGCTTTTCAAAAGAGCTCCGCGTTCACACGGAGACAATGTGAAAATGATGTGCGTTCACATGGATCTGCGGGAATGACTGAAAAAGTGGTAGTGTGCATGCAGGCCAGTAGATAGCGATGTAGGTTTGTAGCGAAACAACAGTGTTACAACACGTTTTCTGGTGAAGACAGACGTTTCACAAACAACAATGGTGAGTGGGCGCATGGAGACGCAGGAGTTTTGTGTCTGGATAACAAATGGGTCTGGATGTTTTTGTCTGGATAACAAACAGAGCACAGTAAGCAGCGCACATTTTGCTCAGTAGATGGCCGAAGATGATGATGATCTTATGTGCATGTGCAACCTTCATCTGAAACAGTATTGTGGGGATGGTCACAATTTCAATACAAGGCATGCTTCCAGAGGTTGTTTTACACTACCACTCACAAATACCAATGCAGGACAAAGTACTGTTCTGTTCTGTCTAAATGCACTGTCTTCAGTGGAATCATTCATTCATAGAATTGTTTTAAATTGTAATGTATTAATTGATGTACATACACCCTGATCTTTGGTGCATCTAAGGGACTATCACTATGACTGTCAGGTGGTTGCTGTTTTAACTGTCTTATTTCCTGTTTCAGTTTTTAGAGTATATTGAATGTCATTGATGTATTTTGTGGATTGTGTTTTAATGTGTGGACCCCAAGAAGAGTAGCTGCTGCTTCAGCAGTAGCTAATGGGCATCCAAAATAAATAAAACATACTGCGCATGTGCCGTGGGTCATTTTTTTCCCTGAAAACGCTGATTCCTGTTTACATGGAGACGGATACCAAAACGTTTTCAGAAATTTTCACTCTGGACCCTGGTTTCAAAAGTTTGCGGATTCAAGTGCTACAGGCACCGTTCTTGTGTAAACTCTCCGTTTTCTGATGTTTTTGTTGTCGTGTAAACGGGGCCTAAATTGCACTTATGTATGAGTGTGAGTGTGAATGGCTGTCTGTCTCTCTGCGTGGCCCTGCAGTCGGCTGGCGCCCAGCCACCTCTCGCCCAGTGTCAGCTCGGATAGGCTCCAGTGAAAGTGATAAGCAGTATAGATGATGGATGGATGGACAGACCATAGTTGACTTACTCTGGCATAACCATCTTAAGTTTGGGTTTTCAGCATAATCTGCCAAACTCTGCAGCCTCAGTCAAACACATGATGGCAATACCTTTAAAAGATGAGAAAAAAAGCCCCAAAGTCCATGAAAAGGGCACCTTCAAATCTTTTTTATATTGAGGAGAAAAAAAAGCTCAAATCTTTTAAGTCTTTGTATCAGGCATCAAGCCAGAAACTCATTCAATAATCTTTTAGATTTAGAGATGATGGAATTAGAAGTGCTAAAATGCTAATTCATTCAATTTCTGCATTTAAGGACTCATTTCTATTTTTATAACTCAATTACCATTCAAATATTACAAAATCATCGCCCAGCCCTTTACCGAACATGTTTGTGTGAGCATGTGTGTGCACGGAGATTTGGAAAATGTCTGATCTTCTCCTTCTTCCTCTCTCTGCCTGTCTTCCCTTATTTCCCTCTGGTTTGATCTGCTCTCAGGAGTGTGACGTGGGATCGCAACAACACCACAGCGACAGGCTTCCAAGATGTGGCGAGAGCGCTGGAGCAGTAAGACAACACACTAACACACACAATGCGCACAACAAGGAACGTTTGAAGAAGGCTACACACATGAAAAGGATCAGTTACAGCATGCACACACAGTGGCAGATCACCATCTCTCTACAATGTTTACGATTACACAGTGTTTCATCAGTCCTCCGACGTGCGTGTCTGTCGAACTGTTTTGTTTTTAAGTGTGTGGCTGTGATGTTACTGTTAAGTGTGTGTTTGTGTGTGTGGGTGTGTTTGCGTATCAGGGAATTGAAGACAACGTTTAAGCGCTGTGGGTGTTGGTGTTTGTTCTGCTTAACATCAAAATTCTTCTTCATGTAATTGGAATCATATTTTCTTTCTGTTTCTTTCCACTTCTCAGCAACTTCACCCTTCAGTACATGCCCCTCCCTCTCAGTGATGTCACGCAGGCGTACCGCAGCGCCCCAGAGAAGACTGACCTGGCGCTGACCAAGGTGAGTTAGGCTTCAGTCTTTTAATTTGTTCCGTCCAAATGTGCATCATCATGTTGTGATAGAATTTGCAGTGGTTATAACAGCCCTACCTGACAAATGAAGTCAGAATGATTCATGTGAATGAAACAACTTTTTATCTACTTGTGAATTAAAACTTATGATTGAAGTTTAACATCCACTATAACGTTGCTGCTCTGAATGCTCTGTGCCACACAGTCTGTGTAAAAAAAAAAAAAAAAAAGAATAACAAGGGGTTTTATCAGGTCAAAGCAAGGCCTAAAGTGATTATTTTTAATAAGGCCCTCCATCCCCTTCCATACTGCACATGTGACTATGTGGATGTAGTTACTATCTTGGCAATATAATTACAACTAGTATGAATGAATATATTTGTAAATATCTTTCATATGTGCCGTTCTATAATTTCAGCCTGAGATGAATACCTTTACAACACAGTTAATTCATGAATTGCAGAAAACAACAAAGAAGACATACTTTATTTTGTGTTTTTTTCAACAACACACTGTTTTTGAAACATGCTACACACACAGAGACTCTAATGCAAATTCCCAAACAAGTCCGTCGATCATGCACTGACGGGGAGATGTCAGAGTGATGGCTTCCTTCTCCTGAAGAAGCACTTTGGAGCAGTCTTGGGGTTCAGTGCCTTGCTTAAAGGGATAGTTCAGTTTTTTTGAAGTGGGGTTGTATGAGCTCCATATGGCCACTAAGTAGATTAGCCTACAAGAACTCCCATCAAAAAAACAAGTTTAAGAGTACGTTACCTAGAATTTTTTTTTTTTGAGTGCATTAACTTTTCGGAAAAATAAAGTTTATCTGGCATCGCGGCAGCACTGCGTGAAGGAATACGTGACGTGAGTCGGTTAGTTCGAGATAAACTTTATTTTCTGGTGCTTTAATTATGAAAATCACAGTTGACTTAAGTCACCAGTAACATTCTCTTGTTGAACTGTAACAGACTGTAATAAACAGTGCATGGAAGAAAATGTTGATGAAATGGAGGAGACTATGCTGATATTCAGGTCTGACCATTGGCCATTAGTTCCCAACATGTCTGGTGATGTTGATTATTGCTGCTTGTTTTGTTTTTTTTACTCTGTGAATTAAGTATTGTCACCTACTTCAGGTAGTTGCACACAGCCTGAGGCCTCTGTGTGCCCCCTAGTGGTATCCTCCAATATCAGGTGTCAACTATATACAATATATAAACAAAAGCACTTATGACACCAGTGGACGTAAAATGCAAGGTCAAGCAGCAGGTCTGTCTCCAGCTTGATGCCTCTAACAAGCAAACCAGACTCTTTAATACAGTCCCCTGCCTATCTTCCGTGCCACAGGGGCCGGTGTCAGACAAGTGCATACAGTACATTGCAGGTAAAATATGCAGCCACATATTTATATGGTGTGAAACAGCTGTTAAGCTTTTGGCTAGCAGGTTAATGCCCATCAGTTCAGATATCAGTCATGCCACAAATAATGCAACAGACTTTTCTTAATGTTATCAGATGGATAGGAGGTCTGCAGTGGTAGAGAGTATTCTGTTACAATGTCATTTAGCAGACACTTTTGTCTAAAGCAACTTACATCTGAGAGTAAATACAAAACAAGCTAGAATTTCTACTGAAGGAAACAACATCAGTAAGACTGGGTGGGACACAAGTGCTGCCATGTAGTGCGAGAGGCAGTGCCTATTTATTTTTTTTATCTTACCAATCAATTGACAGAAAACCTTGTCAAGTCACTTCAATGTCATCATAATCATGCCCTCATGATTTCAACACTATATGAAGCATCAATATACTTACATCCTAAATTTTGTTGTACCCCCCACAGTTCAATGACAATAAAGGGCTATTCTGTTCTATTCTATTGTATTTAGTGCTGAGTTGTTCACAGAGAGCTAGGTCTAAAGCCGCGTTCACACTGAACGTGACTTGATTTCCAAGATCGTGTTGCCTATCCATAAATAGCACATTTGGTCACTGTTGCGTCGCTCAGTGATGTCACAAGTTGAGTTTCATTGCGATTATACCATAGCATAACAGGATGTATTAGCTGACATTATTCCAACTATATCATTTTCACTCACCTACCAACCACAAAACACTGCAGCTGATGGCCCTACAGCAGCATCGTCTTTCAGCTACACCTTGAGTAGGGAGTTCTCTGCAGTCCCGTCTAGACGGAAACAATGTACTCACTAACTAATGCTCCCACCTGGACTTGGATTGTCACTCTGTGAGCTGGAATAAAAACTGTTGATGTGAACCGTCACAGGTGTCATCACACACTCACACAACGCTGATTGACTGTTGCAGCACAGCCACGCGTGACGTTGCCTGAAAAGTTCAAACTTTTCAACTTGGGCGACCGAGCGACACGAGCTGGTCACGTGTCCAATGCGCCCGGTAATGCAACCAAGTCGCCCAAATTGCATCCGTCGCATCGCAGGAAGGTTGGCCCTGCCTCATTGCAGCTGTACATTGACTTTGCATAGAGAGTGGTCGCCAAAGTCGTGCTCGGTGGGAATGCGGCTTTAAACTCTCTCGCTGGTTCTACCACTGAGGACTAGTCAAACTAAGTGCATAAGTCTTCCATAAATAGTTGAGTCTTCAACTTTCTCTTGAAAGTAGATCCGGATGGAGCTGGGTAAATCATTCCACCACTTGGTAACAACAGAGGAGAGTCTAGCGATTGATTTTGAGCCATGTTGAGATAGGGGCACCAGACGTCATTCCCTGGTAGAGGGTAGTGGGTATAGACCTGGATGAGGGATTCCAGGTAGGCAGGAGCAGTTCTCATTTCTGGTTTGTTGGTCAGAAGTAGCAACGCACATTAGCTTTTGATTGATACTCTATTGTGTCCGCAGCCTGTAGGGACAAGAAACTGCTGTTTTTACCCTGGCTTCATTGTTCAGCACCAGAGGTTGGATTCCATGGTAACCATAATTTGGATTAAAACAAAGAAGTTGTGTACAAGTTGCTTAACATCCATCCTGGGAGCATTAATAACCTTAGATAGCACTGAGCAGTCATCAGTTTGTGGGGGAACATCGAAGCACCCTGCAGACTTTTGTCACACATCCCACATCAAGCAGTCTTCAGTCTCTCTCTCTCCTTTTTTCTTCTTTACATTGACTTTTCGATTTATGTTGTTTGTGACTCTGTTCACTAAGTTTACAGCCTGTCATCCTGTTACTCCTGCGTTGCTCTTTGAAAGAGGATGCAGCTAAAAAAAACATAAAAGTGCTTTTATGTGTCAGTGTTTGCAGAGCAGCAGGTTGTCAGGATCTTCGAGGCTGTTTTTAAACCACAGCTGACTTTTCTCAAACCAATAAATATACAATACAGACGTCAGCCATAAAGCCTGAAGCAGTCTGTAACCTATAAACACTGTCTGAAAAGTGTGGGATTTCAAACAGACTAAAAAACGTCTTTTTGGTGTTGCTTATGTGATGTCTTTTACATAACTGACATATGCACACCAGCCACTTTATTAGGTACCCCTTAACATACTGGATAGGACCCCATTTGTCTTCAGTACTTCCTAAATTCAATAAGGTGCTTGAAACATTCCTCAGGGTCCATTTGGGAAGATGGCATCATGCAGTTGCTGGGGATTTGTTGGCTGCACATTCATGATGCAAAGTCACCATTGCACCACATCCAAAAGGTGCTCTATTGGATGGAGATCTGATGAATGTGATGACCACTAAGTACAGTGAACTAATTTTGTGTTCAAGAAACAAGTTTGATAGGATTTGTGCTTTGTGACATGGCACTTAGTTCTGCTGGATGTAGCCTTTAGAAATTGGGTACACTGTGGCCACACTGAAACGGACATGGTAATGCTCTGGAAGTGTGGCACTAAAACCACAGTCAGCTGCTACGAAGACGCCCAAAGTGTGCCATGAAAATTTTTCTGATGACCATTACACCACCACAACCAGCCGGATCTGTCAATACAAGGCTGGATGGATCCATGCTTTCATGTTGTTCACACCAGTCGTCTGAAATTAGCAGCAGAAATTCAGGCTCATCATGCCAGGCTTTATTTTCCCAATCTTCTGTTTTCCAATTTTGGCACACCTGTGCAACTTGTAGCCTCATTTTCCTGTTCTTAGCTGACAGGATGGCACCCAATTTGTACTTCTGCTGCTGTAGCCCATGATTAGACATGTTGTGGTTTCAGAAATGTTCTACATACATTGGTTGTAACAAGGGTTTGAGTGCCTGTTTTCCTGCAATCTTGATTAACTTTGGCCATTCTCCTCTGACCTCTGGTATCAAGTTATTTTTGCCTAGCGATCTGTTGTTCACTGGTGTTTTCTCTTTCTTAGACCATTGTCTGTCAACAGTGGAGATGCTTGTGCTTAAAAATCCTAGCAGATCAGCAGTTTCTGGTTCTGTATTTCAACCCAAGACAAATCCAATGAGCTTAATCAGATCCCATCATGAAAAGCATCCATTAGTACACTTGTCTGTTTCAGTACCTGTTGTAACCACGGCAGCTACAGAGACAGGCGCCTGTGGGTTGCTAGTCAACATAGTCTCTTGTGAAACAATAACACGGAGTCTTGTCCAAAACTCTGACAAGGTTTGTATTGTTTGAGTGTTTTTAAGCAACATCATAATAAGGGATCACTTGAAAGCGTGTAAAAGCATATAAATAATCCAGTAAGCAACACTGAAACCTGCAACATCTGCTGCAGCAGAACTCTCAGTACACTACAGCGATTATGTCACAAAGTGTAGAATTACATTTAGGTTAAATAGGCTTAGTTGTGACGTTTTAGGCCCAAAACATTGTTTTCCCTGTCAAGGAAACCTTAAACAGAGTTTCTGAATATATCACCCTGACAGGAGTTTTCCAAAATGTGCATTTTCTGCAAGCATAATGCAATTTGTGTATGGGCATAAGGACAAAAGTATAAAATGCTATGGTTTGAAAAATACCCACCTACATGTGGGCATGGCCACAGACTAGGCAGCCTAACACCAACTGTGCCACCTCCAACGCCTTTTACATCACCTTTCCTCCTTATACCCTTATTTCTCTGTTTTGACCTCAGCTGGTGATCTTGACCATGTGTACATGTCTAAATGCATTAATTTGCTGCAATGTTATTTGCTCATTAGCTATACATGTTAAGAAGCAGTTGAGCTGGTGTACCTTAAAGTGGCCAGTGGATGCAATTTTACCCCTGCTTGGAAGTGTTTGCTTCTTGATACTCGAACACAATGCCTTTATTTGGCTTATTAACTGATAAGTTCTTTTGATTGAGCCGATTCAGTCTTTTAATTTCAAGCTTTCTATTCAAAGCAGTAACTTTCTGATGTGACAAGGACGTCAATTCACAAGACAAAACAGCACCCAGCACCCCCTCCAAAAGACACAAGAGACGAGGACTATACAAGCTGCAAACATCAGCGTCAGCCTCTATTGTCTCTCTCCCCTTGACATGCGCCACTAGCTTATTTTACATGTTGGCTTTTTCAAATGAAAAGAAAAATATCTAACATTCCTTGACAGAGGAGATAGCCAAGGCTGAACATAGGAGCTGTCACTTTACATCGTGAAGGATGTGGTCATTTGTCTTCAGTGCAGCCCCCAACTAAATGATGTTTGTCACATGGCATGTAAGCTTTAGTTTTCACAGGAGCCTGTTTTCTCTGCATGTCATACTTCATTTCCCTTAAAGCTCAGCCATCACTCACTCACTCCTTCTCTCCTCCCCAGAGTGTTGGAGGCTGGAGGAGCTTTTCTGATACTACTACACAAACACGAAAAAACAGATGCAACAGAATATTTGAGATTCTCTGACAGTTGGTTCTTTATGACAGAAATAGATCTGCTGTTGGGCAAAGATAAATGAACCAATCTCTGCTCCTTTCCAAAGAGCCGTTCAGTTTTTTAGTGGATTCCTCAGCAGTCAAGTTGAGCTCAAGCCCTCCTCAAGAATCTAAACTGAGTCCTAATCAAGTTCCCATCGCCAGAGCCTAGTCCTGGGTTCTGAGCCGAGTATTCATATAGCATGTGGTAATCATAAATGCTAGACATGAAGGTACCTCAATGCATGCAGGCTACTGTTTAATTAATATCTGACAGCTCAGGCTGCCAATTGTAATAAAGATGCAGCAACCAGTGGATGCAGTGAATATACATTTAACCAGTGATGGGCAAGCTACTTGTAAGCTGTAATAAACTAAGTTACTTGTACTCATGAAAAAAATCAGCTTAACTACTCTAAAGCGACAGCTAAGTAAAAAGTAGCAAGCTAAGTTACAGCAGCACGACAAGGAGATCACTACATCCAAGCTATTTTCATCTATTTTGTAGATATTGTCTTCAAAATTATTTTTATGATTGTTTTTTATCATTATGGTTTTGATGCCATTATTACATACAACCAATGCTTTTCTGCAAATTTGTCAGACTATTTCTGACATTTCTTTCTTTTACTTATCTGGTGTATTTTTTTTCTGTTGCATCTCTTTCGTTTGCCTTTTCAAATATTTGTTTCTTTGCAGTTCTGCTCCTGTAAGGCTCTGTATTTGCTTATTGAATTACTTGTATCTGTTTTGAAAAAATAAATTTAGTCAGTTAAAAAAAAAAATCCCCACATGATGGAATTAATTAAACATTTTAATTTTCCTAAATTATGTGGGTGTAATTCGCCTGTCATTTCATAAAGGCCTTCTGAAATAATTTTCTAAAAGTTTAAATCATATTTTCTGAGTAAGCAGTCTTATAAACACTCTGTAAACTGTTAACCCTTTAAAGCCTGAAAACACAAATTATAGCCAGAAAATTCTAATTTATTTGGAGCTGAAATGTTTATTTCACTCTCTACTGAAACCCCAAAAAATTAAAATTTCCATAAATTTAACATGTATTTTTGTATCTCATTTAATACATTAGGTGTTTTTGCCAACTGATACTCTGCTTGAGGACACTTTTATCATTTATCTGTTTCTATTCAGGTTTTTTTTAATAATTTGTTGGTCATATTGATTACATAGAGGTATCATATAAGTATGTATCAGATATGATACAACGTGCTTTAAGGGGTTCATAAAATTGTCTCATAATAACATGAAGCCTCTTGTCCTACCTCATTGGTTTACCTTGTTCCTGTCTCCCCTAATCTGAAATCATCTCCTCTGTTTCCTCATGAGTTCTGCTCCTATTCTCTCCTCTCTGCTCCGTAGCTTGAGATGAATGATTGTCAGCTGATCATCACAGATTATACTGGTGATGGAAAACTAAATACGTGTTTGTTTTGTGATAATGTTTTGAATCACCTGAGGGCATATCTCTGCTCCCCTGTACCTGCCGCCCTTTTGCTGATGAGTTTGTCTTCAGTACAGACTCTGGAGTAGTAAAGGAGTCGACGGTGGTGGCACAATCATGTGGAAATACTCTCTCTGCTACAACGACACGTCCCTGTGTCTGCTCACATCATTTACCATTTGTTAAAAGTGTTCTGACTGACTGAGAGCTCTGCTGCTGCTTTCCCTCTGTGATGAGGAAAATGTGTAGCTTCTTTAGATGCTACCCTGCTGCTTGATCAATAAAATGACCAAGCTACTGAAAAGCTATTTGATTCAGAAAACAACAATGCTACCACAAGGCTACTGAAAAATGTTATTAAAAATGTTATTAAGCTACTAACGTCACTGTTTAGTGACATTACAGCCCATCACTGCATTTAACCACATCTTTGCATGTTTTTCCTGCAGTGTGCAGACTTAACATTATCTGGAGTAGGGTTTGTAAAGGGTCATCTTCCTTGTCTGTCTTTCCTTGTTTAGAAGAGGAAAAATAAGACGGGAAACAGTATAGCATAGCAGAAGTAGCTATTGTTACTACACTGCTTCCTAAAACTTCAAGTCTTTGTGAGTATTTCATCCTCTAAGCTGACAGTTAAGGAGTTAGAAGTCCTCATATCAATGTCTCAATTGTTGTTGGAAGGCAGAATGGAGATCAGTCAATCAATCAATCTTTATTTGTATAGCGCCAATTCATAACAAGTGTTATCTCAAGACACTTTACATTAGAGCAGGCTGAAGACAACCTCTTCATTTTATGGATACACATACGTTTATGCATAGATACATATATACATATATATACAAATATGTACATCCAACACCCAACATGAACCCCACAGCCAATCAGGAGTCCCTCATCATAGTGGCAAGAGAAAAACCTTCTGTTAAGCAGCAGGAGATCTTGAATGTGGATCCCAGTCTCATGATGAACAGCCATCCACACGATGCTGTGTTGGTTGTGTGGGTTAAAGGAAGGAAGGTGGGCGGAGACAGGTGGACTAAAGTAAGTGGCAGACTCATGGACGCCCAGACCATAAATGCGTCCCTACCATATTTGTCTCCATTAAGTATAAATGTATTCAAGGTAGACCTCTTGAGATGTGGCATCTCATTTTTAAGAGGGACCTCATGTCTATATGGTGCTAGAGATAGTTACTATAGATGTATAATCAACCATGGATAGAGCGATCATGCTAATGTCTACATTAACAACTGTAATGATTATTAACTGGAATGGGGCCAAAGAAATGGCCAAATATGTGTTATGTCTGTAATTGTAGTTATTGAGGCTTCGTGACTCCACAGCAGCAGGCAGTCTCCACCAAGGATCCCAGGCCACCTACAAGACAAGAGCCAGAGACGAGAACAGGAGCAAACAGAAAGGGGAAGAGGCAGATATGGAGAGAGAGTGTGAGAGAGAGAGGGATAGAGCCCAGTGTGCCAGATCCCCCCGGCAGTCTAAGCCTATTGCATCTTAACTATGTGTCTAAACTATGGACTATGAGCTGGTCCCTAACTGAAAGCTTTATCAAAGAGGAATGTTTTAAGTCTAGCCTTAAAGGTAGAGAGGGTGTCTGCCTCCTGAACCGTGGTCGGTAAATGGTTCCAGAGAAGAGGAGCCTGATAACTGAAGGCTCTACCTCCCATACTACTTCTAGAGACTGATTGTACCACAGTACAGCACTACAAGCTCTTTAAGATAAACTGCTGTCTGTCCACTGAGAGCTTTATAGGTAAGAAGAAGGGTGTTGAATTCTATTCTATATTTTATGGGAAGCCAATGCGGAGAAGCTTATACAGGAGTAATGTGGTCTCTTCTCCTAGTGCGAGTCAGTACACGTGCTGCAGCATTTTGAACCAGCTGAAGCGTCTTAAGCGACTTACTGGGACAGCCTGAAAGAAGAGAATTACAATAGTCCAGTCCTGAGGTAACAAAAGCATGGACTAGCTTTTCAGCATCACTCTGAGACAGGATAGGCCTGATTTTAGCAATGTTATGAAGATGAATAAAGGCTGTTCTTGAAATGTGTTTTATGTGAGAGTTGAAGGATAAATCCTGATCAAATAGAACCCCAAGATTCCTTTAAAGTATCTCAAATGCACATTAGCTTGACTGCTCTTGTCCTCACTTAGTTTAAGTTTAAGAAGCTTGTATTAAGGATCATGTTTGAGATTTGTAGTGCAGCCCTTGCTTGTTATTAGAGCATGTCAACGCTGCAGCAGCTTTCAAGGATAAAGGATGTCACCATTCTGTTGATTACTATTCGGTCTGTATCTTAAAAACCAATTTTATTGTCATGTAGTGATTTTTCTCTTACTTGTTTCTATTCTCTCACTTTAAAGCAAATTCCTTTAGACGTCATTTTTTTCCTCTCCCCCTAATAGTCTTTTCTCTTCGCTTTAATAAATCATCATGTAAAGCTAACACTAGTTAAGTAAAAAAAAATAATAATAACTTGCTTTGAATTGGATCATTTTAAGTTTGGCAACCAATGTTGAATTTTTTTAAGGTTATAACTAATGATTGTTGTAACAAGAACACAAAATCTCATATATGATACAATACAGTTTAATGTAGCTAAACATTTCAAATTTATAAGTAATAATTAGAGGCATCAAATTTTACAGAAGATTACCTGACTAGTCAATCAGTTCAATGGTCGGGGACTAGTCGACCACAGAGAGCCGTTAGTTGCATCAGTAATATGGAGGTGATGTGGACGCCTTCATACGTCTTGATTTGGTGGCGAAGACTCAGACCATATTCGAACATTCTTAAGATCCTCTGAATAGGAGCTTGTCTCTCCTCATGACTTGATAAAACAGCATGCTATGTGCAGTGAACTTCAGCCAATTCTCATGAGTTGGAGTGATTTACCAAAAAACTATGAGGCCAGCAGCACTCAGCCTGGTGGCTCTTCTTTCAGCCAGTAAACCTCAAGGTTACTCAGCTAAATAGAACACCATTTCCATTTATGCCATGCTTATGAGAAAATAAAGATGAGAAGTTGTCAAAGAGGTGCCGGTAGTCTCTTATATTACAGTAGATTATCCCCATTTATCAGTCCTGCAAGTGGCCTCACTGCACATGGCATGCAGTGAAATGAGCCCTGCAGTAAATGTCTTCTCCTTCATATTCTCATTACATGGGACTAGAGTTAGTATTCCCAAAACAGATTTTCACTGAAGATATATTGTCAAAACAAAGTGTGAATGCATCTGCCTAAGTGATTACCCAACAGGGCAGAAACTTGGTGATCGTCAGTCAGATTTCTCTGTCTGGTGTAGTTCGACACTTCCTCATTTGTAAAGACAATCCATCTTCAAATCTCAGACTTTTTAATTTCACTGAAATATATTAAAGGCTGGGGATCATACAATGTCAATATCAACAAGGCTACAATCAGAATTTATGCATTCAAGCCCATGTCTCCTTGTCCCTCATTGAAGAGCTTCTGATTGTTGCGTTTGACAACTATTTATCTGCAATAACTGTCAATAATACTCAGTTTTTTTATGATATTAAGTTTATATTTACATTTTATGTATGCAGTAGCTTACTGTGTTTTAAGTTGTGTGTCTTATTCCCTTAAAAAGAGATTTTGTCTTACTTTTATCAACAAATGTATGGAATTTACTAAGACATCCCCTTCCCCAAGCCACAATAGCTTAGAGAAGCAAAATATAAGGACTGAAATCATTCAGATCCCCTGTAGCCACAGCTAACTAGCCATGGAGTTCACCATTTTCCTGAGTGGGGCTGTGATTAATGTTTTAGCCTACAAGCTATTGGTGTATCTCTGATTATGCTGTGCAGAGGAAAACTCTATCGACACATGCACACGTGTGTATTAGAGGGAAAGACTTGTGTGATTTTGTGATTGAAAATAGCAACCTATATCAATGTACCCACTCCTCACTTGGTTCTGTCCAGTATTTTTCCCTTTCCTCACTATTGTTGCCCAAATAGGAGGACATGTCGAAGAGAAATTCCTCGACAAACGCAACAATTCCTCCTTATTTTCCAGTCTTGCCAAATACCTTGTTGCCTTCCTGCTAAGTTGACAGCCAGATGTTTCCATCTTGTTGCTTCAGAGTGTGATGCTGCTGGTTGTTGACTTAAGTCATGTCATTGAACAGCACAATCTGCATCAGACAAGACTTAACATGTTAGGTTTTTTTGAGGCCAAGAGTGGAGAAAGACTGCAAAACCGAAACCAATAATCAGATCACTCTAGACGTCCGAGATCAAAGGAAAGACTTCTGCTCGAGTATGACCCTCAGGGTCTGACTCTGAAAGTTTGTTTTTGGTGTTTCCTGTTTGTGTTTCAGAAAAAAAATCTGAAGTATAAGGCTGTCATTGGCAGCTGTTCAGGAGTTTCCCTGTGAGTTTCCCTTTGATAGTCAAAGAATTTAATTGTCCAATAATTGGTGTCTAGGATAAATATTGATAGTGCTGTGGCAACAAACAGTTATCTTATCACTGGATATTTGCTAGTAACAAGATGAAGCCACATGAAAAAAGACAAACATTAAAACAGATTATCTGATGGTCAGAAGTATTTTACTGACAGTGGATCTTACTGTAAGCAACATTTTAATTGGGATTCAGACCTAGTATTATTACATAAATTACATCAATAAAAAATGTCTTGAATGTTATCTTACTTGGAAATATACAGATATATTAAGGCAAACCAGAAATTCCTTTATTGTACATCCCTGATATGACCCAGTTTGCTTTACTTACATTTATACAGCTGCAGTCTATGCATCACCATATCACTTTAACTGTCTCTGACCAGGACAATGCAACAAAAAAACGTTGCTGGTTCGAGTCCTGTGTCAGGCAGGGCCTTTCTGTATGGAGTTTGCATGTTCTCCCTGTGCATGAATAGGTTCTTTCCAGGCACTACAGCTTCCTCCTACAGACTAAAACTGGTTTTTTTTGGGGACTCCAAATTGCCCCTAGGTATGAGTGTGAATGGTTGTCTGTCTCTCTATGGGGCTCTGCGATTGGCTGGCAACTGATTTAGGGTGTACCCTGCTTCTTGCCAAATGTCAGCTGGGCCAGGCCTCGACTCCCTGCAACCCTGAAAGGGATAAGCAGTACAGATAATGAATGGATGGAGAAATTGATTTATACAGATATATTAAGGAAAGCTAGGATTTAATATTTTACCCTTCCCTAATGTGACCCTGCTTACCTTACTTACTTTCATATGGCTGCAATCCACGCATCACAATATCACTTAAATATCACGGTGATCCTCACATGTATCTTTATGGGTCCAGACAACAGTTTGTTGACAAAATTACAGAACATTTGAACACTTGAAACATAATAACATTGGGAAACTGCTCTGGCCTGTACTTTGGAGTCAGCCGGGAGTTTCAGAGCTTCTTTGCCGACTTAGGCGGTGTCTTATTTGGCCGCTTCAACATGTTTATGTTGTTAATGAGGGAAGGGGGAGGGGGAGGGGCAGAGGAAGTGAAGTGTGGATTGTCCCCATCATTAGTGACCCCCTTGGATCTTTTTCCCGAGAGATATGTTCCTTTTTATCTAAAAAAAAAAAAAAAAAAAGCTTTTACATAAATTGTCTGCCATTTCCGTGATATTCTGCGTTTATATTGAATTTTGCCTTTCATGCCCAATTCCATGATTCCGTCCAAGATTCTGTGACTCCTGATTTAATAGGGCCATACTAGTACTTGAGTCCAGGTCAAGCCACGAGTCCTTCAGATTTTGGACTGTACATCGTCCTCTGGTCCTGAGAGTTACGACTCTGGCAGGACTCATACAGTAGGAGATGCTTTCAGGTTGCAGCGTTTGGAAATCTCCTTGGGGAATCCTTGATTTCATCTTTTCTTTACATAAGATGATTAGGCAGTGAGCACCTTCACCTGCTGAGTGGAGACAAAAAAAAAGAATCAAAGGCATCCCATTTATTTTTTCCAGTGGATCAAAACTCTCTCTCCAGTCTCCTTATTACCATGCAAATGGACTTGTCTCCTGTCTCCTGCACACTGTGCTTTGTAAACACCTGTCATCTTCTTTCCTCTCTCTTCTTGTTTGTTTTCCATCTGTGTGTGCGTGCGCGTCTGACAGATCCAACGTGCCCTGCTTAGGAACAACCAGACTCAGCGTTTCTCTCAGAAACAGGCTCTGCGGCTGCACCAGGGCCTCGTCACCAGCACTGCTGAACAGGTGACAGTTTGTGCACGTGATGGTTAACAATTCAGAACTGTTAAGGTGTCAAACAAACTAATTTTCTGAATGATTGTGACTTTATGTTTTCTTGTTTAAATCTTTTTCTGTGTTTATGTGCAGGTGATGGAGCGTCTGTGTGTGCGGGTGCAGCAGCAGGTGTGTGTCCTGAAAGGTTGTGAGGAAGGAGAGGAGGTTCAGACTGCACGACAAATCCTGAAAGAAGCCCGAGACTCCAGAGCTGTGAGTAAAATATCAGATAAAGCTCCTGTTGGGAGGTTTGGGTTTTCACTGCTTTATTTCTTCTGATGGCCTCTCCAGGAGCCCAGTAGTTGAAGGACCTAGCAGCACTTTGGGCTTCTGCAGTGTGTGGCAATAGTATGATATTAGTATCAGCAGATAAAAGCCTGGATCAGTCTTCAAATCCTCTGTTCAGTGTGCCACAGCTAACTAGCCAAGGAGCTCACCACTTTCCTGAATGGGGCTGTGATTTATGTTTTAACCTACAAGCTAGTGGGTTATCTCTGACTATGCTGTGCAAAGGAAAACCATAGAAAAAAGTAGGCTGATATTTACAGCCAATATACCAGCATCCATCTCAGCAGACAGATCATTGTTCCTAGTTCATGCAGAATCAAGAGACCTACCACATGTGAAGATTTTCTTCCTGAACTACAGCTAGAGGAGTTTCGTTTTGCATTTCAGGGGAATGTTTTTGTTATTAAGCATTTCCTCAGGGAACCACTCTGCAGGCTTGTTTTCTTCTGTAGGAGAATTGATTTTAATGTGAAAGTATGAGCTCTGTGCTAAAAGGATCACATCTTTATTCAGTTCTTTACATGGCTCTCTGTCAGCAGGCTGTAGTAGTGCTGTCTGTTGCTACCAAAAGACAGATGACGCTGTCATTAACTGTTACGATTAAAATACATTTAGAATTTAATGTGCTTGCTATTCCAGTTAATTGCATTTCTATATTTGAAATAAAGAATACACTTATCTATTGTAGAATAAAATGTTTGTCTGATCTAATGCCTGTTTCTTAAAAAGTAGGTGCTTAATTCTAGTTCAGGGCAGGCTGACAGGCAGAGTTCCTGATGTCTTAATTGGTCTTTAAACCATTTGCTTATGACATCACATGTATGTCTAAGAGATGCCATCCAGCATATCATCTTTGGATTTCCATGCTAAATAAATAGTAATGTTACCAATAAAATTTGTATTCTACTAATTCAGCCATGTATATCTATGGCTGTTTGATGGACTGTTCTAACAACGTCTTATATGGTGGTATAAGATTCTGCTTATCGTGTTTTGAGGTGCTTTCTCTTTCAATAAACTTTTTGGGCTAACAGTAGTACCAGAGATCCTCTGTAAGATCATATTTACTGGTGCGCCTCAACTTAACAAGCTGTTAAAAACAAAAGAATCTCCAACCGTCCACTGAAGCCATGCTGGGGTGTGACTGGATGGAGGTCGACCTCAATGCCTCTTGGTGTAGATTTTCTTTCAAGTTAATGCCTAATTAAAACTTTCAAACATGTAATATGGTACTATCCAGGACAGCTAAAAGGCATTATTATTCTGTTATTACCTTTGACCAGAAAATCTTATACTGGTCTGGTCTGGCCTCTGCTGGCTCCTCTTGATGTGAGCCACTTCATTCGACAGTTACTGACATTTTTGTTGTTACATTATTTGATTTTGTGACTTTTGGTTACTGTTTTGACTTTGGAAATACACCTTAAATGTAATTATTGACTAAAATGCCTTGAGGACTAATGACAACAACAGCATTCCAGCCAGCCACTGAAGTTTGTGATGGAATATTGGTCACGTGTGTGTAAAGTGTCTACATCCATATAAGCAAAAACAAATGTTTGGCAATATCAACTTATTGGAAATCTGCATTAATCCAATATTGTGCATTGCTGTGAGAATTTCTTGGAAATGTGATTGGGCAGGTGTGATTTTTTTTTTGCTTTTTTTTAAATGCACAATTATAAGCTGGAAGGTTGATCTGAAGATGTTGTGATATAAAATAATTGAGGTTGAATGTCCAGTAAAAGATCATTGTCTTTTAGCTTTCAAAAAGTGATGGTTGCGGTTTAACTTGTGGTTTAGGGTGTGTCTAAGCACTTAATACTGGTCAGCTGGTCAAACTAAAAGCAGACCCTTTTACAGCCAATATCACAAATAATGTCACACAATCAGCAAGAGGCAAACAGAGCAAACCTTCCTGTTCCAACATGACTGCGCAACAGTGTTCAAAGACATCCATAAAGACATGGCTGAGACAGTTTGGGGAAAGCTTGGCTGGCCTGCGCAGAGTCCTGACCTCAACCCAATAGATCACCGTTGGTATGAATTAGAGCGGAGACTGAGCCCGGCCTTCTCGTCCAACATCATTGTCTGACCTCATAAATGCTCTTCTGGAAGAATGGTCATAAATTCCCATAAACGCTTATAAACCCTGTGGAAAGCCTTCCAAGCAGAGTTGAAGCTGTTACAGCTGCACATGGTGGTCCAACATCATATCAAACCCTCTGGATTAAGAATGGGACGTCACTCAAGTTCATATGTGTGTGAAGGCAGATGAGTGACATCTTTTGGAAATATAGTGTATCATGTAGATTACCAGAATAGAATGAGTTATAATAATGGCTTGAAGTTGACATAACAGTTTATCATTGCTATTTTGTAGAAGTAAAACTCCTAAGTACTGCAGAGCAAGAGAGCTCACATTTTCAGAGAGACATGCATTACCTTCAGTCACCGTCAAGGACATGGATAGCACATTTGCTAGCCAGCCCTGGCTGATACGGTTTGAGAGATGTGTTGCCCCTAGCTATGAGCCTTGCCCTTTAAAAAACACTGAAGTGTCCACTAATAAAATGGTCAGTTGGACGCAGAGAACTTTATAGATAAAAGAGAGGTGAATAAAATGTGTCATTCACTTTTTCCTTCATGATAATTGACACTTTTTAATGGCCTCTCAGGACTCTATGGTTAGTGACCTTACCATATCATCATATCTGACACTATAAAACATGCATTGAGGTTGTGTTTCTATCTGTCTGCTCTGAAGGTGAGTCACCTCTTATATTTGATCCTCTTTCGTAGTAGAGTAAGACTCAGCCTCTGTGTAATATCAAGGATGTTGACCAGCTGAGGATAATAAGTCACTGGTTTTCAGACACACTATTGAAGCACCTTGGTCAGCTGAAACATGTTGTAGTGCTCACTGAGTGCATTCCTCTCTTTATTTGCAAACTGTTAAACCCTTTTAATTATGAAGTCCAAAAAGTTCCTACTGGGTGCTATATCCACTCAGTTAGACTCATCTTTTAGAAACAAGCTTTCCATTCTTTACACATCCTCTGCTCAATATTACTTTATTTTATGTAACAGCAGCTTAATTGTTTGCAAAGACAAAAATATGAAGTTCAGGCAAACAATTGGAGGGAGTGAACTATTTTCCTCCATTAAAATTTCCATTATGAAATATTTAGATTATTAAATATTGGATTAAATCATACCGGCACTCCACAAGGTTTATTTACTGAAAGAGGGATGTGCAGGTTAAATTTATTTTGACATTAATACAACATCTTGTTCGTCGAGGTCTGTTATGTAAGGTAACAATTGATTTTTTCAAAGTTTTTCAGAAAAAAAAGGCTAAAAAATTTGATGAAATGTCTTTTTTTCAGTGAGACTGCAAGAAAACTGTTTCCCTACAACACATCATATTACTTAATACATGACTGTCATCATCATCAGTGTACAGTTGTAGGTTTTTGAGAGTCTCAGCACTTGTTCATGTTATATTGACACCACCTTCACATTCTTACAGTCTGTTTTACTTGTTGGTAAGTTGGATCAATATTCTGTTCATGTCAGTTTCATAAATTACATTTTTAATTCAGTTTGCTTGCTTTGGGTGTGTTCTGTATCTCCTCCTATCATACCACTCTGCATGTGGCTCTGCTAAAGAGAAATCAGATGACAAACACATTCTGTTTCCCAGAAACTCTAAAACGTTGCCATCACTTAGTTTGTCAAAGGACTTTTAAGTTGAAACAGCTTAATAGGAAACAGGGATGCTGACAGTAGCAGCAACTTAACTGAACAGATCACAACAGGAGCAGGAGGTGGAGGCTCACAGATCTTCAGTAACTCAGCGGCAAGAGCTGAAAATCACAGAGAGCTTCATCATTGGGGCGGACAGAGAGTCAGCTTTAGGTGAGGGGTGGGTGAAGATTCTTTCCTGCTCTCTGTTTAATAGGGAAACAGCTCTGTGATAGAAGCTGTTCCTGGAGGTGTGCACATATAGCATTCTATAGCGTTTTCCAGATGGAAGGAGAGTAAGCAGTCCGGTAGATATTAGGCCTGTGTTCAAAATAGCAAAATAGCAAAATATCACCACGCACTCCTGGGGATACATGCATCGAAACTGATTCTATAGAATCAATACAGCCTCAGTGTTTTGACAGTTGTTGTTAATACTGTTTAAGGGTAATGTTAACATGGCACAGTTTAAAGTAGACGCCAAGCTACATGATGAAGCACATGTTCCAAATTAAAACTTAGGTCTACCATCTGTAAGGACCTGAATTTAAGTCTCTTAAGTTTTGCAGTCATTTCAAACTCATCCTTGTTGATAATTCTATTAAAAGCGTAGTCAATGTTCACAATCTTCGTGTATCGGGATGCATATTGTATCGTGGCCTCAGTGCCGGGATATGTATCGCATCGTGAGGTTGCTGGATATACCCAGCCCTAGTAAGTATCCTCCATTCTGGGGAGCTGGATGCTGATGATCCTCCATGCTTCTTGAGTGCAGCCCGAGTGCCATACAGTGATGCAGTAAGTGATTACAGACTCGATGGCTAACCTGTAGATGTTCACAAGCAGCTTTTGAGGAAGCTGTGCTTTCTTCAGGCACCTAAGGAAGTGTAGCTTCTGGAGGCCTTTCTTGTGGTCTGGTGTTTACGGTCCAAGTAGCATCCTGCTTGAGGATAAGGGGTACACTGTCAGACATTCAGTATTGGGATATATGTTGAATATCAGCAGGAAAAGAGCAGTAATCTAATTTAACAAGGAGACATAAAATTTGAAAAGGTATATTCAAGGTCAACTCAGTAAAATAACTGTCAAAAATGTTGCAATAATGGGCTCTAATTTGTAGACCAGGCGCAGGCGGGGCGCACCTGCCCTGCGCCGCGCCTGCGCCGTGCCAACAGGGTGTGTCCAGGGCATTTTGCAAGTTTTTTGCATGGCGCAGTCTGGCGCAGGCAGGCGCACCCGCGCCTCCGTCCCTCCTACCGGCACACGTAGCAGAGAGGGAGGAGATAAGACTTGAGTGGGTTTAACACAGCCGAGTGTGATCTTCACCAATCAAATGAACGCCTCTCCTCGCCTTTAAATGCGCCGCGGGCGAGGCGCAGTGACAATTTCACCTCGGTGGTGAAGAAGGTCAGAGCCGCTGTCACTTTTACAGCAGGTGGGAGAGCGCAGGGGCCACCGGGCCGCGCATCGGAGCCACGATGCACGTCACCGTGTGGACCACCTCGCAAGACAGATGTAGTCTGTTCCTGTGTCATAATAGGAGTACAAAATTAAGTGATAATTACATTTAAACACAGCAGCAGGCTAATGCATTCATCATGCTTGTGATCCACCTGCATTACTGGTCTGTCATCGCCAAATAGCAGAACCTTAGGTGAAAATATATCTCCTCCTCATCCTCCTTGCAATAATGTACTCCATCTTTTTAGATCACGTTACGAATAAAGATTAAAACAGAGAAATATGGGTAATCACAGTTAAATCCTTAAGACACCGAGTGACTTACATTTTTTCAGCGAGTGTCTCTCTCTTTGTCTTTCTTTTGAATTTCATGAGATGACAGAAGCCGGATACTCCGTATCGGATGATGTGGCTGTTTGTGGTTGGCTGAGAGATGTGAACTTGTTAGTTATGACAAACGTCTCTGATCTGACATCAGATGTGAAGGGACAATTAATATAGAAACAAATGTATGTGCTGGTTCAGACGGTTACATTAAATAGTGGTTGCTGTGATTGTTTATTTCATTGAAATGTGCCTGACACTGTGGACACCTGCCTGTGAGGTTTTGGTGACGTGTGCGTACTGTGCGCCTGTCAGCCAAATTACCACTGCCCTGGGTGCGCCTCTCCTGCGCCAAGAATAGACCAGGTTGGAGCTGGCAAGCTTTCAGCGCACCTTCCGCACGGTTTTTTTGGCACGAAATTGTCACTGCGCCAAGCTGAATCTTTCGACACCTCCCCCTGGTGCGCCGTCTCACCCATCTTGGTGCAGCCGGTCTACCAAATTGCCAAATTGGCTGCGCACGGCGGTGCGCAGGACGAAATTACCACTGCGCGGGGTGCCCCAGGCTGCGCCACCCTGCGCCACCCTGAGTTGCGCCAGGAAATTAGAGCCCCATGTGTTTAAATATCACATTAAGAAAAGGGAGAATTGGGTTTTGGCTAAAGATTAAATGAATTCAGTTATTTGAGGAAAAATGTTTGTTTATCATCTTTATACTATGTTATGTGTCCACTGTGGTCCACTGGCAGTGGTTAAAAGACCCTCTATTCCTTGCTCAGAGTCACTTGGATTACACTGTGTCCCTTTTGTCAAACAATAATCAATAGGCTAATCTATATAATGGTTCATGATGTACTCGGCCTCCTCTCTTAAACCAGGACTTATCTTATTGAGCTAACTGACCTCCCATAAAGCAGAGTGTCAGTAGTCATGGCAGCGTTTTCTTGTGCAGTTGGAGGAACATGCTGTGAAGTAATGACATGAGGACGGCCCTGACTTTGTGTGTAGTCTGGCTTGCTTTACAGTACTGCCATGTGAACATGAAAAAAGAGGAAAGGAAAATTACAGCATTGAACCAACTTAAACGGAACAAAGAAAATAATCCATAGGTTTGAAAGCCAACGTAGATATCTCCGTTGGCCCTGTACGTCCTTAAAGCCCAACAAACAACTGCCACATTCATTCCCTCTGTATTTATTCAGCAACTGAAGTATTTGGTACACCCCCAAAGTCCTCATCTGATTATTTTCAGGCAGAGTACACAGCTATTTTTAGCCATTAAACTTTGATAAAGCTCTGTACAATTTGGCCACAATCTGTTGAACAGACGGATAATTGTTCACAGAACCAGAGCCAGATATTTTTCTCAGAAGTGAGACTTTCCAAAAACAGAATTAAAATGGGTTAATTGTGGGATTTTCCTTGCCAGGTGCCGACACACACAAGCCCAAGCGAATACTGGCTTTGCGGGATGTGAGTTTTGACCATTAAGCTCACAACATTAACATTAATGATAATAATAGGAGTGCTTATTTTTTAATTGAAATGTCCAGAAAGTTACTTTTACAGTTTGCAAAAGAGTACATACACCTCTGCCTTACTTAGTTTGACTTCTGGTGGTTTCCCACTGCATTCCCTGCTGCCACAGCCCTGTCTCTCCATAAATTGAATCTCAGTGAGGAGCTTCAATGGAAAGTTTAGGAAGAACCACTATAAATGTCACAACAAGTGACATGATTCATTAAAAAACTGAGCCGATAAAAACTTAAGAATAAAAGAATTCTGTATGAACAAGGTGAGTTTTTTTAAAGAAAAGACTAACTGATCTTTTACTTTGAAAAGGCACAGAAAGTGTAATTTGACTTATTCTGCTGCTGTTGACATAAATATCTGCTGGAACAAGGTCAGTACAGCTCTGTATTTATCATTTTGCTGTCTGTTTTGGCCAAAAAACATGTAAAACTCACTGAAAAAATAGGCAAGCCCTCCTATTCTCAAGGTTTCAATGCAGCAGACCTGCTGCACACGCTGCCAGTCCAAAGCTGGGATTTAAAAACATGCTCGCTGAATGTGTGGCTGCTGTCATGCAAATGTTAAACTTCCAGTGTGTTCTGTCTTTTCTTGCTACAGCTCTCTCCCTTCATTAATTTCACCTTAGAGGCCCTGGACACCCACACAGGTGGTGGTTAAAAGAAACCCTCAGATTTCTTCTTAGAGTGATGTGTGTATGGAAAAGTTTATTTGACTAACAGCTCCACAAAACCTGTTAAAATTTGTCAAACATGTATTGGTAGGAGGACTTGCTGACCTGCCATCACTGGTCCTTCATAAAGGACCACATCATAAACTTTAACCATAGCCTAACCTGTTTTCAACCTCTACCTGCCATTTCAACCAGGGTAATGAAAAATATTTGTGTGAGTGTCAAAGGTCTTTAATGAAAAGAGCTCCAAGAAAGTTCGAACCACAAAAATCTCCCAACAAGTGGCCTGACTCATTTAAAAAAAATGTGACCAGGGGTAAACTTCAGAATAAAAGCATTCTGTATGATAAAAGGAGAGTTTCTCCAAGAAATGGTAAACTGAGCTTTTATTTTGAAAGGCACCAACAGGGGGAGAACTGTTTCTTTCTTATCTGTGATGCATTTTACTGGGGCTGGGTATTTCCAGCAACCTCACGATACAACAGCATCCCGATAGTGAGGCCACGATACGATATGTATCCTGATACACATAAATTGTGAATATTGACTATGCTTTTAACAGAATTTCTGATGTTTTGTTTTTGTTACAAGAGGAAAAAGAACAAGGATGAGTTTTAAATGATTCTGCAACTTAAGAAAAGATGGTAGACCTAAGTCTTAATTTGGAACATGTGCTTCATCATGTAGCTTGGCTTCTACTTTGACCTGTGCCATTAACATTACCCAAAGAGTATTGACAACTGTCAAAACACTGAGGCCGTATTGATTCAGTAGAATCAGTATCGATGCACGTATCCCCAAGGAGAGCGTGACAATATTTTGCCGTATCAATATTTTGAGCACAGGCCTTTATTCTGTTGATGTGTGTATACACATCTGCTGGGGTTGGAAATCACCAGTTGCCCCAAAAGTCGCGTTAGATGGTCTTCTTTGTCTACACGCAGACTCAGTCACTGGTGTATTCTTGTTTATAAATGTTTTCTAGGTCTGCTCTCATCCTACCTTCTGACCTACATCAGTCAGAAGAGGACTTCAGAATCTTCAGTCCCAGGATCTTTTCTTATTGTCTGTTCCAAAAGTAAAAACTGAACTGGGAAAAAAAGGCATTCAGGTTTGCCGCTTCACATGCTTGGACCTGAAACTAAAAGATCTGGTTTCACTGGACACTTTTAAGACAATGTTGGGAGCAGACACATCTAGTTTCAGATGTTTTGACTGATGCACTTAATCTTTCTCACATTGCGACTTTTCTTTCTTAATGTATTAAAGTCTTGTTTTATATGTTTGACTGTATGTGTTTGTCTAAGACTGTTGAATGTGTTGCTGTCTTGGCCAGGACACTTAAAAAAAATAGATTTTTAATCTCATTGAGGTTTTTCCTGTTTAAACAAAGGTTAATAATATGATATTATCACGATACTTAAGTCCCGATTCAATTTTATTGAGGCTCTTAATATTTTCTGATAGGCTGATTGGGGCTATCACTTTTACTAAATATCACACTCATTCTTTTATTGAGCATACATGATAATAATTAAAGATATTTGTTTATTAACATGTATGCCCCCCCAACACACACAAGGCATATCCCTTTATATCTGCAGTAAAAAGGTAAATACACCTCCCTTTTATCATGTTGACGCATGTCTATTTTGGCCAACACATGGGCAGCTTAGGGTAAGAAAGACCAGCCTCCTATTCTCAAGATCTTTGGCATGTTTGATGTGTGTTAGATGTTCACACCACAGCCATTAAGCAGCTAAAATGCACCCAGTGTGAAACAGCTGTCAGGGTTTTTTTACGCTTTTACTCACAGTGTCTACCTGAAGACTTCTCAGTGGCTTCTGTGGGACTGAAAATGGAATTAAAGAGCTCACATCAGATTTGTTATCATCTTTTATTGTACCACATTTGATCTACCTAGAAACTTTAATTCCTTTTAATGTACCAAGTCACAATGTCAGACATATTCAGAATTAAAATGAGTTGACTTTAATAGATGCTTAATTCAAGTAAGTAGAAACTTAAGTTTATTTAATCTCTCATTGTACTTTTATTTATTTGAGAGACTCGGGTAATTTGCAGTGACTGATGACATTTTTAAGGTCAACAAATGCAATCAACAACTTTTTAATTACAACTTAAGACTCAGTTTCCTGTTCCTTAAAGTCATTATAACTAGATACTTATTCTTTGCACTAATTATAACCTCTTAAAACTTTCTTCTGCTTGTGTTTTTGTCTCAGTTGTATCCATCTCTTTGCGAGCTGGCCCACGTGCTGTCGGTGGACGGCCCCGTCAAACAGCGACTGGACACTCTGGCCGGAGAACTCGCCAAGGCAGCAGACAAAGAGCTGCAGGTAGAAACATTTATTCACTGATGCTTCTGTGTTTTAAACGGCAGTGAAGCTGCAGACTAGTTGCATTTAAATTGCCCATTAATAATGTGAGAATGTGTGTGTGCGGTGCAGGTATGCTGACTTCAAAAGAAAAATGGCATTTGAATTCAAAGGGAAGAGTTAAACACTGTTTTAGTTTGAGTCTGTTCCCATTTGGATTCAGCAGCATGGTGCAGGCAAATGATAAAAAGCAGTATGCCTCCAGGAGGAATGTGCAATATTTTATTGAATTTCAACCCAAGCTTAATTAAAATTTCTGTTTGTGCTGTTACGCACGAGGGTACTTTCAAGTTAAATCAAAATTCATCAACACCAACTGGAGAATCCAAGCTGTTATCTACATATATGTTTGTGTCAGTGTCCCATGTTCTCTGAAGCAGTGGTTCTCAACTAGAAGATCAGACCTTGTTAAGGCTCATGAAGAGGTTTTCGGTGGGTCATGCTGGCATATCTTGAAAATCAGAGCTCAGCAAAAAGGCTTAAGATGTAGATATGTGTATGGATGTACGTGCATCGATACTGATTCTACTATTCTATGTATGAAAGGTTGTAGGCGTTATCTTCTTGAAGCATTTAAAATAATCTCAGCACAACTCAAACTCTTGAGGGATTTTCCCTACATTCTGAGCCAATGTTCACTCAGATTCAGAGTGAAGTGATTATAACTTTTGGGTCGAGGGTCAAGATCATGGACTCTTGTGGCCATCCTGTGCTTATGAATGCAGAATCTCTAGAAGGCTTCAGAATACACAATTCAAGCACATTTTTTTCCTGACTCAACTTTGTTAACTTTGTAGTGCGGCTGGATCCCCTGATTCAGTGTCTGTAATCAGGTTAATCCTTCTTGCCAAGCTCCAATTTGCTAAGATTGTGAGCGGCCCAAAGCAGCACGGCACAATCAATGTCTTTTGAAGCAGGAAGAGGTGGGAGCTGCGAGCAAGATGACAGCAGGAAGTGAATGCTCATTCAGGGCTTAGCATAGATGCTAACAGCTTTTGTAACAGTTATATCAGATCCGGACCACATTTCTAAATGAAAAACAAACAAAGACACTCAAAGCATTTCTCAATAGAAGGATATTTTTGCTCCACTTCTGACATGATTTGGTGAGTGTTCATTCTACAAAATGACTTACGTTTTGTGTTTACCCCGAGGCAGTAATGCCTGCCTACTACATTACACTGTAATGAATGTGATCGTGACCGCATTTTCTTATTAAATGAAAAATGAATACCAACACTACTAACCTCTCAAAAGTAAGGATATTTTCGCTCCACTTCTGACATGTCTGAGTCTGTTTTATAAAGTGGCTCACTTTCTGTAGCACTGTAGATCCCGCCTACAACATAATCTGATTGACCCGTAATAATTGTTGATTGACATAACGATTGTCCAATCACCTGCCGGATATGCTTCTGAAAGGTTCTGCCCTCTACAAACACGTTCTATGGGCTCTTTCCCAGAGGGACTATTGGAATATATTGAACTGTTTATCTGGTGTGCCAGGTTAATCATTCTATTTGTCTTAAAACTTCTTAAAGGATAAGTTTGTTTTTTTGACACCTGGACCTTTTTTTTAGGATTAAATACGCTCATAGACTCACCCAGACAATTTTGGCGGAGCTCGGAGCCGTTTTCGAGCAATTTAGATCAATCCAACGGCGTTTTTTCTCATGCCAAAGTAACAGACGGGGCCAGAAATCGTATTTTGGGGGGCATCAATACGTGTTTCCTCTGGTCTCAAGGCCCACTCTAGGCAGCAAAGGCACTCCTTCTCTGTTGTGTTTGCCGTGCAATGTCCACAACAACACCACCAGTTAGCCCCCATTCGTGGACGTGCAGTGGTTGCTTGTTCTCTGGCCAGCTGTTCGGCTCTTTCCCTCTGCATCCTCCTTTCAAATAGCTCCTCGTCGGTATATTCTGGCTCAAAACGATACGGGCATCCATTATACTCAAAGTCGTCGTCAGACACTTCTACATCGGATAAATATTCCGCCATGTTGCACAAAAATAGCCATGTAGCCGTGTAGCCTAGCAACAACAGCGGCTCTGCTCATGTTCTTGTCTATGACGTCACCAAAAGTTACCCATCCTTGTAAAGCCCCGGATGACCATAACAACAAAGTTGAGCTGACATGGTGATAACACTGGCTATTCATTTATAAAATGTAGCTGAAATGAGCGAGTTTCGCAGCAGATAATATCTAATTTAGGGGCTTTGATTTCTGGCCCCGTCTGCTGCTATGGCATGAGAAAAAATGCCGTTGGATAGATCTAAATTGCTCGAAAACGGCTCCGAGCTCCGCCAAAATTGTCTGGGTGAGTCTACGAGCGTATTTAATCCTAAAAATAAGGTCCAGGTGTCAAAAAACTGAACTTATCCTTTAAAGAAGCTACATGTTGTTACTTTTTTGTAGACTTATAAATGTCACATGAAATGCATTTTCATCTGACATTTATTAATTAATTTATTCTTTAAAGAAATTGCTTCCCTTATGTTTGATCCATTTTTGGAGGATTTCCAAGTCCTTGTGTATTTCATAGTGTAATCAGTCCACAGGCATGTGCCAAAGTGCAAGAGTACATCTATCAATCTACTGATTTTTAATATTGACGTACCCCTGTAATGCATGGGAGGTATGGTTGACTGCAAAAGTAAATCGCCTTTTGGTACTGATACGATTGTGGGTTGGTGTTAAAGTGTTAAAAAAAGTCACACTGCTAAAGCTCAGAAACAAATTGTGTTTATCATCATATTAACTAACAGATTCTTAAGAGGGGACCAGTTTTTTATATGCTGTTAAAGAGGGTTTTCTATCAGCCATATCTGGAAATGGAGTGTTTTGAGTTTTGCAACCTAATGCAACAAACTTTTCAATAGCAATGCATCAGCGGAACACTGTCTGGCTTGTAAAATAATTTTTGGACTGATAAGTTTTTAATCCTCCTCTTACAGTGGCAAGCAGAAGGAATTAATTTCCCATCTTGTGAAGTTCTTCACATTGATGTGTGCTGTAGGGATTGACGTGATGCACATAAATAAAATATGACAAGCCAAACAGAGAGTAAAGAAACACTGAGTATAAATAATTAAATGCTATGGAAACATAAATGTGTAAGTACTGAGACTATAAATAAAAGCGTACGTGATGGATGTGGTTGATTCATGGTTAGTGTTATCTGTTTTCAGGTGGTGGTGGACTCCATGGTGTCTCTCTGCCGTGAGCTGTGTCCCCTGTCCTGCTCGGCTGCCGAGAGACTCAGCCCGCCGCTCTCCTCCATCTCTGAACAAGTCTCCATCCCTCGCTCTGCCATCCGCAACGCCCTGATGGAGAGAGCAGCTGAGGATATCAACCGAGCCCTGGAGTAAGAAAAATATACTCAAACAGTTCAAACCAGGCCAAACCTTTAGCTGAAATACTTGAAAAATATTCTCTTCTCTTCTCAGGGAGGTGAAGTTGTCCGTGGTGTCTTATCTAACGAACTCCATCATGGATCAGATTCTCCAGGAGCTCTATACCAGTCATAAAACCCTGGTACTGGTAATATCCCTTTACTGCATGACTTCTTCTTAGAAAGTAGAGAAACTTGTGTCTGTGTCTAAATCTAGCAATACTAATGACCGCTAATTCTAACTTTGCAAAGATCTTTGATCTATTGTAAGGGTTGGCTCGCCCTATTTTGTAAACTGTGGTATGTTATTAAAAAAGGAAATCAAGAGACCACTGCCAAAACATGTTTGTTTTCTATCCTCTGGTTTTGACTTCTGCAGGTGTTTTTAATGGTGTTTTTACAAACCCTGATCCATATTTGGATGTTATGTAAAATGTATGTGATAACACAATACAACAATTTGCAAATACTTTTTGACCTATATTCAATGAAATACACTGCAAACACAAGACATTTAATGTTCAAACTGAAACTTCATTGTTTTTTTTTTTTTCAAATATTCAGTCATTTTAAATTTGATGCCTTCAGCTTGTTCTAAAACAGCTGGGACAGGGGCAACAAAAGACTGTGAACGTTGATGAATGCTCAGAAAGAGCTTGTTTGGAACATTGCACAGGTGAACAGGTTAATTGAAACCAGGTGATTGTCATGATTGTGTTTTAAGGTTCACCAATTTGTGAAGAACTGTGTGAGCGAATAGTCCAACAGTTTTAAAACAACATTTCTCAATGTACTGTTGCAGGGACTATGAAGATTTTATCACCTACAGTCCATAAAATCAAAAGAATTAGAGAATCTTTAGAAATCTCTGCATGTAAACAGCAAGGCCAAAACCAACACTGAATGCCTGTGACCTACAATTCCTCAGATAGCACTGCATCAAAAACCAACATCATTCTGTAAGGGATATCACCATGTGGGCTCAAGAGCATTTTAGAAAAGCATTGTCAGTAAACACAGTTCATCATTTCATCCACAAGTGCAAGTTAAAACTCTACCATGCAAAGCCAAAGCCAAATATCAACAACTCCAAGAAACGTTGCCGGCTTCACTGGACCTGAGCTCATCTGAGATGGACTGACGCAAAGTGGATAAGTGTGCTGTAGTCTAAAGAGTCCACATTTCAGTTTTGTGGGGGAAATCATAGACATTGTGTCCTCTGGACTAAAGAGAAAATGGCCAGCATCTGTGATGGTATAGGAGTGTATTACTGCCTATGGCATGGGTAGCTTGAACATCTGTTAAGGCACCATTAATGCTGAAAGATACATACAGGTTTGGATGCAAAATCTGCTGCCATCCAAGCAACATGTATTTCAGGGACTTCCCTGCTTATTTCAGCAGGACAATTCCAAGACACAGTCTGCACATGTTACATCAGCGTGGCTTCAAAGTCAAAGTGCAGGTACTAGACTGACCTGCCTGCAGTCCAGACCTGTCTCTCAATGAAAACAGTGTGGTTCATTTTTAAGAGCAAAGTACAGCAATGACGACCCCAGACTGTCGAGCAACTGAAGTCGTACATCTAGCAAGAATGGAAAAGGATTCAACCTTCAAAGCTTAAACTATTGGTGTCCTCAGTTCCCAAATGCTTATTAAGTGTTGTTAAAGGGAAAGGTGATGTAACACAGTGATCATGCCCCCTGTCCCAGCTTTTTTGGAACGTGTTGTAGGCATCAAATTCAAAATAAACAACAAAAAAAATAAAAACAGTATCAGTTTGAACATTAAATATGTTGTCTTTGTAGTGTATCTAATTTAATATAGGTTAAAAAGGATTTGCAAATCACTGTATTCTGTTTTTATTAACATTTTACACAATGTTCCAACTTATTTGGAAATGGGTTTCGCATTTTGCTACCAATAAAAACTTTTTAAATTAAAATGTTTTAGCTTAACTCAATGAGAAATGTTACATAAAATAAAATCAAACAATCCACCAAATGAAAACCTATAAAAGTTCAACTAAAAATGAAACATATTTGCAGTGGTGTCTGAATTTTTTTTTGCGTGTCATGATTTCAAGTTAACTATAAACACATATTTGTTTATATGAGCTGGTTTTCCCTGATTTTGGTTGTGTTACATGCAGTTTAGTCTAAAAAATAGTCGAACATACTCTTGTTTGTAACCAAAATCAACTTTCCTCTACTGTTGCCTTCTCATACATTTAATTCTCCACAAGTAACCTACAGCAGCTTAAAGACAAACACTCCCCACTCTGTGCAATTATTGATTTGTTCTGTGTTTGTGTACTATATCAGGATTTCATTCTGTGAGTCAACATCTTCAGAGATGAATCACAGTCATCTGAACTTTCCCAAAAGAAGTTTTTTTTTTTCTTTCCAGTTCTTCTGCCATTTCTGTTATAAATCATTGTATCTAAAATATCTTGACCCCATTTATGTTTTGGTTTAATATCAGATATAGGTAAATGGGAAATAAGTGGTGACCCTTCATGCTAAGTGTGAAAGCACCTCACTGCATTGCTAAAGATGTTATTGCAGCATAAATGTGAGAAAAGTTGAATGTTGTAAAAGGGTCACTCTGTTACTTTTCTGTGTAAGTTTCAACTGAAATAAGTTAGGAGGTCTAAGGCACTTGGAGAGGTAAGCAATAAAAAGTTAAAGTGATTCATTACGACCATAGACTTAGACCACATAGACCATTCAGGCCATCATCTCTCAGGTGTTTAACTGGTCACATGATCCATTATAGTCAAATGATGAAAACAGTAGTACACTAAATACCTGTATGTACTCAAGATTCAAAGACAGATGCAGAAAAGGCAAGAAAATAGACAATAAGTCACTTAAATCTAGCCTCTAAATTATGAGATGGATAACGCCCCAAAATAACCAAATAACTTAACAATCGAAAACCAAGACAACTACAGGAAAAAGAGAGGAATCAAATCACCTGTTAAGCCCAGAATATTTCAAAGCTTTCAGTGTATACAGGTAAGACAATGAAAGACCTTCCAAGGTGACACTGCCAGCCTCTTAGCTCGTGGCTAGTCATGAAAGCATGCCTTAGCGTGGCAAATTGGCCATGAGCTGAGTTAACATTTCAATCAAACCAGTGCCCCACAAGGTTTGCCTGATAGTGAACCACTGTTTCCATCTAAAGGCCATTTATGAGAAAAAAGGAGAGCAAACTGTTAAAGAGGCGCTGCTTGGTTCTTTGTGTGACACTAAAGACCCCTATTAATTCCTATTGCAGGCTGCTTCACTTCATAAAGCATAGCATCAATCTACAAGCTAAGAGGCTGGTGTTGCTCCTTTTTAATGAGCTTTTCCTCCTATAAAACCATGCATCTAATGGCAACAGTGAAATACTATAAAGCTAGGCATTAAAGTTCTCCAATCCTTTGGTGGATTTCTGTCTTTTCATGTCTGTAATGATGTTTTTGTCACTGTCGAACCTGCATGGAAAAATAAAATATAATATGTCTTTTATTGATAGTCAGATATCTTACATTGATCCTGCAGTACAAATGTTATATTGTGTAAATTTTCCATGTGCTTTTGTAACTTCTATCAGTTTTGCAACATGATGTCCTGTTGATATATCCCACCACTTATGCTTGATAGAGCTTTAATTATGTCACCACACCAGCAGCATGATGAAATTTTTTGTCATCATTTGTGGACATGCCTTTCGTGTACTATTATTATCAGTATTTTATCCCTATGTGGCTGATAAACTTTATATGGTGCTGATTGTTAAATGAACCAGCATCGATGTTAATTAGCATTTTAGCACTTTTGGTCCCCTCATCTCAAAGCCTTTTAGGTTTTCGGATGATAGTTTACCCCCGCCAAGGAGGTTATATTTTTGCCAGCGTATGTTTGTTATTTTGTTTGTTAGCAAGATTACGCAAAAACTACTGGGCAGATTTTGCTGAAATTTTCAGGAGATGTTGGTAATGGCCGAACTTAAAATGAATAGATTTTGGTGGTGATCCAGATTAACGCTATTAGCGAACAATCGTTTTTGCTCAATAACTGTTTAACTAATAATAATATCAACATGATTCTGAGTGCTAGGTGTGGGTTTTCAGGGTCAAGTAATCTTATTATGATGGTAACTTTATCATGAAACTATTGATTATAGATGTAACAGCAATATGTGAGCTACCTTGGCGGAGGTTTGTGCTCTCCGAGTGCTTTCTAGTTTACGAGTGCCTGCAAAAGTTTTTTATTGTATGGACATTTCATCCACATGTAACTGGTGATTTTGGGAGCACATTTTTGAAGCCAGGTCCCAGAGTGGGTAAATTCAAAATGCTGCCCTTGCATCATTGTGTTTACAACAAATGTACATTTTTTTAGGAATGACGATCTCATAGCGCCCCTTCTCCCTTAAACCAAATGTTCTAACCCAATACACAACACAATAGCAACAATGGCAGACACTGGAGATACAGTGTTGTGTTCTTGCTCTGCTACCACCATGAGCGACAAGTGAACATAGAGAACAGAATATGCCACATGTTCTTAAAACCACCAAGCAGTTGCATTTGTTTAAGTCCCCATTTACACAACAACGTTGTCACCAGAAATACAAAGGTTTTTCCTTTGCGTTTTCAAAAGCGCGTTCACACGAATATGATGTGAAAATGATCCACATTCACACGAATCTGCAAGAACTGAATAAGCTGTAGCGTGCATGCCAGGCCAGTAGTTGGCGATGTAGGTTTGTAGTGAAACAGTAGTGTTTCAACACGTGGCGCACTATCGCTTTCTAGTGAAGACAAACTTTTTACAAACAACAATGGCTAGTGGACACACAAAGTTTTTTGTCTGGACAGATGACAGACTTGGGCTACTACTGGACGTGGTGCTCAACAACAAAACCACCAAATGTCAGGAGAATGTTGACTGGGAGCCTTCTTTTTCTTCTTCTTTATTGTTAAATGGGGGTTGGCAAACCAACTTAGAGGCGCATTACCGCCACCAACTGGACTGGAGTGTGGAACGGGGGATTTTGTGGTTGTTCCTAGGTGCACACGCAGCCTTTATCTGAAAGAGTACTGCACATGCACCGTGCGTCATTGTTTTCCCTGAAAACGCTGAATCCTGTTTACACGGAGACGGACACAAAAATGTTTTCAAAACTTTTCACTCTGGACCCTGGTTTCAAAAGTTTGTGGATTCAGGCACTCCGGGCACAGTTTTGGTGTAAACTGAAGACGCAAACGCAACGAAAACCCCCATTTTGTCTGTTTTTGTTGTCTTGTAAACGGCCGCTAAATCACGCATTTTATGCACACGCTTCATGTCTTCTTCCCTGGTCTTGGTGTATGTCTATGGCAGCATTACAGCACCACTTACAGACCTGACATATACTGTATATTACAGCATTTTCAGTTTTATCATGCAGACGACACATTTCTTGAAACTTAGCTGTGTTTCGGGAAATTAAAAAAAAAAAAGAAATAGATCATGGATGGGGGCCCTTAGTTCAGTTGCCTAAAATGAGGTTAGTGGCAAACACAGGCTCAAGATATTTCAACTGTTTTGGGGAAGTTTTTTTGTTTTTTTCTTACAGTAAAATACATTGAAATGGCCTGACCTGAATTTTTGAAGCTGTTGTTTTATCTTATAAAAGATGAAAACTAACAAGTTCTTTACCAGGACTGCTGAGTTTTTCTAGGACTTTAAACATGAGTTTTATTTGTCTTTAAAATCAACACTAGACTTGTAATACACGCAGCCATGAGCTCTAACTTGATCAGACCACGCAAAGAAAAGCCTTAAAAGTCCCATGTCCTGCAAATGCAGAATTCTTTTAATGTTTAACGTTGTTAGAAGGGGCTTTGGGAACAGAAGAACGAGACAGCTTATACTAAACGTTCAATTCAGAGAAATGTGCCTTACCTTTTTAAAGAAAACGCCTTTTAAAATGCTCTGTTTTTTACTCCCTGGGGTTCATCATGTAATAGTGTCTACTCATCACAGACACGCCATGACTGTTTAGAAAGTCTGGTCCACAGCCTATAATACCTTCTCCTCAGTGCAAGGCTGATTTTCAATGGCTCCTGTAGCCTCCCCGCCCCCTGAGATCTGAGCATTTCCAAAGGGGAGGGAAAAAGGGCTGAATTTGTTTTTTTTTTTTTTTTTTATTCAACATAAATCAACATAAACACCTAAACAATAGACTGGACTGGTCTGACCACACGAGTGCTCTCTACAGGAAGGGCCAGAGCAGACTGTACCTGCTGAGGAGACTGAGGTCTTTTGGGGTGCAGGGAGCTCTCCTGAGGACCTTTTTTGACTTTGTGGTGGCATCAGCCATCTTTTATGGAGTGGTCTGCTGGGGCAGCAGCATCTCGGCTGCAGACAGGAACAGACTGGACAGACTGATCAGGAAGGCCAGCTCAGTCCTGGGGTGCCCCCTGGACTCAGTGCAGGTGGTGGGAGAAAGGAGGATGCTGGTGAAGCTGGCATCCATGCTGGAGAGGGACTCCCACCCCCTGCAGGACACTCTGACGGCCCTGTGCAGCTCCTTTAGTGACAGGCTGCGTCACCCGAAGTGCGTGAAGGAGCGTTACCGCAGGTCTTTCCTGCCTGCTGCTGTTAGACTGTACAACCAGCACTGCTCCCAGTCACCATAAACTGAACAATTATCTAACAATGTGCAATTACAATGCACAATTACTGTGCTAACTCTCTTGACAATGTGCAATTCATCCATGTGCAATCACTTACATTCATCTGCAATTACTTGGTGAATGTGTAAATAATCCTTATAGGATTTGCTTTTTAGTTTCTGTATTCAAGCCCTTTTTATATTTATACTGGTAGAATAATGTAAATACTACTATTTTTCATGCTATTTTTTATACCATTTTTATACTTATTCTTTATCAACGCTGTCCCCTTTGCTGCTGTAACACTGCAAATTTCCCCGGGTGGGACTAATAAAGGTTTATTCTATTCTATTCTATTCTAAATCAAATCCTTGCTTAATAGACACCAAGACAGGATTTGCACAGCAGGACATGGGAACTTTAAATAGAAGAGTTAAAAGTGTGCTGGTTACACTAATGGCTTTGATGCTGAAGTCAGATAACTGTGGTCTTTTTTATTATAAACTTACATTAGCATTTTACTCTCTTCTATTACATTTGTGCATCAAGGTTAGAAAATTGGTGTTAATTTATGAAGAGCGTCTGATGAATAAACTGTCATTCTGTCTAGACACTGACCTTATTTTCAGCAGCAATCCAAAAAAGCTATTGATAAAAGCAAAAGCTAGAATTTTAATGTGTTCAAAAATTAGGTAAGAACATTATGTAAAGCAGGTTGTCTTTTATTTTATTGCAAACTGTGATCATTAGCGCTCAAATATGATCAGCCTGGTGTCCTATTACTCAGCACCAATGATGATTCAACATAATATCAAACGTGACCAGGATCTCTAGTGCGCAGGACATTCTCAATTACACCAAATAAATCATCTCTGTCTCCAGTTTTATCAATGCAGAGCAGAGATTTCCAAGCTGATGACTCTAGAAACAGATTGCAAACTAGCTCAACTGTCGAGGGCAACACTTGACAAAATCATTTCATTTCATTTATTTGATATAGTGAGTAAAAAGTCATGCAGTGCAGCTTGAGCCAAGTATAGAAGAGTGTTATTTCTCAAAGGTCTAATATAAAAAGTCTTTCTGCAGCATGAGCTCCCTTAACATCTGATATGTGTAATAACATTTCTCATGCTGTCAGAAGGCTGTGTATCTTTAATTTTTAGTATCTTTGACTGATTGAAGTTGGCTCTATATTTGAGCTTCTGTGTGCTTTAACCATATCAGAATGAAGGGTTAGAAGATGATCAGTGTTTTTAAGGAGAAAATTGCCCTCCCAAACAACCTAAAAACGGGATTAGAGTCAGTTAAGACCATGATTAAACCCTGAAGGTTCTCCTCTCTGGGAAATCAAATTGTTTAAAGTGGATGGAAAAAGAGGTGAAACACAGACTTTGGGCAATAACACTGCTCTCCACCGCTCCGTTTTATATTCCATTCACAACCTCTATCTTTACATCTCATTTTCCACTCCCTGTTTTTATGCTGCAGTGTCTGTTTGTCCTCTATTATGCCAGCCTCGGCTCTCATAATCAAAATATGTCTTATTCTTCATGGGCTATTCAAAATGATGCAAAGTAGCTTCTGCTTTGTCTGGGAGCCTCGAGCGTACAAGGACAGACACAATTCACCCCTGAGATGGTGCCAGAAGATATTGTTTCAGGTGTCATCACTGTGTTTTTGTGTTTTCATGCTTGTGTCTTTGTGTGTGTTGCATCAGCTGCGACAGGTGTCTCAGGCGAAGCGCTGGGATGATGTTGGGACGGGAAGACGAACGGTCAGACAGTCCAGATTAATCGAGTCTCTGGAATTTACTGATGAAGAGTTTGGGGTCAACCTGGGAATAGTAAGTTTTTACTAGGCTTTTTTTTTCATAAAAACTGATTGATCATCACCCTTATTCACAATAAAAATAAAGATTTAAAGTAATTTTTCAAGCGAAATTGAAAAGTTTCACAACACTTCAATCTTTGAGTATTAAACCATGTCCTAACTGAGCACGAGTGTCGGATGTCCCACTGCATCGTGCAGCGTTGCACGCCTGCTGTCCACACGTCATCCATTACAGATGTAATTCTATGCCCCATGTGTCCCCTTGTAAACAGTACAACATGTTATTTTACTGTGTATGTGGAAAAACAGACGTGTAGTGCTATGCCTGATGAAGAGTGGACTCAGGCTCATGAACACACAGCTCTTTGTGAGCCGAATAAATAGAAATAGATGAATGCTCCACTCTCTCTGATGATTGAGAGAAGCCAAAGAAAAACAAGAAAATCCCTCTAGCACTTTTTCAAATTCCCTCTTTCTTAAACTCTCACCCATGTTGATGCAAGCGATGGAGGGAAAAATAGGGACTGAGAGTTAAGGCAAAAATGTCACACCACGTCACACAGGTTTACGCTGCATAGCTCGCGGGCAGTTAGGACACCGACATATAATTAGCCTGATTTATCACTGACACTATCTAACATCGTATTCAGTAAGGACACAGTTTGGGCCTGTCTTCAGATCAAGACAACATTGTCCATGATTTATTTGTCTTGTGCACTGTTTGGAAATAACCATAAACACTCATGGCAAGATAATGTGTTTTGATGATAGTGTTTTTTAAAGCAGCATCGTAGTAACTGACCAACAGAAAGCACATGTTAACATGTAGACGCATAAGTCACCAACACTTAGAGCAGAAACAGTTTAAGAAAAGTCTGCTGCAACACAAACAGCAGTGATAATGTTGCATCAATGTGATATCACACCCACGAGAGGTCGGTGCGGAGGGTGACATTTTGGGCACCCTTTTCCCTGTCCACATGAAGACCCTCTGAAAAAACAAAATGAAAATAAAATAAAAGAAGAACCTTTTATTGCCCCTCAGGGAATTTGTGTTGCACAAACAGCATAAAAACACAAACTACATAGGACATCAACAAACATAAGACGGCACATAATAACATTTAACAGTAAGTCAAGAATAAAAATCTTAAAATAACTATTAATAATAATAAATTAGTAGGTAAATAAAGAAGATTGCAAAGTTCATGTTGTGAGATCAGAGTTTATTTAGCAGCTGGATGCTCCGTGGTATAAAGGTTGTGATGCCTCTTTTAGTCCTCAACCTGAGCATCCTGTACCTGCGCTAGGGCTGAACAATATATCGTTATCGTATCGATATTGAGATAAGAACATTCAAGATATTGATATCAAAAAGCAACGATATAAACAAAATAGATTTCCCCCACACTAAAACTGCATTTTCCACATTCTTTTGTATTATGATGTTTTTATTTTTCTGAAAAATGCTTGGTTTTCACAGAACCTGTAGTCATATCGTATGGTATCAATATCGAGATATCTGGCCTGAATATCGAGATATGAAATTTTGTCCATATCGTTCAGCCCTAACCTGCGCCCTGAGTTTAGGAGTTCAAATCCAGACCAAAGGGGGTGCTGTGTGTGTGCTCCAAATGTTTTAAAATTATTAACTTCACCACCAGGTTTCCAAAATATGCATTTCAGTGTGGACAGAAGATGCAGAGATAAAGCTTTTCTGAAAAGACCTTTCTGAAAGAAGCACTTCCTCTGATGCTCTATAAAGAGACAAATCTGTCAGCAAAGAGTCTTCGGATAAACCCCTGAAAAATGACAAACATTCTTTACCAAAACTGATGGATTAATGGACAGTCCCAGTATAAACACAACAGTGCACCTTCATTTGATTTACATTTATCACTTACTGGAGATGCAAAGAGATTAATCTTATGCTGCATGACTTTGGGGTAATGAAAGCCATGTATCACTTTAAACTGAATTAACCAGTGCTGACTATTAATTGAACAGCCATTAAAACAGAAAAGGGAAGCCTCCCATAGTTTATCAGACAACATAACATTAATTTCCCTCACCCAGGCCTCCTTAATGTGGTTGGCAGATACTGTATCAACACATAAATGATTCTCAGATATGGCAAGAAGCTTCATTTGTGGTGAAAGAGAGCATTTTTAAAGAAAGAAAATACATGCTTAACAGTTATACTTAGTGTTAGGGATGTTTTGTTTGTATTTGGATATAAAAATAACCTCTCAGCTCACTTTGTTTTCTCTTTTAATAAAGGACACCATGGCCATAAAGAAGAGGAGCTCCAGAACCAGAAGGATTCGACCTGTCTCCACCAGACTGAGTGAGTTTTCCTGACTTAATTCTCACCTAAATGCCTTCAAGTGCACATTTTTAACAAGATCTTTTTAGATGTAAGGAAATATCAATTGATTCTCTATGGTGGTGCTTTCCAAACTGTGGGCTGGGACACTCCAGTGGGACATTTACAATAACTGAAAATCTTAAGTCTGATTTAAACCATTGAAAATGAGCATAAAATGCTTAATCAGATTTTTTTAAATCCTAGTGTATCAAAGAAAAACGACCAGAAGATTTTAACTTATATCATTTATATTAAAGGTGCCTGGATTGATTGAACACCAAGCAATATTTGCTGACATTTGTTAAAAAGTATGTTACTAGTTGATCAGAATTGATTCCTGAAGTCACTGATACCGGCCACCTTTAGATTAACCCCACACTCACCTTCGAGATGTCACTGATTACCCAATCATTCACAAGTCCCCTTGTCTGCTCTTTCACCCTCATAAATAAACTGAAATATAATCCCCAAACTTTGTTCTGAGGCCTTTCAGTCAAAAATGTTAATCCATTGTTGAAATCTGTGTTAGAATTCGCACTGAGACCTTAAGGCTAGAAGTTAATGCTACACAACAAATGCACGTCGTGTTTAGTGATGAGTTTGATGTCCTGTGGTTAACACTTTGATGCGTTCAGGTTGCTAGGTACATTAAGTATTGGTCAAAACTAAGAACTTGTATGTGGATGTAATTTACATAGTTGGGGATGTAGGTTTTGGCTGAACCTTAAATAAAGTTGAGTAGGGGTGAAATTTGTTTCCTTGGCAATATGAAATAATGACATCAGTTACATTACGTAACTGAGTTTGTATTTTTAAGTGTTTTGCCTTTTCAGTCTATTTGCATTATTTTGCCTGTTAGATAAAATTAATAGTTTTTGTGAGACTGTTGACATTTTTGTTAATTCACACTGATAAAAACAAGTAATAAAGTCATTTTAGTCTGTTACTGATGTTCTTACTTCAGGATGCATTTTTCTCTGCTCAATGAGATCTTTCAAAGAAAACACAAAACATGATGGGTGGTGGTATTGGTGTTGCCTGATCTCCCAAAAAAGTGATCAGTATTGGCCAGAAGCCTGAATGAGGCATCACCAGTTCATGTTGTCTGATTGAGAGGTCCAGGGTCACAGTGTTCCTGGTGTTGACTTACCTGTTAACTTTTTATCAAATATCTCATTGTGCTGCTTTTTACCTGATTTTTAGAGATTATCTGAACCATTAAAGACATAAAGTTACCAGGAAAAAGTTTGTGAACCCATAAAGTCATTTTAAAAAAGAGAATATTTAAAAAAAAAACAGCTGCAAAACCAAGTCTTCAAAATGCGGTTTATGACAAGCCTTATGGTTCTGTGAGGGTTTTGGTGAGCCCCAGATAAATTCAAGTTTCAAACTGGGCCGTGGTGTGCTAAAGTTTGGGACAGGCTGCTCTACCGAGAAATTACTGCGTTCTTCAGCCACAATAAAGTCTGCAGCTTACCACGATAACAGGGATAAAGGAGCTGGGCTTAACTCTTCCGTGCAGAAGCTTAGTCTGTGTGTTTAATTTTGCATAAAATATCCTAAAAGAAAAGGGCTATCTTTTTTTTTTTTTTTTTTTGTCCTTCAGGTAATAACATCGGCTGTCTTTGATAGCACCCTCAGGGCACGCCTGACATTTTGGCCCATTTGCATAAAAGCTTTAAGTATAGCTGAGTGTCTTCTGTATTTCACTTTAATTTCATCAAATTCACCGAACTGCCACAATGTTTTTGTCTCCATGTATCAGGCTGACTTAAGAAGTCCATTCATTTAGCTTTAACAGATCACAGAAGATGTCATATCAGGGCACTTTGATTTAAAATTCATCCAGAGTGTGCCATTTTTGTTATCAGTGTTATTTATGTATTAAGAAGTATTTGGAATAAGCAGCATTAACCTCTTAAATGCCCAAATGTTACTATTATGTTGATATATATATAAACAGTGACCTTTTACCTTTTATATAGCAATATAAATCACCATTTCACCTTTTCATAACCAAATCTTACCATTAATATGGCTATACAAATCACCATGAACCCTTTACATGCCCGTTTGTTACCATTTCTATAGCAATATAAATCACCATTAACACTTACATGCCCAAAATGTAACAATATATAAGGCAATAAAAATCAACATTAACCCTTTACAGACCCAGTTGTTGCATTTTTGTAGCAATATCAATCACCATAAACCCTCATATGCATGTGCCAAAATGTTCCCATTTATAAAGCAACATAATTCACCATTAAACCCTTACATGCTTGGATATTAGCATTTATGTCTCATTATTTACCACCAAAACTGATTACATGCCCCAATGTTACATTTATATAGCAATACAAATCACCATTAACCCTTTACAGGCTGAATTGTTACCATTTTTATAGCATTATAATCAGTCAGTTACCCTTTGCATGCCCAACTGTTATGATTAATATAGCAATATAATCAATAATTTACCCTTTGCGTGTCCAATTGTTACCATTAATATAGCAATATAATCAATCCTTTTCCCCTTTACAGGCCCAATTGTTACCATTTCTGTAGCAATATCAATCACCATAAACCCTTATATGCATGTGCCAAAATGTTCCCATTTATAAAGCAACATAAATCACCATTAAACCCTTACATGCTTAGATATTAGTATTTATGTCTCATTATGAACCACCAAAAACCCATTACATGCCCCAGTGTTACATTTATATAGCAATACAAATCACCATTAACCCTTTACAGGCCCAAATGTTACCATTTCTATAGCATTATAATCAGTCATTTACCCTTTACATGCCCAACTGTTACCATTAATATAGCAACATAAATCAACATTCAACACTCACATGCCCACATGTTACCATATAGGCATGTGAGGGGTTAAAAGGCCATTTGAGTCAAAGAAAAACAGAAGAAAACAGTGAAATGTGTTCATACGGCAAAAAAAACTGTACAACCGGTGTTTGTTTCTGCACAGGTCTGGGTGATGAGCCCAGCTCTTCTCCCACCCCCTCTGCTCCACCACACTCTGCCTCCCTCACCCATTCGGCATCATGGGAGTGTCTGTCCACCCTCCCCACCAACGGCTCCCCGCTGCGGCACGTGACCCATGTCAGGCCCCGCCCACCGCGCAGACACAGACCGGGCCACTTCCCTCCAGAGTCTGTGAGTTGACCTTTGCGTGACATGACGGTGACTTTTGACCTTTTGTTTTCAGACAACAGAAAATGTCTCCCCTCCAGGTTCTGGTGGCGGAAACTTTTGAAAGGGCAGCTCATCAAAACACAAACGACCTGATTTGAACTCACTGCATTTACCAGCATGTGGGTGTTTTGTTGGGAAGTTAAAGAAGTATGTTTTGTTTTTTTCCTTTTTGCAGTTTTTGTTAAAAACCTGTTTGTTTGGTAGAGACACCAACATGATGATGCAACATCATTATTTTATTATTTCAAATGAAGACTGTCATGCAAATTTTGATCATTTTCTCAAACTGTGAAGCATATTCTAGTCACAGTATCTTAAAAATTAATTGCTGTTATTGTTCTTGAGCACATCCTACAGCCTCAGTGTGCAGACCGATGTGTCTGAATATTTTCTGTGGTTTTTTGTTTGTTTGTTTGTTTTTCTCATTTCTGACAGAGTTTAGCACAGAATGGCGTTTTCTCTCCTTGCAGCACCACCATCAGCTATTTGTGTCTGAAATGTATGGGTTAACTTCATTCCTGCCCTGTAGACTGATAGTTATTCTGTGAAATTTTTAAATAACTGCTTTCAGTCTGAGACACTTTTATGCCAACAGTGCTTTAACAGCTTTGGAAAGTGTAATTTCAACTGCTTTTCCAATAAAAGCTCTTACAGAGTGTTTCCGAAGTCAAGTGCAAAACGTGTTTTCTCAAGAGTCACTGCTCAGTCAAAAACAGAACTTACTATGAAGATTGATTTGATTTCTCTTCTAGTTTTCAAACTTATCCTAAGAAAATTGAAGCATCTTCAGACTAGAATAATCAATATGGTTTGGATGGTGAGTCCTGCAGACTGCCGACATATGTGAGCTGCTGATAATCCTCTAATCAGACAGGCTCTGAAAAATGTTTGCTCCTTTGGTGTCAGCCTGGACGTGGCTCAGAGTTCACACACCTTCAGAGTAACAAAGGCGCTCTCCTGTCCTCCAGTTTCTCTTAGAAGTTTCCTCACTTTGGAAAGTTTCCTCTCTTCCATTTGTTGTCCATAAACTTGACTTTTTACATCAAAGTAGAGTACTGAAAAGAGAGTTAAAGCTGAAACTACCAACATAATTTGTTAGGGAAGATGTTTAAAAAAAATCAATAAATAAAAAGGTGCAACAAAATATCATGGGGCAAAGTGTCCTGGTCCGTCTGTATGTCTGTCTGTATGTTTAACTTTGCTGACAAGTTGGCAGAGAGCCAGTTACTAATGACAGGGGTCACACGGGTCATCTCCTGTTGTTAATTCACTCACTATGAACAAGTACCATTTAATCTGGTGTTTAAAGGGATAGTTCAGTATTTTTGAAGTGGGTTGTATGAGGTACCAGGAAATAGTGAAACCAAGGAGAACAGCTACAGTTATTTTGCATAATTATGTCTTTAGCATAAAAACAAGCCACCTGTGTTAATTATGTTGACGAGTTATTTTCGTCATAGTTTTCATCAACAACCTTTTTTCCCCTGACGAAAACTAGACAGTCACTAATAAAAACAAGTGCACATGGACAAAAACTAAAACTGGATTAACTGACATTTTCATCAACAAATAAAAACTAGATGAAAACATTTGACAGAGACTTAATCTAGCCAGACCTTTTTCCTCATGTAGAAAGTAGAGACAAGTTAGGAATATATCCAATCACAGCTGCTTTGGTTGTGTGGAAAGGTTGGATGAGTTAAGAGGGACATCCAATCACAACTGCCTTAGCTTCATGGTGGTGGGATAAGTTGGGGAGCGATCCAATCAGAGCTGCTCTCTTTATAAATTGATATATTCATGTAGAGCAGGTTCACTGGTTGTTGTCAGTTCTGGTATTGTAACTGAGATGCTCTGCCAGGTAGCCTAAATAAAGGTGACTGCATTTCACACAAAAGTTAAATTTGTTTCTGTTAATTTATGCATTCAGACTTTACCAGCATTCATTAAAGGGTTATTAGATGTTTCATTTTATCCAAGTGAAAAAAAAAACATGACTTCAGAAATTAAAGGAAACATAAAAAATGCCTTACACTTTACACTTCATATTTTAGTCGACTAAATTTACAGTAGATTTCATTGACTAAAATGTGAAATTTCATCAACTAAAACTAGACTAAAATTAAAACAATTTAGATGACTAAATTATGACTAAAAGTAATAGATATTTTAGGCAAAAGACGTTGACTGTGCCGTCCCGCTTTGGGCCGCTCACAATCATTGTAGATTGAAACTTTATAAGATGGATCTTCCTGTTTATAGACATGGAATCAGGCTGATCATGCTGCTGTGCAAGGTCACATTTTCGCTATGAACTCAAAAACTTTTCAGTGGATTTTGTGACATCTTCAGGGGATCCTGCTCATGGCACAAGGATCCAAACATGGATTTTTTTTCTTTTTTTTTTTTACAGTATTTGTTAACATTGTGAGAAATGGCAGTTTTGTTTGGTTGTTTTCCAGGATGACTTGGCTAAGAATGTCAGAAATACCATGGTGGATGTTTTCTGCTCCTGGAGCACCTCTAGTTTCTTTATATGATAATGAATTTAATCAAAAATCTGTTTTCATTTGAAATCACTTCATGAAGTCTATTTTATTAAAGGCATGTCATTAATAAACGTCAGGGTGTCAGCAATTTAAACCAACACTACGTAGTTTTTCCACCTTAATATAATATTTCTAGAATCATTGTGATGGTACATCACCTTACAACAGGTTGAATGACACCTCTGTCATGGTCTGAGGGGGTCTGTATCGCCTTCACTGGCACAATGTAACTTCGATGTGGATGTAGGAACACTTCCACATTAAAAAACTACACATTTTTACTGTTTTGACTGCTTTACGGCATACGTCACTTTCCCCTCGAGGCGAAAGCTAAATGTTGGGAAAAGGACAATATAAAGCAGTTTATGAATTTTTAAAACAGATTTAATGGACAGAATTTAGTTTAAAGTAAATATGCACTTATTTTCCTAATGGAAATAGGGACCTCTGGCTCACACTCCTGCATAGAAGGTGGCGGTAATGCTCCTCTGACATTGGATGCCACCCGCCATTAAACAAGAAGAAGAAAGCTACATGTAGTGTTGTTATCACGGCAGAAGCAGCGAAAAACCCAAAGAAAAGAAATGTTTATCGGAGGAGACGAAAAAAAGAAAGCTGGGGAGTAACAAGCTAAGTGCCCGGACAGGGATAAACACTGGCGTGAGCTGAAAGACGAGGCAGGATGTCCGACTGGTGCTAATTTAAAGATGCTAATAAATAAAAAATTAAATTTACTGCTGCAGATGTATCCTAAATGAATCTGTAGATGTAAATTACAGGGTTCAAAATCAGCAGTTGCATAAATATTAGCAGTGACAACAATTGTAAAGTAGTAGTGCTTCAAGAGCACAAACCTCTGCTAAAGCATTTCTGACATTTTTTTTTTTCGAATCATAGCAGAAATAAGAAAAACTGCCCTATCACACAGGTTAACAAATGAAAAAATCCTGTAACCACATCCTGATGTGGATCACAACCAAATGTTGTTCCATAACCAATATTCCCTGAAAATTTAATCCAAATCCGTTGAGAATATCTTGAGTTATCTTACTCAAAGACAAATATAAACCAAAACACGGGCAAATGCTGGCAAAATCATAACCTCCTTGATGGAGGTCATCATGTATTAATTGATTCAAACGTTTGTTTTAATGCCTTCAATCATCAACAGTTTAAATCAAGCAGAGGAATTCACAGAAAAATAATCAAATTACTTAAGAGGTAAAAAGTCGTTTATGTAAGTATTTTAGAAGAATTAACAAGGCAGCATTTTAACAAACAGCTGTTTGATCTCGACATAACATCTCGCACCATCATCACAAACAGATTTTGCCTCACAAGAGACTTAAAAACATCTCGTCTGTCCTCTCGCCTCCACCTCATTTCCTCACTTCTCTCCATGCAGCTCCGGTGGAGGGAACTAAAATGCAAGAAATAAATACAAGTAATCTGAGGTGCAGCCTTTATGTTGAAAACAGATGGTATTAAAAAAACAACTTCATAGAAACTGCACATTGTGTACTGAACATGATAGAAGCTAGCTCACAGGAGGACAGATCATACTGTTGTTCCTCTTGCAGACCCCAAGACTGCATTTTCTGTACCATCTTTGTTGATCCAGATTTTATGGTACCTCATACAACCCTATTAAAAAAAGACACTTTAATGCTAACCAAACTCTTTTTGATGCCTCATACTAAAGATGATTTTCTACCATAAGATTATTTTCTTTATCCTAAACTAGAGCAACAGAACAGCTTCACAACAGAAACTTGAAAGTCTATGTTATTTACTTAGGCGGATAATTTTAGCTTTGACTACTATGTGTAGACTTCTGTCTTTATCTTGTTGACCGTGCTGCCACCTCGTTCCAAAAATAAGTTCTTTTAAATCGGGAGGCTGTCACGTGTGTCTTTGTGCCTTAAACGTTAATCGTGCACAACCATCTCCCCAAGGCTTCAGGGCAGCCTCTAACGCAGCTTTGTGTTTGTTTTAAGACTTTGTAGAAGCTTTTTCTAAATCATTACAAACTGAGTTAGAGCAGTGTGATGGGGAGCTGTTTTACAAACAGAGTCCTGTTGGCAGTGAACTCTGTTTAACCAGCCAGCCATCTGAAACGATTAAACCTTTAATCAGCCTTTCAGCTTTTTGTCAGCATGGTGGATTGATCATTGTTATCCTGATAGTCTGCTTTCTGTCCCGTGTGTGTCTGTGTGTGTGCAGCACTGCTCAGAGAACGGAGGAGTCAGTATGTTGGAGGATGGACTGCCTGATTTCTACAGCAAGAGAGTGTTACCTGACAGGTAAGTCACAGAGAGGTTTGATTTTATAAATATTACAGAATGAATAAATGATGGGCGCAGCTGTGAGTCTGGTGGAACAATAACACCTCATTAATATTTTATAAGTATCTTGTCAAAAAAATTAACAAGACAAGCAGAAAGTGGAAATTGCAAATGTGAAACTTTAACACACTGATTGCTTCTTTGCTGTGATAAATTGATTTGTAATTACATTGAAATGTTGTCATTCATAAAATATGACAACCAAAACAGCTTGCACACAGCAGGGCTCCAAAATTCTAAAGATTTATTGCAGCAGAATGATGTTTCAGGCACTGCTGCTCTGCAGCAGACTGAAGTGACAAGTGAATAGTTCCATATTATGTCCAGCTGAGGGTATTGGCATGAACATCCACTTGAGCTGGCATGTTGACTGTTGATATTTATTCTCTGAAATACCCATATCTGTTTTTAAATGTATAATTGATCATGCACGGTTTGACCTATAGAGTGATTAAATCGTTTCATTTGGATATTTTCTTGCCTGAAGCCTGAAAAAAAGATCTCAGTCGAGGTAATCTAACGGTAGCAGGGCTGTTAAATTATAGTATAATTATTGCATTAAGATTTCCTAATTACAAAATGGTTCCATCTTAATTTTAAGTGTTGAGTTCCATTTATTGGGTGCTGAGTCATAATTAAAGGAAGTAAAACAATTAGAGTTTTTCACTTTAGTTAATTTGATGCACTTTAGTGCTTAATCAGTATAATTAAACTAAAAGGCATTTTATCTCATTGTGTTGAGCTCAAACATTTTATCCAAAAGAAGTGTTAAGTGGGTGATTAAAATACTCTGCATGCTTAATATTTATCCTTATGTATCCAACATTTAGTTTAGTTTGCATAAAGATGTGAATCATATTGGTTTAAGCAGGTAAATGTTTTATTAGCAAATGAATCTGCACAAGAAAGGGAACATTTGAACCTGTGGCACAGAAATAACAGTCTTTGTACTGAGCCCCTCTTTAGCACTTAACAGTTCATACTAAAATGCATTAAGCAGGACTATTAGATGTTCTTTACACCAGACATACTCTCTTGTCTCAGATAGTTCTATCAGGGATTAATGCACATTATATTACAGCACAGATGTAATACAAAGCTTTCATTTGCCCAAAGTCAGGCCTCATTTTAGTTCTGTTTGTCCAATAACAAGAACATTTACTGTTATGTAAAATAAATCACCTTGTTTACCAGAGGCCATTGGTCTCTAAGAATTTTTATTTGCTTTCTCAACTTTGGACCAAGCACAGACTGTTTGCATTTGGATCTTTGGTAAAGCAATAATATATGAAATACGTTAAACTAGCTACTTTTGTTTAACAGCTAATTAAAGTAACACTGCAATTGTTGTTTTTAATGGTGTATATTTGTGTAAGTTTCCTGTACACATGATTAAATCCCAGTGAAGCATTGAACAAAGTATTGTACAGTGATTCTTAAAATCTGCTGAGCCACTTAAAGTCACTTTAAAGAACATTCCTGTGAAAAATAATAAAGTGAATGGTGACTTTGACATCTTTTCAAGGTTTTCAGCCACAACAGGCAACTTTTTTAAATCACTGAGCTTTGATGAAACACAATTCACCTATCAGAAAACATCAGACAAACAAGTTTTCTACAGCTGCCAATATAATGAGGTGTTTAAAGCTAAACCCCTGATACTCTCCTCAAATACAACAATACCAAATACAGAGCTGAAAGGAGGTGAAGGCCAAACACTCATTCTTTAAATCAGCTGAAAACAAGGTGAATGTAATAGGCTGTGAGTATGTGTTTATTGGCTGCTTTTCAATGTAAACTTGAAGCTGGTAGATTTGCCAGCACAATTCCCATCTGTCATTGTGGTGCTCTTAATTTGAAGGCTTAATAGATTTGATTTTGAATGATCGAAATGCTTGTCATGAAATGTACCTTTATGCAATCCTTTATACAACTCGGCTGACAAAAAGAAATCTTCAACCCTGCAAGTCAAATTCCTCTATTTTTCATCATTCCCCTTCGCTGTTTTTATGTACTTCATGATCCACAGTTTTTTTTGTCCGTGTTCTTGCTCATTCTTACACTGGAGGTGTAACAGTACACAGAAATCTGAGTTTGCTCTCTACTCTGTCTCTTTAAAACACACATCTTCACACACCCTTGACAACACCAGTCAGAGGGCTTTCACACTGGCCTGGCTCTGTGCTGGTTCCAGGTCCTGGACCTAATTTTGAACCGACCGGCGTGATCGGACTGGGAAATAATTGTTTGGAAACCTGAAAAGTTGGTTCAAGGCTGGAGCCAGAAAAAGTTGGTTCCAGCTCGCGGACCGTGACATCATCGGTGGGTATGTCGTATTCCGCGTTAATAAAATGAGCAGGAAGTCGAGGACATAGAGGAACGCGCACACTTTTTACATACCAGATGCCTTCTACGTACGTCTTCTATGTCTCCTCATCAACAGTTGTTGAGCGCTCGATTGCTGGATGAAAATAAAAACCTTAAGTAAAGCAACAAACGCTTAAAGCATATCAATGCAATCCGCCTTTTGCCAGACGTTTTTTTACCTCCACCTGAGTAGCACGGAATAACGCCCTCCCACTTTTGTTCCGCTTTAACTGATATGAAGGCAGGCTGTTTCGCTAGACAGCACCAGGGTTTTGAGAATCCAGCACAGAACCGGCTCCAGAACCAGAACCGTGCTGGTGTGAAAGCCCTCTGAGTAAATCCTACAATCCAACAACTGCTCATTCATACATCTTGACAGTTTGGTGCTGGACACTAATTCCCTCACTGTGTTGAACATACACACCTGACTGGTCTATGTCTATACATCCCCATATGCAAACCTGCGATGCTCTGTGTATTCTGACACCTTTCCGTCAGAACCAATGATAACTTCTTCCCCAGTTTGAGCAACAGTAGCTCATCTGTTGGACTGGACCACACAGGCCAGCCTTCAATCTCCACATGCATCAATGAGCCTCATGACCCCATCCCCAGTTCACCGCTTTCCCTTCCTAGGACCTCTTTGATAGATACTGACCACCACAGATCAGAACACTCCACAAGACCTTGACCCAGTTATCTAGCAATGACAATTTTGCTCTTGTCAGACTCACTCAAATCCTTACACTTGCCGATTTTTCCTGCTTCTAACATTAACTTTGAGGACAAAATGTTCGCTTGCTGCCTGATATTTCCCACCCACCAACAGGTGCCGTGATGGATAGATAATCAGTGTTATTCACTTGTCAGTGGTCGTACTGTTATGGCTGATGGATGTAAACAAAAGTTCTTTGCTAGCTCAAACTTAAACGTAAAGTTTGACATTTTTCCCCTGGTGCACATTAGACTGCTTTGAATCTCTCATGTTTATATTATATATGTCACTTATATTACCGTTAGCTGTTGACCTGTAGAGGAGATCTGATGGGAAGGACAGATGTTCTTCAAAAGTTTCTGTGTGGGTCCAAACTTGGACAAGGAATATGTATTTCCAGGATCTACGGCATAATTTTGTCCGACAAAAAGTCCTGATGTGAACTTTTATTTGTCAGCATGAAGTGTGAAAACAAGACTTTTACTGTGTTCAAAAACTGTTTCCTCTCCTGCTGGCTTACTGGACATAAGCACAATACTGAAAACCACTATAGATGGTGAATAATGTCTTCATATAACTTTTGACTGTTCTTGTGCATTGCTGGTCCTTATGAAGAATCCCAAGTGTTCTCAAACTGGAAACTTAAAAGTGGGAAGAGGTTTGTTTTGGTGAGTTTGAGGGTGCACTCCAGCTTATAGGTCCATGCAGTACCCCAATTTGAAGTGTAGTTCTGCCTCTATGTGTGTGTTTGTTGGGCACACCGCTGTACCAAACTGAATGGCACATACAGACACGGTTCAGTATAAATATACAGTTGTGGAAAAAGGTTTTTGGACACCCATGCATTTGTGATATCTTGCATTAAGAATCACTCTTAGGTCTCCAAGTGCAGTTTCTTCAGCACAGTCACAGCCAAAACACTAAACAAATCATAAAAAAACATTAAAAAGTTATAATCGATTGGTTCCATAGAAATACACAAGACATGTTGAGTATTATGTTATTTTGGAACCACTGCTAAACTCATGCTTGTGTCTGTATAAAGCCAGCACATTTTAAAGTTCTTCAGAAACGAAAATGGCTAAAACAAGGAACCTAACGCAGGAAACATGCCTGAAGATACAGATTCTCAGGCAAGAAGGGTACAGCTACCGCCAGGTAGCCAGAAAGGACAGATGTAGTCACTCGGCAGTTGGATACACTCTGCAGAAATACAAACAAACCAACAGCTTGGGAGACAAACCTGATCAGAATATGCAGGGAAATCTGCTGAGAGACATCACGTGAGCTTCAGCAGCAGTAGCTGGTGTCCAATGCTCCGCCCGCACTGTACGTGGCCGAGTCCTAGATCCTGACGGAGCCTTGCAGCCCCCTTTGAGATAAAACCAAGGCTTTACTCAGTCATTCTTGTTTTGTAAATGACAGCACAGACATTACAATGTAGCTTGTCAATTTCAATGCTAGCTAGAGCTGCTCATCTGTCAGTCCGTCTTTTTTCGCTTATCCGGGGCTGGGTGATGGGGGCAGCAGCCTAAGCAGAGAAGCCCAGACTTCCCTCTCCCCGGCCACTTTGTCCAGCTCTTCCCGGGAGATCCTGAGGTGTTCCCAGGCCAGCTGAGAGACATAGTCCCTCCAGTGTGGAAGGCTGCTCAATTATGTCGAAAGGATAGTCATGATTATTATGGCTGATATTGGCATCAAGATTATAAAACATGACTACTCCTTCAATTTCAGCATGCACCAAATGCAATTATTGGACTTAAACACCACCATTCTGAATATCAAGGAATTAGGAATAAATTAAAATATATGTAAAAAAAATACAGTTGTCTAAACTAATACTAAATATAAAGAAGTACAACAAGTGAAACATGTAACATGGCAGAGTAATCGTTTAATCTTGATTATTCAATTTTCATAACTGTGGGAAGCAGTAATTGTAATTAAAATTGAAACACAAATAATTTTCCAGCTCCATTCGTCACACATTTTATCCATATTTTAAAATGACATATTTCAAAATCCACACTGAGTGAGGATATGGGCCGCATGTTTCCCCCATCCTTCCAACTTCCCACCTCTAGACAAGGCACTTCAGCAAAATGTTCACATCGGCAGCTAATTATGGTAATTTACAAAAGTGCATCAACGCTGCTGCTCTTCTCAGAGTCAGTCATTATTTTAAACCTGCCATGTTTAAGAAATACAGTCAACATAATCGCTGGAAATCTGTCAAATTACAACTTGATCTTAAGGCTTTTATTCCCTGCTAACAGAGCTTAGAAATATTCACCTTATAAACCCACTAAGACTGAACCCAGCCACGCTGAATTAGTCAACATGGTTTTGTCACATTGTGTGCTCAGAGCTTATCAGCAGTGCATGAAAAAGATTCATTGAGGCAGCATAAACCGCTCCTTCTGTCAGATAAACTAAACCATCTGCCCCCAGTGGGAAAAAAAGTTGTACTGTTTTGTCAGATGGTTCATTAACATAAGGGACGCATAAAACGTCATCTGGTCATGCTGGTGCCCTCCAACCATTGATGGTTAAGATAGAATGTGTACTGCTCAGTAATGGTCGACATTTATAGTTATCTGACTCTGCTTTTTTGTGTGTATCTTTATGTATTTTTGCTGAGTCTTTTTTCAATAACTCCTCACTCCTCTTTCTCTCCTTCTCAGTCAGCTGTCATCCCTCCATCAGGCTCAGTCACTGAGGAGGAAGAAGAGACGCAGCGTGTTGTCCATTTTCTCTGGCTTCCGCAAGAGCCGCAACTCCACCATCTCTAATCAGGACTGCGAGTGAGTGTGCAGCACAGAACAGGAGGCGACCAAAGCAATATTTAAGTGCAGGCAGAGTAGTAGAACAAAAAACATCCTGCCAAATTAATCCAGCCCAGGCATTAATGTCACTTCACAGCCTCATAAATATTTAAATTAAAGAAATATTTCACTCTCCAACTGTTTCCCTTTTGCTTTATATTCTTTGCTTTGCCAACACTTAAGCTTCAGTTATGTAACAGTTAAAGTAGTCTTGTGGTATTGAGGAGTGGGCAAAGTCCAGGATAGAAAACTTATTAAAAAGTGAATCACTGAGGGGGGAAGTAGCACCCAGCAGGCTCTCTCTGTTCACTTCATGATTAAAAAGACTTCTGCAAAATAAGGAAAGATAAAGGCACCTAGTGAGCATCACAGCATGTGTTTTAGCTGACCAAGGTGCTACAAATTCAACTCAAAGTACTTCTGAAAACCAGTGACGCATCAGTCTCAGCAGGTGAGCATCCTTGATCCTCGGAGGCTGAATCTTACTGTACTATAAAAGAGGATCAAAATAGAGCTGACTCATCCAGAGCAGATATAGATAGAAACACTGCTTCAATAAATGTTTTACAGTGTTCCCACCACAATCTATAAGGGTCATTGACTGCAAGGATCCACGTGAGCTACTGTGTGGTTTCTGTTTTTGTAAAATCTGATGTATCAGGCACACATCATATGCCAAAGTTTTCATCTCAAAGTCAGCTGGGTCCTGTATTACTGTGAGATCCATTTACCAGAATGGAAAGCAAAACCTAGACCCATTACTGAAAGTACAACTGTTACTACTGCCCACTGCAAACAACCTGTGCAGAAGCACATGGGATACATTTTAAGAGTGAGATATCTCTTTAGTCCATATATAACTATAATTCTGTATAAAGTTGTCAAATTTTGCCTTTTCGGGTTCATACATGTGATTTTGTTGACTGTTATAGTATGTTTACAATCAGTAATGTTTAACGAAAAGTCTCGTTTGTCAGTGAGGACACAATTCACCTATTAACCAACACAAACAAGGCGATGAGTCAACTGATTACACTGCTGTAGTAGGAAAAGTAGTAGGGGTAGTAATAACAATTGCATTATGGCTACCAGGCAACTAAGCATGACAAGCATTACTTAATATTAATGTTTTGGATCCACAGAGTCACTTTCTTTGCACAGGCACGACATACCATGAAGTTAGGAATAGGTTAATATTACTTATCGTCTCTACAGCAGATCACAGGATTTCCCAGAATGTTTTTAAGCTTGTTGAAGCAGGAGAAGTTTTCTGCATTGCTTACAGTTTCTTTGTGGACACTTATAAAGGTGTTACTGTGTAATAAGCAACATTGCTATCTGGCTTCCTGTATGATCCACCGTCGACACTAACAAGCTTCTTCATGCACTGAATTTTGTTAAAATTTATATTAGGGGGCCCGACTGATATATCAGCCGGCCGATTAAATCGGCCGATTTTAGCCCTTTTCAAAGGATTCAACATCGGCCAGAGTTTTCCGATATAACGCCGATATACTTAATTTCTCATGAAACAGTAAACACTGTTCGGCGTCCAAGCTGCGCAGAATGATGACGTTGCGAAAGATGGCAGCGCGTTGTTAAAGCAGCTCTGAGCTCTGCTGTGTGTATGGATGATGGAGTGTATGGGGCAAAACTCACCTACAGTCACACAGAGTTGCTGAATGTTGTTTTTGCCTGCAAGTCCGACATAACGACCGACTTTCAGCGCTCGCACAGTATACCGCTGGACATAGCGAGAGCACCAGGCTCTCTGCTCGGCTACAGAAGCAGCCGCCAGACCGACACTGATGAGCTGACAAATACCAGATCTGTCGTTCGCAAAACTGATGAATTGGACCTTCTGATTGCAGGGGATCGGTTTATTTGTGACTGTTCTGTGATGATTATTACGGAAACCTGGCTTCACCTGCTTGTCCCCGACGCTGTAGTTGAGCTAACTAGCTCGCTAGCTAACTATGCTAGCATTAGCATTGCTCCCTCGGAGCTGTTTGACATCATCGGGGGGAGCCTTCGTCATAGCTGGGAACTTTAATCAGGCCTGTTTAAAGAAGTTTGTGCAATATGTGCAGTGTCCCACAAAATATTCTGATTTCCTCACACATATTACCTCATGTGTACAATAAAAAAGTGGTTCTACCTGCACTAAAACCTACTTCTGATACACTAATGAGGACTCTGGGACTGAAAGGCAGATGTGACGGGACAAGAGTTCATAATTCATCTATATATTTACATTTTAAATAAGGTTATGTATTTCATTTTGCAGGAATTGACTGCAGTTTTGCCCACTATTTTATTTAGTATTTGAAAGTTCTTTGCTCTTGAAAGTTGCAGAGGAGAAAAATAAAAGAGGCTTATGAAAAGAATGTTGTTGCTTTCCTCTCACAATGACCTGTTTAAAACTTTTTAAAGGTTGTTCTACCTGAACTATAACCTACCTTCTTATTATTTTCATCAACAAGAAGTACAAGATACAGAGTGACTCTTTTTAAGGTTTTATAATTAATTTCCCAGAGGTTTAATGCTTTGCATGTTTTTTTACTTGAAAATTCCCCTCTGTTGTAAAGTTAAACAAATACTTAGTGACAAAGTATTGTAAAATGGTAAAATGTTCTGCCTGTAATTCATATATTCATTGTTGTAAGTGTTTTAGACCATTTTTAAAAAAAAATTCATTTTGTATATACATTTTTAATTAATTGGCAGATTAATCAGTAATCGGTATTTTTTTCTGCCAAATATTGGCATCGGCATCGGCTTCAAAAAATCCATATCGGTCGGGCCCTAATTTATATCATAAAGTGCGTCACACTTGATAAAAGTGCTCAACTGTATTATCTTACATAGGAGGTTTAACATCAGCTGTTAATCAGTTGTTTTGTGGGTAGCTCAGTATTCTCGGCCTGGACTGAACCTGCTTCACAACACTGCTGTGTTGACATGAAACGATCCAATGGTAATTTGCAGATTTGCAAACTTTTTTTTTTTCAACTGAATCGAAACAGAGCAACTGAGCTATAGTTATAAAAACCACCTGAGATGCTCTGTTGGAGATCTCCTCACTCTCTGGCTCCCTTCTAACCTTGCGCAGCAGCTGAACCAGCCTGATTCAGTGTCCATAATCAGGCTGATCCATTTTTCCAAGCTCTAATCTGCGAGTGTGCTCAGCCCAAAGCTGCACGGCCCAATCAGAGACTTTTAGAGCAGGAAGAGGTGGAAGAAACAAGTGAAACGACAGCAGGAAGTTATTAACTTTAATGGTGTCAGGTTGTCATGCAGGCCAGAATGTGGCTTTGAATTTTCTTTAAGTTATTGCTGATAACTCTCAAAGAGTAATTTTTTTCTGAAATGCACATTCCCAGTATGGCACAAGTATTGACACAGGCTGAAACTACCAGACCATTAGTTAGCAGGGTTACAAAAATGTGGCATTAGAAGAGATACACATCTACTGAGGTGCTGTGGACTTGCCAAACATCTTTGTAGAATACAGGATCTATCAAGACTAACAAGAAAGGAGGTCACAAAAATAAACTCACAGCTTTAGGTCAGGCAAGGCAGCATCACCTAGTATCTTCACCAGTAATACTAACAAAAGGGAAAAGGTTTAAGTTTGGAGAGAAATTCACAGCAATGGGGGACTGAGGAGGCCAGTTAGCTTGCAACATGTGCTTGTTGAATTTTTAGTTACACCATCTCCTGAACCATGGTCACCAAGAATTGTGTTGTTTATTTATGCACTCTTAATGGGCAACCTAATTATTTCTATTTTATCCTAAGATGCAGCAAGAGAACAATTCTGATCAATTCAGATTGATATGGCCCTATCTTCTTGACCATACTTGTGAAAATGATCAAATCCCTAATGCCAAATATCAATGCAGTAATCTATTAAATATAACAATGCTCTGAATAAACTTATCTGTAAATTTGACTTATTAAATCTTAACATTAAAACTTCTCAAAGTGGCAAATATATAAAACGAGGCTGTGAGAAAGGTAACAAATATGATAAAGAAGAAGGTCAGGATGTCAAGAGATATAGAGCTACAAATAGAGAACAGAAAAAGAAGAGTGTATTTTTCACATCATATAACATGAAACTATGTAATGTACAAGTAATTCAGTCTGAGCTCAAACCTCCAGCTCATAAGCATGTGTTAATATATTTCCTCCTAACATCCTACTTCTCTTTTCTCTCTTCTGTCTGTCTGCTGCAGTGGCGCCTTAGAGAATGTCTATTCGATGATTCAGCACCCCAAGGACGCTGGGAGGCCTGAGAGTGCTGTCCCTGGAGCAAACGGGGCCATGCCTTCACCTCGGCCCATGCAGGGTGCACCTGTGCCGGGAATTAGGGCTCCCAGCCCACCTTGCCTCATCCAGAGACAGGTACAGTGAAGGACTTTAACCCTTGTGCATCCCTTTAATAAAGGCACCAAATAAGTCCCTTAGTGTAAAATTTACCTGCCAAGAAATATTGACATAAAAAAATTATGTATTAATGTATCATTCCAGTTTTTTTTACATGGCCACTCTCAGTAACTTCAGCTGTAACCATACATACCAAGTTTTTACTTTGTTTCAAAATTTTAACCCCTTAAATGCCAGTTTTTGTGAGAAAAGTTGACTTTAAAAAACACAAAAAAACACAAAAAGTGGGTTATTTTCAGTGTATTGCATGAAAAATGTCATGTGTTTTGGCTGATTATCAGAGCCTGGGAGTGTCAAAGATTGGTAGAAAAATTATTTTTGATGCATGCTTATTTTTCGTGCGGAGTCAGATTTTCTATAAAAGGCACCAAATAAGCCCCTAAAGGTGCGTTCACACCAAACGCAACTTTGGCGACCAAGATTGCGTCGCAAACCCACGTCCCGTCACCTGTTCATAGCTCATTTTTTCACCTTCGCCATTGCTCAGTGATGTCACGCCTGCTCGAGTTTCACCCCACAATCATATCATTTATCATATAATAGGACGTATTCGCTGACATTATTCCACCTGTATCCTTTTCACTCACCTACCAACCACAGAAAACTGCAGCTGATGGCCCTGTAGCAGCATCTTCTGTGAGTTCTCTGTGGTCCGTCTAGGCAGAACTAATGTACTCACTAACTAATGTTCCCCACATAGACATGGATTGTCACTCTGTGGACCAGAATAAAAACAGTCTGTCACGACTGTCAATCACGCACACACACAACGCTGATTGGCTCTCACAGCACGACATCGCCTGAAAAGTTCAAATATTTCAACTTTGGCGACAGAGCACGGCGACCTGCTCCACGTCCTAAGCGACCCCAGAGTTCCCATCTGCAGCAACAGGGGCGCCGCCCCCATGTCTCCAAAGATGCGACCAAGTCGCCCAGAACGCGTCCGTCGCATCGCGTGAGATCTGGTCGCGCGTGGTCGAGGCTGACCGTGGCTGTACATTGACTCTGCATGGAGAGTGGCCGCCGAGGTCACTCTCCACACCGAGTCGCGTTCGGTGCGAACGCACCTTAAGGGTAAAATTTACCTGCCAAGAAATATTGCCATAGAAAAATTATGTATGTATATATCATTCCAGTTTTTTTCACATGGCTACTCTCAGTAACTTCAGCTGTAACCATACAACCATACATATACACATCATGCATTCACATTTGTGTAGTTAACAGCAATATCTTGGGCTTTGAATGGAGAGTTAGAATTTGTTTTTATGTGGGGTTGTATGAGGTATATGTCAACAGTAAATACATTAGCCACAGCAATGGTGATCAGCTCTGTCCCTGTAAGGAGAGAACTTACACTGAAGCTAAGCTGGACTTTGCTGCTGTCAGGGTCACAAATGTAAGTGTGATGACACACTGTACTAGACACATTCACAATGCGTTACTTTTCAACTAGAAAAGCCTCTTTGTTTTGGTACCACTTAGCACACCAGATAGCCTGCATGACCCTCCACCTGGAACATACTGATCAATGTACACAAATACCTAAATTCTGAATCCTTAAATCACTGTTTCCCAATTAAAGATTGTTTGAAGTAACAAAGATTCAGCAATGCTTTAAAGTGACACAGCACAGAAATGTTCAATTGTCTTAGCTCATTTTTCCTTAACGATGAACTTAAGTGTCTTTATCAAATAAACCAATAGTAAGGGGCCACAACTCTGGTCTTTATTCAATAAAAACACCGTGAGCCAAAGACTTTGAAGGCAAACTGCCGTAGCTTGTCTATTTTGTCCTTTTAATTCGTAACATTTCAAAACACGTCTGTACAAATAGAAATGTTCAGTGCAGGGAGCTCTGGATAATGAGTGCTTCAGGCTGCTGGCTTAAATATAAAAGCTGCTGATAAATTCACACTCAGAAAGATCCTGAAGTCTTTTGACCAAGTTACAGACATATCTCAGAGTTTGAAGTGTTCAAGGTTTACACAACGGCATTGACAGGGTCCTTTTATTTATTTTGTCCTCCAGTTCTTATATACATTTCTGACACTTTTCATTTTTACATATTGAGTCTTTTTTTTCCTGTGTTCTTCAGCCTGTGACGGCCTCAAACAAACAGTTCCCTGTTATGGATGTGTGATGTCCTTTTGGGGGAGGGAGGATGGCTCCCCAAATTGACTGTGCTTAGCCAATCAATGATCTGACAGACTTAAATTGTCCAGTCATTGTGCAACTTACAACCAGTAATAGATAGAGAGAACTTTTGTCTCGTAAAGACTTTTATCTGGCAGAACTTTGAAGCTGAGCTTGCCTCCCAAATTCCTGCTGCATTGCTTGATGAATTCTCAAAGTTGATTGGACTCAGGTTCAAAATAGTTAGTCCTGCATCAAAAAGATAGTGGTGTTAAGTTATTTAGCATCAATTCATTTCATTGAATTTCAGTTTTGATTCAGTAATTTAAAATATTACACCACAGACACACTTGACTAAAAGAAATCATTTAACAGGGTCACTCCTTAAACCCGTACACCAAACTATTTCATTAGTTTAACAGATTTTAACATCAACTTTTAAAGTATAACAGAACTTATCTGTTGCTGGATTCTTTTGGCAGATGTTTTGAGCCTGTGAAGGTCAATAACAAATATTTTAGATGTGGATTATTCCTGATGCTTTGTGGACTGGGCCTTTTTGGCTTCTACATTGATCCTACCAGGAACAAATACAGTTTCTCACCTCTGTGTCATGTTAACCCTTCTGGAGGCACACTGTCTTGCCAATAACTGACGCAGGAGATGCATGGCTGACATTAATCTGTGCTGCAGACAGCAAGTACATCTCCAGCCTTATTGTTATAATTTGCAGAGGTGGTTTCAGTTATACAGATTTTAAAATTTGACCTTTAATTTTGCCTCTTTTGCCCTTTTCACACATGCCATCCTGTTTAAATACATAAGTTAACTGTATAATGATACTGCTCCTCCATTTGTGGCACTGGCTCAACCCAGCTTTGCTGTACTCAGTTTTGATATCACACACTTGGTTTTCCAATACAGTATAATCTTTGTCAGTAGTTCTTTATTGTAGGATGTGCTGCACAAAAACTGCTGTGATGCCCAACACAACAAAAAAGGAGGAATACAGAGTTCAGCACTCAGTTTGAGATGAGTTTTGTTCCAAAGATCCTTTCAAGTAACAAAGAAAACGTACGTTTGGGAGTTTGGGAAGTAATTCACATCCATCAGCAGGGGCTGTTTCATAGCTGTGCAGAATATCCCCTCTGGAGTGATACTCTGATCAGTCAGTGGTCGGCACTGTCTCTGTGGCACATTTCAGTACCTACTTAGCTTGCTTGAAACTTTTCCAGAGACAATCCTTAAAAAAATACACCAGGCACCATGTATGTTCCCTGATGATAAACCAAAATAATGCATTGAAGGGAGTAGAGCTAATACCGAGCTGTGGGAGAGCCCCATACACGCCCAAGTCTGACTGAAAACCTTGATTTATGCATTCATATGCAGCTCATCCAGATAAATTTTGGAACTATCAAGGGTTTAGTGCAAGTATGAATGGGTTTTATTTATAGAAAGTCTGCAGCAGATTTGCTGGTCTACACTGACACTACAGATTTTCTAGCTGTAAGGTGAGGTAGCTGTAATACACAGGTAATGGTAGGTTGTATTGCCTCTCCTTTGGGGACACTCAGTGTGAGTTTGTTGTGACAGACGGTCAGGCAGAACCCAAAATTCACACTTTTATGACAGCGAGCAGCGACTGGCAGTGAGTGGGACCATCTCCGTGGGGGGTTGCTCCGGCAAACTGTGACCTTTGCAGGCAGAGTGACACAATTTTCAGGCAGCCAAAACATTTTGGCATGTTTTGCTTTATTCCTCTGAGGAGAACTGAACCAATCTGGCAAAACAAACTGTTTAAAGTTAATGCAAATTAAGTGATCTCTTCAATAACCATCTTCTGTCTGCTTCCAATCAAACTCATAAACAGGGATTTAATTTGCAGACTTCCTGCTCCAAAATCGTCTACTTTCACTCAGCACAGAGCTGCATGCTGTGCCCACCACCTGCTATTCCCAGCATTTCACTGCATTGTCAGAGTTGTAGGGGACTATAGGGCCTATTTTAATCCCTGCTTATACACACACACATCCACACTCTCAAACACGAAGGCAGAGTCATGGTGTCGTCTAAATCCCTTCGCTTCTCAAAGCAGAGTCCAGAGATCCTTGTGGGGATTTGAGGACGTCCCCGGCAAAATGAGGGATAATTTAATTTTGGTGTAATTGAATTTTCTAAAATCAGACATTTGACTCTTAGTCGTTTCTCTCACCAGTGTTATCATCTCAAGAGAGAGTTAGATGGACCATATTATGCCTTTTTTTTAATTAATATGCCATGTCTTCTGTGGGTTCAAGAGCACTTGACACCGCGTCCTAAATGATTGCAAGCGTCAAATGTTGCATCACGTCACTCAGCGTTGCTTGCTTCTGTTCACACTGAATCCTTTTAGAATTTAATTTGATACCCTATATTTCACCTTGTCATCAGCATATCAAGTACTTTGTGCAGGGAGAGAAATGGGCGTGTAGTGCTTTGTGTTGACAGCAGGTGGATTCATAGGCTCATAAATGCACAGCTCTCTGAGTCAGTTAAAGTTACTTCCTCAGTGTGAAAATAGAACATTTTACTCACTGAAATAGATCAATACTCCACTATGTCTACTATGTTAAACAGATTAACAAGCTCTGCTGAGTGAGAAAAATCGGAGAAACCACTGTCCTGTCAATCTGTCACAGTCAGTTCGAACACTTGGGTATGATTCAGTGCAGTAACCTGATTTTGTTGCTGACACTCGCGTTTGTCTCATTCTGTTAGGCCTCGGTGTTAGATGCACAAGACTAAAAGTCTGCAGTATTGGGACTTCTCCCTTCCCCCTGATTAAAGTCTCTGTAACAGCATTGATCAGCTTGTCCATCCGGCCCCCGCAACTCGGCCAACCAGTTTTACATCCTACTATTCTTTGATCTGCAGTTTAACCTCTTTGGCTTGGCCCAGTGCAGAGCAGAGTAGTAATGAATGCAGCGCTGTTGAAAAACATGGCGCTAAGCTGCGCTGAACTGACTGATCAACACAGATTAGACTGGGCCTCCAAGCAGAGCAGACTGGATCCACAGGTGAAAGGAACCTTAAAGTGACAGGAGCTCTACTACAGCTTCTCAAAACAGAGGAAGCATACAGGCGGATCAGTATGTGATAACTAGAATGGTTATTTATTTATTTTTAAGTCCTAAAGAGTGATTGTGAAAAAACTCGCAGTCATCAGAATGGCAAAGGTATACAATGTGTTCCTTAAATGGTTAATAAATGAGAGCCCTAGCCCAGTTTTTTTTAAAGTGGGGGGTCCTTTTGCCACAAGCCCAAGGGGTCATGGCTTGTCTGTGGTGGGCCTTGGCCAGATTGAGCCTGAACTACCCCCCCTCGAGTGCCACCCCAGGTGCCAGTTCAAAATTCTGCATGCCAGAGCAAAATACAATGTGGGCTTACAAATGGAAGGCAACTGTTGTATTTCTTTGCTTTATATAATTTAATGTGGTAAATTTTAGTTTGTTAGAATTATAAAATTTCTCGACTGAATCAGTACAAAGCAAACGGGGGCTGTAGGTGTGAAAGGCACCTTACATGTGTTTTGTCTTTCAGTGATTAGTAATCACCCTGAAGGGTGACAGCTCTGGATATTTATACATCTGTTTCATCGTCTTATAAGACTCAGTATCTATGAACTGAATTGCCCTTTTGGGATAAATTAAGTTGTCTGAATCTGAATATTTGTGTAGTTGCCAGTATCTGTGTCTGTGGTAGGCAAAGAATATGGGTCAAAGTTTCTTATGATATTCCTCTGGAAATGCATGCTGGGAGCATGGAGTGGTCTCACAAAAACTGAAATTTATTGCAGTCTGTAAATTGTGAATAAAATCTGTAATTGAGATATTTAGGCTGCAAGAAAACAGCCCCACTGGGTCATTTTGAACTCAATTATTCATCGAAGGATTAAGGATTTTGAGGCTGAGGTTCTGTAGCTTGACGTCTCTTTTTCTCCCTCTCTGCCCTCCTGTTATTGTCCAGTCCACAGACCTGGTCAGCATGGTGTACAGCTGCATCGGTGCAGAAATTGAGGACTCAGACGGGAGCAGCACCTGTGACATAAAGGACGCAGAAACCCCTGACCGATCGACCACTGTCTCAGATGCCCCTGCAGAAACTCGGACCAACGGTCACGTGGTGTCCTCCAGACAGCAGACGGACAGACAGATGGAGTCAGGCAGGCAGGAGAGGATCGTCCCCCTGACAGACGCACGGACTGAGACTGAGGAGGACGGGCAGACTGGAGGAAATGGGGCCCCTTGTGGGACGAGGCCAGAGCCCCCTCCTCAGAGCAGCAAGCCCAATCTGGTTGCAATGAGGCAGAGACACCTGCAGGAGAGTTTAGGTACTGCAACTTAGATCACATTCACAGTACTGTATGATCTTTATTGTCACAGTACTGTATGATCTTTATTGATCCCTCATTGGTGGGATTTAACATTTTACAATATCTAAACAAAAAGCTGAAATAATATGACGATCACTATATGTTTTCTTCTTTTACTTTTTTAGATACAGTTGCTTTTGTATTTGTTGTACTGTCTGTAGATTAAAAATATAGACCAGCTGCATTACGCTGTTTTATTATGAATATTTTTATTTTTCATGTTTTAATATTACTTGGGCCACCAAGGAGGATTCCGGTTATGATTTTTCTCATTCTCCTGGCCTGATTTTCAAAAAGGAAACAGGTTTTTCAAATCGTTAAGCTCAAGACCCTGTAAAAAAATGTACCATTCACAACAGAACAGCTCATTCATACTAAAAATGCTTTGCTTTGGTACCTGTATCGACTGCCAAAAAGTTAGGTTCACTTTATGTGGCTCACAAATTCCTTGCATGTGATTACAGACTGAAACTGTGAGAGTCTTTTCTCAATTTCAGTGCTACCAAAATAGAAAAGCCTTTTTTTTGTTATCAATGGAAACAGACTGGCTTAAATGTAAATATATTTTTTATCTATGATTGTAACAAAGAATATTCAATCAATCAATTTTCCTGTTCACAGCAAATGTTATGTCAGAATGAAAAAAGGGAGTCCAGACCACATGCTTCATTTAATTCTACATTCATTTTATTATTTATTCATTGGTCATTGTTATTTTTGAACATGTTTCTATTCATAAACACCCAACAAGACTCCATCATGAGTACAGCATTTTGCAATGTTTACCAAAAGTTACAGTGGCAGGAACAAGCTTTCGGGTCAGATATCTTTAGCAGACTCATGTTGAACAGCCATCTGCTGAAGCTGTGCTGGGTTCGCAGATGAGTAGCGAGACAGATGCAGAGAGAGAGAAGGGTGGGCAGAAACAAAGGAACTAAAATGAAAATATTGTCATAATGGAAATGGCTGCCCATCAAAAATACAGGTACTACTCAATGTGCTCATACTTGTTAAGTGTCACAGATACTTAACTCCAAATAATTTTACAGCCTCATATTACTGGAGAAGTTAGAAAAAGTTGGAGCCATGTCTGCAGCTCAGAGACATTTCAACATAATTGAAGACATCAGTAGAGCGGATGTAAACCATGAACTGCTTCAAGGAATATCATTCAGAACTCATGTTGTGCTTGGGATAGGTGTTCTGAAATGATAGTTTTCACACTTCTACTTTGTGTGCATTTAGAGCAGTGGGAGATCTGTGTTGTTTCCCCAGTGCCCAAATTATGCTTTTTCAAATTCTGTGTCCCTTAGTGTGTTTTCATGACTCCTCCTCATGATAAAGTTCTTGTACGAACAAGACAAAAAGTCTGCTGCATCAGGACTTCTCCCTCTTCCCCTCTTTTCAGCACCAGAGGCTGTCTGAAATGGTTCATTCCCTGGCACCTCCTGAGTAGACCTACCAGAATTACAGCAGTTTAAGTCTGTTGGTAGAGCAGAGACTGTAGAATAAATGCAGAGTCATTGACAACATGGCACAGAATTGTGCTGAATTGACTATTACCATAACTAGTCAACCAATGTGAGGGGACTAGCCCCATGAGAATGGAGCATTAGGTCGTCTTCACACCTAGATAAGTTGTGAGAGTTGTTCTGATATATGTGGCTATATCGGAGTGATTAGTTTGCTGTAGGAACACAATCGACTGCCGAACCAACACAAACAGCGTGACGAGTTAACTCAGTACACTGCTGTAGTAGTATGAGCAACAGCAGTAGTAATAATAACGGCATTACAGCTACCAGGCAACGAGGCTGATAAAAAACCACTAAATAATAATGTTTATTATCCCACAGAGTCACTTTCTGTGCACAGGCACAACATACCGTTAAAGCAGCAGGTAAACATCATTCACCTTCTCTACCGCAGATCATCACAGGACTAAACAACATGGACTGATTCAAAGAGGATTGTATTTGTAAACCTCGATCAAGCCAGAGAATTTATCCTTTCTGAAGCTGGTCTCTGACTTTGCCTCACTGTGGTCAGTTTCTCTGCAGACATCTCTGCATGTGTTTCATTATAATGTGTTTCCACGCTGTCTGCTGGCGAGCTTTAAAAGCCCCTCTTTCTCAGTCACAGAGTTTGGTTACACTTGTATTGTGAGGCTTGTCCTACGTTGATAAATATGCCCATCTGTATGATCTTACATAGGACATTTAATATCCACTTTTAACATTATTATCATTTTCTGGGTGCTTTAACCAGCTGGCTTTCTCCCCATAATGCACAGCAGGACTTGTACTCAGGAACACTGGCTGTGACTTAATGATGTAAAGCCCTTCAGGAAAATATGCAAATTTGTAGAATTTTTTCAACAATCAGACCAAAACAATCGAGCTGTAGGTGTGAAAACCACATTACAGTGTCAGCAGCTGAACAGAGTGCCTCGGACAGACTCAGAATACGGGAGCATCTTTGGTACTCAGTAGAAAACTTGTAGGTTTTTCAAACATTAAGGTTGTGAACATTTTCTGGCAGTCAGTGGAATTGAATGAGTTTACGCTCTTTAAGAAGAAAAAGTCAGTAACAGCATAAAAGAACACCTTGGGTTATGGAAAGTTGCCAGAGAATAAGAAATAAGCTTAAGTTTGACAGAAAATAATATACCAGAAAGAAGTGTATTATCCCAAATGAGTTAAAGTAATAAAAACTGTCTTACAGGACAGAACTCAATGAAGTGAAACAAAATCAATATAATACATCACTGAAATATAGTATTGAAGTGGTACATGCTTGCAAATGATGAATACATAAACTTATTTACAGAGGAAACATGGCTAAGTTAGGTGGACATCATGTAAAGTTTTCAATGCTTATTTAAACTTATTCTTATTAGAGAAGCTGTGGATGTGGACAGATATCAGATGGCCTTCTCCCTGAGGTAGGCATTTTCAGACTCTTTAAAAACTTGACAGAGAAAAATAGTTATTGGTGGTTGAGGCATTTGTAAGTTTCTGGTTTTGACTTTTAATAAGCCAGCCCCTTCAGTTTTTAAGTAGCTATGGACTAGACTCTGACTCGAAGGGAATTTTAAGATTGGAGCAGTAGCTGGAGGCTAGACATAAAATCAATGTGGAGGTCTGAATGTTGACATTTTAACTTGAGAAATGAGGGGGAAAAAATCATTTTACTCAACAGTTTGCAAACCTCGTTACCATCGATGGACAGAAAATGCTACTTATCAAATGTGTCCTTATTTTCATCTGAGCTATGAGGCAACCAGTCTGCATATAAACATCTGCCTATAAACATTCACACCTGCCTGTATGCACAACCCAGCAGCCACCACAAAAAAAAGACAAATATGATGAAGCACTTAACACAGGAATGAAGCAGCGACCCTGTCACTAATTGAATGCTTTTATAGTTTGTTGTTTACTTAACATTTGTGTTTGTTTCTTTAACCGGAACAATAATTTTAGTCCCAGTCTGGCTGAGGCGTACACTTCCAATTACAGAACACTCATGAAATGTGTGTCGGCATTTGTGCTCGGGGGTTTTTACTTTTAATTTTCCAACAAAAGCTCTGACGGCTCATTGTAAGGACTGTGTTTTTGTTTTCGCAGAGGAAGCAGGAAGGCTGGAAGCAGAAGAGGAGCAGAGTGAAAGGAAGCGTGAAGAGAAGCAGAGAGCAAGAGGACCAGAGGGGCAGCGTCCCCTTCTACCCAATAAAGTATGTGTGCGCAGCATGCAAAAGAGACACAAAAACAACATTTCCTTCCATGGAGCGAGGGCTGTTAGGTTTTGGTCAAAGGATTTTCACTTCTCCTGTTATGAAGAATGAAAATTGAGTGGCTGAGATCAGGGGGCTTTGTAGGGGTTTTACAATCAAATCCAGGCTTCCTTGTCTTCTTTAGGCTGAGAATAGCTCTTAATCAGTCAGTCAAACTGTTTTAATGCAGCACTTTTCATACAAAAAATGTAGCGCTAAGTGCTTTACAGTCAGACAGATAAATTAAGATAAGATAAAAGGAAGTATAATCCAAACCCACTCCACCAACCCCACAATCCATGCACAGTCATGGTAAAATGCATCATAAATAAAAGACAATAGTAGAACAGGGACATTATTGTACCCAGTACACACGAGGAAACACCATCTTAAAGGTTTAAAATGAGTTAATGACATGCAGGATGAATTTTGGGCCAATCAGATGCCTCCCTGATGGAATTGCATGGTGGATAAATATATGCCTACATTCCTTAGAATTGAGGAAGCTATTAATCCTGACCAAACCCCTAACTGCATTTACAAAGCAGCCCCAAGCTTGCAAGGACCCTCCACCATGCTTCACTGTTGCCTGCAGACACTCATTCTTGCACCACCAGCCTTTTAGCTACAAACAGCTTTCTGCAACAGCCATTTCGGAATTTGACTTATCAGTCTAGAGCATCTGCTGCCATTTTTCTGCACCACAGTTCCAGTGTATTCAAGTATAGTTGGGTCGCTCGGTCTTGTGTCTACATCAGATATGTCTTTTTGGCCTCATTTCCTCTATGAAGACCACCTCTGGCCTGACTTTGAAGGGAAGTAAGCATGAGCACTAAGTTTACTTGGTCAGCCACTGCGTCTTTGGTCCTCACTGTTGCTCTTTTCCTTGTGCCTCTTTAGAAGAGCTTAAACAGAGAATCTCTCTTTTGTTAGTCTTGCCATGGTGTATGACCTGTGACCTGAACCTTTCTTTAACATCCTCACCTTGATAGCAGATGTTGGCTGTTCCTCACCCAGTCTGAAGCAGCCACACAGTGTTTCTGTCTGTTTGTGACTGCATTTCAACTCAATTATTACTGCCATCCTGCCAAAACCTCTCATCTTATTCAATCAATTAATATTGAATTATCATAACTGAGATTTAATTTCTGTTTTAATTAGCTTGAAATTGATAAAATCCATTAACCAACGCTGGGGACAGCCATTAGCACTGTTTTATGAAATAAACATGAGAATTATGAAAAACATTCATAAGAGGCTTTGGCGTGACAGCGACGATTTAAAAATTATGATCATTAGCACCTGTTTGGTATAATTGGTTAATCACACACCTGAATGTAATCCTACAAAATCCTTGTGGTGCTGTTTTAAAGGCAGAACACTGATTAGCTATTCATTTTTTATACTGTTTTTATTGACTTTTTTTGAACAAACAGACACAGCACAAACTGTATAAACAGTCAAAAAGATAAGTCTATATAGGTTGATATTAAATAAGTAGATACATGAAAAACTAGAAAAACACTCAGAGAGCGTAGACCTCCATCAAGCAGCTTCAGGCCAATTTGGTGAAAATGGGCCTATCTGGCAATGTTAAAGAATCCTTGAAAAAAATTCCTGGATCCAGACGGTGATCCAGATCACCCCCAAAATTTAATCAGTTCTTCCATATCCCATTTCCGACAATTCCTGAAAATTTCATCCAAATCCGTCCAGAACTTTTCAAGTTATTTTGAACACAAACAAACATATATAACATAATAACAGTGAGTATCGAAAAAAGGGGGATGGGGAGGAGGCATTTACTTATACAAAATGATACACCAATGCAAGTATCTGCTCTTATAAATTGTTCTTTGGTCCAACACCCAACATAGCAGCTCTTTATTAAGCTGTTGGCCCTTGAACATCATATAATCACTGTGATAACATAACTAACAATGTAAAGTATTGATCAGTCAACAATTAAAGTAGTTTTAAATACATGAGAAAACATCCACTTATATATACCGTATATTTACACACACACATATACATAAGTACGCATACACACACGAGGTGTGTCAGAAAAGTTCCGGGACTGGTGTCACTAAAGATTTACTTCAAACCCAAACTTCAAACTAAGGTAATCCCAGCATGTCTACAAAGAGATAATGTGGCATTTGCTTTGTTCAGTGTGCGAAAAGAGGCGAGAGTCTCGTGAACTTTTGATATACCTCAATTCTTTCTTCTTTTCACTTATATAAACATCAGAAATCATAATTCTGGAAACATTCTTACCTTACATCATGTTTTTGCACATCCCCAAAATGTTTGCACCGTTCTGGTTGTCTTTTATTGCTCTCATTGTGGTAAATATTTCCTACAGTTTCTGCCAGAGAAATACTGTATTTTTATGGCTTTAACAGGGACAGATCTTGTCATAGTGGTCTTCATGACAGAGCGGCCATAACATGCTTGTCCTTGCTGTAGAGACGCTGCATGTTGCATCAAAGTCTGCTTCAAAAGGGAGCGGGCGTTCCTGCTGCAGCAGTGTAGAGCCGCTGTTCTGTGTCTGAATCACTTTCATGTTTCTGCTTCTTTCTTGTGATGGACCACAGTTCCACTCTGTAGCTGCATGTTCTGTCACCAGAGCTTCCTGTAACACTCGACTCCATCCTCCTAACCCCCGACCCCTGAAATATTCTGATATAATCATATCACAGAATGGCTCCAAAAACATTTCTTTAGAGCCTGAGGACCTCTCACACGCAACAAAAGACAAAGTCAGCATCAAAGGGAATGCCTGCAAAACATCACATCTGGTTTGTGCTGAGGGAGAAAACAAACCACTAACCGCACTGCTGAGAGGCTGTTGTGCACAAAAATAAACAAAACATCTGAATTTTAAGTAGATTCAACACAACCAAAGCAGAGAACAGAGGAGAGCACTGAGGGAGCAGGATGAGTTCTCACATCCAAAATCCTGTTCGTTTAAACAGACGGTTTCATTCTGAGTGCTGATATTACATATTTCATTAATTTTTGCTGTCTTTAAATGCTGTTAACACTATGATTAATATAGAAGTACTCAGCATGGTGTAGATAGATAGATAGATAGACACTAAAAGGAGACTGAGGAGCTTAACAAAAATATAATATACCCATATACAATAAACAAGGCAATAGGAGACCACTACTGACAGAAACTACACTTGGTTAGGGCTGGGCAATATATCAATTAAATGTATTAATTCAAAGATTTAAAAATGAACTAGAAAAGCACTCAGAGAGCGCAGACCTCCACCAAGGTGATCCGGATCAGTCCCAAAATTTAATCAGTTCTTCCATATCCCACGTCCAACAATTCCTGAAAATTTCATCCAAATCCGTTCAGAACTCTTCATATTTTGAACACAAATAGGCAAACAGACAGACAGACAGAGAGACAGATAAATGCTAGCAAAATCATTACCTCCTTGGTGGAGGTAAAAATCAAGTTTTTTTTTTAATCTTACGTCAATCATAAGTTGTTGCAGCGTTTGAAAATATAATTACTGAAAATGTACAGTTTTGAGGATGGTAGGCCTTTTCAGGTTTTGCATAAGCACATGTTTAGACTTTTATTTATTTCTTAAATGACATTAAATATTGATCAGATAGTTCCATGATACTACACCATGAAAATAGCTTATCCTTTATCCTTTGTTTATGTAGACAGGCCTCTCTACATTTGAACTACATTATCAACATTTTATGACACACTTACAGCATGCATTTTAACTATAAGAGGTAAAGTCTGTTTGGATTTGGAGCATATTTTGCTAACATAAAGACAAAACTTTATTAATGTCATTTTTGTGTCACTTGAAGGGTTGTTTTTTTAAAAGGGAAAAAACTCGATTAAAATTGTAAATTGAGTTTTGTGGAAAAATATTGGGGATTTGATCTTTAGGACATATCTCCCAGCCCTACACTTGGTATAAATAAGGCAGAGTGACCTGAGTATGAATAAATATAAACTTGAGTATAAAGTTACTGCTTTCTTAACAAAGATAGTTATTAATGTACAAATGTAGCTGTGCAGTATAAAGCCAGTAATAATTACACACAAGGTTAAAGTCGCATAAATATTATTATACTGTAAATAAACTTACCACTTAATTTATCACTACATCTGACCTGTGCAGTTGACGGTGATGGTTCAAAATGTATGATGGTGTCACTGGTATGTGGCATTTCTGATAGACATGACAGTCTTTAGCACTGGCATCAGAGTCTAAAATCCATGTCTTCATAGCACTGCAGGCAGGTGGCCAGCATTATTTGCCCCCACCCTGATCCCGCGCCCTTAGCGATGACGATATACCATCATATCAATCACTGCTCCTGACCTTTCTACTAGTTATGAATGTTAGATTTTACTCCCTACTTTAAAACAAAGGAAAAAAATATTCCATTATAAATCCAAATGCAAAAAGGAAGTGGTCTCAGCTTCCTCTCATGATCACTTTACTGAATTTTTCTCTTTGTGTTTATAGCCAAGTTTGGACGTCTCCAGAGACAAGACTTCTCCAGAAAAGTCTGTGACTCCTCCTAAATCCTCACCCGTCAGTCCAGGGGACAAAGCAGCCAATGAGCATAAGGGTTTACCTCCTGTTCAGCCAATCATTGAAGAGGAGGTGACCAGCGAGAGGGGGAGCCCACCTTCATCTGCCAACCACGGGATGGAGGCAGCAGAGGATGTGAGCCCAGGTAACAATAGTTTGATAACAATAATGAAACAGCTTCAAGAAAAAAGAGCTGGTTGATATGCATTTTGTTATAAAGACTATCATATTTTATACAGTAAATATAGGGTAGACACAGTAATTATATTACAGGGTTTGTGTTAGTGTGCATTAAAATAAAAGCAATAAAAAGTAAAAATAATTTGCATATTGACCCACAAGATAAACAGAAATGATTTTTCTTTTTTGATGTAAGGAAAAAAAATCAATGAAATTAACCCCTGTTTGTTACCATAGCAACACAATAAATCCTAAACTTTCAATACTGAGTGAATTACTGATTTAAAGGTGAAGTGTGTAGAAATTGGCTTTTTAGTGACTTTTAGCGTTCAGATTTTGGACTGAGCCCGTCCGTTACTAAAACATCACATCACTTAGCGACGAGAGTTGGTGAAGACCAAAAAGGATCGTGAACAGGGCATCATTTACAACAGTTACAAACATCGCGCCGTCTTCTTCTCTTGTAATGCCCGCTCTCTCTCTTCTTTTTCTGCTTATGCCACCCAGGTAGATTTCAGGACCAGCGGCCAGACTCGTATTCAGAAATCGCGTTTGGCTGTCTTTGCCCCCAAACCCACTAGTAGACAACATGGCGGATCGTTATGTCAGCCTCCACAAAAGGGGAGACCCACGGTACATAAATACAAAAAGCTTTTTCAAATTTAATAAAAAGAAAACTAAAGTTTTACGGGGATTATTGTACACCTATTTCAACAGACTTTACATACAAATAGAAACATTATACCCTATATTCACTGTTTCTGTTCAGCGAAATGCTGCCAACTTCTACACACTACACCTTTAACTATGGAAATAAGAGTCGGCAAACTTATGAAGACTGTTTCACAAACACTTTGAAAGTATTTTAAAAACCCTTTGCCACACTAGCCTACAACTCCTAATTAAGAGAATGCTCGCTCGTTGGCTGTCTCACTTTTGGAAGGACAAAAGTACCAAGTGCATTTTTTTTCTATACCTTTTGGTGCAACTTATCATTCAAATAAAGTATATTTAATAATCTTTGAACACATGGTGCCTAAGTGAATAAAATAGTTATGCTTTATGTACAGATTTGCTGCCAATAATTTTGTAAAGAAGGTGTGTGATAGAGTTAACCTACGGTTTTTAGTGTTATAATTGTATTTGAAAATGCACTCAGCACAAGCACTATTTACTAATTTAGCCGAAATGCAAACAAATACAGGAGTTCTCCAACTGTCGGACTGGCTTTGAAAATAATCAGTCGTGTGCATTTGAGAAATTAATGGCATGAACCATTTCCCACAATGCAAAGTACCAACCAGTTCGAGGTTAAAATGGCCGACAGTAACAGCATGAATCCATGGCAGCAGCATCAATGTTATTAGCTTTAGTATGACATTAACATTAACAGTGCAGCAATGCCAATCAATTATCCCGAATGTCACTTGAGTGGTTATATACCTGTTACACATCTGATGGATAAATGTTGATGTGTGAAAATCAGTCAAATCCAAATGCACCATGGGAAAGCTTTTTGGGGCATTAACACATGCCGACATTGTTAATGGCAGTGTAGAATTAGTCAGGTTCCTGTTTGTTTTTTTGTTCTGCATGATCAAATAACAGGTAAAAGGGGTCCAGCTTGCTATAAATTAGAAATGACAATCAATCAATCACAGTACATACTACTGCCAAGCACAGTACACAGTATATGCAGCACATCAGTCATGTTGCATACTGCATGTTCTGAGCTTGGAAATAGTTTATAGAAGGCAGTTTTGAAAACAGATTAGGACTTCTGTTTTGTTGTTTGTTATTGTTGTTAAATTAGTCTGGGGCCATATAAAATGGAAAACATCTGGAGTATGAAAACAGTTTTATTGTTTTACGTGATATCATTCTACCTAAATAACATGACCAGAGAATATCCACGAGTCAGTTTTGCAAAAACATGCTGTATTTGACAAAATTGTAGAAAGACCTCCAGATACTGTATGAAAATTGAAAACTATGCCTGTTTTAATATTTAACCGCTGAAACTTATTATAAATAGGATTTTTACATTTCATATTGTAAATAAGCTGTCTATACTGCAAGTACTGCTTCAGAGTGATATGATAAACTTGATAACTTGACATCAATACTTGAAAAATGGTATCATAAAAACACTGGTTGATGGAAAAGTGATGGGTTACACTTTTTATTTCACTTTATTTTTAACTCTGTGATCAGATGCTGTGAAAAATGTAACTTAAAACAACAATCCCATTAATCAGACTGAAGTAAAAGTAAAAGCACCGGTTTAAAACCTCCCAAAAAAAATTAAAATTTACTCAAAAAAGTTTCTTTATTAGTGAAATGAAAGCAATAGTAATTAATTTATATCTCTGGCAACTAGACATCCTAATATGAAACATTAAGCAGTCAGGCTTGTTTCATTTTAGTAAAATGTGATGTTTTTCTTAAAACACAATCAAAAGTGCAATAAACCACACTTAGGTTGGTTGCAGCTCCAAAAGTTGTCCTATTTTTTCTCAAAATGACTTAAGAAGTCTTGAATTTATTTAGTAAGAGGCTGTAGTAGGGCTTGAACGATTTATCATTTTCCAGTCTAAATCGTGATTTTAGACAAAGTGATCATGTGATCGCAGAAGCTGCAATTTTTTGCAGCGTTCCTGATTGCCCCAGGATTTGTTGTGTCAACTATTTGCAAGTGGCGATGTTGTCACATGTCAGCGCTCATGTCCAAAACCATCAAAGGTTGGCATGCTGGTTTGGCATGGCTGGCTTTTTTTCTTTACTGGAGTTGTTGAATTTTGTTTTACTTATTATTACTTATTTAACATTTGTTTTTGTTTTTGTTTTTTTTGCCTTTTATTTAACTTTTTTTAAGGATTTTTTGCACTACATTTTTTTAAGTTACGACAGTCAAAGTTGGTTCTTCAAGTTCTTCAGTTGTAATAACAGCCGGTGGTCGAGGACTTTAAAGTGTACATGCATGTTTCTTGTTAATAAATTCATTTGGAAGCAGTCTTTACCTTTAGTTTTCATCCTTGCCTTAGAGTAATGGCTTTTAATGTTTGATGGTATGATGTAGTTTATGTTTGTCATGTTTGTAAATGTTACTGTACACATAGTGAATATTGCAATGAAGCTTGATTTGAAGAAAATTGGGGATCGAATTGAAATCGAAAAGTCTGCCAGAAAAATCACAATCAGATCTTTCCTAAAATTGTTCAGCCCTAGGTTGTAGAATCCAACCAAAACGGTATTATATTCAGATTTTTACCAGAATCACAAAAATATATGTAGAATTTTGATAATTATTTATTTCTTCACAGTAAAAGAAGGCAGAAACTCTAATAGCAGTTTGTTGTGATTTTCCTCAGAGATGGAAAACTATACTTTTGTTCATGATGTCAGGGAGGCCTCATGGACAGAGTAAGATTGTGCTTCTGCTGTTCCTGCTGACAATGACGATGATCATAATGATGATGGTTATGCTTGTTTTTCCCCCCAGATGAAGCAGAAGACAGAAATGGATTCCCAGCAACATCACGTCACACCAGGAAGTCCAACTCGTTTGACATAGGTACTGTTCATGTGATACTGTGCTCACGACTCCCCTGCTGTTTGGTTGTAACACGCAATGCGCATGCAGTTTAGTTTACACATGGCTGTCTGAAGGAGGCTCACTCCAAAATGCAGTTTTTGTTCATACTTCATAACACAGGTTCACAGCCTTTGTTATGATTTATCAATAAAAAAACAGCATGAGTTTATTTTGATGACCTCCCAGGCCCGTAGAGTCTGCCACTGTGTACAACAACAATACCTTCTCCTGCATCCTTCCCCTCTCAGTTCCCAAACCCCCTCTCCGGCCCTCATTTATCAATCTCGTGTGGAAGCCTGCGCAGATTCAGAGCAGAAATCATTTTAGACAGGGGTTGACATGTGATTCATGGAACCTTCATATCCGGCGAGTTTTGGTGAGATGACCGAAATGAGCTCTGTGGTAAAGCTCTTAAGATTTTCACTTTTTCCTATTTCATTAAATACATCTGAAAAGTCTCCATGTGTGATTTTCAAAGCTTACTGGCAGCAGCTAATAACTTTGACTAGCACTGTAGACTTTGTGAGGGACACCAAAGCTGTGTTAATTTTACCAGCACTTTTCAATTTAGCTTTAAAGTCTTTTGCCTGAAATATCTTTTAGTTTCAGTCATAATTTAGTCATCTAAATTGTTTTAATTTTAATCTAGTTTTAGTTGATGAAATATCACAACATTTTAGTCGACAAAATCTACTGTAAATTTAGTCGACTAAAATATGAAGTGTAAAATGTAAGGCATTTTTAATGTTTCCTTGAATTTCTGAAGTCATGTTTTACGCTTGGATTAAATGAAACATCAAACAACCCTTTACTGAATGCTAGTGAAGTCTGTATAACTTAACAGAAACAAATTAACTTTTGTGTGAAATGCAGTCACCTTTATTTAGGCTACCTGACAGAGCATCTCAGTTACAATACCAGAACTGACAACAAACAGTGAACCTGCTCTACATGAATATATCAATTCATGAAGAGAGTAGCTCTGATTGGATCGCTCCCCAACTTATCCCACCACCATGAAGCTAAGGCAGTTGTGATTGGATGTCCCTCTTAACTCATCCAACCTTTTCACACAACCAAAGTAGCTGTGATTGGATATATTCCTAACTTGTCCCTACTTTCTACATGACCAAATTAGGTCTGATTGGATTAAGTCTCTGTCAGACATTTTAGTCTAGTTTTTCTTCGTTGATGAAAATGTCAGTTAATTTAGTTTTAGTTTTTGTCCATGTGCACTTGTTTTTACTAGTTACTGTCTAGTTTTCGTCAGGGGAAAAAAGTTTGTTGACGAAAACTACGACGAAAGATAAGTTAAGGAAATTAACACTGCACCAAAGGTTGATTTCCATTAGTTAACCCAACCATGAGCACTGACTTGATCAGGACACACTGAGATGAATGTCTTCCATAGAAGAGCAAAGACTTTAAATTAAGTAAGCATCTTGGTGATGACATTAAAGTTGGCAAATTATCTAGCTTTTTGACCATGACTCATGATATTTAAAGAGCCTTTATTGTGCTTATTGAGTTTTTTTTTGCCCTTGGTGTGTTCAACATGTCGCCTTAGTGTAATAAAGCACTCACTGAACAAGACAAAAAAAACAATATATGCCTGGTTATATATATAACCAATATATACCAATTGCAATTGGTGTGAAGCACAGGCGTCTTCTCTAATCATTTTTATGCCCAGCGCTCATGCTGTCAAAATACCAAATTTTTGTGTGCTCACATTTGTTTTAAAGGGTTTGTATGGCGGAAAACGAGGAGTGGTTAGGTGCAATGCAGCAGTGTTCCTCACTTTAGGACTTAGAAAATTACTTAAACCTCCTTATTCCTGCTAGAATGTCTAACGTGTGAGAGTGTCAGTGTTTCTGCTGTTTTGAGGACACATTAGAGAGATTGGCACACATCTGCAAGATAAAAACACACACTGTAGAGCTTGGGTCAGGCTTATGGAGACCGGACACCACTTGAATAATCAGAGCATTTGTTAAAAAATCAGTCAAGGTTTGTAACAGCTCCTTGGTGCTCTCAGATTAAAGATTCAAAAACAAATTCAAAATCCACCAATTCTTCATTTGTATTCCTCCCCCTTAATCTCATTGATTGATTAAGGATTGTTTCTACTTGCTTAAATTTGGGCAAGACAAAACATCGTCATTAAAAGGTTACTATTTATTCAGGATTCTCTTTGAATTTCAGCAGGTAGATTTAGCTTTCTCTATTAGCTATGTAGGTCTTTTGTAGAAAAAGGCTGTTGATCAACATGATATTTGTACGAGGAATCTCGCCGATAAGTATGCTCACAAATAATAAAACGCACACAATACTGAATAGTGGCAAAGATTCCTGCAGAGACAATAAACAAAAAAATTATTTAAATCTAACAGGTACATAGTAACCTGACACACCAGATGGATCATTCAGTATATTTCAGTGGTCCATCTTTGAAAGATCCAATAGAAGGTGTTTTTGAATGGGCAGGACCTTTCAAAAGCTTATAATGAATGTGATTCAATGATCTTTCCATCAGTTGCACTCATTATGGGCCAGTCAGATAATGGTGTAGTAGCTGAATGGGTGCCACTCTGTAGAGGCTGATCCATCTGCACTGCAAGGTTTGGCATTTAGAGGACAATAAACAAGCTTATCATCAACATATAAAAGTGGATCCTGTCTGTTTGAACTGGAGATTTTAATAATTGATGAGGTTTTGCTTTGAGGTCATGTCTTCTTTTTGATTATTTCTCATGTTCTGGATGCTTCAGTGGAAAAAAACACTTGAGCATTAACATATTTCATACAGTGTGTTGTGTTTGTTCTTTGAGAAAAATGGGACAATGAAAGAGAAGGAATTCAATAATTCATCTGAAATGTATACCAAACAACGACCTCTGCTGTGTAAACAGCAAAACATCAGCCACCCAGCTTGCTCTAAACTGAAAGGAATAAGAGGTGACACTCTGTTCAGTTTGGTCAATATTACGCCTAAAGCACACCAATCAAGGCAGAACTGAAGAAATCTTTTGGATCATTTAAAAGAAACACAAGATACTGGTGCCCAATGAAAGAAAAAGCTCTCAGTGAAGAGACCTTTTACCCTTTTATGACAGGAGATCAGAACCTACCACTTCGTAGCCACAGCATTTACACCTTCAGCCAACCCAGGCTCCGTACATGGTGACAATGGAGAGAAGTGCTGTCTAAAATGCATTAGAGATTCCTAATATAACCAGATATCACACCATATATCTGTGACCCTCATCTGCCTGATCAAATACTGCACTATAGCATGATCACACAGATTCACTGTTTTCCTGAAACAAAGGAACACAAGCTGAGAGGGAGTGGAGATTTGAGTGTATCCTCCCCTCATGTCAAGACTGATAAATGTTGAGCTCTGCCTGGAAATGACTGTACTCTGTTTCTGTCGTACATACATTTGATAAATGAGGGCCTCTTTGTGTGTGTGTGTGTGTGTGTGTGTCCTGTGTGGTTTTCCCCTCAGGCATGGAGCAGGACAGCCCCTACGATCTGGAGCGGTCCACAGATCGCAGGTTCCCTGTGAAAAAGCCCCCCGTGCCCCAGTACAGAAACAGATCTCTGGACTGCCCTGCTGGGACCAGGTGTATGTATCTGTTTCTGACTCTCCTCCTGCTCGTGTGTGCTGTGTGACAGACTTGCACTGTTCACCCATGATTTATTACAATCCATTTCCATGAGGAATTGTAAAATCCAGTGTTTAAGATGAAAAATTAGCCATCTTTATAATATAGCCTTTTTATAGGGCTGCTTCTAAAAACACTGATATAAAAACTGTGGTAGCAACGTGATGTTTATACAGTGTAAGCCATTAAAAGGTTTTCTGTCCATACTGATGCACTGATATGTCAGTCTGTTTCCATCATTGCATGGATTGAAAGATAATTTTTGATTATTTTTGATAAATGCAATGCTGCAGTCACCAGAAGTATTGTTCAATGCTGGTTTAAAGAAATCATTATTAAATTAAAGTGGTGACATTTTTGAATTTGAGTTATTTTAATCATTTTGTGATTGCTGAAATATGTTACAATAGCTAATGTTCAAAATACCAATGAACACATTGCAACAACTTTATTGTAATTTATCTTAGATATTAAACAAATTGCCCACACCTTACAAAGCTGTTAGATGAAGCTAAAGCTAGCCATAAGTTACCTTTAGCCTTAGTCCTTATCCTATGTTTACTCATTGCAAATTAGACAGTTAAGGCAATATTGAACAATTTAATTGGAAGCTGCATTTTTATCTCGTATTGCACAGGTCTGGCTTAGAAACCTTGAAATCTGGTGCACACATAATATTTTTTATACAGAAGTAAGTTCTTTCCTACATACTGATGAGTCAAATATAACGGCTTAAAATGCTAAGACTAGAGAACCTGCAATGGTAGGACATCACACTGCTCGGTCTATTTAGGGAGGACGGAGTAATTTGCTGTTTCAAGGAGGTACTGATGCTGTTTACAGGAGGAGAGTGAGAAGTCCTGATGCCACACACTTTGTCGTCTTGTTTCTAGAAGTAATAACGTGTTAAACACTCGACACCAGCAGTTCTGAACTTGTCTTGCTTCGGGACCCACCATCACCCCTTAATTTCAGGCTGTGACCCATATCAATGAACATTTTCTACTTCTCAAATTTATTTAATAAAAAGATGCTGCACTTTGAACTTGGGAAAGTACAGAATATCACAGTATGCCAACACAAAAAAAGTTTAGTGAGAAGCAAAATGACCTACATGTGGTAATGTTAGAGAGGGAAATATTCCCTTTTACGCTTAACGAGCTGCATTTTAATAAAACAAAAAATGCATCTGAAGGGACACAAGTCCTTAAGTAATAATATCAATCAGTACTAAATAAGCAATTGGCTGTCACAACACACAAAACACTTAAGTAACATCAGCTTTTTTAAATGACTCCACAGAGCTTTAATGGACAAATATGACATAAGAAGTCCAACTACTGAGAAGCAGTTTCTAAACATATTAAAAATATGTAGCTTAAGCTGAGTACATACTTATTGAATGTATAACAAACACCCTTTGATTGAAATGTGTCAGTTAGCATCACAGGGTATTATCGCCACCTATTGTTATGGACTGTGAAAAGACGGCACTCCACTGCATAAAAAAATCTCCTTCAAAATAAAAGCACAGGACCTTTTTTTTTAAAAAGGGTCCGCGACCCACTTTTGGGTCGCAACTCACCAGTTGAGAATCACTGCTCTACATGCTTGAAAAACCACAATATGACCTGTGAAAACAACGAGATATCAGCAAAACTGGGCCGAACAATTCTTAGGAATGAGTCTGTACTTCACAACTATCGCTTCAAACTGAGAGTTCAACTAACGCATTGTAGCTATCAAATGTGCAAGCACCATAGAAGATGGTACCTTAGACCAACATTAACTTCATATTGAGGACTTTGCTGAACACAGAGGAAAGTGTGATGCAGGAGGAGAGTTTGAGAGTTTCTTCTGACACCACAAAAACAGATTGTCATTCATATGTAATAATGTAAAGCCATAGATGGCTGCATCATCAGCTTCCCATCTAAGATTTCTTTAAAAAAGAAACATCTGTGTGGACATTAATAACATAAGTCATACCTCACATATTGAATGCATGCTTGTTCTGGTACAAAGATGTTAACCACAAATTACAGACATCATTTGGCTTTTTCCAAAACGTCTCTCTGTAGAGGGAAGCTGCTTTGACGTCCCTGAGATGAGAGCGCCATTAGACTGATACTCCACCATTTTATCATGCATGCCATAAGTGGAACTGATTCATTTCAAATACTACTGTGCTCCATTATTCAAAATAATTGGCAGCCATGTTTAGCTAATTCATCACGAGTTTTACACTCAAGTCTCGGGGTTTGGGAGCCGGAGACCCAGAGGCAGAGAAATTCAAGAGTGGCTAATGACATGTGAAAGCTGCTGCCAATTACCAGAGTTACACAGAAGTGAGTCTGGAAAACCTGCTGCAGGGACTCAATTATCATGACTGTGAGAATGATGAAAGGCTCCACATGTCACAGATGATGGCATTAGAGCCAGTTTTACTGAACATGTGAATCAAAGTGGTCCTCTGTGCTCTGTCCCGGAGTATTTTTAGCGGTTTGGATGTCACAATCAGACAGAATGGAGCTGACATGTTTGTTTTTCCTGTACACACTCAGACTGAAGGGCTGAGATTCAGCTTGTTTAACGCTAATTAGTTTGCCTCTAGTTCCAGGTTTAGTAAACTCAAATCAACATCCATTAATTTAAAACGAATGATTTCTTTATTAGCTGGAATATTGTCTTTATTACTCAACATCAACTGAGTGTAGATGGTCAAAAGTTGCTAAAAGTTCAGTTGTCATTCGCAAGTGTCATCAGCTTTTTTCCCTGCACACTTGTGGCTTTTTAACCCTTTCACGTTTTTCTCAACCAATTGGTCAATTTAAGTCACTATTTATTTGATACACTTTTACCGTAAAGTGACTCTGCCGTTTGGTAAAGGATTATATTTAAAAAACTGGTGGGTATGTTCTAAAAAAAAAAAACAATTGATTATTGTTATTGTTGCCTAAAAGAAATAAAAAATGCAAAGAAATCATTTTTTGACTGCATTTTTCTTTGTGGGAACCTTAAAGGGTTAAACCAGGCCCCTTTTACACTACAACGTTGTCACCAGAAACGGAGAGGTTTTTCCTTTGCGTTTTCAAAAATGTTCTGCGTTCACATGGAAACAATGTGAAAACGATGCACGTTCACATGGATCTGCAAGAACAACTGAAAACGCTGTAGCGTGCATGCCAGGCCAGTAGTTGGTGATGTAGATTTGTAGTGAAATTGTGGTGTTGCGCGTAAGCTTGCCGGTGAAGACAAACTTTTCACAAACAATAATGGTGAGAGGACACACAAAAACGCAGGAGTTTCTTGTCTGGACAACAAATCTGTCTGGATATTTATGTCTGGATAACAAACTGAGCACAGTAAGCAGCACACATGTTGCCTGGTAGACGGCTGAAGCTGTTGTTATTGTTCTTCTTAGGTGTTCATGCAAGTCTCACCTGAAAGAATACTGTGCATGTGCCGTGCGTCATCATTTTCCCTGACAATGCTGATTCCTGTGTACACGGAGATGGACACCAAAACATTTAAAAACTTTTCAATCTGGACCCTGAGTTCATAAGTTTGTGGATTCAGGCACTTCGGGCACCGTTCTCGTGTAAACGGAAGACACAAACACAATGAAAACTCTCTGTTTTTGGCTGTTTTCGTTTTCGTGTAAACAGTGCCCCAATCACAGATCATATTGTGGTCTTTTGAGTTTTGTATGCCCTTTAGTGTGTTTCACGTGTCTCTGCTGCATGTTAGAGTAATTCTATCTACAAGACAACACAGTCCTAACTTTGCAGAGCAGCTGGATCCACCTGACTCCATGTCTGTAATCAGGCAGGCAGGATTGAGCTTTGTACTGATCGATCAATCATCAGCAACAATGGCTGCTCAGGAAAGGTTAGCCTGGATGCTAAAGATGTTACTTCAGTTTTCCCCTCCCAGCCTAGTTCCAGCCAATTACCAGCCAACTTCTAGCCGTACGGAGTCAAAATAAGGTTTTTTGTTTGTTTTTGTTCTATATTTCTGTACATAGTAGCTTTTTCCATGCTATTCAAAATTTCCACTTGTAAATCCTGTAATTTAAAGATCATTTTTTGGCATTTTGTGCCTTCATTGATAGGGGAGAGAGTAGGGGAAGACGCTCTGCAGACTGGCCGCAGGCTGGATTTGAACCCGGGCCAGCAGAAGTATGTATATGGGTCGTGCCTGGTTGTTTACCACTCTGCCAAACCAGCACCTCTAAATCCTGTAATGTAAAAGTGGTAAGGACTACATGTTTAATCCTACTTTACTTCTCGGCAGCAGAGCTCTTCCACTACTTTAACTAAGTGGCCTTTATTGAATGAGATTGACAGAACAACGTCCAATCATCTTCCTCGTGTGTTTTAAAGCTTATGCCCTCCCCAGATACTTTCTATGGGCCTTTCACACTGTAGTAGATGTATTGTACAGTCTACAGTCCATGGCAGAGGAACTTCCCCTGTCGAACACCGCCAGTAGCCTCCTGAAACAGCTGATTCATCTGGCACCTCTGAACAGACCTACCACTGTGATGTTCTCCCATTGTGAGTAGTTCAAGCCCATTGGCTCGAATCGACAAAATCAGTGAAGAGCATAGACTGAGGGTCTCATTTTTAAACATTGCGTCTGTACAGGACAGGGCTTAAAACTGGCACACGCCAATTTACAGAACATGTAAAGTATGTGATCTACGAAAAAACAAATCTGATGCTAAAATGTGCACACCTGTGAGCAAACGTTATTTTAAAGGCACTTAAAGGCACTGATGAAAACTGTACTTTATTGTAAAACTTTCTCTGAACATCCAGTCTAAGCTCAGTGACATTCTGCATCTGATCTCCTGAACAGTGAATTATAAAATATTTTCACCCTGCTTTCAGGCAAAAATACCACCTTTTTCATATCCATATAAAAAAAGCTTCTCGGCACAATCTAAAGTGTCTTTTCATTCTGTACACGTTTGTCAGCCCATCTTCTAATTTACAATAAAAAGTGAGAAAAAACTGATTAATTAGTTAAATATTTAAACGTGGTTTCAAGTTTTCACATTTTTTTCTAGATGTTGCATTTGATCTCTCCTTGATTCGTCTAAATTAACCCACCAATCATTTTTATGAGCTCACTGCAAACTGTTGTAATGTCACCATATGTTAGACTGGTTAAGTTTACTTTAAAGCTGACATTCATAAAGTGTAGCATTATGGTTAAATTTATTATGTCATGCTGATGTGCTTAGGGCGTGTGCTTTTTCTGCACACATATGAATGTTTTGGCATTAGTGGTATGATAACATGACTTTACACCACAGAACTTAAGAACAACAGCAGTAAGCTGAAACATTATTTATTTTTAGGTTTTGAAAATGCAGAACAGGTCTGTTTTAATCTGTTTATTGAGATTTTTCTTCTCCTAAATTGCTATTGTGTTTGAAAATAGAAGCAAATGCAGTACCAATTAAAATAATTTAAGAACTCATTTATTAGATGCTTTATTATTGTTTTAATGACACATGGTTGCACGAATTCCTGAAGCACTCCTGGCCTCCACGCACTCCAGTGTGTCCCGCCACATCTTTTGAGAACCACTGCTCCAGAGAAACATGAACGAGTCTGAGGACGACCCCGCCGGAGAAGCCTTTATTCTCACTATTTCCAGTTTGTAGTTCTATCCAAATTAATTATGCTGTAAAAACTTCTGTACAACCATCCAGTCCAAACACTTGACATGCTGTAGTTTTGTTTTGTTTTTTATATATATAATTTTTGGGTCCCAGGTTCCTCCACTGTTTATCAATTCCAGCTCTGTAAGTTTGTGTTGGGCTGCCAGGATCTGATTGGTAAATCCCCTCCAGCGGTGGTGTAGCTTAACCCCTCATGAAAATTTTATTTGATATGGAAATAATGTGAAACGTGTGGAAGCAGTTTCCTTGTCACTATTCGCCTACTGGATAAAAACATACTTCAGTGAAACTCTTGGTCATTTATTGTCTCTGTCTTGTGTTTTAGGTTATGAGAGTCCCCAGCTGGGAAACAGAGAGCCTTTATGACATTACCAGAGCAGCGGAGGACGTACAGACTTGAACGTGGAAGACTGGAGAGAAACGAGCTTTTAATCATGTGTGCACTAAAGCAGCAAAGATCCAACAGCAGCTTTTTTCTGTTTCTTTGATTCCATTTGTTGCTGAAGATGCATGTGCTGTATGCTTTCTGTTTTTAACTGGTTGCACTTTGTGTGGTTTCTCTCAGGCATAAAGAAAAAGTCTGACCTGCAGGACATCAGATATCTGTCACATGAAGTACTTCAGTGTCTCCCCTGTATTTTTGTTTTAGGCCTTTGTGCAGATTTAATATTAGAGAACTGTCTCCTGAACCCTCCCTGTCTTTTTCTGACAATCTGTGGCGACTAAAAGTGAGTTTGTATTTATTCTAATGGAGGTGTAAATAGTGAATATAAAACTGCACTAACCATTGTGGTACTCTACCAGTTAACAATCATGTTTTTATTTGTGATAATCATTTGATAACTGTGTTTGTAAGTATGCTTTTGGTGTATGCTGATGATTGAGAAACGTGTTTTCATGCACTTAGCACTCCCATCTCTTCAAGAGTATTTAAATCAGACCGTGGATCCAGTTTGAATCTGATTTTGCAGCCTGGAAATGAGTATATTTTCTAAAAAATGCTTCTATGAATCAGAACAAATAAAATTGACTTTACATTAGAAGTTGTTTGGCGTGGTGTTTGTACGTCAGACTTGTTTTTCTTTATTTATGTAAGACAAATGCTAAACTTTATTTAAGCAGAAGAGTCCTGGCTAAAACGTAGCAGGACATTTACACAGTGGCCTTCTACACACAGAGATTCTTAAAATCCTTTGTAATGGTGAGAGGGTCACACATGAAGAGAGATAATGTTAGAATTATTTTGTCCCTCTAGTGTGTGGTGTGTCCCACAGGAGACACACAGGACACCACCAACCAACCGATTCATTTACCAAGAAGGCAGAAACTCTGCTCTCACAGTTTGTGATCTTGAGTGACTACATTGTAAACAAACATGGCAGACAATTTGAGGAGGCTAAATGCAATTAGCAGTTAGCTTCTTTTAACATCCTTGGCAGTTGTGATTTCAATCCAGCTCCTGTCTTCATCAGTTTGTTATATATAGTTCACGGGTTTAGACGCTCATGTTTTTTTCCACAAATTAATGAGTTGGACCTCCATTTTAACGTCCATTTAACTTTATGAACAGGTACATATTTTTCATCTACTCTCGGTGCCATGGCTATGTTTGCTTCCTGCTTCAGCCAGCTTGTTTCCTGATTGGCTTTGCTCTCGTCTACGTGACAAAACAGAGGACGTACTCACCTGTCCTCAGTGCATCCACACACGAGGACTTCTGATGTAAATATTGAGCATGTTTAATATTTATATTAAATGACTCTTAACACACCACACACCACAGGATAATCAGGTAAGAGAATCTGGCCTTTGCTGAGTTTGGTCAGAAGTGGAGATCCAAGCCGAAAGTCGACCCGATTGTTGTGTTGTGTGTACCCTGCTTTACAGCCATAAAACTTGCAAACTACATGCATCTCAGGCGATCAGTTCAGAGTCACAGTGTATTAAATCGTCAAGTCAAAGCATCAGCAACTTCCAGTGCCTTAAATCAGCATTCAAGAAGATTTAGAGAGACAAGCTCTTAAAGACCTTTTTTTCTGGAGCAGATTCCAGTCTGCAGGACCTGCTTTTCTGAAACTTCTTTGCCCATTATAAGACAAACTTTGGGGTTGGATGGTAAAAGTAAGTTTTGTGACTCAGTCACAGGATGAAGACCGAAGCTCTCACAACTTTCACATAAATACAGTTACTCAAGTATGAGGGAAGCAGGCCAAGAATAGCCTTAAAAATCAGGATGTGCCAATGATGCAGCCTACAGACGGACAGAGATCCACCCAACTCGCTCATACAGAGTATAATGGTGAGTTTAGAGCCTTAAAACTTGGTATAAACCTGAAAGCTCCATGATAAACTATCCAAAGACTTAAGGCATTGAAAACTTAACACAGTCCAGTTGCCTTGCTTTTGAATCTTCAGGATGCATTGAAAAGATGCATTTATAAATACTTCTCAAAGAAATTCTGGAAACATTATTAAGGTCCAGTATTTCCCTCTCTAATAATACCAACTGTCCTACCTTTGGAAGCCTGATCGGCCACCTTTATAATGGTGTACAACTTGTATAGATTGTGCAATCCTGGAATGAGCAGCACAGCTTAAAGTGTGGGTAGCCTGCCCCCTACAAAAAATAAAGTAGAAATCTCCACCAAGGTAGCTCATATATTGCTGTTACATCTAAGCAATAGTTCCATAATAAAGTTACCATCATAATATGATTCATGACCCTGAAAGTATTTAGCAAAAATAATCATTTACAAATGGTGGTTATCTGGATCACCACCAAAATCTAATCATTTTTAAGCTGGGCCATTACCAAAATCTCCTGAAAATTTCAGCAAAATCTGTCCAGTAGTTTTTGCGTAATCTTGCTAAAAACAAACAGAGAAACATACGCCAGCAAAAATATAACCTCCTTGGTTATAAAAAATTAAAAGGAAGCTGGTGTTCTAGTAAATAGAGTTGCAGCTTTTTTGGTGTCAGCCTGGTACCATTTCTAAACTTTATATCAAGTTCTGAGAGATGGGTGAGGTCAAGAATAGACCTCATAGTTTGCATCCCAGGAAGACCAGTTCACAATCCTTACAAGTTGTGCCTCCTTGTTTAGGTGACTAATCAGGTTTTCCAAAGATTTAAATAAAACACTATTTGTAATAATTAAGTGGAAGAAATAATCAACAGAAATGCTCGTTTTGAGTAGTTGTAAAACATCGCCATAGTCAAGAAAGGTATACAAGCACCACCAACAATGTGATTTTTTTAACAAGAGGAAAAGTTTTATTTCTGAAGTAAAGGCACAGTTGCAGTTTTTACAAGTTGCTCAATGTGAAGCTAAAAGATGGAGATTCATCAATAGAACCAGAGGTGTTTATACAGAGATTCAGAGTCAATCACATTACCCTGAGAAGTGACATAAGGCAATGTGTTTACTGACTTTTTCTTTGAATTTGAAAGCATGAGTTTTGTTTTGTCAGGATTCAAAACCAACTTCAGCTCCTCATATTGTCCCGTACAGTATTAAAAGCCGCAAAAGAGGTCCTGATCTGGTGAGTACGCAGAGCAGTAAATAACATTGAAATGTCTGTGCCATTCTTTTACCAAAATATGATATGATATGTAAAAAGGTTCCTGCCAGGCATTTTTCTGTTGGCGACAGTTTTCAGGCTGTTTTTGGGGCCTGCTCTTTAATTTCACTTCTGTCCAAAGTCACCATAAACAGAGCAGAAAGCCGAAAATATGTGAGTGTGTGTGTCCTCGATAAAGATGACAAAATGCATCCAGAAATCAAAGATTTGAACACTTTTTTAAAAGCATTGTTTTACCCAGTACTGCAAAATTGAACACATACATTGAATTTTTTGTACATAAAACTCCACCATTTGGTGAAATTCATAATAAAACTAAAGTAATATTTAAAAAATACTTTAATGTAAGTGTGTCGACCACCTCCTGGGACAGCGGAGGTCCTCAGCCTTTGGTCATTTTTTGGGTTCATGGGTTAAAAGGTCGGGAGTCCTCAGCCTCTGATACCAAAATCATGTCTTTTCAGTAATATATCATAGTCCAGTTTATTAAAGCAGCACTAAGAGTAAACAACAAGACAAATGCACACTCAGCAGATAAGTGATAATTCACCTGCTTTTGAGGGTGATTCATGTGAAGGGATTTACTCACTGAGGGGTTAAAAAGATTGTTTAAAGATTAATATTTTGGGAGCTAATTTGAGATCACTTTGGCATAAACATCAAAAACAACAGTACAGTTTGTAAAAGAGCTTTAATTTGTTTCTCTGCACTCGAGCCAGGCTTCTTTAATAAAGGTTTAACCACAGGCTCCTGTGAGCTTCACAACAAGAGCAAAGAGTTCAAGGCAGGTCAAATAAAAGGTCATAAAACTGACTGTGCACAGTTACTTTCGCCTGCTAAAATATCTTTGTAATTCTGCTCACGATCTGGAGGAGCTTTGTGAAGTTTTACTGAAGATTCCAGGACAGTTTGATCAAAGTTGACTCCGCTTTTGATTGATCACTTAAGACTCTGAATGCATACTAACACCCTTTCAAACCACACTTTCTCTCTTATGCTAGAGTTAGCTGAAAAAAAATATATCTCTGGCTTGAGAGATGCTGAAGTTGAGCTGAAACCATGTTATTTGATCACATCTAAAATAAAAATGACGCAGACAGAGGATAAACAGTCATTGCTGAGCATTCTTTCTCTTTAAGGGATAGGTATTATTATTTTTTGTTTTCATGTCTTGCCTCATTCCTGAGTCCATGACAAGCAGATAGACACCATTCATTCAACTTTGCACGCAGTAACAAGAAAGAGACAAGCAGTGCTCGCCCACCGCTATTTAGCTTAGCCCAAACACTGGGAGTCAATGGGTAGCATTAGCATGCCTGTAGTACGTCAACAAAACAAAGCACGTCCGTTGTGGTTTGTGCATGTGCCCTGCGGTGTAGTTTCATATATTTTTTTTTCAAAAATAACATAAAGTCCTAATCTTAGTATAAAAATAGATTAATTAACATAACTTGGTAAAAAAAAAATGAGTCACAACAAGCACACAGGACCATTTAGAGTTGCTGAAGAGTTTATCTGATGACAGTAGGCAGAGGCAGGCTAACACTACCCACTGCCTCCCAGTGATTGGCTAATTAGCGGTGGGCGAGCACTGCCCGTCTCTCCCTTGTTACTGCACGCACAGTCAAAAGAATGGTGTCTATCTGCTTGTCATGGATTCAGGAGTGAGGCAAGACACGAAAACAAAACAGCAGGTGCCACTCCTGTCAGCTATGAACAGGAAACTGAGGCCCCAAATTACACAGACTCACCAAAATTGGACCAGAAGACTGGACTGTGTTCCCTGGTCTGATCAGTTTCTATCTCTGCTGCTACATTCAGATGGTTGGGTCAGAATTTTGCATGAACAACATGAAGGATGGATCCATCCTGCCTTGGGTCAAAGTTACAGGCTGATGTTGGTGCTTTAATGGTGTGGGGGATGTTTTCTTAGTACCAGTGAGCGTTTATGAAATCCACTCAGGCATCCTACCTGAGTGTTGTTTTTGTGCATATCTATCCCTACATGACTACAGAGTACCCATCTTCTGGAGGCTACTTCCACCAGGATAGTACACCATATCACAAAGCTCAAATCAATCGCATCTGGTTTGTTGGACTTGGCAGTGAGCTTACTGGCTTCCAAATCCACCAGATCTCACTTTAGTAGATCACCCTTTATATGTGGTGGAATGGGAGATTTGCATCATGCATTTGCAGCCAATAATTCAGCTGCAACGATGCTAACAAGTCTATGTTTGTAACATTTTGTTGAATTAATGCCATGAAGAATGAAGACAGTTCTGGGGGCTTAAAGCTACAGTAGGCGACATTGTTTTAGTATAATTGAGTTAAAATTTCATAATATCCTCCAAGCATAATGTAAGTCAAGTGGTTTGAGACAAGCAATAGTTTTCTGCACCTCACCATGGCTCTGTGTTCAGCCTCTAAAGAATCAGTATCGGGACGATGTGCATCAAACAATCAAAGGTCAGCTCAGGCCACTGTGTTCCTATTAGCTGTTCTGCTGCATATACACGTTCCTGTGCCGCCAGCAGAAGGAGAGAGCAAGCGGCAGTGGCGGACAGTGCACCAGGTAAAATAGCTATTCCAGCATTGGCTACAACTGCCTACACAGCTAAACAACCCAAAAAAAGGAAGACAGAATTAAAAAAGAAAGAATATAAAAGAGAGGCTGACCAAAAAAGGAACAAAAGTTGTGTAAATATCGGCAGAGCATTCCAGAAATGGAGAGAACTGCGGGATAGCCTTGGTCTGAAGTTGGATTCGGAGCTGGCCGCTCTTCTCTTGGACAGGTAAGCTGCTAAACGAATAACCTTGTAAAATTTGTCATAATATGTTGCAGTGATAGTTGTGTTGTGTAGTTAGGTTTCATGAAAGCAGATGACAAACGGCTACCGGTAAATTCAATGCTGCTAACAGTTTAGCTGTCTGCTAACCATTAGTAAAGAATACGGTTGAAGCTTGACTCGGACACTACTCATAATTGTGCTAAGTGGACCGGTGAATTCCAGCAGGGCCTTGATAGCGACTCATCGAAAAATGCTGTGTGCGCTTGCTCGTCGGGTAGGAGGGGCTCAGGGCGGAGATGAACGAAACCTAACTCAGATGAGACTCAAAAATCAACCATTTTCCGGCTTTCTACTTACTGCAGCTTTAAGGGGGGCACTATGGTGGTACAACAGGAAGTGCACGTGCCACAGGGCAAGAAGCCTGTGTGGAGTTTGCATGTTCTCCCCGGGCATGCGTGGGTTCTCTCCAGGCCCTCCGGCTTCCTCCCACACACCAAAAACATCCAAATTGCCCTTAGGTAAAGATGTGAATTTGAATGGTTATATGTCTCTCTATGTGGCTCTGTGATTGGCTGGTGACCAGTTCAGGGTGTACCCCGCCTCTCACCCAGTGTCAGCTGGGATAGACTCCAGCCCCCGCGACCCTTAAAGGGATAAGCTGTATAGAAAATGGATGGATGGATGAAGGTTCAAGGAGGTCCAACCTGGTTCTAGTGAGGTGTACCTTATACTTAAGTCCACCTAATCGAGCCAATGAACAAAGTTTGTAGTTATTCTAACACCTACATTTTTGACAGTGTATCCTAAAAATGCCCTCAGTGGCTCAGTTGAATATTTTGGTCTAATTGTGTCACAAATGACTCACATGTGACTCATTTCTTATTATTCCTTGATGATCCACATCCACCTCTGGATTTGATGTGATTCTCCGTATGAGCAGCAGGTGGCAGCAGAGACTGAGCTCTATTCTTCATCATCCGCTCACTGTTATTATGAGCCGTCTATACCAAGCTGTGATGCATTCACTGTCATCCTCATAATTATGGATCCTATCAGCCGTCATATTCTGCACTAATGAGGCCAGAATATTCATGAACATACAGCTGCTGTGATGTTCTTCTCTCTCTTTAAATGAGATCACTCAGACATGAAGCGCTGGCTTGCTAATGAGCAACATCAGCACTTTATATTAACAGAATAAACATGCTCATTAATTACATTTGTCCCTGCCTGTAAGCAGCAGATTAGGCCTTTACTCCGCTCTGAGTCACATGCTGTCTCATTGTCACGCACACAGGTGAGATCTGGATTTTCCAAACAATGATCCTGTTAGTTTGGTGGAAATGAGATGCTATGTTTTCTCTCTGTTCAGTCACCTGATCTCCCACAGAGACAAAAAGGATCACAACAATGGTGTAACGTTTATATCCGCTGGGTCACCGGATAAGCTCGGTTAATTCTCCCTCTGTCTCCCCGTCCACACTCCGTATGCTGGGCTGAATGTTTCATTACTGTGGATGTAAACCTACACGCTGTTCTCCATCACCATCTGAGGGTATGCAGCTAATTCATCTCCATGCATCAGATGGTGCACACTCACTTATCTCTGTGTTTCCGAGCCTGCTCATTCATCTGTGTGTACTGTATCACTGAGGTGTGTGTGTGGAGGTGTGTGCTGGTGTGTGTTGTATGTTCGCAGCACCAGCAGATGGGTCAGCGGTGAGCCACTTGACTCTCTGTCAACAGAAGAAGGCTGATAATGACTGGAGGTGGGTCTGTGCCTGAGCCTGCAGAGCTCCCACAGAGAGGCAGAGAACCAGGCACTGTAACGATCCAACACACGGAGGGTTCACAGCGAGAGGACGAAGGATTGAGAGTTGGCTTCTGTCACACTTTCTTTGATGGATTTCACAATAAAACCAGTCAAAGAATGACATCAGTGGCTCTACATCAAATCATAATTTTGTCCTAATTCACTTGTTTAATCCACTGAGGCTGTACATAAGTAAACAGAGCATGAGCATATGGAAAGCTGTTTGGGCATAAAACTTTTATTAGTGATATCAACCGTAGTTCAGCTCTACTAGAACTAAAATTTGTAATACATGTAATCAGTTTGGGTCAACTTGTGGATGAGTAGACTTTACTAGTGAAACAAAAAGTGTCAGTAGTACTACTAATGAACATTTTGACTGACTAGTAAACAAAAAAATTGCCTACTAGTCAAGGTTTTAGATGCACTAGTGCACTAGTGCAAAACTGTCCACCAGTAGACAATTTAGTGTTACTAGTCGTACTAGTATATTTAAAAAATGTTATTAGTAAAAAATTGTCTACTAGTAGATGATTTTACTTTCCAGTAAGGTCTAATCACGCACTAGTGTGCCAAAAACTACTGTTGTAGTACTAGTACAACAAAATTTTTGTTTACTAGTACTACTAGTCAACTCAAAATATCTCACTAGTAGTACTAGTAGACTGTATAGTGTACTAGTATGAATTAATCAATCAATCAGTCAATCTTTATTTGTATAGTGTCGATTGACAAGGAGTGTTATCACATTTCACTTTACAATAGAACAGGCTGAAGACACTCTCAATTCAAACTCTTCAATTTATGATACACAAACTGTATATGTATCGATACATACATAAAATACACATATACATATATAGTATGTACACAAACATAAGTCCAAAACCCAACATGAACCATCCTGGTGGCAAGAAAAAACCTCTGTTAAGCAGCAGGAAATCTTGAATGTGGATCCCAGTCTCATGATGAACAGCCACTATGCTGTGTTTGGTGTGTTGGCGAAGGAAGGGAGGTGGGCGGAGACAAGTGGACTAAAGTAAGAACTAAAGCTAGTAACAGATCCATTGGCCAATCATAGACCAGTCTTCGTCATGTTTGTCTCTGCTGAATATAAATTGATTAGGGTGAGCAGACTTTACGAGTGAAGCAAGAAGTGTCAGTAGTATTACTAGTAAATCAGAAAACGGTCACTAGAACGACTAGTAGACTGTTTTGGGTCTACAAGAAATACTAGTAGATTTAAAAATGTTCACTAGGACTGCTAGTAAGCCTTATATGCCAATAATGGGGTGGGCAAAATCAGGCTTCCCATTGGTTTTCAAAAATATTACAACCAATCAGGGTGCCTGATTTGGTTATAATCCCTCCTTCATTTGCATTAGGTCTACTAGTACTACTAGTGAATCTTTTGGCTTTACTAGTACTATTAACTAACTAAACTACAAGTGAAGCTTATCTAAGGGACATCAGGAACTGGATGGCCAGAAATTTTCTTCTTAACTCAGATAAGACAGAGGTCATTGTGCTGGGCCCTCGACACCTTAGAGAAACCTTTTGTAATAATTTATCTGCCATAGATGGCATTAGTCTGATGCCAAGCACAACTGTTAGAAATCTTGGGGTTCTTTTTGATCAGGATTTATCCTTTAACTCTCACATAAAGCAAATTTCAAGAACTTCAGCTGGTTCAAAATGCTGCAGCACGTGTACTGACTAGAACTAGAAGAAGAGACCACATTACTCCTGTATTAGCCTCTCTGCATTGGCTTCCCATTAAATATAGAATAGAATTCAAGATTCTTCTTCTCATCTATAAAGCTCTCAGTGGACAGACACCAATTTATCTCAAAGAGCTTGTAGCGCAGTACAACCCCTCTAGAACAATATGCTCCCAAAATGCTGGCCTGCTCGTGGTTCCATCAGTCTCTAGAAGTAGTATGGGAGGTAGAGCCTTCAGTTATCAGGCTCCTCTTCTCTGGAACCATTTACCGACCACGGTTCGGGAGGCAGACACCCTCTCTACCTTTAAGGCTAGACTTAAAACATTCCTCTTTGATAAAGCTTTCAGATAGGGACCAGCTCATAGTCCATAGTTTAGACACATAGTTAAGATGTAATAGGCTTAGACTGCCGGGGGGATCTGGCACACTGGGCTCTATCCCTCTCTCTCTCACACTCTCTCTCCATATCTGCCTCTGCCCCTTTCTGTTTGCTCCTGTACTCGTCTCTGGCTCTTGTCTTGTAGGTGGCCTGGGATCCTCGGTGGAGACTGCCTGCTGCTGTGGAGTCACGAAGCCTCAATAACTACAATTACAGACATAACACATATTTGGCCATTTCTTTGGCCCCATTCCAGTTCATAATCATTATAGCTGTTAATGTAGACATTAGCATGATCTTTCTATCCATGGTTGATTATACATCTATAGTAACTATCTTTAGCACCACAGGCATGAGGTCCCTCTTGATAATGAGATGCCACATCTGAAGAGGCCTTCCTTTAATACACTTATACTTAACAGAGACAAATGTGGTAGAGACGGATTTATGAGTCTATCACTACCATAAATTCTTATTTTCAGGCCTTTGTCTCTGCCCCCCACCCCCGCCCCCAATTTTCAGCATAATGTATATCACTTATAAATTCTCATTTTGATGCTGTTGTATTATCCAACATCAGTCATCTCTACCTTACAATCATTGTAGATGTTAATGTAAATATAAGATTAATTATTCTTTTCATGATTATTATTGATTACACTCCTATAAAAACTATCACTACAATCATACAGACATGAGGACCCTCCTGAAAACGACATGCTGCATCTCAAGGGGCTAACCTCTAATAAATTTGTATTCAGCAGAGGCAAATATGATGAAGACTGGTCTATGATTGGCCAATGGATCTGTTACTAGCTTTAGTTCTTATTATAGTCCACTGGTCTCTGCCCACCTCCCTTCCTTCACCCACACACCCATCACAGTGTGGATGGCTGTTCATCATGAGACTGGGATCCATATTCAAGATTTCCTGCATGGATTCATGTTGTATTTTGGGTGTTTGTTTGTGTACATATATGTATATGTGTATTTTATATGTATATTTGCATATATCTGTATCCATCAAATGAAGAGTTTGTCTTCAGCCTGCTCTGTTGTAAAGTGTCTTGAGATAACACTTGTTGTGAAGTGGTGCTATATAAAGATTGATTGATTGATTGATTGATTGATTGATTGATACTTGTAGACTAATACAATCTACTAGTACTACTAGTGAGATATTATGAGTTGACTAGTAGTACTAGTAAACAACTTTTTTTTTACTTGTTAAGGTTTTTGGTACACTAGTGTGTGATTAGACCTTACTAGTAAAGTACAATCACCTACTAGTAGACAATTTTTTGTTACAAGTACTACTAGAAGAGCTTTGAGTTTTACTTATAACATTATTTAAGGCTACTAGCACTACTAGTAAAACTAAATTGTCTACTAGTAGACAGTTTTGCTCAACTTGTAAGTTCTACTTGCTCACTAGTACGCCAAAAACCTTTCCTAGTAGTACTAGTACTAGTCAGCCAAAAGAAGCCAAAAGATTTGCTAGTATTACTAGTGACACTTTTTGTTTCACTAGTAAAGTCACTAGTAAAGTACTCACCCACTAGTTGACCAAAACTGAGTACATGTACTAGACATTTGAGAACTAAAAGAGCTGAACTACGGTTGATATTACCAATATTAATTTTATGCCCAAATGGCTTTCCATATGAGTGACTCACTTAGGCTTTGTTCACACTTCAGATTTCAATTTCTGATTTTTTTGTTGAAATCTGATTTCTTGCATTTTTGTTTACATTGTAATTTATATATGACTGCCACCAGAGTTCAGTATGAACCTGATCCCTGAAGTGACCCTAGAAGACGCAACATCACACGTAGCATGCTGTAAATATGGATGCTCCACATGTCAGTGTGTGTATCAGTTATCAAGTTGTTGTTCAGTCTGAGCTGTCAAAATTCTGACAAATTGATAAGAGGTAGAAAAAAACTGAGAAAAAAAGAGAGCTTGCTAATCTGACAAATTGAAAGTCGTCACAGACCAAAAATTAAAACAAAAAATATGAAGTCTGACAAGAAAACATGTTTCAGAGAAGGTTGCTGTCTGCAAGGAAAAATACAACTGAAAAATGTAAGATAGTTTGTGAGATGTTGGGTCCTTTAATGAGGATTTGACGATTCTTTTGACAAATCAACAGACTTCAGTGGGTTTAGTTCCCTTTAGGGTTGTATCGGTACCTAAGGTACCCCAACACAGGAGTGCCTGAACATGGGACAGAATAGGTCACTTCTTAAGGCACCTTTCTCAGTGTTTCATAGTTGAATCATCAATATTTTTGTACTGTACCATATCAAAATGAACCTGACTGCTTGGTGGAAGCACATCATAACTGAAACATCCATAACAGCAGAACTGTGTGTCAGCTGGGGACATAAATGAGTGGTTGTCATAGTTACTTCTTCATCTTTCTTCTTGGCAGATTGGCTCATCAACTATGTACATACAGCAACCCACCATATCAAAGGGCAAAAGACTCTGTTACCAATGTGAAAGTAGACGGGGGAATAGAGGGGAGGGGGCGCTATCATGCCTGGATCTGATAAAGAACTGTTATTTCAGCCATAAAAACAACTTTTGAACAGTAACGTGGTTTGTTCAGTGAGTTACTAGAGATGTTTTTTTTTTCACACAGAGTCAAATGCTTGTGTCATTAGATTTAACAACTCATTTCACAATTACAAGCCAGTTTTTGGATGTTTTGGAGGAACTTCATGTCTCAAAATGTCAAGCGTACCCTCACTCAATTCATCCCATGGGCAGCACACCAGCCTTTTATGTTGGATTATGATGCAGGCCTCGCATTTCAGACGGAGACTTTATTACTGTGACACTGGTGGAGGCTGTGGTAATAAAGCCAGCTCAGCTTCAGCTCTGGATTGTTTTGATGAAAACAACAAAGCAGTGTTTATCTGTTTGTGTTTGTGCTGCTCACTTAGTTCAGCTCTTTAGTTTTCTTGTGGCGGCTGATGCAGTGGAAGAAAGAATGAAGCTAAAAGGACAGAAAAAACACACAATTGCCAAATGATAAAAAGGACAAAAAGTTGTTTCTAAGGTTCAGCTGCAGTGACATTTCCAACGGATGATACCTCTGATTATGACATTCAGATTTAGGGCCAATTTCCAATAGAATTCAGCAATAACATTTAATTGTTAGCACCATAAGCTTTCATTAGGTCAAATACGTCTGTTTTAATAGCACTATTATTTTTATAGCAGTCATACATATTTAATGCCGTTAGATTTACTGTCCTCTGGTGATTATGTGGTCATAAAAATTCTAAGAGCTAGAAATCATGCAAATCCAAATAAATCAGTTTTATGTTTCTATCAGACCATCAGAGGATGTTCACTACAGAAACACTAACCTTTACCCGGATTATACTTCTTTCACATTTTCTAAAGCTAGAAACTGTTTTGGCCCACTTAAAGAAAACTGTCCACCACAGTTTGTGGCCAGACTCAAATCCACTTTGACAGGTACCCAGGTAGTTCTGGGTTGGGCGCCTTTTTCCTTCAGAGCTGCCTTAATTCTTCATGGCAATGATTCAACATAACCTGACACGCCAGACGGACAGGTCCATATATCCGCCACGGAAATATTTCACTCATCCATCTGGAGAAGAGCCCATAGAAAATGTTTTCAGAGGCTGAACCTTCAAAAACAAATGCAGCTGGTGACTGGATGATCATTCTGCCAGTCACACTCATCACAGACCAATCCATATCAAGCCAACAGCTAAACCCTGTTGTTAGCCGTTAGCTTAAACTATGTTTCAGTTCTATCGTCTTACATAAAGTTATCCAACACAGATGTTACATTGAATTATCCAACACAGATGTTGCATTTACCACTTATATGTGACATGAACCACGTCAACGACAATCCCGCCAAGTTCTCCCAGTAAACTTCTGAGGAGAGCAGATTTCACCAGGCAATCGCTGAGTAACCATGACTACCACAAACTAACTGGCATCATCCGTGGAGGATTTTTACAGTCTCTCCCAGTTTCTCAGCAGTGATCCCCAGCCTCCCAGCTTCTCGATTTGATCATCCATGAGGGCAACCAGCAGAGACACATTTATCACAACGTGGTTGGGGGTCCTTCCCACCTTTTTCACGACTAGAGGAGCCAGCTGGTAGCTCAAAGTCTTACCAAAACGGGTCGGGAGAAGAGCAAAAACATTGTTTCCCGTAAGAAAATATTAAATGACATTCTTTGCACTTCTTTTAAGAGTCCATTTCTGATAAAAATGCAGACATTGCCGAATCCACGGAGACCGCTTCACACGCCGCCATTGTTTTCAAACATGCAGTCATTTCCTGCTGTCATCACATCTGCAGCTCCTGCCTCTTTCCCCTGATTGGGTCATTCAGCTTTTAGCCGAGTGAAGTTGTAGAGGATTGGAGCTTGGCAAGATGGATCTGCATGATTTCAGACAGTGAGTCAGGCAGGTCCATCTGCACCACAAGGTTACTGACCTCTGGCATCAACAAGACATTCCCGCTCAGAGAACTTGGATATTTTCTCTTGTCTGACTCTTCTCTATAACCCCAGAGATGGTTTTTCGTGACATTCCAGTAAAGAAGCAGTATCTGAAATACTTAAACCAGCCTGTCTGACTCCAATAAACAACTATGATATATGTAAAATCACTAAAATCTCTTCTCTGATGCTTGGTTTGAACCTCAGCAGATAGTCTAGATAGACAGATGGATGCATTTACTGTTTGATGATTTTCAATGCATCACCATAAGTTTGCTAATACACTTTCTTGTATGTTATATTGTTAATGCTGAACCTGAGTTTCCAGTCTAAAGTTTAAACTCTTACCAAAGTAAGCTGATGCCCTCTCCAGTTTGTACCTTTAAACACCATAAATTTTACGCTAAGAGAGTAACAACAGTAAAACAGACTTTGTTTAGCCCCACAGTCCCGTAAATCCATCCAGATCTAACTACCTGTGCCTCTAGTGGACCAGGAAACCCATAAAATTTACGGCCTCCATGTTCCCCTCACAGCAATCAGCTTTATATCTCCTTTAAAGACTCACTGTGATGCAACAGAGCGACAGATTCCTGCGTCTCCGTCCAGACTTCAGTGGTACCCTGACGCAGCTGTCACCATGTTTGCCTCCTCAGGTTCATTTAAAAGCTTCCTCTGTGTTTACATCCTAACGATCTGAGGGGGCGAGTCTGACACAAACCTCAGCTGAATCACTCATTCATCCTCTGCTCTAGTTTCTCTCTCTCTCTGTTTCAGATCCTCCAGTCTCATTATACAAACCATCTCCGTTTAGAGCTGATTAATGCTGCATGTTTGTCTCCCTCTGCTCTCACCTGCGTGGGTTTTTTAATGTGTCTGTGCTCCTCTGCTCAGGAGTGTCTGTGAGAGAAATACACAGTGATGGTGAGGTCAGTGTTGGAGGAGTGTTGGATTAAGTGGGAGTGAAATGTTTTTGTAGACGACAAATACCTTCAGGGAGACAGGATGACTGAGGAAACCCAGACACAGAGGGGAGGAGGGTTTCAGACTTAAAACATTAAAGTGTCCTAAAGTCTGAAGTAAGTGGGCTTCAGTGTGTGTGATGATAAGCTCAGGGACTTCCAACATCAGTCGACAACCAACATAAAAACCTAAGTACCTCAGCAACTCACAAAAGCTTTGCCCTTAAGGTTTGTGCAGACTTTTGTCTAAGTAACAATCCCAAGGCCCTATTTTACACCTGGCACAAAGCATTTTGGCCTGGCAAGGTTGCATATTGTCACCAGGACTATTTAACCTCTTCCTCGAGCAAGTTATGATGGATGCATTGGAAGGATTTGAGGGAACTATATCAAGGTTGGTGGACACTGCATAACAAGTCTCCGCTTTGCAGAAGACATTGATCTAATAGCAGTGACAAGGCAAGAATTATGTGAACTGACAAACAGACTTGATCGCACAACACGGAAGTACGGCATGGAGATCAGCGCAGAGAAGAGCAAGGTGATGATAAGTTCATGTTGATGAATGCAAACCCTTGTGTGCCCAATGTGAGTATCAGGGTAGGTAAAGAAAAGCAAGGGCAGGTGACATCCTTTCAATATTTGGGATCGACTATTAAAAAGGAATTAACTTCCGAGACTAAGATCAAGAAGAGAATAGCCATAGCTGCAACACAGCTAGCAAAACTCAACAAATTGTGGAAATCAACAAATATCAGCATGAACATCAAGGCAAAACTGATGAAGTCAATGATAACTTCCATCTGCCTTTATGGATGTAAATCATGAACGCTGAACAAGAAGGTGGAGAAAAGAATAGCTGCTTTTGAGATGAGATGATTCTGACGTCCACTGGGAATTACATGGAAACAGAAGGTGAGAAACAACATTGTAGAAGAAAGGAGAGTATGAACATCTGGGAGAAACAGTGAGAAGGCGGGAGCTTCATTAGTTTGGACATGTGACACCAAGACCAGGTTCACTCATGCACACAATTCTGCACGGCTCAGTTGAAGGCGAGAGAGGAAGAGGTGCCCAAAGATTATGTGGACAGACGATATCAAACAGTGGAGCAATCAGGCGCTGATGAAGTGCATCAGGGAGGCAGAGGACAGGGATCAATCCAGAAGAAAGACTGCGAAGACAAAGTGTCCCAATGGCCAATTGGCTTTGGGAGTGACTTGACTTGACTTGACAAAGCATTTTGGCATGCAGCACCAGGGTCTTTCCTATTTTCCAGCACTTGTGCTGTTTGAGTAGCAAATGAACTTACCCTGCTGTTGGTGTCTTCTTTAGCTTGAAATAAGTGCTGAGGCAAACTGGTGGTCTATATGAGAGGGCATGTCATGGTACAGCTAGTTCTGTTTAATTTAGTATGTTTTTTCCTTGTGTTCTTTGTTTAGACCTCTTGTTTCTCTTGCCTCTTGTGTTTTCTGTTTTATTTTGAAATCCCTCTGTTCCATGCGGTGTTTCCCACCCTCCTCTCTGTGTGCCTTGATTGTGATTCCCTCCACCTGTGTCATTGTCTCATCTGTGTTTGATTACTCACCTGTCTGTTTAGTGTTCCCCCTTGTCTTTGTCGGTTTTTTCGTCTTCCATGTCACACTCCCTCCGTAAGTCTCCAGCGTCTCCAGTGTTTCCCAGTGTTTGTAGTTAGTTAGTCTGTTTGTTGAACCTTTTTGCAGTGATTTCGATCTTGAGTTTAGTCCCCAGTGTTTATTTCTTTTTAGGTAGCTTGTTTAATCGGATACTTTCTGAAAAGATTTTGTTTTGTATTTGACTGTTTTTTGTAAAGGATTTATCTTTTGTTTTTTGAGCCTTTTTAGTTTATATCAAAGGGATTTTGTTCATCTGCATTTGGGTCCATCTTGTTTTTTCTTTGTTTAATTTTAAATTAATTTTAACAGGGCAAGTTCCACAGGACCCAAGGAGAATCTCAATGGAGCTTGACTTTGCTGCAGGCAGGAGCAGGCAGACAAATATAGAGATTAAAGTAGATTTTTTTATTACCTCCGCCAAGGAGGTTATGTTTTTGAGAGGGTTTGTTTGTCTCTCTGTCTGTTAGTTAGTTAGTTAGAAACATTACTAAAAAAGTTATGGACAGATATTAATGAAATTTTCAGGGAATGTCCGGATTGGGATAAGGAACAAATGATTAGATTTTGGAAGCGATCCGGATCTCCATCTGGATCCAGGAATTTTTTAAAGGATTCTTTAACATTGGGAGATAGGGCCATTTTCGACATTTCTGCATATAACTCCACAAATAGTGATCGGGGCACTTGGGAAAAAAATACAGGACAAGTTTTTAACATGCTCTACAGTATATCAAAGACTGATCCGGATAAAGGAATAATTCCGGATACTATGATCCAGATTATGAAAAAATAGGGAACCTTTGGAATTTTCATCATAGGAAGAGAGCAAATGAAGCTATAAACACACAACAAAGACCATTAAATAGCCAAGAAACTGTGGAATCTGGAAGGTGCCAATGGATTTGAGGTATCTTCAAAAGTTGTGGAACTAGATCCAGAAGAAAACTGCCATTACGGAAAATGCGATTTTCGTGAATAACTGCTGAACTATGTTGATAACATTATGAATTCAGTTGCCAATGGTATGTTTTCATGGTCAAGGAATCTTAAAATGTAGTCAAAATAAATGTGGGACTAATATTTATGGTGCAAATGACAAATAGGGGGAACCGTGGCGCTTGGCGGAGGTCTGCACTCTCTGAGTGCTTTGTAGTTATTATTATTTTTTGGGCATTTTGTGCCTTTATTGACAGGAGAGAAAGACAGTGGATGGGCTTGTGAAAGTGGGCAAGAGAGAGTAAAAAATTAAAAATTATAAGGAAAAAAGTTACAGCAGGGTTACCTTCATGCATTTTTTGGATTCTTTATCATGTTTTTTGATGAAGAAATATCCAAGTCTGCTGTTCAACTTTTTTTGTGGCTTCCTTCAGCATAACGGCCTGTAATATACCTAAAAAACTGACCAGCTGGCACCTGTTTACAGATATTTCTAAATAAAGCAAATTTTAAGCAGGAAATGCAAACAAATGCAGATGGGACTCTAGGAGGTCCATCTGTTTTTCTTGGTTACATAAGATTTAAATAAAAAAGAATTATGATTTTGGACTTGCTGTACTTTCCTTTCCTTACTATCCTCTTTTCTACATCATTTGTGGAAAGTGTGTTGGTACCTCCTCCATATTGTGGGTGTGAACTACACCCAGGACCATCCAAGATTTATTCGCAAAGGCTCCCAAGGTAAAGTTTAGTTAAGATAGAGCACTAATTCAGTTTTTAGGGGGGCTTATTGAGATTTATTATTAGATGGATAACTTTTCAGTGAAGAAGCCTTAAAGTAGTTTAACTGCAGTCTAAAAATAACCTCTTAAAAGTTTTTAACTGGGGTGAAATGACTTTGGTAAAACAATAAGACACAACTCCCTTCTTTGACTTTTCTTTCTTCCAGTTTGTTGATGTATTTTTTTTACTGTTATTGCAGATTATAAATAGTGGGCCCATCAATCTTAATTAGAATGATCACTTTTAACGTTTTATTTCCATATATCTGGTTGTAAAATCCCCCGGCAAACACAGATGATCCTGACATACATATGACATGATCAGACCTAAGACAGCTTTGTTAATAAGAAGATGTCAGCATTCAAGTCTACGTGCATCCAACAAGCAATGATGACTGAGGGATTAAAATAGTGATGAACCTCCGAGCAACGTGATACACAGTGTATGTAAACTCTGTGATGAGGCGTCCATGTACAAAATAGCACCATAATCACCACAAACATAAACATGGCAGCAACAAGTCTATTTCTCTGGATAAGACAAGATTTAATTCTAAAATAAAAATACAGTATACCTTTTCACCAGCTGTTCTATACTTAAGGTAAAAGAGAGAGACTCATTAAAATGCCAAGATATGATGCATGAAACAGGCTCAGTCTGAGTACCCTGAGAAGCACAAACTGAGGGCAAGGTCAATGGCTTGGATTAAAAATTGGAAAACAGTATTACTTCTGTCTTTTCAGCATTTAAAACATGTTTTAAGAGGCCATTTTTTCTGAACAAAGAGCTTTATTAGGTGTGGCTGCTGAGAGGTACATGACAGTGTCTTCAGCGTATAAAAAACATTATTTTGCTATTTTAACCTGGAACAATTTGTCAGCTGCAATAAATGTGCTAAGGCTCTGATATACAGCAGGCACAGACCTGTCACATCTGCTCTGTTCTTCCATGTTAAAGTAATCTTTCTTTCAAGGATAACACTTTGCTCCCTTCACAGGGATCAAGCACATCTATCCTCCTCTGAATCCTCCCCCTATCATTTGGTGTGCCACAGGGCTCAGTCCTTGGCCCTTTGCTGCCTCCCTTTATCTTCTGCCACTGGGACAGGTCATCAATAATTTTAATATATCATTTCATCTTTATGAGTGGCACAGTGGTGCAGCAGGTAGTACACGTGCCTCACAGCAGGAAGGCCGGCGGTTCGATCCCCGGGGTCAGCCGGGGTCTGAGGGGAGTTTGCATGATCTCCCTGTGCTTGCATTGTTTCTCTCCAGGCACTCTGGCTTCCTCCCACAGACCAAAAAACATGCTCATTAGGTTGTTTGGTGACTAAATTGCCCTTGGGTATGAGTGTGAGCGGGTATGAGCTGCGAGGTTTCAAGCTTATCTGATCTCCTACAGTGTTTAAACTCCATCAAGCACTGGATGGCTGACAATTATTAACAGGTAAATGCTAATGCTAAATGCTAAAGTTTTAGTAATTGCACAAGATAAGTTTGCTCCTATAATTCTCCAGAACATGGGTACCCTCTCTAAAGCAATCTGCTCGAGTCTATGTAACTAATATCAATAAACTGAGAGCCATAGTGTCCAATACAGAACTTGAAATGCTAAAACACACATTCATCTCTTCAAGTATTGATTATTTTAATTCACTCTTTACTTCACTTAATAAGCCCACACTTGGTGTCAGCTCCAGTCAATACAGAACACTGCAGCAAGACTGTTAACAAGGTCCACTAAACATTCCCACATCACCTCAGTACTTAATTCTCTACAATGGCCCCCAGTAACATTTAGAATACAGTTTAAATCCTGACCCTCACTTACAGATCCCTACAAAGAAAAGCACCAGATTATTCAGTTGAAATTGTTCACCCACATCAGTTATCTCGCCCCCTTAGATCAAACTCCCAACTACTGTCTATCCCACAAACTCACCTCAAGACTCAAGGGGACAGAGCTTTGCAGGCTGTGGCTCCAAAGCTCTGGAGCACCCTGCCTCTGTCTTGTTGGTCAGTGTTTCTTGTCATGGCCCTATACACACAACGTTGTCACCAGAAACAGAAAGGTCTTTTCCTTTGCATTTTCATAAGCAAAGGAAAGCAATAATGATGCATGTTCACACGGATCCGCGAGAACAACTGTGCAATAGCATGCACACTAGGCCAGTAGTTGGTGATTTAAGTTTAAAGTGTCCTTGGCGAATATAACAAATACGTCTCCGCTGATCAGAGTATTGACCCAGGAAATTCACATTTTATTGGAGGAGAGATAACAAACCGAGCACAGTAAGCTGCACACATGTTGCTCGGTAGTCGGCCATAGCTGTTGTTGTTGTTGTTCCTTGGTGTGTGCTACCTTTATTCAAAAGAGTACTGCGCATGCACCATGCATCCCTGACAACAGTGATTCCTGTTTATACAGAAACGACAGTGGAAATGTTTTCAGAGCTCTTCACTCTGGACCCCTGATTCAAAAGTTTGCCGATTCAGGCATATGGAGTTAAAATCATGCCCAACGATTCTCAAACAAACTCAGTGTGGTTTGGAAATACAAAAGATCATTCACAAACTATTGCATTTTGTTTTGCAAATAAGAAATGTACATATCAAACAAATACATCATGCTTCAGAAACAAATGCAGCATGTTTATACATACAAATATATTTCTTCAGTTACAAAAAAATGTCCTTCAAGTACAAACTAAAATCTTTAAAGTACAAAAAATATTCCTCGAGTGTAAACTAGAATCTTTCAAGTCCAAAAAAAATATTCTTCAAGTACAAAAACAATTCTGCAACTACAAAAACTGTCTCTAATTTTCTGCCTTGCAGATCCACACACAAATGCACTCTGATCCACACGGATCTCAGTAAAGTTTTTGAGCAATGTCATGCACTTCACACTCCACAGCAGCAGGTGGCACTGTTGATTCAATTTAAGGCTACCAATTGGGCTAACTTAACTTTTCATTCTGTTTCTAACGTAACTAGATTAAGGCATGGCTACACATAACATTAATAACTTGATATGTCTTGGTCTTAAGATGGAATTTTGAGGTGAAGATGACCTCAGTCCATCTGAGGAGTCGTGTTAAGTCACTGCAGATAAAATGAACACCCTGCTTTCGCTGCTTCACATTGAATGGTTTTTACATTTGGGTAATGCTTGAGTGCTAACGTTTTGCTCTACAGATGCAACCGCCTGAGTTTTCCCCTCCAAGCCAAATGCTAACCAAGTTCCAGCCAGTTACCATCCAATTAACAGCCAACTACCAGTCATAGGGACTCTAATTGTGTTTTTCCTTTTTTTTTTTTTTTTGTTCTCAATTTCTATTCATAGTTGCATTTTCCATACTTATCAAAACTTCTATAGAATGTAAGTGTGAGGGTTTTATGTTTATCACGTCATCACTGGCACTTCCTGTCATGGACCAGCCAAGACTATTCCAAGGAAAGTGGCTATATTTGTAATTAAAAAGTGGCATTTAAGCCTGTTTTTGTCTCTTTGTTGATTTTTTAAAGTTGTGATTACTTTGTTTACTTTTATTTTTCTATTTTGTTCTGTATTTTCTCTCTGTATAGCACTTTGTGACTCATGTCTGTGAGAGGTGCTACAAAAACAAACTTCACTTACTAATCCTGGCCTCGACAGGATCACAACGCAATCACTTCAACAGTCCTCAGACAAAACTCTACTCTGTTGGTTCTGATTTTTATCATCATATCATTCAGCTCACTGAGTTTGCACTGATGGATGCTCAACATCCTGACACTGTGGGCATGTAAGTGTACTTTTGTGTGTATTATGGGATGTGAGGGGAGGAGGGGATTCAGTAGGACCGCAGGTGTGTCCTCTCAGTCTCCTCTTTATGCAGCACGTCAGCTGATGGTGAGCAGAGGACTTTTCTCCCCAGAGGTTCGCTCTTCACAGTAAGTGAGACACATGTTTAACCTGCTTTTTCTCTCTGTGGCTTCAAATCTGTTTCACACCTCTGTGTTGACTTTTTAATGCTACCTTTTGGTTCACACGTAAGCTCTCAAACTCCACATGTCTATCCCACCAGAGGTTTGACTACACTGTTTTGTTTTTTTTTTGTTTAAATTAAAAAAAATCACAATTTATTCTTCAGTTTCTCTGATTGAATATTATCTTTTACATGTTTGTGAGCTTAGGATTCCCTTACATTTATACACGTTATTTGCCAGCTGCATGTTAGATTTGATGCAGAGTTTAGAGGAAAGTTAGTTGCCAGGAAAAAAAAAATTGAATGTGCCTTGGATTGCCATTGCCAATTATCATATAAGGCTCAGTTAAAGGCGTAGTGTGTAGAAGTTGGCAGCATTTCGCTGAACAGAAACAGTTAAAATAGGATATATAAATAGGTGTACAATGCCCATAAAACTTTTGTTTTCTTTTTATTAAGTTAGAAACAGCTTTTTATATTTATGTACCGCAGGTCTCCCCTTTGTGGAGGCTGACATAACGATCCACCATGTTGTCTACTGGTGGGTTTTGGTGACAAAAGTGCGAAACGCGATTTTTGAATACAAGTCCAGCCACTGGTCCTGAAATCTACCTGGATGGCATGTGAAGAAGAAGAAGAAGAGAGAGCGTGGGTACTACAAGAGAAGAAGGTGGTGCAATGTTTGTAACTGTTGGAATTGATGTCCTGTTCACGATCCTTTTTGGTCTTCACCGGCTCTCGTAGCTTAGTGATGTGATGTTTTAGTAACGGACGGGCTCAGTCCAATTTTTTTTTTTTTTTTTTCTTCACTTGACTTCCGGGGTGAGTGTCTTAGTGGTTAGTGTATTAACCACTGACTGTTGCTCCTGCATTTCGTGTGTGGTTTTGTCACACCGGCAAACACTAGCCTCCCGGTTGGATCACTGCTGCTGGAACCTTCTACAACATCCCCGCTGCAGTCATTATGTGGGTCAGCTTGCTGTGCTTCTGGTCTGCTCTCATCTAGTCATTTCTATCCTCCTGCCATCATGCTGTGGCAGGACTTCACCAGTACACCGCAGCTGAGCTCCTCTCGATCTGCTGGCACCTGCTCATGCCCTCACCACCGTTGCTGCACCAACACCCGAACATCGCTCTCCCACCTCGGCGAAAATACATCCACTATGGGTCGAGCAAGAACTTCCATCACAACAACTCTTCAGCAATAAAATCCTTTTGGTCAACCTCTCGCCGCTGTCCCAAAACTTCTGGCCAGACAGTTGACCACACCGCGTTAGCCAGCGTAGCCCGGTCGGCTAATGCTGCTGTCAAACAGGACAACACCACAGTCAATCTCGATCTGCTCAACATCCGCTCTCTCAAGAACAAAGGTCATCTCATCCAGGATCTCCTCACGGACCGTAAGATTGACTTTCTTGCCTAACAGAAACCTGGCAACAGCCAAATGACTTCTCTCAGCTAAACGACTCCACTCCCCCAGGATATGTTTACATCTGCCGTCCCCGTGGCAACGACCGTGGGGGAGGTCTCGCGATACTTCACCGCGAGAAGTGGAAAGTCCTGCCCATTTCTGTGCCTTCAGTCAGTTCATTTGAGTGCCTTGTGTTTCAGTTGCCGGGTCCTTCCCCCACTATTGTTGCCACTGTCTATCGTCCACCCAGACCACACTGTGATTTTTTAAATGACATTTCTACCCTGCTCACTCATCTATCCACCCTCTCACCCAACGTCATTTTGCTTGGAGACTTCAACATACACATGGACAACACTAATCTACCCCTCACCAGAGAATTCTCATCATGCTAGGAGAGCTTTGGTTTTAAACAGTTTACAAATTTCCCAACCCACAAAAAAGGTCATCAACTGGATTTAATCTGCTGTTCCGGCCTCACTCCCTCCAAGTGCACAGCAGATGAACTCCTCATTACAGATCACTTCCTCCTCACATTCAATACCACACTCACCCTCTCCTCCATCAAGTTTGCCCGTCGCATCTCTTTCCGGAATTTAAAGGACATTAACTCGGACACTCTCTGCTCCAATATTGACAGTATTTCTATCCTGGACTCTCTCTCTAACCCTGATGATCTGGCCACCCTTTATAACAACAGCCTACAAGCCATCCTCAACTCCCTTGCCCCAGTCAAAACCCGCTCTGTTTCCTTTTCCACATCTGCCCCCTGGTTTACCTCTGAGCTCCGGGCTATGAAAGCCAGAGGGCGACAAGTCGAGAGACTCTATAAAAAAACTGGTCTAACAATCCATAAAGATATGTACTGTAACCATTTACTTCATTATAAGGAATCCATAGCTCACACCAAATCACAATATTACTCCAGTCTCATCAGCTCCAACGCAGGAAACTCCAGAACTCTTTTTAATCTGTTCAACAAAATCCTCCAACCACCCAACTTCCTCTCCCCCCATCTATTTTCTACTGACACCTGAACATCCATAATGCAGTTCCTCAACAGCAAAATCACCAACATCCATCAGCTTCTATGCTTGACCGGTCCAACTCTCTCCCCACCACCCCATCTCCCACACTCTCAGCTCCTTTCAAGTTTTCAACTCCCCACTTCATCCGAAATCTCTGATCTCATCCATAAAATCCAAGTCCTCCACCTGCCAGCTTGATCCCATCCCCACATCCCTGGTGAAATCCTCCCTCCCCTCCTTACTCCCTCTTATTTCCTCCATTATTCACTCCTCCCTCTCCACCGGTACTGTTCCTTCATCTTTCAAAACCGCAGCTGTGACCCCCATACTCAAGAAACCTGTTTTAGATCCCAACAACTTTAATAATCTCCGCCCTATCTCCCATTTACCTTTCATTTCCAAAATTCTTGAAAAAATAGTCGCCAGCCAACTTCACTCTCACCAATCTCACAATAATCTTTACGAGCCCTTCCAGTCCGGTTTTCACCCCCATCACAGCACTGAAACAGCACTTATTAAAATCACTAATGACCTCCTCACTGCAGCTGATTCTGGTTCCCTATCAATCCTCATCCTCCTCGATCTGAGTGCGGCCTTTGACTCCATTTCTCACCCCATCCTCCTCAGTCCAGTCGACTCTCTTCTATTGGTATCACCCACACCCCCCTCAGCTGGTTCCACTCATACCTCACAGGCCACACTCAGTTCATTCACCTACAATCGTTCCAGTCAGACCCCTCTCCAGTCACTACAGGTGTGCCCCAGGGCTCTGTCCTGGAGCCGCACCTCTTCATCACCTACCTCCTCCCCCTCGGCAAACATCCAGCTCTACCTCTCCTGCAAACCTACCTCCACACTCCCACCCCCCTCCCTTATCTCCTGCCTATCTGATATCAAATCCTGGTTCACCTCCAATTTCCTCAAATTAAACTGCGATAAAACTGAGCTTCTTCTTATCGGCGCTAAATCCACACTGACTGAAGTTGATAGCTTCTCCCTCTCCATCGACAACTCCCCAGTTTCCCCCTCCCCTCAGGTTAAGAGTCTGGGTGTCATCCTCGACAGCACACTCTCCTTTCAGTCTCACGTCAATAACATCACTCAGTCTGCTTACTTTCACCTCCGCAATATTAACCGTCTCCGGCCCTCCCTCACTCCTCACAGTGCCTCCATACTAGACCACAGCCTCGTCACTTCTCGCATTGATTATTGTAATTCACTCCTCTTGGGTCTCCCCCAAAAGTCCCTCCATTAACTCCAACTGGTCCAGAATTCAGCTGCCCGTATCATCACTAAGACCCCTTCACACCATCATATCACCCCCATTCTTCAGCACCTCCACTGGCTCCCGGTCAAGCATAGAATAGAGTTCAAAATCCTCCTGTGTCAAAGCCATCAACAACCTCGCTCCGCCTTATCTGTCTGACCTCCTCCACATCGCCACTCCAGCCCGCTCCCTCAGATCCTCCTCCTCCATCCACCTCACTGTGCCCACTGCCCGCCTCAGCACCAAGGGGAGCAGGGCCTTCAGACGCTCTGCTCCCCAGCTCTGGAACTCTCTCCCACCAGACCTCCGAAACCTGGACTCCCTGTCTCTTTTTAAATCCAGACTTAAAACTCACCTGTTCAGGTCTGCTTACCCCACTTGACAATAACATACCTCCTCTTCCCATTTCATCTCACTACCTGTTGTGCTTTGCTACTGTTGATTTTTATTATTGTTGATTTTATGATTTTTTTATATTGTTGATTTTGTTTTTGTTGTTTTAATCTTGTAAAGTGTCCTTGAGTGTCGTGAAAGGCGCTTTTAAATAAAATGTATTATTATTATTATTATTAAAATCTGAGCGCTCAATGTCCTTAAAATACCAATTTCTACACACTGCACCTTCAAGGATTGAATGTTAAAAAATCAGTAAGGATAAACATTTTGGTAAGTTTGTCACTTGTTTTAATTTATCCTGCTCACAGAATTTACTTTGAAAGTAAGTGTTTGTTTGTCTGCCACTTTGGGCCGCTCAATCATTGTAGATTTAGGCTCGGCAAGATAGACCATCCTGATTATTAATCAGGTGGATCTATCTAGAATATAGGAGGTGTTTTTATCCTGACATGTTTCTACTGTCAACTGCAGTCTCCCTCAGAACCATCATCTGAAGCGTGTCATGGAGGTTTGTTTTTTACCAGCGTTTGTCCTTTTGTTTGTTTGTTTGTCCGTCTAGCGGCAAGATAACTCAAAAAGGGTTTATTAACACGACAAGATAGGGCGGTTTTCCATATTTTTGGTAATAACTCACCAAATAATATCAGAAATGCCTTGGAAGAAGTTTTTTCTGTCTTGGCACTTGTAGTTTTACATTTAAATGTTATTTTTTGGACTTACTGCATTTTATACCTCTTAGTATCTGGTCTTAAGTTCATACTGAGTGTTTCTGCTATTTTGAGGACACATTCAAGATCAGGACACATCTGAAAACTCATAAAACACATTACTGAGCTTGTTTCACTCAAACATGATGCACAACAACACAGCTGTACCATTAGATATCAGAGCATTTGGTGTTAAATTCAGTTTAAAGTTCACAATGGGCGTGCCTTTTTTTCAGGTGCTCCTCTACACGAGTGATAGCGAGTGTAATACTCCAAGAAACAGAAAAAAACACACACAGGGTATAAGATTAACTTGGAGCACAAAGCAACATTTCTAATATTTGAATACAAACTAATAAATCTTCCATAATTATGCTCACAGATAATAAAACAGGCTGTGTAGTGTGTTTTACATGTGATAGAGAGAATAGAAGCAAGGATTCCTGTGGAGAAAATTGGTTTGAGTTATGTTATGCCCAAAACACCCCTATGCATTATCAAGGCACACAATCCATCCTCTTTGCACACTGCACCTTGTTTTGCGCCAAGAATAAGCATTTCTCAAAATAGCATAGTATTGATCAGCATGCCCCAAAATGCCATGCACAGCGCACTTACGACAATACGCCTCACACTGTGCTTCACACCATCAAAACAAGGTCCAGAGACGAGTATTACTTGTTAGTTTAGCTGGAGAAATCACTTATGGTGACAACTCAGTCAATCAATGGATGAAAAACAATAATAACCCAATGATTCTAATATTTTTTGGTCCCCTGTCATGAACCCTTAGAATCTTCTTTAACCTTTCTTCCCCATAAGGCTGTACAGATGTATCAGACCTCATCTTTTGTGTTGAAAGGGTTGAACAGAAAACAGCCCAGAGTGAGCAGAAACTTCTAAATCAGTAAATCAGTTCAGCCTGAGGTCGGTGTGTCTAAAATTAAATGACTAGTTCAGCCTTGTGTTGCTCATTCCGTGTCTCTGCTCTCGGCTGCCTCTGCTCATCTGTCACGTTACATCTTTCAGACTTTTTTCCTCTGCTGACGCTCCTCACTGCTCGCCCTGTTACTGTTGTACAAACAAAACCGTGACAAGAAAAAAGTAATCACCAACAAACTCTGCTGTCAGCTACAGTGTCACTAAAGCGGCTAAACTAAAATAAAGGACAGCTGAAGGCAAGAGCTAGATTTATTTCTTCTCTAAATACTTTCACTTAGGGCCTGACTTCAACACACACAGAAGTTTCTGATGACTAACAGAGCCACCTTGCTGACCTTTCTTTATGTGTTAGGTCTATATTATGATGTTGTCACCCTCCTCCAAAGATGGAGGATGCTAAAGTCCAGCCTGAGTGAGTTGCTGCCTGAGCAGGACAGATGGATGTAGGAAAGAAATAACGTTTTGTTCATTTTTTTTCCATCTGTCCCTGTCACGCTGAGTGCGGATGCAGCTGATCAGAGTTTGACAGCAGTGGGAGTAATGATGCATCCCACCACCGCGCTCTGGCATTTTACTTCACATTGATAAATGTACAAGTTACTGAAGAGAAGCATCAATGAAGCTGAGAAGACATGTCTGATTATTTAGTGATAAACAAGAAATGCCAGCCTGCAGCCCGCCATTCCCTGCCTCCCATAGATACACAGTGGTTGGACAGTCAAAGTCTGATTAGTGGAACACACATCTTAAACAGCTGGATGGTCGACAATCAACCTTATTCCTTCTCCTTCAGAATCCACCGTAGTCTTAGACCAGAGTTAACATTTGACTAAAGTTTACTGCTGATTTTTCCTGAAACATCATGATATCATGAATACCGTGAATTTAGCAAATGTTTGCCTACATACTATGCCAGGGGTGTCCAAACTTTTTATACCAAGGGCCGAATAAAGAGGAATACATGGACAACTGAGCCACTAGCAGCCCCTCACTTTTAGTTAAAGTTTTAGGGTTTAGGGGTGGGTTATCCCCTGTCAAAGGGGCCCTTGTAACCCTGGGCTATCACTGGATTCACACCTAATCACAGCAAGATGACCTTCTGAGGAGCAGAGATGGGAGACACTGGCGGCTTATCTTTACTGTCAGACACAAAACAGGAGTAAACTGTAAGAATGTTGGTGCTTGAAGATAAATATTGCAATATACTTTGTAAATGACACCTTGTGACAAAGTAAATATGGCAGAAAAGTGCATGATTGATGGCACTTGCTGCTGTAATCAAAATGTCTTTATTCATATAACTGTTTCAGGGGCCAACTTAAAATGGGCAGCGAGCCGCATTTTGCCCCCTGAGCCATAGTTTGGACACCCCTGTACTATACGAAATCAGCACCCACTGTTAGTGCAGTATTGGGTTTTGAATACATCCATTTGTGTTTTTTATCTCACTCTGTTAAAAACAGCATTTTACTAGCCATATATCAGGTTAAGTGCTTCTCAAAGTGAGGGCTGGAGTCCACTGGTGAGCTGCGGAGGTACTGCAGGTTGACTTTGTGAGGTTTTACACAGCTAATTAAACAGTGACTAATTAAAACCACATTTCAATGTACGATAAAATGCTGAATTACATGTAATTAGTTTCCAGAACGAACAGAGCTGGTGTAATACTCAAAAGAGCTCATATTTGCCCTAACTCAGGTTCATATATTGTGATTTTGATGACTGCAATATTATGTTCAAAATCACTTATGTTAAAAAAAAAAAATCTTCAAGTGACTCGTCACATACCCCTGATCCACCTCCATTCTCACTCTATGTGAAAAGTTCTGTTGAAGCTCTGGCCACTTTCAGGCCTCCCTTTCCACATGGTCCCAGTCTGTGTTGTTGATTTGTTAACCTTTTGCTCTGCTCTGTGGTCAGTTCTGCACTGCTCTTCAACATGTTTTCATCTGCACTGCATTCTGTCTATTGTCCTGCTTTACTCTGGGCTTGCCACCCTGAGCCAACAGGCATAGACGGCAGATGAAATAATTTTAGGGTAGGTCTATTTGGGTTCAGAATTCCAGATACCACTGACTTTTTGAATTGTGTATAGAAGTACACTATCATGGGAAGGAGTCATGAGAAACAGACTAAAGGGTATGAATTTGGAAAAGCATTATATGGGCTCTTTCACCCTTATAAATGGATAAAATCAAACATCTAATAACCCTTTATTTAATTCTGGTAAAGTTTGAATGTATAATCTAACAGAAACGAATTTAATTTTTGTGTGAAATGCAGTCACCTTTATTTAGGCTACCTGGCAGAGCATCTCAGTTACAATACCAGAATTTACAACAAACAGTGAATCTGCTCTACATTAATATATCAGTTCATAAAGAGAGTAGCTCTGATTGGATCGCTCCCCAACTTATCCCTGCTAAGGCAATTGTGACTACTGGATGTCCCTCTTAACTCATCCAACCTTTCAACACAACCAAAGTAGTTGTGAGTGGATATATTCCTAACTTGTCTCTACTTTCTACATGACGGAATTAGTTCCGATTGGATTAAGTCTGTCAAACATTGTCAGTTAATTTAGTTTAAGTTTTTGTCCATATGCACTTGTTTTTATTAGTTACTATGTCTAGTTTTTGTCAAGGCACAAAAGGTTGTTGGCGAAAATGATGATGAAAATAATTAGTCAGCAAAATTAACACTGGACGACGACTCAACTAGCCCATAGAAACCCCATGCAATTAAATCATTTATGGGTCATAAAGTAAGTTAAAAAGTGTAACTTGTACAAAACAGTAGATGAGTGAAACAACTGAAATCTGTCTATGAAAGAATATCACTTGGAGACTAATTTTATGGTTTTATGAGGGTTTCTGTTAGGCCCCTAGATATTTTCAGGTTTCAAAATAGGCTTCAACGCCTCAAAGTCTGCCCTTTTTTAACATCTGTGGAGAAAGACTCTCAGGCTCTTTAATCGAGCACAAAGTTTAATCTGTCTTCAAATAGATGGGGTTTGTTTTTCTCAGGATGTTCTGCAGGGATTTGGTATAGCGGAGAGAAATCGATCTGTGAAGATTCATTACACTGCTGGAGTACAAGACTTATTTGTCTGTGTAGTTTGTACTTTTGGGGTCAAAACATCGAGGGAAAATGTTGTGAAATTTGTTCAGACGGAATGAAAAGTTAATAATTCAGGAACAACTTTTGAAGTGAGGACATCTTTGTTAAAACATCCAATGACTGCCTTGTTTACTTTTCCACTCAAACCTACATTTTCTCTTGCGCTCAGCTCCTGCCTCTCTGTGTTGTTGATGCCTGTGGGAACAAACTCGCTCCAGCCCCCTCTGTCTGTGACTCGTCAGCTCACCGAGGTGAGTCGTCTTGTTCGTGTCGTGATGCAGCTGACTCGCTGATGTCAAACTCAGTTTAGGTCTCCTGAGAGAAAAGGGGGCCGACTGAAGCGTCACATCTAAATCATGGTGTTTGTCAGTCATGGGGAGAGCCTGCTGAGCTCTGAATTACAGGTGATTTAGGGCTCATGTGGAGACAACTATCAGAGATCTGAATAATACATGAGTTAGGGCTGATTATGAAATGAGGATGTGAAGCTGTAATCACTTTCTGTGCCTCTCTGAAGATCTGATCCTATCTATCTTCTTCTCAAAAATGTGTGCCCAAATCATTTTAACCTCTGAATATCCTTTTCTATATTACAAATTCACTTTATCATCATCTCTGCTCCGGTCATGTCTCATCTCATTTGTGTTTTCTCAAATTGCTTCCCTCGTTTCCTCCTCTTAACCCTGATTTCACCTCCAGCACATTCATCCCCGTCATCTACAATCCTGTTTTCACAGTACTGCCTTTACTTGTGTTTTGAGGTCATTACGCAACATCTTCAACTCAGCTTTCACTGTATAGTCAACTATTTTTCATTTCTAACTCTGTTATTTTTATCAGTGACTTTTTAACCAGACAATAAGATAACAGAATACAGTGGTTTGCGAATCCCTCTCCCCCCCATATTCGATTGAATATACGACAAAGACAAGATATTTAATGTTCAAAATCATTGACTTTATTGGTTTGTTGCAAAAATTCACTCATTTTCAATTTGGTTCCAAAAAAGCTGGGACAGGGAAATGTTTGCAAGGGGCGTCGGTGGCGCAGCTGGATAGTGCACTTGGTCAGTAATCGGGAGGGTGCAGATTCGAGCCCAGCTCCGCTGAATGTGAGAGCGAATGGGTGTGATTGGGTAAATGTGACCTGCGGTGTAAAGCAGCTTTGGGTTGTCAAAGACTAGAAAAGCGCTATATAAGCTCAAGTCCATTTGCCATTTTACCATTTGGAACTGTGTAGAATCACCTTTCCTTTTGACAACTCTTAATTAGTGTTTGGACACTGAAGACACTAATTGTTGAAGCTAATGTGGACTCATTAGACTACAACACACTTTTCTACCTTGTGTCAGTCCATTTCAGATGAGCTCAGGCCCAGAAGAGTCAGCAGTGTTTCTAAGTGTTGTTGATATATGGTTTTTGTCTTGCATGGTTGAGTTTTAACTCGTGATTGTAGGTGTAATGGTGAACTTACATCTACAATCACTTTCCAGAATGTTCCAGAGCCCTAGTGGTAATATCCTTTACAGAATGACATTGTTGTTAATGCAGTAGTGCAGATTGAGGGGTTGAGGGTCACAGGCATTTTATGTTTGGTTTTGGAGCTTACCTGCAGAGATTTCTCTGGATTCTCTGAATCTTTTGATGATATTATAGACAGATGATAAAATCCCTAAATTCTATGCAGTTGTACGTTGAAAAAAGTTGCCCTTAGACTGTTGCTTACGCAGTAGTTCACATCCTTGCTTGTACACAACTGAGCCTTGCGGGAATGCTCTTTTTTTACCCAATCATGACACTCCTCTGTTAACGATGAACCAGTTCACCTGATGAATGTTCCAAACAGGTGCTTTTTGAACATCCCTCAACTTTTCCAGTCTTTGTTGCCCTTGTCCCAGCTTTTTGGGATTATTGCAATGGTTGTTTGTCTTATTCCCAGTTGTATCATTCTGGTTTCAAGTTTCTGTTCTACTTTACCAAAATCTGTTCACATCTCTTTCAGTTCTGGTCCAGTCTCCCTCCTGTGTGATCACCTGACCCCTCCCAAATGTGTTTCATCTAATAATCAATTTCAACAAAACGTTAAATATCTTTTTTTGTGGTGTATTTAATTGAGTGTAGGTCACAAATGATTTGCAAATCACTGTTTTCTGTTTTTATTTACACATCACACAACGTCCCAACTTCAGTGGGATTGGGGTTTGCAGGTTATATTTGGCTTTTGATATGGCCTATATGTTTATTTGTTTTTGATGCTGTTGTTGTTTTTTGGTAATAGCATGGTTTTTAATGTGGCTAACTCTAGCACTGCTGGCATAGGCAGCCTTCTGTTAGCATCCCATCTGTGCTGGGAGAAATACATTACCCCAGCCAGTATACTAGTTTATCGTGACACACTCTATAACAGTTTTACTCCATGTTATAGATCAAGATATGAACTAGCAGTGCCACACTATGATATGCCATCTCACCATTACAGTTTTGTGTATTTTGGGGGTCATAAGGCAACATTTAGCCCCAACTGCAGCTATAAAGCCTCGGCTTATGGTGTTCATGCTACATAGCCTATCCACCTGCTTTGGTGCGATTGGCAGAGAGTGTGAAAGCTAACTGTGCCAGTAAAAGACAGTTCAGTCGTGCATTTTTAAACCTGAATTAAGCAGAGTCACCAACTGTGTGTCAGATAACCAGCTACAACTAGAGATACAGTTACTGTGAGCATCCAATGACCTCAATGAAAACATGCACCACTTACTTTCTTTTTTCCACCACAGTCTGATCTTCAACATGCCCGCCATCGTCAACCTCCTCTTCAACGTCGTCTCCACCAACACCACCATCTCCTTCAGAGTGGTGCTGCCCATGTTCAGTCTGGTCTCCCTCCTGGTTGGGGTGGGTGGTCACCTCCTGCTGTGGTTGGTTTTGGTAAGAAACCCTCGCAGTCGCTCCAAACCAAGCTCCGTCCTGCTCCTGAACCTCAGCCTGGCAGATCTTGGCGCTCTTCTCACCCTTCCTTGCGTCTTGTTGAGTGCCAGTTTCCAGCACTGGCAACTAGGCGGAGGGACGTGCGTGCTTTTGGGGTTCATGACCTCAGTGACAGTGGGGGTGGAGATCTTCAGCTTGGCGGCTTTGTCAGTGCTGAGGTATCGGATTGTTGCACCACTGACGAGACCTCCTGCGAGTCTGACACAAGTGTGAGTTAAAAAAAGGTCCCCTGTTATCCACTAGTTTCACACCAGCCTAAATGCACTGTTAAATGCAGTTTATTACCTTGTTACTATGTCCATGATATGCACTTTTTTTGCAATTTCTTTGCCAAAGCAGTTTAATCTCACTTATCTATTCCTACCACCATGTCTGCCTGGTGTACTGGTTTAACTTGTAGCTATGGTAACTGATGATTGCAGAGGTGATAAATAAATATTTCTTCGTTCGTATTTACCAACCTTATTGATAGAACATTTTAAACATTTTAGAAAGACAATTTAATATACAACATAATGTATAAAAATATAGAATAAACATAAATTGTTATGTTTCAATGTCAAGCCCCTTCACCACCCACTCCCCACCACCCATAACAAGACCACTCAGCTGGAAAAACTACTACTACAACTACTACTACTAATAATAATAATAACAATAAATAACAATAACAAAAAACAGAATAAAATAAATAATGTTAAATAAAATTAACAGCAAAGAGTTAATAAATAATGAGCATATTAATCCTCCAACTCCAAGGAGAAATGTATATTATATATATATATGTGTACATTTTTTTTCAAGTAATGTCTAATAATCTTGTTCAAATCCTCTTATTAAAAAGTTTTGTGGGTGGCTTCAACAACTGTTATAACACTGGCAATGGCAGAACAAGCGCCCATGAGTCACCAGTCAACATGGTCACTTATGAAACAACAACACCGGGTCTCTTCCGAAACGTTGGCAGTGTTTGTACTACATGTTTTCAATCCAGCATCACAGAACTGAGAGAGAGCATATGTGATCATGTCAATAATACAGTTATGAACACATAAAAATAAACAGTTGAAAAACATCCACTAAACAACAGTAATAAAGTTGCATTGAATGACATCCCTCCACGATGAGGTCGGCGCAGTGTGTGACGTATAGTGCCAAAAACCCTGTCCACACAGAGACACCCAAAACTGTTTACAAATCTTCACTTTGGCTGAAGTTTCCAAAATATGTGTTTTGAGTGACCTACAATGCTGTTTACATGTGTACAGTAGGACAAAATGCACGGAAAAGCCTCAGTTTTAAAAACAATACCCAACTGTGTGTGAACATAGCCTTCGTGACCACTATGGTGCCAAATGTTTTTGTTAGTCACCAAGCACAGTAAAGGTCACATTTGCAAACATTTATAATGCAGTTGTCTAAGTTCATTAGTCACTATTTTAAAACTCAAACTATGTTGTAGGACCACTTTCCAAAGCTAGTGTCTTTACTCTGAGTAAACGTATTTTGGATGATAGGTCTGAACTTTAAGAGTACTTCAGCACTCAAGAAGCACTGCCAGACTCATTAACCCAAACAAGGGAGCATTGAAGATGTGTCTTTTTTTGTTTTCATCTTTCTTTTCAAAAATAAGCCCTGAAAAAACGAAATTGTCTGTCAGCACTATGGCCCAGCATCCCTTTGTTGTGATTAACTACCAACCTATGAGACAATATGGTACATACAATAAGCATCAGAGGTTTTTAGTGATGCAGACTTCATGGAGCAATGGAGGTAGATCGAGTTGTATAGAGTAGATATAGTTTGGGTTGGTTTCTTGCATTTTTAATAAGAACTGAAATAATAGATCCAAGTGGTCTACATTATTCACCCTTTATGTAAACCTAAATGTATCTGTTGTTTCATATCATTCTCATTTTAATTATAATTTCAATTATTTTAATGTGTATCTTGATTTCTCACTTCTATACTATGAGCAATGCAGCTAAGCAAACAAATTTCCTCTTGGGGATAAAATAAGTATTTATGATTCTCATCAGACCATGAACAATTTAACAAACAATAAATTCTCATTTCAAAAAATACAACTGAAAACTTTAAAGGGTTTGCTTTGAAACAACTTGAGATTAGCGTCTACTATTGCCCTCAAGTAACCCAATAGATGTGCTCCTTTTGGACTGCCTTTGCTTGTTGATTAAAAGCTGTAAGTAGTTAGAAGGAAAAGTTGATTTGATTCTCAGGTTGAAATGCTAAACAATTGGAGTCCCGTCCCAAACTGGACATGATGAACAGGGGATATGCTTATATGCTTGCATGTCACCTGACTATATAATCATAAAACTATTAGAATTACTGCTTCACCAATGTCATGATGAAAGGTCTGGAAGTTAACAAGCTGCAATGGGGCTGAAAAATGAAGCCAATGCTAAAAACTGCAGTTCTTCCAGTGTCTGCTTGAGGCTGTCTGCAGGAAACCTGACACACCAGATAAGCCATTTAGTGTGGCAACAGGCCATAGAGAGTGTTTAGGAATGGGCAGAACATTTCAAAAGATGTCTGGCTGGTGATTGGATTGTCACTCCATCAATAACAATTATTATGAGCCAATCAAATAACATAGTAGCTGGGCTCTAATGCTGCAGGAGTGCAACAGGTGAACCACCTTATAGAATAAACAAACTGACACATTTCGGAAGTGAAGGGAAAAATATCCTTTCCATTGCAAAATGCTTTCAGTGTTATTTGTTTTTCATTTGATGGAGAGGTGTGGTCCAGATCTGATAAAACTGCTACGGTAGCTGTTAGCATCTATGCTAATCTCTGTAGCAGTCACTTCCTATCATCTCGTAGCTCCCACTTCTGCCTGATTATAGACAATGAATGAGGCAGATCCAGCTGCTGTGCAAGGTTAGTCTGCAGGAAATCTGGATGATATTTGATTGTGTGTGGTTAAAGGACAATTGTTGTAGCTAAATTTACAACAAACGGTTTCCATCTTAGTATGTCTAATTATCTTGATGCCTCACTACATGTGGGTGAATTTTTGGACATTTAGGGACATGATACAAGTCTGTGCGGAGTGGCTATTGGTCAGCCTTAACACAACCTCTCTGATTGTCCTTAGGTTGAATAAAGCTGGCTGAGATGGCATGTACAATACGGCTGTGTCCACATTACCTTGGCATTTTCCTACCCCCAAAGAGATGACACATACTATGCTTATGGATGTCAATGACAATCTAAAATTCTCTTTATATGGTTCCTTTTAGCTATTCCTATTTACTTTTCTGCTTACTTCTCTAGCGTCTATTTTCTTTAAAACTATTTTTATCAACCTTTGCACTACATAAAGTACACTTAACTTTAAACAGTCCAAATAGCAACGAAGAATTATAGGAAAAAACTGTTAGGAGAGTCCCTTCACTTAATTGTCGACCTAGGGTTCCTTCCACAAAGAAAGCACCTTGACTGGAACATCAGAAAAAAAGAAAATAAAGTGGTCCTACATACTAATAAATAAATTCTGTGGCTAGGAGGAGAAGTCTAAAGTAAGAAAATGCCAAACACCATTGTCCCCCATAATACATTCCCTATCACACATACACCAGCAGTTGTACGGACTGAAATATAATTGTGACAAAATAAACAAAGGCAATCGCTTCAGTGACTCCCTGATCGAATCAGATGTAGGCACATGTGTAAATAATGCAAAATTCAATCAGTGCAGCAGCCTCAGCTGTAGCAGCCTCATATACCACAGGTCAGTGCAGGTAGAAATGTTTGCTGATGACACAGATCAGTCAGAATCACTCCCATCAGGCTCAGCTCCATGTTCTCTGCAGTATATGTTGACCTATGTCCTCCTGTAAACAAATGACCCTCTCCTCCTCAGGTCAGGCTCTGTAGCGGTCATTTGGCTCATCTCAGTAACCATGGCATTACCCAAGGTCACCTACATCAACTTTGACAAGGGCTGCACGTGGGCGGTGGGTCGTGATGAGTGGCTCTTCTTCTTGGTTCCTGCGTTCTTGGGGTACTACGTGGCCCCTCTGATCTGCATCGCCTTGAATTGCGGCCTAATCATCTCTCAACTGAACGGCTGCAGGAGATCTCTGGCTGCAGACAGGCGCAACAAGAAAGCCACGGCTCTGCTGATCGCCTCCACGCTGGTGTTTGCACTCAGCTGGTTACCGTATTATGCCATCGAGTTTGTCAACGTCATGTCTCCTTATGTCAGCTCTGTGGCTTCTCCTGTTAACAAAGTGGGACGTAAATTATTTTCAACTTTGTCTCCTTCATACTTTTCTCCTGCATCTCCTGAACCAACAGAGGAAACAAACACAAATGTGTCCTTACTTTGGGAGGTGGCGTCACTGTCGGCCATTTTGTTAGTGTGTTTAGCTCCCTGCTGGAATCCACCGCTCTACTTCCTGTTGTCACGCCCTGCTGTTCGTCAGCTCAGAGCACTGCTGCCATCTTTCTTTCACAAGCACATGAGTAAAAAACGTGTGCAGCGCTGGCGTATCGCTCCAGCTCCGCCCCCTCACCTGCCACACCCTCAGCCTTCTACACACACGCAAATACACCAAACTCTAACACACAGGCTGACTCAGTGAAGACAAAGGAAATGTGTTTGTCCGGCAAATTTTAGCAATGAAAGCAAATCAAGGTGCTTCACAGAAGACATCACAACATAATGACAAAGAGTAAAACAATTCCCTTAAAGTTCGCCTCCTAACCCCCAAATTCCACATAGAGCGAACGCACAGCAAACCGCTGGCGAATCGTACTGTGGAGCATTTCGCTCCCTCTCTAGTCTTTCAGAGCATTTCCACAGCCGGCGCTCCAGTCCTGCAGCGGTGCGTGCCTGACATTTTTCAGGCTCCATCATCATTACACCTTGAGACATTCACAGTATTCCTGAAGGAATTACAATGCTGATGCTACCTACCCAACCACAAGAGCCCCCACATGCCCACGAGCCCTAAGAGATTGATGGGCAGCAAGAGCTAGAACATCACTGGGGTCATCAGGTGTGGACCTTCCGTCTTTGGTGATCATCCATTATGCCAACATGACCCTGTGCTAACTGTCATTCCCCACCATGCCTAAACAGATTGCTATTATTATATCTACCTTACAATGAGGCTATCACAGTCTTAACCTAATCATCACCTTCAACAGACCCAGGGGCTGTACATGCAAGCTCCAGGTAGTGACATGCTGATACTACCTTACCTGTACCATAATCACCCCATTAAACAGCAATTACTGATACCCAACATTGTAAGCTTGAACATGTGCAATGTACACAAGTACTGAAATTCTGCTTGAGTAAGGACATCAACAACTCGTACTCGAGTACAAGTGCTCATCCGTCCATCCATTATCTATCTAGGACCCTATAAAATATGTGTTATTTTTCCCAAATTACATTTCAGTTGTTCCCATATTCCGTTTTGTTCCTTTTTAATTTTTTGAGGATTAGTTTTTAGTATTTTACGAAAATTTAACCCAAAGACACAGTATAAAGTAATGAAATATAGTCACTCACTCTTCAGGTGGTCCTTACAGATATCTTTATGTGTCCAGTCAACAGTATGTTGACAAAATTTGCAGAACATTTGATAACCTGACACATAATAATCTTTGGCAAACTGTTCTGCCCTGTACTCTAGAGTTAGCCGGGAGTTTTGTAGCTTCTTTGCCAACTTGCACGCTGCCCGATGTCATTCGTGTCACTCGCATCACGCCGCTCGCCGCCCTTTGACACCAGCAATCATTGAAAATGAATGGCAGCTGGACGCTGAGGACGCTCAGATCGCTTTTGGTGTGAACACATAGTCAGCTGTTGTCGCAGGTGGCCGTTGTGACATGTTGACATTGTTAATGAGGGAAGGAGAAGGGGGAGAGGAGGTGAAGGGTGTATTGTCCGCAGCCTTAGTGACCCCCTCGGGGCATTTTCCTGAGAGATACGTTCCTTTTTATGCAGAAAAAAATGCATTTCCATGATATTTCATGTTGATATTGGATTCCGCGTTTAATGTTTAATTCCGTGATTTCGTCCGCGATTCCATGATTGCGGATTTCATAGGGCCCTATCTATCCCACTTATCCCTTTCAGGGTCCCAGGGGGCTGGAACCTATCCCCGCTGACATTGGACAAGAGGCTGGGTACTGGAACTGGTCGCAAGCCGGTCACAGGGCCAAATGGACAGACAGACAACCATTCACTCCCACACTCATGCCTAAGGGCAATTTGGAATCACCAGTCAACCTAATAAGCATGTTTTTGGTCTGTGGGAGGAAGCCGGAGTGCCTGGAAAGAACCCACGCATGCACGGGAAGAACATGCAAACTCCACACAGAAAGGCCCTCCTCAATCCAGGGATCAAACCGGCAACCTTTTTGCTGTGAGGCACATGCACTACCTGCTGTGCCACCATGCTGCCCGTGCTCAGCCCTAGTTGTTAATCACTTAATGTAACATTAAGTGTAACATTTTAATCTGTTATGATTAAAAAAGAGTTGTGACTGCATTAAATTTTCTTTTAACATGATGCAATCTTGTTATGTTGCAGATATATATTGTATCAACTTCTTAAATTTATAAAAAAAAATCATCTACTTCAAGCAAGTCTTGTGATAACATGTCGACATGATTCTTTGCTGTAACACTGAATGCTTTGTAAATGTGTTACATGTTGGATATCCTTTTGTGTGATAAGCTTGTCATTTTTTTTGTCATTTTTTTCTTCTAAAATGGCTGCAACAGACTGTCACATGCTACACAAACATGCTACTGTTTGTTTTATGCTTATCACAACCACATTCTTTTTGCAAAAGTACAATAAAAGAACACCAGGCTCCAGGCAGCAGTGTATGAGCCACTTAGATATATGACATCTGTGGATCATAAACAAAAAGCTTTGTGGGCCATAAAAACTGAAGGATGCCAGAGACACTAAGCAACCAGCTTCTCAGACTGAGTAAATATTGTATAGAAGAAGAGCATATGATTCATAATCAGTGTGAGGCACAGTTTGTGAATTCCACCTGCAATTAATCATTTGTCTCACTTCATTACCGGTAATTCGCATGATCTGGATATTCTAACGTACTAATACTCATTCATAAAAAAGCATAAATGAAACAAACACCCTCTTATAAGTGATTCCATGGCCTCTTTTTGGTGTAAATATCATTTTATGGATGTTTAGTTGAGCCTGATGCCTGAATTTTACTCTTTTGCAATGAAAAACAAGAAAAGGTAATTTCTGTTAGAAAATGAGTAAATAACTAGAAAGCACTTGGAGAGCGCAAACCTCCAACAAGGTAGCTCACATATTGTTGTTACATCTATAAGCCATAGTTCCATGATACAGTTACCATCATAATATGATTCATTGACCCTGAAAATCCACACCTAGCAATCGGAATCATGTTGATATCATTATTACCTCCACCAAGGAGGTTATGTTTTCGCCAGGGTCTGTCTGTATGCTTGTTTGTTGCTTATCAAGATTACGTAAAAACTACTGGATGGATTTACATGAAAATTTTACCAGAGGTTTGGTTTGGTCCAAGGAAGAAGCCATTAAATTTTGGTGGTGATCCCCGTAATTGTCTGTATGCAAAAAATTCCCCAAATTTTCTGAAAATCCCATAACTTAACATTTGGCCTTTTTTTTAAATCATATCTCTGACATCACTTGATGGATTTGCTTCAAAATTTACAGGATAACATATGTAATATTACTCTATCACCAAGGTAAATTTGATCTGGATCCGATCCAGATTGATGTCATAAAAAACACTGAAGTTTATAATGGCAAATCCCATTCATTTCCTCGGCTGCTGTGATGGTTTGCCCCCCTTTATGTCATTATGGGAATTTGCCAACTGACATCAACGTTTTTCATGTCACTACATTTCCCAGCTTCCCTTGCAATGACAGTGGAGGAGTTCTCCACATGGACAGGCATGAGCGGAGACTCGGCTGTCCAATCGGAGATCCAGAATTGTATCGTGGAAAAGCCACTGCCGCAACTGAGCTGCTTGGTGGAGGTCTGCGCTCTCCAAGTGCTTTTTAAGTTAGTTATGCAGTTATTGAGCAAAAACGATCGTTCGCTAATTGCAGTTATCTGATCATAATCAAAATCTAATGATTTCTAAGTCGGGCCATTACCAACATCTCCTGAAAATTACAGCAAAATCTGTCCAGTAGTTTTTGTTTAATCTTGCTAACAAACAAACAGACAAAAATAAGCTGCAAAAACATGATCCTTGGCTGAGGTATTGATACCAACTATGGAAAACTATTCCTGATAGACTAATACATTCAGTGGCCCCTAGCAGTCATGGGCCCTTAGAATCTTCCTAACTTTACCCACTTTACGACCCCACTGGCTACAACTATGAAAATACAGGATCTCCTTCTTTTGTAATCATTTGGAAATTAACAATGCATTTACTCAAATAAAACATTTTTTTTGGCACAAGATTAGTCTTTTTTATTGACTGAGACATTTCAGAGGAAGATCCTACATCTTGTGCCAAGAGAAAATGCAGCAACAACAAGCATGACTTTTCATTTTTGTAATGTTCATAATAAGGAGCATGTCAGTGTTGGCAAATCCAGGTCACTGAACTTAAAGAGGCACGTTTAGAGCTCCCACGTGGGACCTGTGTGTATCTTAACAGTCTTTTTTCAGCGAGTGAAGGGCGCCTGATGAATTCACACTGACTGACAGGAACCATCCGAGCAAACATAAATCACAGTCCCTGTAGAGCTTTTAAACATCCATCTCAGACTCATAAAACGAGCTTCTGATAGTTACGACATGTAGCATGAGCACAGCAGGAAAAGAGCTCGACCTGTTTCTAAAAGCCTCCATAGGATTTCATTACAAAGCAGCCAGTGGATTACAAGAAGACACACAACCTCATAACCCTATTACTGAGCCATCTGACACTGGAGGGACAGAGCCTGGCCCCCAGTAAAGCTCCCAGTAAAGCTCCCAGTCAATGCTCTTTTAACAAGCTGGTGGACAGGGGTCTATCTGACTTATGGGGAGCATTAACAAAATGCTGACTGCTTTAGTTTGAAGCCTGATGCAGAAATTGCTTAATAAAACCTGCATCTGCTGTGGTTTAACATCACCATGTTGAGGTTGTGTAGTTTCTCAGTGGTCAGGAGTAGGCTGTTTGATGAATTGCCTCAGCAAGAGTAATTCAGTTTATGTTGTAAAGCTTTTCATGCTTGGAGACATAAAGCATTACTTTAATTTCATTACAGAGATTGAATCATTTATGCTGCTTTTTTTAGTTATGGATGTATTTGGCAGCTTAAAATGAAAATTGCCCTGTGCCACACAAACATGTTCTAAGCACTGATGGTATGTCTTATTTGTAAAGGGAAAATCCGTAAATTTGTTGCACTGAAGTGTCTAAATTATTTCTTTAATGATATTAAATGAGATTTGTTTATTTCAAACTTAAATGGAAAAACATACATATATATGTATACATTTATACATATACAAGATAAAATATTATAGTAAACAAATGCAAATAGCTATTACAGCATTTTTTTTCTCCTACCGTTAATCCTTTCAAAACCAGATTCAGTTTGAAAAGGGTGTGGGAAGAAGAAAAAAAAACTATCTTGTCCCACCCCATTTCTAAAATGAGTTATGTATTTCATACATACTGTTTCATAAGTTTGTGTTTTTATGCCGACATGTAGCCGACAGCAACAACTGATGCTGGAGGCATTATGTTTTTAGGTTGTCTGTCCATATATCTGGCCATTCTGTAATCACAATATCTATAAAACTCTGAGGAATTTCATTCCAACTTCGAGTCCTAATTGATTTAACCTTGCAGCTCAGTTCGATCTGCTTGATTAATCTTGCCAAACTCCAATCTGCAATGACTGTGAACGGCCATTACAGCAGAAAGAAGGGGGAGCTTTGAGTGAGATGACAGCAGGAAATGACTGCTTATCCAGAGATTAGCATATTAGCTAACAGCTTTAGCAGATCTATCTATCTATCTATCTATCTATCATCTGTCCCATTCTTCTACAGACCAACATTTTGTTAGGTAGTTGCAGCATCAATTCATGAAATAATGTATTTTGTCTTCCAGGCCCCTGGTTCTGAGAGTGGGGTCTGGATCAGTGCTCATTTTGACAGCACTTTTTCATTTAGTTTTAGTTAATGTCTTTTGCCTAAAATATTTTTTAGTTTTTGTCATAACTTAGTCATCTAAATTGTTTTAATTCTTGTCTACTTTTAGTTGATGAAATTTCACAACATTTTAGTCGATGAAATCTACTGTAAATTCAGTCGACTGAAATATGAAGTGTAAAGCGTAAGGCATTTTTATGTTTCCTTGAATTTCTGATGTCATGTTTTACACTTGGATAGAATTAAAAATAAAACATCTAATAACCTTTTATAAGATCCTTCAGGTCCATATAAACTCAGTGGAGTTTACCGTGAAGAGGAGATGACGTCACGTGAATAAGGTCTATCCATCACACTTGATACGTTCTGTTGGCAGCCTCAAATTGAATCAGTGCCACCTGATGCTGTGGAGTGTGAATTGCAGGAGAGTGCTGAGAAACTTTACTGTCATGTGTGAGTGGATCAGAGTGCATTTGCGTGCAGATCTGCAAGGTGGAAAGTTAGTGCCAAAAGTCACGTGACAGTGGTAAGATTGTGCCAAAACAGGTTTTCGTACTTGTGGAATTCATGTGTTGTACTTGAAGGATATTTTTTTGTACTTGAAATATTTTGATTTGTACTTGATGGATTTATTTTTGTACTTGAAAGATTTTAATTTGTACTTGAAGTTTTTTTTTTTGTAATTGAAGAAATATGTTTCTTTGTATGTGTAAAACATGCTGTATTTGTTTTCAGAGCATGATGTATTTGTCTGATAGGCACGTTTCTTATTTGCAAAACTAAAAACATTAGTTTGTGAATGATGTTGTATATTTGCAAACCATATTCAGTTTGTTTGTGAATCATTGGGCGCGTGTTCAACATGTTTTGTGTGTTTGTGACATTTTGGCATGATTCTAACTCCATAATAACCCTTTATTGAATGCTAGAAAAGTTTGAATGTATAAATTAACAGATACAAATTTAACTTTTGTGTGAAATGCAGTCACCTTTATTTAGGCTACCTGTCAGAGCATCTCAGTTACAATACCAGAATTGACAACAAACAGTGAACCTGCTCTACATGAATATATCAATTCATAAATAGAGGAGCTCTGATCGCTCCCCAACTTATCCCACCACGAAGCTAAGACAGTTGTGATTGGATGTCCCTGTTAACCCATCCAACCTTTCAACGCAACCAAAGTAGCTGTGATTGGACTTTACTTGTCTCTACTTTCTACATGACCAAATTAGGTCTGATTTGATTAAGTCTCAGTCAAACATTTCCGTCCAGTTTTTATTTGATGACGAAAATGTCAGTTAGTTTAGTTTAAGTTTTTGCCCATGTGTACTTGTTTTTGTTAGATACTGTCTAGTTTTCGTCAGAGGAAAAAAGGTTTTTGATGAATACTATGATGAAAATAATTAATCAACAAAATTAACACTGGCCTGGGTCACTGACAAAAGGGTCACCAAATGCTTTCCAGAAAAGAGACTGTTAAAATACTTTCAAATGGCATTTTACCTGATCTTACAGAGCAGATGGATCAGCCCAACTTAATGTCTGTAATGAGACAGATCCATCTTGCCAAGCACTTACCTACAACAACTGTGATCAGCCCAAAGCGAAGAGTCCTTTAGAGCAGGAAGAGGTGGGTGCTACAAGTTAGACGACAGCAGGAAGTGACTCCTTGTGAAGAGATTAGCATAGATGCTAACATCTTCAGTAGCATTTTTTGTATCAGATTTGGACCACACTTCTTTATAAAATGAAAAACAACGGCACTACAATTTTGTTTTGCAGAGAGTTTGTTTCACGAAGTGGTTCATGTCCTGTCCTTTTTACATTACTTGATTGGACCAAAATAAATGTAACTGACAGAACGATCGTCTAATCACCTGATGAATATTGTTTTTAAAGGTCTCTGCCCATTCCCAAACACTTTCTGTTGCCCAGATGACTGATGAAAGATACTGAATGGTCCATTTGGTGTGCCAAGCTACATTTTACCTGCATCGTGAGGATATATTCAGATTTCAAGCAAAAGCAAATATGTTTTAGGCAGGATTTAAGCTAATACAAAAGTATTTGTAATAAAAATTGAAAAACATTGTTTGCTTCAGGAACAGTGGGGGCCTTCAGTCTCTGACCCTGCTGTTTTGGCGGTCACAGGCTGAAACAATGATAGGCAATTACGGCCAATGAGTTTTGAGACTGAGAATTTACTGCATACAGCTGTTTATTGCACTGGGAGGAAAAGAAAACAGCAATGGAATAATGTGCATCATAAAGTAGATGCCCTTTCTGTTATTGTAGTCTGTTAATTGAGCCAGTGATCATTCTTTATGGTCCTCAACATTAAACTTCCTTAACAGTGGGTAAGAGGTGTTAAATAAGTGAATGATTTCAGACACATCCTCAGCATCTACAGCTCTGTGTGTTAAATAAAGGCTCCCTGTGGGGTTTGAACAGTGTTCAATGACAGAGAATGAATAGATGTCCCTTTACGGCCATTAAGAGGTAAGTGCTCGTTCTCTCTGTCACACTTAAATAATCAATACTTATTACCATTCAGACGCAGAGGACTCCCTCCGGTTCTAATAACCGCCTCCTCAATCAGCTGGATATTAATGTGGGTTTGCAGCCTCCTCAGCCGGCTCTGCTCTCATCAGTCTGATTTCTCAGTGTTTCCAGAACCACATTAGGCCTTCAAACACTTCCGACCTCAGTAAACACAGGGAAAAAGAGGAGAAAGCTCCTCTCAATGGACCCACTGAGCATGACTTATATTCGGGGCTTTTACTAATCTGCAGACTTAATTAAGTCTCATCAGGACATCAGAGCACTGCACTGTGTGAGCTGATCACAGCGCAGACAGATGACAGAGATAAGTGCTCTCATTAGGCACCAAGACCGTATCGACGAAGACTGCCAGCTCCCAGCTTAATGGAAACACTCCACTCTGTCATTACAATGTGCAGCAGTGCATTCTGGGACATGTCAGGAGGTCAAGAGGTAACAAAGGTGGGATTTATGGCTGCCAGGAAGATGACAGAGCGAAGGTCATGGATTAGTTTTATATATTTATCAAGGTCACACACCATGCCTGCCATGACACTGCTGTTAGGGAATTATTTTTTACATCCTGTGACATGAAGCAGTTCAAATATGAAGAATGCAAGAGGATCTTACCCGCTAGAAAGGCTACACGTGACCACATCGACTGCTTTTCCATCTCTATCTCACTAGGATAGAGATGGAAGGGGAGACTGTGGTAAGATGAGCCATTTTTCATATTTCGGATCACTACATCAAAGCAATCATAATTTTGTCTATAACTAGTATATCTGCATATATTTCAGGATGTTGTGCATCCCTGCAAACCAACAGAATTAGTGTAAACATAACTGTCTTGATAATATAGCATTTCTAAAAAAAAAAGTGGTGTCGTGTATTTTTATCTATTATACACAATTCAACAGGTACAATAACTTTTTTATCTGAAAACAACACAAATCCATTTCAAAGAAAAGCAGCTTCAACAAAAGCATATGAAACAAACTTTATGGCAGTAGACAGCATCAGTTCGATCCTTTCCAGGAATATCTGCGACTAAGGGTGCATTCACACTAGGGGCCCTGTCCCGGATCCGAGCACACTTGAGCCCAAAGTCCGGTTCATTCTGGTAGTGTGAATGCAAACGAACCAAGCCCGGGCCCACTTGGGGAGGTGGTCTCTGGCGCGATTAAAGAGAAAAAGCTGATGCTGCTGCGTGACGTCACGGTTGTCCCTTCTCTCTTTAAACATGCCGTCCAAAGGTTCACTTTGGAGCAGCAAAGAAATAAAATTCTTACTTGAAATTTGGGCTAACAGAGACATTCAAAAACATTTGAATTCCACACATAAAAAATCGGAAATTTTTGGCATCATATTTCAAAAACTACTGTCACATGGGTATACCAGGACCGCTGATCAACGCCGTGTTAAGATAAAGAAGCTCCGGCAGCAGTGTCACAGAGCGCAGGACTCGCTACGTAAGTCCGGCAGCTCAGCTGATGAAAAGGAAAAGTTTCCTTGGTGTGATGCAGTTGATTATATCATCAGCCACAAACCAACAAGTCAGCCTAATGTACTGGAGTCGGAACACTTTTCCCACCGACACCATTTACATCTCCTGAGCTCAGCCAGGCAACTGGTAGCCTCTTCTTCGTTCTCCTCTGTAGCGGGTTTGGTTACCTGTTACGTGTATATCACCCCCTAGTGTTTCAAACAGAGTAAATACGCAAGTGGGCCCAGGCACAGTTCGAACGTGGGCCTAATGTGAAAGCGCCCTAAATCAAAGTTTAAAAAGCATATTTTGTAGGGTATATACAGAAATGACTCAACATAGTTATTTTTAGATCACACCTACATCACATGAAAACGTATTTCTAACAGTAACTGTAAAATCAAGCTTCGTCTGCAATTATAAAAACTAAAAACCTGATTTACTTACAGTCACATACTTTGTATAAGGTGGATCGAGCTGCACTGCAAGGTTAACATATTACTTCTTTCAAAGATTTTTGCATAGGAAACTACAAGAGAAAATATAATCACAGAGACATACACAGCAAATAATGACTCAAATTAAAACTACATTGCTCTGTAATTTGCCTTAATGTGTGCAAAATACACTTATTAAGTGTATGGGGTAACTTTAGCCAGTGGCTTAACTTACCCCAGAGCTACCATTATGACTTTATTAGTCCCCTGAGCTAAAATAGTGGACTTTTATGCCAGGTTTTTGACCTCATGCTGTAGCTCATAGACACCACAATTGATGTATAAAACAAATTTAAAATTACCTTTTTTGGTCTAAACACAATTCTAATAAAAGTTATGATAGACTAAATTCACTTACAAGCGTGAAAAATGTATTTTTGGAAATAAATGTCTAACCCCTTTACTTATGTGCTTCTTACCTTCACAGACTCCATGAAATGATGCCCACCTCCTAAATATTTGGTCACTTGATAAATTTTTATTACCATTTCCTAGCAACACGGGGTGGCTCAACTTACCCTTTGGCTCAACTTAACCCAGTCTTCCCTAAAGGTTTACACAATTTGAACAGCATTGCATTTGATGTCTATTGTTCCCTAATTTTGTCATATTAGACATATATTTTCAATCAAGCTCTCTTTATTGAAAGTTTTTTACAGTGTACAAAATAAAAAGAGTCCATAGAAAAACATATACACAAATTATCAAAAAAGTCCTACCCATTAACCCACCCACTGGACAGATAGTACGTTATATTAATCAGTCGTCCAACATTACCTCCGACCAACAGAAAGAAAAAAAACTCAAAACTCAAAACTGCTCTTAACTTCTCAACAAATATGGAGAAAGGCTTCCAGGTTTCATAAAATCTTGAGGCAGACCCTTTAAGAGCGTATCTTATCTTCTCAAGCTTGACATATTGTATAATCTCTTTAATCCAGTGAGTATATTTAGGAGGAAGAAGGTCTTTCCACCTAAACAGTATAAGGCACCTGGCCAACAAAGTACAGAAAGCTAGCATATTACTCTGACAGTTATTTAGTGATAGGGGATGGATCTGGCACCTCAAATATTTTGGAAAGAGTATCAAAAATGGATTCCCAAAATTTGTGTAGTCTTGGACAGGCCCAGAACATATGTAGTAAAATTGCAGGGGCTTGTTTGCACCTGACACATGTAGGGTCCAGATCTGGCTTGAATGTTACACATATATTTGACATTTTTTGACATATTAAACTATATCTTATATCAGGGATGGGTGACTTTAGTGACATTGAGGGCCACATTAATGCTGTTCTTCCCTTTGGTGAGCCAAATGGTCACAGATTGACGCAGACAAGTTCAATAAATACAATAAAAAATAACCATAATCTGACAAAAAAGAAAAACAAGAGTATGTCACTAAAAAATTTTCACGATTTCATTTTTTCAAACATCAGTCCCTTTGGTCACCCTTTAAGACTGAGAAGAGGTTTTATAAATTCTTAAGCAAGATTTTATTGAAAGGAGTCCTACATTTAAAGAAGGAGGGAGTGACTGGGTCATAACAGCTTGACTGATTGGTGAGTTGTTTGTTTATTTGACAGCCCCCTGGTGGCCAAATTTACCGTACTGTGCCTTTAAGGGTGTGTTTTTTTTTTTTTTTTTTTTTTAATTAATTAACCAGAGAGACCAGTACAACAAATCATATCTTACTTCCTGTAAATATCAAAACATTTACCAGTTTTTCAAAATTATTGTAGAAATGTTTCTATTTTTCATGTTTGAATGCATTTTGCCTTTAAACAAATCCTGTAAAGACGAATCAGACTGAAACCTATATCAGACGTCATCTTTATGTTAACAGTATTAAAAAAATTGAAATTGGCCTGCAGGCTGGATTTAGTGAAGAGGAGGGACATATGTGGCCCTCAGGCCACCAGTTTCCCATCCCTATCTTGTATCAAGAGTGGCTTTGGCAGGGATATACTTTTGTTAAATGCTAAATCTCTAATTATTCGACTGCAAATTAGTGTTGATTTTATGACTGTGATTTTTCATGTATCACATTTGAGTCATGTTAATGTGAAAATTTCTTGTCATTTGCCATTTTAATTCTTAGAGAAAGTTTCTAATAATAATGACCTCTGTTTGAATGTGACCCTGGAGTGTGGAGCCAATTTTAACAGCTGGTCTTACTCATCACATTAGATTAATAAAAACACTCTCACCTCCTTATTGTAGAGGGATTTCTGCTTTACACCTCCTTTAATCGACATGCTGAACCAACACTACTTTATTTCCACCCAGTACAAAGAATGCAAATAGAGGAGGTGCTCTAGGATTAACACAGTGCCATATCCACCCGGCCTGTTTGATGGCCACGTCTGGCCAAAGTGATTGAACCATAATAATGGATTGGTGGATAAAACAATCAACAGGTTTAATGCATTGTTTTATTAATCCATGTTTGCTATAACTGCTGTACTGTAGCTTCATGAGAACGTTACACATTTACTCTACTTTTGGAACAAAGTCATCTCAAATAAATGAATTAAAACAGGCCTGTTAACATTAGTGGAAAATATTAATTCTCTGCCCATGGCAAATAAATTAAGCACAGCAGCCAGTCCATTTGTTACTGTGAGGGTGTTAAAGTAGGGCATTCTATAAAATGTTAAAATATTTTTACATCAGTGATGTCAGATATGAGCATTAAACTTTAAAAAGCCAGGTCAGCTTCAAGGTGGTACTTGCATAGCACAAAAATGTCACTGACATTCAGGCTCGGTGAGGTTCATGCAGAGGAAACTGAAGATCAAACTACAAGAACTTCAAACTGGCAGTCCAACGCATCTGTGAGGTAAGCATGAGCTGGATAGTTCAAGTACAGTGGAGGGTTTAGAGAAGGGCTGGGGTGTTTTTATAGTGCTCTGATTTATAGGCATTTTAATCTTAAAGATAATGGGCCAGATCCACAAAGAATGGATTGCTCCAGCTAAAAACGCCATTATTTGCGCTTAAACAGGGCAGATTGCTCACACAATCTGCCCTGTTTAAGCGCCTTATCCTCAAAAGAATTTGCTTAAATCATATGCTGGTGCTAACACGCCCACACAGTTTGGCAGCTGAGCGCAATTTGCGCCTCCGATTGCAATAGGCCATGTGGCATATAGGTGGCTTTGTTCCAAGATCACAGTTGACACGACAATGGCAGAGTCAGACAGAAAAAGAAAACAAAAATTTACACACCTGGAACTCAAAGTCCTCACTGGCAAGGTGCAGAGACATACATATAAACTCCAATCTAAATATATCACTGCGACAGAGAAAAGTTGTATATGAGAATCTATATCCCACTGTGTCAGTGCAGTTGGTGTGTGCAAACGCTGTCCTCCAGAGTGCAAAAGGAGATGGCATGATCTGAAGCGCAGGACCAATGAAAAGATTTAACTGTGACACCACTGTGATTGCATCTTAACAGCATAAACAAGTTGATGTGGAGCTTTCCATGGTCCTGAATCTTTTGTACTGACCTGTTTACCTTAGAGCAGAGCTGTCCTTGGTCCTGTCTTTAGGTCAACATAAAGCCCACTGTGACCTATCACTGATGCCGCTGAATTACTATTGTCAGGATGAGAAGTTGAGTTGCATTTATTTTTTGGGTTTGTTTGGGTATTACTGATTTATCCCCTGATTTAGTGAAGCATTCCGCATTTAGTGGACAACCCTTAACTCCTGAGACACAGCCACCAAGTGTATAAATGTCAAAGTATTAACTGTGCCCCTGAAGAAAAAAACTTCTAATTATTTATTATGAACACAAAGTGGTTCAAATATGTCAATAGGTGTCGCTTTTTTGTCTTTTTTGTTTGTTGTTCATTCAGGTTTTGTTTTACATTATTTTATTTTTTTTTTGCCTTTGTTATTGAAACAGCCAAAATAAATGCAGAACATGGCCCTGCTGATGGATGACTGTGAGAGCCCTGAGACACCTGCAATGGGGTTCTGGAAAGAGCCAGATACAAGAACCTGTAATGTAGACACTAATTTGACAATACCAGGTAAAGCATGGTATCTCTGGGTGGCAGGCTCAATGTCATCCTTGATGTCATCTAGTAGCGCAAGGATCATGAAGCCTGGCAACCGGTATCTGCAAATGATTTCATTGTCACTTAAATCAAAAAGTGATACTCTCCTCTGATAAATCCCTTCTTGCGCCACGGTGCCTTCTCCTGGCTACAATCACTGCTGCCATGATTACCTGAGAGTCCTGGCATGACAGCCCTGAGTGCAATTTGCAATCATTTTGCGCGAGAGAGAGAGTGAGAGAGGGAGAAAGAGAAATTGCATGGATTTAATACACGGGTCTCACTGGTGTTAAATAGCACCGCTTTACTGCCTGTGGCAATTAGCGCTGGTCTTTGTGGATTCGGTGGTATTTGCAATGAGGCTTATTTGCATAGGAAGGGGGCAATTTTATGCTGAATTTATGAATATTCCCTAATTTACAGGCATGAAAATTGGACCAGCGCAGCTAGGAGTGGCGATGCGGTTTGTGTTCAGTTTGTATAGTCTTTCTGACAACTCAGAGCTCTTTTACCTCACAGGTCAGCTAACACAGCCACACTCCTTTCACATCAGTTTTAATGCTATTGATGCAGTAGTGGGAGCAACTTGGGGTTAAGTGTCTTGCCCAAGGGCACATTTACATGCGATAGCCAGCAGTGCTCAACCTGCAACCTAACTGTTGTTGGTTGAACATACAACCAGACTAAGCCACCAACGCCCCTTTATAAGATATTTTTTACAAACAAGGAGTGAACATGAGGGTTCATGACTTCAACCTTTGACATATGACTTCCTAGATCTGATGAGTTCATCCTAAAGTCAGAGGTAACATATTTGCGAAGGTTTGAAGTTTGAAAGAACACAAGGTACTTGTGCCCAAAGGAAAGGATACACACTCAGTAAAGAGACCCTTGACCCCACTAGCATCTACATACAATTCTGAGGAGTTATCTTATCAGCTGGATGGCGTTTCGTTGCCGCAGCATTACCAAATTCAACTGACCCAGGCTCTGTACATGCAAGCTCCAGGTAGTGGCAATGCCAATGCTATCTACTCTTCCACATGGCCTCTTACTGGCCCTCCAACTCAACTACAGAGACTGATGAGCCGGAACATCACTGGTGTCATCAGGTAGGGACCTCCTATCTTAGATGTTTTGTCCAATTAGCCCCCACAACACCTCAAAAAGCAGGTCAGTAAACTCTTGCATCCAGGGGCAACCCTCTCTGTGCCACCTCTCACTGCCACCATGCTGGTGCTAATTACAACTTTATCTTACCTACCCTACCATAGGTAGACCATAAGAGCCAAAACATTATGTCTACTTCAACGCACGCAAGCTCCAGGTAGTGATATTCCCTAATCTGTAATCACCTTCTTCAACAGACCCAGGCTCTGCACATGCAAGGTCCAGGTAGTGACATGCTGATACTACCTTTCCTAATCTATAATCATCTTCTTAAACAGACCTAAACTCTGTACATGCTAGCTCCATGTAGTGACATTCTGATACTACCTTCCCTAGTCCGTAAACTTCTTCAACAGACCAAGGCTCTGTACATGCAAGCTCCAGGTAGTGACATGCTGATACTACCTTGCCTAGTCTGTAATCATCTTCTTCAACAGACCAGATGCCGTACATGCAAGTTACAGGTAGTGACATGCTGATACTACCTTCCCTAGTCTGTAATCATCTTCTTGAACAGACCCAGGCTCCGTACATGCAAGCTCCAGGTAATGACATGCTGATACTACCTATAGTCCAAAATCACCCAACTTACTAGCAAACAAATAAAAGTACAATCATGTAAAAATGTAAAGTACAAGAACACACACCCTCACTTACAAATATAGAAAGTAAGTATAGAAATTAATGTTTTTGTCTTCTTAAGTCTTGAAATTCATTAAAACGATCTTGGGATCTCATTTATACAATAACAGTCAGGACGGATGGAGTAATTCTGAATGAACAAACTGAAAACATTATGCATCCAGCTTTGGTTGTTCCCAGGAGGCATAAAAACAGACAAAAACAAAATGCATGGAGGGTGCAGGGGAATTAATCGTGATGTTTATGCAGGTATATAACCTTGACTGGGAGAAAAACAACATTTAAAGCATTTCACCATTACAACAAGGACGTCCCCTGAGCATTAGCAGTAAACATGTTGAAAGGAAAGCTTTAAAGCTGTTGAGGAACATCTGCTTTATGCAAATCAGTCTACAACAAACAGTGAAACTTAAAAGTGAAGATGCTGTACTCTCAGTTTAAGACTCAAGTCTTGGCCACCAGAGTCTGAGTTAATTAAGGTCTAAACACTGCCGTAGACTGTGAACGAAAGATTTGATGTTTCGTGGGAAGCAGTTTTTTTCCCCAGCAGATACAATCAGAGGGCTGAGATGTTGTCAGTTTGAAATGGCGTGTCATAAATAAATTGAAGCGATGAATTTTCCACTCAGAGAGCCAGTTAGCTAATGCACACAGTCACGGATTGAGGCAGCGCTGGAGATGAGGTTGATAACAGAGTGGTACAAATTATCAGCAGAAACATCCATCTCTGCAAAAAGACCCTGATCATTTTGTTTTTGGATGTTTTGACAGCTTAGAATAGACACTGTGGTGATGTGTAGTGAATGCTGACAGTTTAATAGGACACACAGCTCCATCCTGGGATGACCTTTAACATTTGCATCATCCAGCATCAGTGTTGTGATAATGTTGAAAGATGCTGCAACACTGGACTTTGTGTCCTTGGCCATGTTTTATTTTCTGGCAAAGAAAAAAGAGTCAAAAACATCCACATGACGTCCCAGCCTGCATCTAATCTGCTTCTCTGAGGAATAACACAAAAAGACAAACAATATCTGAACTATGGATGTTTCAAACTCGCCTAAAGTAAGTTAAAAGAAAGACTAGATCAGAGTTTGTAAAACTAGAAAGCACTCGGAGAGCACAAACCTCCATCAAGATAGCTCACATTTTGCTGTCACATCTATAAGCAATAGTCTCATGATAAATCTACCATCATAATATGATTCTTTGACCCTGAAAACCCACACCTAGCACTCAGAATCATGTTGATATCATTATTAGTTAGACAGTTATTGAGCAAAAACGATTGTTTGCTAATGGTGGTTATCTGGATCACCACCAAAATCTAATCCTTTTTCAGTTGAGCCCGTATCAACATCTCCTAAAAATTTCAGCAAAATCTGACCTGAAGTTTTTGCGTAATCTTGCTAAAAAACAAACAAATATACGCTGGGAAAAACATAACCTCGTTGATGGGTAATAAAAATATAAAGCAACAATATACAGTGATAAATATCAAAGCATCCAAACAAACAATCTTTTTTTTTACTTATTGTTGTGAAAGTTGCAACTCCAAAATGTACCCAATCCTTGAAGACATCCTGTCTCTGATCCTTTGGTTATTGCATTAATACAGTTTCATTGTTTTGACTCTAAAACAAGAAGTGGTACCAAAGTTAAATCTCATATTTTAACACTAGTTTCAGGGAAAGTTTTCTTGTTAAGCTTTTATTTCCTTATTCAATTTTCAGATGCAGTGTGAAATGTTCGGTACAATTCTTCCCACATCAATTATTCAAGTAAAAGTTCTGATTGAACCCGCCCAGAAGTACAGAAGCACTGTGCCCTGAAGCAGTGTCACTCACATTGTGTACTCATATCTCTGGAGCCGCACAACAGATCGTCATGAGGAGAACGTTGTCTGGAATCTGACTTTTTGTCAATCTGTAGAGAACCTTTGGTCAAAAAAAGCTTTTAATCCAGCCATGAAGTGCTGTTTTTTTCTGAAACATATTTGAGAATGGATATGGACATTTTTGTTGATGAAAAACGTTGTAGTCATATTATTAGATCTTTGTTCTGAGTATTAGAGAAATCAACAATCCTGCAAGCTGCTGACCAATCAGGGTGTCTCATCAGATTTAGGGGAGCCCTGGTTGCAACAGATGATCACAACTGTAATCATGGGTAGCTGGTGCAGTTTGACTGCAGCATAACAAACAGATGCAGCTGCTTCATTGTTTTTCCTTCTATTCAAGTGCCTGCTGAATCCCAGCCAATCACTAGCCAACTTCCAAACACTAGCAGTCCCCCAACCACTTTTTGATGCCTAAATTCCACTCCAACATGGCTTTTTTTTTTTTTTTTCCAAATTAATATATTTTAGCCTTAAAAAGAAACGTCCATGTCACGCATACCACTTCCATCCACATGGGGCATTAAAGATATTTTGCCCTTTGCTTTCTGGAGCTGTCATATTTTCCATCACTGACCCTCACTTTACTCGTTGCACTGGTTAAATACTGTAACAATGGCTGTCAGGTGTCAGATGAACATGAAGTTCTGATAAAACTGTTTTGATCACAATTGGAGTTACTTTCATAGTTATAGGGATGTAAGGGATGAGAGAATGAAAAAACACAACATACCAATCATGCATAACATTATCAGCACTGACAGATGAACTGATTATGTCTTTATTATGACACCTGTTAGTGTGTGGGATATATTAGGCAGCAAGTGAACATTTTGTTTATCAAAGTTGATGTTAGAAGCAGAAAAAATAAGCAAGCATAATGATTTGTGTGAGTTTAACAAGGGCCAAAGTGCGATGGCTAGACGACTGGGTCAGAACATCTGCAAAAGTGCATTTCTTGTGGGGCGCTCCTGGTCTGCAGTGGTCAGTACTGAAAGGGGTTCAGGGAAGAAAAAGTAGTGAACTGAGTCAAGGCTCAATAATGCACATAGGTAGTGAAGACTTTTAACTTGGCACATCAGATGGACTGTTTAATATATTTGCCATGATCCTGTTCTTTGTACTTTAGTTAAGTTACCCGTTTTATTTCATGTTTTGTCTTGTGCTTCCTGTTTTATTTTGAATATTCACCTGTCTCTCCTTGTCTTTGTAGGTTTTGCTTTCTATTAGGAGCTGTCACACCTGATCCCTGATTGTTCTTCCCCAGCTGTGTCACATCACCCCCAATCACCTCTTGTATTTAAACCTCATGTCTTCGCCTGTCTTGTTGCCAGATCACTGATTTCACAGTCCACAGTCCTCGGTCCAGCATTCCTTCTCAGTCTAGTTTTGCCGTGTACCGTCTTGTTTGTTTCCTGATCCTGTCTTTTTGTCTCACGTTCCTCGGATTTTTCTGCCTGGTCTGTTTGGTCTTTTTTGTACCAACTCCTGTCTGCTTTTTGACTCCTGTTTTTGCCTCACGCTTTTTGGACTCTGTAGCCACGCTGACTGATCTCCCATGTACCGAACCCTGCCTGTTTCTTCATTAAATCTTTATGTCTTTTTTCAACCGGATCTGGTGTCATGCATTTGTGTCCTACCATTGTGTGCCTCGTTCATTACAATATTTCACTAGTCTATCTGGGAAAGAGCCCATGGAAAACGTTTGGACATGACAGAACCTTTCAGAAGCATATCCTGCAGGTAACTGGACAATCATTTTGTTAATCAACATTTATTACAGGGCAATCAGCTGATATAGTAGGTGGGTGCTACAGTGCTCCAGAACTGTAGCACCCACCTACTATATCTGGAGCTTGACTAGATGGATGTACCTGATTACAGACATTGAATCAGGCAGATCTAGCTGCTGTGCAAGGTTAGAAGACTGGCCCATGAGGTCTGATCCAAGAGACCAGCTACTTTTGTTCAGATTGCTGTTGGCATACACAGAGCATCGCAGTTTGTTGTGTATGGGGCACCATAGGGGCCAATCCAACTTTAGGCAGGCGCTATTTTTCTACCTCAAATTACCAGAAGTTATAATATCCAGGGAGCCAAAAGAGTAGCTGCAGGGGCCTGATGTGATATCTACCCCCTAGGTTACTCTTAGTTTGAAAATATTCTTTAATTGGGTTATTTGAGGTAGCAGTAGCCTAATTTCTATGTCAGCAGCTTCTTTGGCTCTTTGTCTCTCTCTGGTGGCGGCTCTACGTCACCGCTCCAAGGGCTGATCGTCTAAAATAGTGTCACCGGGAAAAGCCCCTAATGGTGTTTGACAAAGACACACGTGAAGGAGAGCCTCACATCCAGGCTGATATTTACTCTGGAGGATCGAGGCGAGGGTCAGAGCTTTACCTTCACAATCAATCCGTCCATCACCTCCAACATCACCAATATATCACCACACAGGGACTCAAGGACGCGCCCCCGATATATCCACTCACAGAGAGAGAAGGAGGGGGGAGAGGGAGAGAGAGGGAGGGAGGTGGAGGTAATAAGTGGAGGAGGTGGGGAGGGAAGAGGAGTCACTGCCGGCCGCAGGGACACCAAAAGAAGAGGAGGGGATGTGTTGTTGTGCTGATGGATTTCCTCGCTCTTCCTCCGTTCAGAAGTCGCCTCCTCCTCCACACTGAGTCGCAGGTGTAGCCTCTTCATCCACTTCTACTACCACCACCACCTCTCTCATACACCCTCCACCCATGCGCCCCAGCTCTGCTCCAGAGGATTTTACGCACCGGTTCATGGAGATAACCATCATGTCAGAGGGAATGTGGTGCGTCTCTTTTGTGCGCCGTCCGTTGTGAGTGCGATGCCGGCACGAGGTCTGCAGCAGCACCCAGCACCCACATGACCTGAGCCGGGAGACGGAGACGGTTGCAACTACAACAGCGCTTGATCCACAAAGAGGAGACCTACCGATAACTATGGCTGACCAGGTAAGGCGACAGTCGCTGTGCACAGCTATTGGGGCCACCTCGTGCGCTCAGCACAATAGAGACACTCACGCGCGCCAGGTATAGCCCAGACTACACATTACGGCTGGGCAGTACACTTAGTTTCTAAAATACACACCACAAAGGACAATCAAGGCAGGACAGCATAATTCACGTGTATGTTGTGTTGGTTCATGTTGATTTTAGAAGAAATCCTCCTGAAGATTGGTAACAGCAAGAACTACTTACAGTAATAATTTTATTCACGACAAGATAATCATTTTAAAACGTTCAGGACAAGTAGGGAATTATCATTTCTTTTAATTTTATTTTTTCAAGGAGCTTTACATTAATTATAAGTAAGCACGATTTTGGATTTTTGCCGATATCCAATATAATAGTGTTTCCAAACTCATTATTGCCGATACAAATACTGATATATATATACTTTCTCAAGAGCACCGAGCCTCCACTTTACTAAAACTGACTTTGTGACTGCCTATTTGTGTCAGAAATAGATGCTTAACTAGGAAAACAACATTGCAGCTGATTTGTGACATATATATGGCCGATATATCTGCTGTAAACATTGGCAGAAATTTCAATATCTGCCTATACCAATAATAAAAGGAAGTATCTGCTGACATGATATAAAGTTTTGTATAATTTTGAACAAAAAAAGCAAACAAAAACAAAATAATAACAACAATGATGATAATAATTAGATGATGGTTTTTATCAACATAATTAAAAAAAAAGTTTAAAGTGGAGTATATCACCTTTATGATATTGGTATTGGCGGAAACTTGCCATCAACAAATATCCAATATTATGCACCTGTAGTTTTGACTTCACTGAGATTATATTGAAATGTTTCATATCTGGAAATATCTTCCAATATTCTTACTAATATAGACTCTTTTTGGACCTATTTTAAAAGACTAGATGATGCTCCAGAGCTGGAAAATATATAATTTTGTTTAATATATATATTTTCAAAGAAAAAGGATGATACAACAACATGGAGTATAAGTGCATGGTTAGTATTGCTGATTTACATAAGAGGCAGGCGGCATGCATAAATCTTGTAAAAACAGTTTGATATAACAGCAGTAATTTTTTCACCGATGTCACGATAATCTCTTTAAAATCTCAAGGCCAAATGGGTATTATCTTTTTATTTCTTTGTTTATTTGAAAAATATTGAAATGTATAAATTTGTACATTATTATAATAATGGTTATTGTTATTATCTAATAAGAACAACAGTTATACTTAAACTGATACTAATACTGCTATCATATTTATTTTGAATAATATTTGTATGATAATAATAATTATAATAATAATACTTATTATATTTCTCTTAGTATTGGAAGTTGTAGTAGTATTGTTGCTTGTACTTTTAATATTGTTAGTACTGGTTTGTGATTATTAGTACTAACAGATTGTTAATAGGAATGCATGATATAGTGATGCACCAATTGTGAAAATCAGGGACAATGCTGGTACTGATGTTTAAAATAATAGTTTTAGTCAATACCAATGTTGATACCTAAGACACCAGATGGGCCATTCAATACATTTCACTTGTCCATCTGGGAAAGAGCCCATGGAAAGTATTTGGGAGGGCAGAACCTTTCAATAGCATATTTGGCAGGTGATTGGATAATCATCCCATCAATCACTTTCATTACAGGCCAATCAGCCAATGTAGTAGGTGGGTGATACCGCCACAATTTAAAGGACAGGACATTGAATCACTTTGTTAAACAAACTCTTGCTGAAAGATGTCAGAAATGGAGCGAAAATGTCCTTTCAATGGATAAGTTTGTAGTGTTGTTTGTTTTTCATTTAATAAAGAAATATGGTCCAGTGCTAGTGAAGCTGCTAGCATCTATGCTAATCTCTGTACCAGCAGTAATGTCCTGCTGTCTTCTTGATCGCAGCTTCCACCCCTTCCTACTCTAAAGGACTCTGATTGGACTTTTCCACTTTGGGCCGAGCACATGCGTTGTAGATTGGAGCTTGGCAAGATGGATCTGCCTGATTACAGACATTGAAACAGGCTGATTCAGCTGCACTGCAAGGTTGTGCTGATACTAATGATTTTCTTATTATTTATTTTGGTGTAATCCTTCCAAAATGCAAATATTTTCTCTACTGTTTGGTCAAGAAAACAGATGGCAGTTTGTTCAACAGGTTATTTCTTACCTCCCTATAACACATAAATGCTGAAGAAATCCTAAAACCTCACATCAAGTCATTTCCATTCATTTCTTTGAATACAGAAATATGGGCACACCAGACATCTGTTAATTTTTTAAATAAAATCTGCCTTTTTAAGCTGTTTTTAAGACACAGATTTACAAGAAATAAAAGTTCACCAAGGCTTTAATATGAACATTCTCAACACAAAAAAATGTCTCACATCTACCAAGTGTGCTGTAGTTCTTGATGGGTCAGCAATATTCCCTCATTCAAACCAGTGTGTTGTTTTTCGTCAGGAAAACACAGATTTCTCTGTCTCTGTCTTCACAGTCCATAACATTAAAACATATAATCCAGATGTATATCTAATTGCTATTGAGTTGATGTGATTGTTTTTGCCCCTGTAATTCAGCCCTAGCTCCCGCACCCTCCTTATGTGTATTTAAGAGATGTAATCTGTGATTCTGCTCTTTAAATCTCTCTGTCACAGTTTCTCTGGGGGGGAATTCAGGTCAGAATCTGCAGCTTCGCTCCATCTTTTCTCACAGGATGTGATTTTATAAACAGACAGCTTGTCTGAGCTGCTCAGTGACTTCACAGTAACCTTTATGTATCAGAGCTATTTTTACCCCTTATATATATGTTGGGTTTCCAAAAACATTGTGAGCTAGGTCATTATTGTTGTCACTGAAGATGGTTTATCAATCCAAGGGGGATCAAGTAAATTAAATTGAATGGACAAAAAAAGAGGTCCCTTTTTATTCAGCATTAATAGCATGTATACAACGGCTTATTTAAAAGATAGAAAACTAAGATATTACTATATATTTTTAACTAAAATAGACTTAAAACACTGCCTAAATTGCACTTATATGTTAGCAATTCAGTTTCCACAATGTTCCGAGTGGAGAAGACTTTAAGGGCCTACATGTAAAGGTTGAAACAGCAGTGTGACTGGTGCATATGATTCCCTTGGATCTCAGTTTTTGTAAAATCTCAGTCTAAGATGACTCACTGATAAGATGAGGTTACTTTCCAATCTTTGATTCACATTTTTTGGAAGATTTGTTTGATTTGAGATGGTGTGAGAACTCATGTGAGTGGACCAAAGAACTGAACTCAGAAAACAGGGGGTCTTGCATCCAAGCTAACATATGGTTTCATAAATTTCATTTATATCCTATAAAATGTCAGTGGTAAGAGTTACATGTTTCTCACATCATTGCAGGGGATCTCATTACAACCATTAGGGTGGGCAGGTCCAAGTCTTTCCACAGACCAGCCAAGACTCAGCCAAGGAAACAGGGGACAATTGAAGTGGCTCCTTCTATAGCTTTTACGAACAATATCAAGGGGAGAGTGGCTAATGTTAGCATTGCTAGCACCGCCAGTCTCCGGTCCTTGTCACAGGTTAGCAAGATTACGCAAAAATTACTGGACTTATTTTGCTGAAATTTGTGGGAGATGTTGGTAATGGCCCTATTTAAAAAGGATTCGATTTTGGTGGTGATCCAGATACCTAACATTAGCGATTGATCGTTTTTGCTCAATAACTGTCTAACTAATAATGATATCAACATGATTCTGAGTGCTAGGTGTGGGTTTTCAGGGTCAAGGAATCATATTATGATGGTAACTTTATCATGGAACTATTGCTTATAGATGTAACAGCAATATGTGAGCTACCTTGTTGGAGGTTTGCGCTCTCCAAATGTTTTCTAGTTTCTTTTCTTAAAATACTGCTGAACTGCTTGCAGCTGAACAGTGTTATTCCTTACTGTGCAGTAGTGCAGCAAAACAAAGATCACAGCCCCAACTAGTGGCAGGTTGATTTATTACACAGCATTTAAGAGACTCTAGTCTGCCTGAAAGTTTATCATACCAAATGAAAATTGTAGTACTTCATGTACAATCCTGAACCAAACCAAGTCTGTGGAACTGCATTCGTGAAAGTTTCCTTAAACTTGGAGAGTTGGAGACAAGTTGCCTTGGATGTGAGAAGGTGTCAGACTACAGACTTTAGACAGTCTTAACAAAGCTTCCGTAAAGTCTCTTAGTGTAAGGCTGAAATTAGAGGAGCTGTATGCATGGCAGTTGTTACCAAAATCCCGTCACCAGAGTGCAGAACTTTGTAACAAACAACAAACAACAAATAAATTGATGTAGTTTTCACTGGACTGTTGGTGTTTGAACAGGCCTTAACTGTAATGGGATATATTTGGATTTAAGTAATCTCAAATGCTCACCTATAAAAAGTGCAGCACATCCTAACAATCCTTGAAGCTTAAGTCCATTGATCTGTCTCTCCCGTGTCGGGCTGTCCCAGCCCTCATGGATATTTCATGGACGGTCCATAATGAAGCGTAATGAGCAGCACGTAAACATGTTTCATCAGAATTAAAAGGGCCTCAGACAGAAGTAGGCTGGAGCAGGCAAGGAGCAGCAGGCAGTTTAATCGGGCTCCGTGACGCAGGGAGAATAAAAACACTGCCTGTAGTATTAATTTTGTATTGTGCACTGTTGTTTGCCCCAGTTTTTGTCGACAGCCTGGCGAGAGAAGCAGATTAACCCCTGACACGCCTGCTCAGCCCGTGGTCATGGTTTCCTGTCTCTGCATGTACATCTCCCCTGAGTGTCGCCGACTGTAAAGGCCACGCTTAATTGATTCGTTCGTTCAATTAACCTAATTGAGCTACCTCAGTGAGCCCGTGTGAGTGATGTATGAGTGAGCACGTGTGTAAGCAGCTATTAATGCCACTAACAGCCACACCTCGACCGCATGTAGGGAACACATTGCCGGGACTTACTGCAAAGCTTTATAGCTACACTTCAGGACAAGCAGGATATAGGCCACTACACTGTACTTAACTGTGTAAATGTTATTGTATTATTTAGGGGAAGACTTCAGTTAAGCTCTCTTAGTGTGCCTGTATCTTCATGCACTGTATGTTTTTAATTCTTGTTCTCTCTTAATGTGCAAAACAAACCATAAACCATAATATTTTGAAATATGTTACTCTACATAAACTGTATTTCACACTGTAATATACTTAAGTCATGCAACACTATAGTTCTTTGTACTGTACTCTAATTTGCTTTGTGAAGTTACACAGTGAGCTTGGCTTTTTTATTTTCTGATATACAGTACAACACAGATTCCAAAAGAGTTGGGACAGTGTGTTAAATATCAATGACTTCATATTTCAGAGAATCAAAAATCATTACAACCTAGAATCAAATACAGTACAGAACAAGGGTAAAGTATTTTGTGTTTATTTTCTGATATACAATACTTCATTAAAATAGCACAGATTTCAAAAAGTTGGGATGGAGTGAAGAATGTTAATGATAGGGCTGGGCGATATTAACTAATCTCATTATCACAATTAATCAAAGCTCTTACCTCGATTACGATTAATGAAGAGGTTATTTTATGCTTTGCTGGAACAAATTGGTGGTGTTACCAACGGTCGTCGAAATGGTCTTCCTACAGTATTTACACTTAACTTCTTTCTGCTCGATGTCCTCTGCACGGAATCCAAAATGTTCCCAAACAACGGAGACAGCATTTTTCTTGGCTACAAGGTCCTCTGATAGATTGGCGCTTGTCTCCTCCATGCTGGCAGTGTGTCCTTCGCTCTTGGCGAAAGTGAACGCAGACTGTATGGAGGGGGAGCGGTCACGTGACTTACAAAGGGAAAATAATCAAAATAATCGACATGAGTAAAATTATATCGATTAGAGGGTCTAAATGTCAGTTTCAATTATTTTTCAATTAGTTGGCCCTAGTTAGTGACATCAGATTACAGTGATTGACAAACAGTCCTTTGTCTCCTTTCCTGCATGTTTTTTTTTCCACTCTTGTATCCCTGTGCTGATTGTGTCCACTGTGCTCTTCTTTAACAAAGGCTTTAAATGCCTGGAAGACAAGTCATAGAGTAGAAATGGCCTGAGATAAACCCTGACTTCATGGAGTTTGTAATCTTCAGTGTTTGTCGACAGCATGTCAGAGCTGCTGATTCAGCGCTTTGTTATCAGTGAGACTCTCCACTGTGAGGAAGCTAAATTGGACTGCATTATATTCTAATGCGTTGATGTTTTTGACTCTCTCCCTATTAATTAAGCATCAATACTCCACTTAGCTTTGCCACAGGCAGAGGCTAGGCCACAGACACCCTGGGGTGCGGCTGGAGCTGGATTAATTGCTGCATTAATATTGATGAGGGTGGTCTATGGCTGACCTGCTGCTGCTTCGTGCCCACACGCCATTATGCAAATAGACTAACTCACACAAGCACACTTTGCTCAGCCAAACTATTGTTCTAGAGGAAACCGCTGACTGCTTTCTCTATTTTAAATCTTCAGGGACGGAGATCAAGACTTTTTGTTTTCGACCTATTTTTCATGTGGCTTCATGCTCCATGAGCACACAGTACAGTTTAGATTCACCTGACTACATTTATGACATTATTATACACTGCTGCAGCCACACAAACACACACACTAATGGATAGTTTAGGAGGGTTTTAAGTCAAGGAAATGACCTGGAAGTATTTAAGTGTTGGCCTAGAGTAGAGCTATTACATTTCTCCAAGTAAGAAGAAAAGGAGATGCACTGCTCCCTGTATTATCTCCTTTAACATGAGATAAACTGACTGGACCACTCGCCCAAATAAGAGAAGAATTTATGACCCAAAATCCCCTTCGTTTAAACACATTGTAGATTTTATTTAACGAAAACTAACCACCCGTCCAGTATCCATACAGTTTATCCCTTTTGAGGTCGCAGGAGGCTGGAGCCTATCCCACCTGACATTAGGCGGGAGGCGGGTACACTCCAGAACCAGTTGCCAGCCAATCGTAGGGCCACATAAAGAGACAGACAACCATTCACACTCACACCCACACCTAAGAGCAAATTAGTTGAATTTGATTTAGACTAGCCCCTGGAGATTCAGCATCTCATTTTCAGTTAAGTTAACAAACATGTTTTCTGTCAGTGGAAGGAAGCTGGAGTGCCAAGAGAGAACCCATGCATGCACAGGGAGAACATTCAGACTCCACACAGAAAGGCTGACGCAGGGTTTGAACCAGCAACACTCTCACTGCTCACCTGCTGCGAGACTGTGCCGTCCTAACAAAAACAAGGGATGCACAATATTATTGGTACAGTATCGGCACTGGCATGTCTGTGACTACATGCAGCTATTGTATTGGCCAGATATATCACAGAGATGGTCTGTGATATTAGAATTTACAGTTGTTAGGGGTGTCTTAAATAACCTTTTAATTAATGCATTGTAATGCAGAGGAAGATGAAGATGCATTTATTCAGAGACAGTTGGTAATCATTTAATCTTGAAGAGGAAATTATTAATAATTATGAAATCATTTATTTTTGTTGATAATGAAAATAGTTTTTGCGGCAGTTGATCTCAAAAGCCATTTCTGATTAATAAAAAGAGTTCATATTTATCTGACTGCTTGTAATTTTTATCTAATAAGTAGCCTGGTGCAGTAATATAGGATACCATGGGAATATGTGATAATTAAAGATACTGCCCATTGCATTGCATCATGATGCATCATATTGAATCAGATTGAATCAAGAACTTAATAATTGTAATCAAATCATGAGTCTAAATGCACAGCTCTACATCGTGCTTTACCTTATTATCATTGCATGGGTACATTTAAATATCCACATCTTTTCTTAACACAAATGGACTATCAAAGTGAAAACAACATACGAATTCTTTTTTGATTATGTGATTACAGTTGTGGTCATTTGTTGCCGGGGTCAACCAGGGCTCCCCTAAATCTGATGAGACACCCTGATTGGTCAGCAGCTTGCAGGATTGTTGATTTCTCTAATACTCAGAACAAAGATCTAATAATATGACTACAACGTTTTTCATCAACAAAAATGTCCATATCCATTCTCAAATATGTTTCAGAAAAAAACAGCACTTCATGGCTGGATTAAAAGCTTTTTTTGACCAAAGGTTCTCTACAAATTGACAAAAAGTCAGATTCCAGACAACGTTCTCCTCATGACGATCTGTTGTGCGGCTCCAGAGATATGAGTACACAATGTGAGTGACACTGCTTCAGGGCACGGTGCTTCTGTACTTCTGGGCGGGTTCAATCAGAACTTTTACTTGAATAATTGATGTGGGAAGAATTGTACCGAACATTTCACACTGCATCTGAAAATTGAATAAGGAAATAAAAGCTTAACAAGCAAACTTTCCCTGAAACTAGTGTTAAAATATGAGATTTAACTTTGGTACCACTTCTTGTTTTAGAGTCAAAACAATGAAACTGTATTAATGCAATAACCAAAGGATCAGAGACAGGATGTCATCAAGGACTGGGTACATTTTGGAGTTGAAACTTTCACTACAATAAGTAAAAAAAAAAGATTGTTTGTTTGGATGATTTGATATTTTTCACTGTAAATTGTTGCTCTATATTTTTATTACCCGTCAACGAGGTTATGTTTTTGCCGGCGTATATTTGTTTGTTTGTTAGCAAGATTACGCAAAAGCTACAGGTCAGATTTTGCTGAAATTTTTAGGAGATGTTGATACGGGCTCAACTGAAAAAGGATTAGATTTTGGTGGTGATCCAGATAACCAACATACCAATTCTTTTTTGTGCTCTTGATGAAAAATATCAGGATAGGTAATGCTGAACGATATTTCTTTTTCATTTTGTAAATGTGTTGTGTGTATGCAGGAAATGAAATATTGGTCATGTGTCTTTTAAGAACATCATGCAGCCACTCCGACATCGGTGGAGTGGCTCTTTTTCCAGTGACTGATAATCAGTAATAGTCTGTCTGATATCAGCCTCAATCGTCAAAGAACTGATCACCATGCAGCAGATTCTCTGTGTGTCACTGTATGCACATTAATGACGGTGCTGCCCACGACAGACACATCAACATGACGAGCAAAATGGCCTTCTGTCACGCCAGGGATGTTTCAGCAAGTTTCCTGTTTGTAGTAGTTTATTGTCCTGCTGCATGTTGGCACAAATGGCAGGACTGTTGTTCTAAGTGAGCAGGAGATGGGCTTGGCTGTAGTTAGGGCTGAACAATTTATCATTTTTGGATCAAAATCGTAATTTCAGACAATGCAATCCTGTGATCGCTAAAGCTGCAAGTTTTTGCAGTACTCCTGACTGACCCAGGATCTGTTGTGTCAACTATTTTACAAATTTGCAGGCAATTTGAAATTATGGAAGTGCTGGTAAGCAGGTCAACAACACAAAGCCTCTGTTTAGGAGTAGTGGGCCATTTGCTGTGCACATAATCGACACACAGAGGAGCCGAAAGTGCCTCTACGCGCTCCTCAGATTTTTTTGTGTTGTCATTGTCTGCCCAGAATGGCTTTGCAGGTCCTCCATTGCTGTGATTCTTCTTCTGCTGGTTTCCGGCTGACAAGATGCCGCCATTGCTTAGGTCAAGAAAGCGCCCTCTGCTGGATCAAGTGGTTCACTGCTCCAGGCAGCCTAATGTGCTTTTCAGCTGTTTATTTCATATGAATATTTATTTACAGATTTTCAGATAATCGAGTATTGAGTATGAGGTGACTGGCCTAGAGCAGAGGTTATGCTATGCAGGAAGAGTTTGTGGAAAATCTGAGTAATTGTTTTGAAAGTACTGATTTGGTATCAGTTTTAGAAAAACATCTGACTCATACTCAACTCTCGTAAAGAGAAAACATAGCTAGCTCATAGACACAGCATACATTTCTTTGTAAACTTGATCATGAAGTACGATCGAAGTGTTTAGTGACCCCACCATTGCTGATTTTGTCAGCTGTAGTTGGGTTGTATTTCGCAGTTTAAGTCCAGAATCAACATGATGTTACAGTAAACAAACAAATAAAAACTACATTTGTGGGAAGTATTTTTATTTATCTGGTGGACATTTTTTCTTTCTTTCTGGTTTGTTCACTTGTGGTTTGAGTTTGTTTGTGTTTCCCACCACCACCACAGCTACACCAACCTTCTGTGGGAAACACTGTAAACAGTCTTGTTCTCTCCTCCTTTCAGCTTCCTTTGAACATGCTGTGAGTCTTCATCAGCATCGTTCTCTTTCTCACGCTGTCACATATCTGTCTCACCTCCCTTGATGTCGCCTCCCTCCTCCTGTGTGCATGACCACACACACAGGAAACACCCCTCCCCCACTCCTCAGTGACAACATTAACCAGAATAGAAAGTGTTACACGTAAATCTAGAGCATGTTTAACTCTTCTAAAGCTCACGTGCACTTAAAAATCGTCATTTATCACTTAAACTCATACCTTTTTTATCTTTTCATTTCAGTACAGCATGTTTCTGACCACGGCGCCCCCTCTCCGGCGCGGCAGCACACCCCTTCCGGTCAAACACCAGCTGCGGAGGGAAGAGGCCGTGTCTGACGACTGCGATTGGATCCCCGGTTTGGACGAACCTGCCACGTTGCCTATCAGTGACACAGGGGTGCCTCGGGATGAGTCCTTCAGCCAATCAGGGGCCGCCCAGTCATCCTACCACAGCCATGGAGGGGCGTTGAGGATAGTTTTACTGGGACAGAATGGCGTGGGGAAGTCGTCACTTGCCTTATCTCTGGCCGGGCAGTCAGACAGATCGCTCTCCATAGACTCTGAGACACAAGCATGTGGTGAGGACCTGGATGGGAGTGGTGGAGGGATTTTTATTTTTGCTTATTTTTTTGAGCATTTTTTTTAAACTGGGTGGTTTTATGTTATTTTTTAGTTCAGACAAGCAACAGTTAGCGCAACGGTCATTTACTGACAGGGATAGTTATTGTGGATCCCATTGGTAGGTGGCCATTAGCTTCCATTTAGAAAGTTACTCTTGGACCTTGTTCTGGTCGAAACAAGTTAGCAAGTAGCCAGCAGGTTTTATGAATATATTTTGCACATGACATGTCCCTTACCTTTTTGTACAGTTATGGTGAATGTAATACCTCTTGCTTATGGTGATATCAGTAGACAGATAAAATGTGACTTCTGCCATGCTTTGCGTGTTTTTACTGGTCCATTTTTGATCATTTAGTTAAATGTGATGTGTGTGCAGAATGCATAAGTCAGTAAGTCCAATTGAGATGTTTACTGTAATATTTGGAGTATGTGTTGTATCGACGCTGTCTGGCACAAACATCATATCTCCATTTTTATTATGTTCTTTTCTTTCCCTAAAACATACTTATTAGTCACCTTCCATGTTGGTGAATGAGTTTTATAACTTTTAACCAAAGTAAAAGTACGAAACCTTTCCTGATCAGGATAAAACTATATTCATTAATTCAGTTGTAGAATATTTTTCCCTTTATTCCCTGTAAACTAGCAATTTTGAGATACGAGGTTTGTGCCTGACATTAATGATATAAGACCCTCCAACTCACTTGTCGCTCAGTCAGTTTAAGAAATCAAAAAATAAATGTTGTTATCTGCAATAACAACATTAAAAATATTCGCATTTGGCAAAGATGGAAGAGAACTGACAAGCAAGGTAAACTTTAAAGGGGAACTATTATGCTTTTCCTCTTTTCTGACTTATAAATGTTACAATGTCGGATACTCGTGTTAAACGATGCCAAAGCGTCAAATAATAAGGTTCATGCATTTGGAAGTGAGCCCTGCAAGCTGTTTTGGATGGCTCCGAACGCTGTGTTTTATAGTCTTTTTTAACTGTTCAGTCCCATTGACGTCAGTCGGACTCCCCTACACGGTCATGCCCAGGCATATGCTCTTGGCCTGCCCCTCCCCTGCTCTGCCTCGGAAGTTACATCACTGTGTACTTCTCAACAGCAGATGTTTTTGACCTCTGTCAGCATTTTAGCACATTTCCCACTTGTGCAGCTTGTAAAATGGAAATATGTAAGTGACAGGAAAGTATGTTGGTAATTTGTAGAAATGGTTTTCTATTAGAAAAATAAAATCCATTCATAGGCCGCCCAGGTAAGCAGGTAACGATAATAACAAGCTATGGCTAACCTTACTCACCATTCAGAGATGTCTTGATGTATAACCTCTGTTCTTGGGAAACTTCAGCCTGTCTACGCTCTACCTCTGGATCAGATTCAGGATCCAACACCTACGGCTGTAGTTCAAAACATGCCATTTTTAAAAGAGAAATTCTTGTAGTTTCTTTGAGTTCGCTGTTTACTCTTAACTCCCGCACCGGGAGGAGGTGGGGCTCGGCAGCACTTGGGAGCCCTTCAGAAGTCCTTGGGGGTGTGACCAATCACAGCGGAGTTGGTTCAGCAGGAGGCGGACATGTACGAGGGCTGGGGGGTGGAGGAAAATACACAGACCATTTTTGTGGGATGCAGGAAATACAAGGAAGCCTCGCAGTGATGGACACAGTGTCCCGAAGATCTACAAAGCTCTCTGTGTGGGCAATAATAGCTGCTCTATAGGAGTCCACTAATTATATGCAAAGGCCCGAAAATGAGTTTCATAGTTCCCCTTTAAAACTTGTAAATGCTTCGTAAGTTGCATAAAAAAGTAGCTAAAATTGACAGCTATGAATCAATCAAAGGGCAAAATTATGACCCTCTAGCAATAAGGATAATTCTAATGTGGCCCTCTTTGTAACTAAAGATGCACATCTTTGGTTTAGTGTGTTGGTTGGTATATAGCAGAATTGAAGCAGATGCAATCTGAAGCATTGAAATAACCACTATAGGCTTAATGAAGAGGCAGAGGGAAAATAAATCAATAAATCAAGTCCCCAATCCCCCCAATCTGTGTGATTAAGTCTGCACACATACAAACATGTCTGTTAATCCAGCTGATGATAGATGAAGACTTGTCCAGAAGTCAGGATTTATTCATTTTATTTTGACAAATTAGTTCAGTGTATTTGTTCAACCAGTGTAAACGGGTAAGCATGTTTGCTTCATCTGTGGCTTCGTTTGTTTCAGCTTAGTTTTCTCTGGCTGTATTTTCTTGGGTACATAGTCCTGATAAGGTATATTGATAGAGTTATTAAATATTTCATAATTAGGCTTGAGAGATGATACACACTGTTTTCTCCAATGCCTTAATAGCAGCAACTATCATATATTAGGACAGTCAGGTGCAAATCATCAGTTAACACAGTCACTGACTAAACCATAACACTGAGACAGTGCATGCAGAGAAATGTTGCATCCCAGTTCGTTCTGTGGTCCAGCTGAAATTATCTGTCAAGTATCCTAATTTTATCCCAAAATCAAAGCTTTTTTTTTTTTTAAATCTAAGCAGGAAGTATACTGAAGCCCTAATGTTCTGTTCAGCTGTTTTTTTATATAACTGGATGTTTATTTACATTTTGAATACAGATTTTTATCCCCGTGGCCAAATGGATATTCGAATGAACATCTGCATTGGTTCAACATTGGTATCAGTCAATATCAGCCCTTATGACAAACATCAGTCATCAGAACATTAATACGAGATCAACAGATTTCAGTTTTCAGATTGTATTTTTGTTGTGTCATACCAATTCAGTGCTGACATCTGGCACCCCTAACTGCGGGTTTAGAGAAGATTTGTTATTTCAGGCAGCAAAAATGACCTGTTGGTCTAAGTGCGAGCAGTTTTCAGAATCAGACAATTGAAAAAAATGGTACTATGGGAGAATTACACCAAAAGAAGTAATTAGAAAAACATTGTTACCAGCATTGTTATCGACTAAAATTATGATCTTGAAAATCGATATCGAGTTTGCCCTAATTTTCTTTACATCACTACCTGTTTCAGAGCACACTATTGAAGAAGTAATTTAATAAAAAAAATAAATCCAAAAGTCAAGTTGATGAAATACATCCCTTTGAATTTATACGGTTCACATTACGACACTGTTGAGAATTGCAAAACATTTTAAACAGACTTGAAATATCAGTTTGAAATGAAACAAAGAGAAAATTTTAAACTTGATTTTCCATTTTGTCAAAATTAGTAAATACAGGATTGATAGAGATTGAAAATCTATTGTTTGACTGTCCTTAAACATTTGATTTTTTAAAAAAGGTAGAATTGAAAAAAAATTGAAGTATCTTGGAGTCTGACAACCTGAAGGCACTGTCTGTCCAAACTTCTTGCTCCTTCCAGGTTTAAGATGCAAAATTAGCCTCACCTCTGTGTCTCCTATGCTCTGACCTATTAGCCATCCTTTCAGTCAGTTTGTCTGTCTGTCATATATCACTGTTGTGCACAGGGTGATCAGTTCTTAGCCAAATGATACATCAGTGTCACTAACAGATCTGAGTGCACCCCTTCATGCAGAAACATTTTGACTCCCAGCATACAGTATTCATCACGGCTCTTGTCATACTCTCCAATTCATGCGTCATGAATGTACAAAGGAAGCACATTCATCCAAAGAGCTGCTACACGCTTCAAAGACTGAGCTCTTGTCTTCATCCTGGACTTTTTGCATGTGCTAAAATATTCCACGAGCTCCATGACAAAGATTCTAAAGTGTCAAAAAACACTCATCAACACCTATTTAATTATCACTCTGATAGTAGTTTTGAGCAGATGCTTCGGCACGACAGTCGCTCTGAGAACGGTGTACGCCTAACTAATCAATTCGTGTCCTCAGCAGGTAATTAAAGTATAAGACGGCACTAATTAACACCTGGAGCTTTACTCGATTCTTAATATAGACCCATCATTCATTATGGTTCACTTACTGTTTACCTTTTTTATTCGTTTGAGGAATCTCATTAGTAAAGTCTACAGCCCATAACGCAGAGGTGTCCAAACTTTTTACATTGAAGGCTGAATAAAGAGGAATACATAGATGACTGAGCCACTTGCTGCACCTCACTTTTAGTGTATTTAATTTTAAGTTTTAGGGTTTAGGGGTGGGTTATCACCTGTCAAGGGGCCCTTGTAACCCCTTGCTATCACTGGATTCACGCCTAGTCAAGGTGAGAATGACCTTCTGAGCAGCAGAGATGGGAGACACTGATGGCTAATCTTTACTGTCAGACACAAAACAAGAGTAAACTGCAAGAATGTTGGTGCTTGAAGATGAATATTGCAGTATACTTTGTAAATATGGCAGAAATGTGCATGATTGATGGTAGTTGCTGCTGTAATCAAAATGTCATTCTTCATTCAACTGTTTCAGGGGCCAATTCAAATTGGGCAGCGGGCCACATTTGGCCCCCGGGCCAAAGTTTGGACACCCCTGCCATAAGGAAAAAATTTAAAATATGATGTTTAATATGAGGGTGAAAAGCAGGGATGCTGAAATTTTTTGGTTTAGCTTTTCTATTGGCTTTAATTAACAACATTGATTGTCAGTGAATAATGTGAAATAAACAAAAGTTCGCTGCAGATATCTCAGCAGTAGAATCATATTAATTGAATGCTTGCATCACCTAGCTGATGATTATAAGAAGATGTATCAGACAGAAGACAACCCGAGACCTGATCACTACAAACTTGAGGGATTTTATTTAGCAACAACTAACGTTTCAAGCCACACAGCTCTTCCTCAGACTTGGTATAAATACTTTTGGTTATTAGTGTATATACTCAAAACCAAAGCAGTTGATCCCTGTTTTGGTACAAACAACCGCACTTAAATCACCCAAAAGAAGTGATCTCAGCTTGCCTCTAGCTGACCCCTTGAGCAGTTTGTTGGCAGTGATGATACAACTGACCCAGCAACCAGAACAAACAGGGAAACAAGCTAACCCGTCTAGTTGCTGTTAGCTAACCGAATACACCAGATGGACTGTTCAATATATCAAACAGGTCCATCTGCAAAACAGCCCATAGAAAGTGTTTTGAAATGGGCAGAACCTTTCAAAAGCATATCCAGCAGGTGATATGACGATCGTTCTGTCGGTCATATTCATTATAGACTAATCAGATAATGTAGTGGGCGGGTGCTACTGCCACAGTGTAAAATACAAAATGTGAGCTACTACAGTGGACAAACTAACACCAAACATCCTTTTTATGGAGTGCTTCAGTTTTGTTGTTTGCTTTTCATTTAATAAAGAACTAATAATAATAATAATAATAATAATAATAATAAATTTCATTTGTAATGCACTTTCCATTTTAAAGAAAATCTCAAAGTGCTACAAGGTTAAAAACATGAAATGTGGTCCAGATCTGACAAAACAGCAGCCTGTTAGCATCTGTGCTAATCACTGTCACTTCCTGTTGCTGTCTTGCTTGTAGCTCCCACTTCTTCCTGCTCTAAAGGACACTGTTTTGGCAGTGAACAGCAACTGTAGATTAGAGTTTGGAATCTGGATCAGACTGATTATAGACATTGTGTCAGGCAGATCCAACTGCAACAGGTTAGATGTTAGCACTGGTATTAATAATCACTGCATAATGGCTACCAGGCAGATAAGAAAATACCATTTAATAACAATGTTTTGATACCCAAAGAATCATTTTCTCTGCACAACATGTTTTAAAAATATCAAGAGGTGAACATCACTCATCGTCTCTACAGCAGATCATCGGGACTCAACAACATGGACTAAATCAGAAACAAATAGAAGTTCGTCCGGTTCATTCAAACAGGAGAATCTATCATTTCTAAAGCTTCTCTCTACTTTTTTGCATCACTGACAGTTTTTTGCTAACACTTCTACAGGTGTTATGGTGTAAAATGCTATTTGGTGTCCTCAGTGGTCCACGGTAGACCAGCGAGCTTTAAAAGCCCATCTTTTGAGTACACTGATTTTGTCTTTTTGTCTTTCTGTCTATTCATAAATATGCTAAAATTTTTAGTAAGACATTTGTCCTCCTCAATTAAACAACATTTTTTGTTGTTAGCTTAGCCTGCTAATGTCCTTCCCATACTGCAGATTCGCAGTCATGGTAGTACTGCCAGCTCTGCCTTTTAGTATGATTTAGCCCGCTTCAGAAAACTGCCGTGTGAACATGAAATGACCCAAGGGAAACATGCAAATAAGTGGCATTTTTTCAGCTAAACTGGAACAAAGGAACTGAGCAGTACTTGTGATCACACAGAGGCACATGGCTAGAAAAGCAGTGCCATTTTTCCCGTGTAACAGCACATCTACCAGTCACGTTCTCTGCCCTGCGACGGGGTTTTCCAGCATTTTTTTGAGCACACATGAAAGTTTAAACATTTTCAACTTCTCAGCAGAAGACTCAGAGTCACAGCATACGTTTATGTAATTTTCAGCCAAAGCAGAATCTAAATAAGATGAAAACAGGCAAATGTACAGGTGTGCGTGGTTGCTGATGCCCTCAGTGAGCCAACTGTAGGTTTTCTGGAAATATTATGAATCGTTCTGAGTGAAAATGAAGGGGAAGAAAAGAGTCCTTCACTCTCGTTAATGTGTTTGAGCAAAGGTGAGAGCTTTACATTTTTTCAAGCCCATTTTCTGTTCATTTTATTTGACTGCATGTGCATGGATGCAGATCCTCTCTACATGCACTCCCTGCAATTTTTTTCCCCTGAGGTTTTTTTGGTGCATCTTTGTAAACAGTTTTGAAACATCTAAGGAGAAGTTGTGTGGCTGAAAACATCACTTGTTGCCAAAGACGATCCTTCTTTAAGAGCTGATGTTGATCAGTATTGGCCTTGAGACTCACAGTTGATGCACTTTTGGAGAAAAGCTTTTATAAATGGACTTCCTGGCTCCCACTGATCCCCTTTTTACTTGGTGAGTGGACAACAATAATTGTGACTGTCTCTGAATAATGACAGTCAGTGATTTCAAACTAACAAAAGAAATACAAAACACTAACCAAAGAGGAGTCCTGACCTTTTGAAAGAATAAGTCTTTATTTTTTCTTTTCTTTTGACTTTTTTCCACTCTCCTGAATGATTGTGTTCAGAACTAGTGTGGCAAAAAATAAGTACAGCTGTGTATAATTAACTGAAGCTAAGATTTAATTTTAAAAAGTTGGAGGAAAATTGAAAGAAGTCCACCACTATTTGTTCTGGGTGTTTATTTTGAGCCATGTTCACCTGGAAGGTTTAGGTAAACATTTTTAAGGCTCAAAAAGCTAAATAATGAAGTCTGAATTGATTTTAAAGAGTTCTTTGGTCAGGCACTATTTTGATTTTTAAAAATTCATTTTAAGTTCTGTGTATTGATTCTTGTACTAAGTCAGTATACCATTATTGTTAGACAAAATGAAACCAGACTTAAATCTCTAGATATAAATATGTATTTCCTGAAATAAATAAAGTATTTTGAATACCGAAACGCAAGTGACAGTGAAAAAAAAAGTCCATCTGTACATTTGACCCAACATAATTTTGTGGTATACTGACACACCAGATGGACATCAATGTATTTCACAAATCCATCTAGGCAACATCCTATGGAAAATGTTGGGCAGGATCTTTCAGAAGCATATTGGACAGGTGATTGGACAACCGTTCTGTCAATCAACATATGGGCTAATCAGATAATGTAGTAGGCGGGTGCTACTGCGCTACAGATTGTGAACCACTTCATAAAACTAGAAAAGCACTCAGAGAGCGCAGACCTCCGCTAAGTAGCTTCAGTCCACTTTGGCGAAAATGGTCCTATCTGGCAGTATTAAAGAATCCTTTAAACAATTCCTGTATCCAGATGGTGATCCCGATCAGTCCCAAAATCTAATAATTTCTTCCGTATCCCATTCCACACATTTCCTGAAAATTTAATCCAAATCTGTCAATAACTTTTCAAGTTATCTTGAACACAGACAAACAGACAAACAGACAAACTAACCAACGCCGGCAAAAACATAACCTCCTTGTCAAAACAAGCATCTGTAATCAGACGGATTCATCTTGCCAAGCTCCAATCTACAATGATTATGGAACGGTCCAATCAGCATCCACTGGAGCAGTAAGAGGTGGGAGCCACGAGCAAGACGACAGCAGGAAATGACTGCTCAAACAGAGATTAACATAAATGCTACCAGCTCCAGTAGCATTTTTTTTTTAATCTTGACCACATTTCTTTATCAAATGATAAACAGATACCAACACTACAAACTTCTCTTTAGTAATGATATTCTGCTCCTCTTCTGACATGTTTTGACGAGAGTTTGTGTTACGAAGTGGCTCTTGTTCTGTAGCGCAGTAGCAGCAGCCTACTTCATTATTTGATTGGTCCATAATAAATGCTGATTGACAAAACGATCATCCAGTCAACTGCAAACCTGAAAGGTTTTGCGCCCCCCCCCCCCACCCCCCCACCCCCCCAAACACTTTCTATGAGCTCTTTCATAGATGGACTAGTGAAATATATTGAACTGTCTATCTGGTGTACCCGGTTAGAGCAATTGTGCATCAGTACGGCACTTCCTTAAGATGCACCAACTAGTTTAGAAAGCAGATCTCATTTCAAAACATTTAATCACTGTTTTGTCTGATACATTAGCAGATATTCTACTTATTTCAAGCAATTCGAGCCTTTTTGTATTTTATGTCTTGACATAAACTGTTTGTATGGATCTCTGAAGAACTGTACTGAGATGTTTGTCATTGTAATTAAATAAATATACCTGCTTCATATGAACATGTGAAATCTAAGGAAGTGTATGTCATCTGCTTGAGAGAAACTTTGGTAGAAACTTCTGCTGGAGCCTGTGGTGTCCAGCTGTAACAGGGAATCACTGAGTCTTTTTGAACAGTATAAAAATCTGTGCTCATTTCTTTAAAGTCTTACATCTTCATTTGGAGAAAAACTGACTTATATTAGATTCCACATGCTGGAAACCACTGAAAAGAACTCTGACATTTTTGGCCTGATACTTTAAGATCAACCATCCACAAATAGATTAAACTGGCTGCAGACATTTTCTCAAACACGACAGGTGGCCACACAACCCAATTTCATGACTTCAAGTAGCTGATTGAAAATTTGTAGAGCAGGTCAGGATCATTAATAAAACCCAGATTAACTTGTCAACTTCGTTAAGCAGCAGTTAAACCGCTGACATTTAATCAATAATGCGATTCTCTTGGATTTGGAGCTGCACACTTCCACGTTCCTGTGCTGTTTGTGTCAGACTGTATATGCAGGTTGTTTTTCATCACCCCGTCTGTGCTGATTTGTTTGACGTGTGTGTCTGCCTGCAGGTGAAGGCTACGAGTGCAATGTGACAGTCGACGAGGAGGACAGCAAAGTAATAGTTTACGACAACTGGAAACAGGTGAGTAACAGACTGCCAGCTTCACTTCTCTCAAACTCTGTCTTGTTTATTTCCTTTAGGATCAGAAATAATCTCTGGGTGTTTTCACGTTTGCTTCAGAGAATTGATCAGAAATTTCTGAAGTGCTGCCCCAGAAAACTTCCTGAGTTTGTGTTTCTCATATATTCCTCACAGAGAAGATAAATCCATAAATCCGCTATTCCTGTTGAGCAGGAGGGGCTGGTGCTCTACGGAGTGCTGTTGTGTTTTGGAAATCCAGGATTGAAAATGTTGTTTTTACCCACATTTGGACATGCATCATACACATGCACATGCTCACACATACTCGCATGCAGTAATCGGGAGGTGACACATACCAGCCAACATTAGGATGTGAAAAAAATCAACAGATTTTAGATAGAAACTAAAAAAATTTTGTAAACACCTTTCTTTTTAAGTTTTAACTTTCAATTAACAAATACACCAGAAAAACAAATTAAACCAGAACATGAACCAGCTCAGCAGAAAAAAACTATATATGTGTATATATATATATGTGTATATATATATATATATATATATATATATATATATATATATATATATATATATATATATATATATATATATATATATACACACATATATAAATAAGCCTTCGTAGTGTTTTTAGCTGAATAGCAAGTCATAGTTAATATCACACAGTCTTCTGTAAAGGACATACAAATATTATTTACCAGAACAAACTTTTATGTTATTATAGTGCATTCATAGCCACTTAATTCAAGCTTACACACTAGCACCATAGTGTTACTGAGTGAAGTAGAGGCTGTTATTTTTTCGATCGGTCGATTTTTCGAGAGACAGCATCACCAAATGCTGGACTCCAGTCCAAGTGTGGACTAGTGTTAATTTTGTTGACTAATTATTTTCATCATAGTTTTCGCCAACAACCTTTTTCCCTGACGAAAAGTAGACAATCACTAAAAAAAAAAAGTGCACATTAACAAAAATTAAAACTAAATTAACTGACATTTTCGTCAAAAGATAAAAACTAGACTAAAATGTTTGACAGAGACTTAATCCAATCAGACCTACTTTCATTATGTAGAAAGTAGGGACAAGTTAGGAATATGTCCAATCACAGCTACTTTGGTTGTGTGGAAAGGTTGAGTTCATCACTACCATAAATTCTTATTTTCAGTAAGACTTTTATTGATTATACTTCTATAAAATTATCACCACAACCACACAGACATGAGGACCCTCCTGAAAACAAGATGTTGCATCTCAAGAGGCTAACCTCTAATATATTTGTTTTCAGCAGAAACAAATTTGACGACGACAGGTCTATGATTGGTCCATTGATCTGTCACCAGCTTTAGTTCTTACTTTAGTCCACTTGTCTCCACTTACCTCCCTCCCTTCCTTTGCCCACACACCCAACACAGCATCGTGTGGATTTGCTGTTCATCATGAGACTGGGGTCCACATTCAGGATTTCCTGCTGCTTAACAGAAGGTTTCTTCTTGCCCCCATGATGGAGGGATTCATGATTGGCTATATGGATTCATGTTGGGTGTTGGATGTATATATTTGTATGTATATGTATATGTGTATTTTATATATGTATATATGTATCTATGCATATATGTGTATCCATAATATGAAGAGCTTTGTGCTCTATTGTAAAGTGTCTTGAGATAACACTTGTTATGAATTGGCGCTATACAAATAAAGATTGATTGATTGATTGATTGATTGATTGATTGATTGAGTTAAGAGAGACATCCAGTCACAACTGCATTACCTTTGTGGTAGCGGGATCCAAGTGTAAAACATGACTTTAGAAATTCAAGGAAACATAAAAAATGCCTTACACTCTAAACGTCATATTTTAGTTGACTAAATTTATGGTAGATTTTGTCAACTAAAATGTTGTGAAATTTCATCAACTAAAATTAAACAATTTAGATGACTTAATTATGACTAAAACTCAAACATATTTCAGGCAAAAGACTATAACTAAAACTAAATTAAAAAGTGCTGTCAAAATTAACACTGGTGTGAACCAGTCTTCAGTAGTCCAATGACGGCAAAAACAAATTAGACAGACATGACGAGATCAAGAATAAACAACTTAAGAAATGCATGTAAAATCTAGCTGCTTTCAAAAACTCCAAAATTACTTCTGCTTTGACTGTTAAAAAGATCTTGTAGACCAGCTACTCGGTAAAACCTTTCCCTTTGGAGGATAAAATCTGCACAGTCTAAAAGAATGTGTTTTATTGTCAAAGGACATTAACAACCAACACATTGAGGAGGAGGCTCTCCTTTTAGCAAGAATGAGTAAATCAGCCTTGAATGACCAATCTGACATCTAGTAAAGACCAGTTGGTCCGTGTGGTTTTTCAGCCATGTTGGTCTTGGACCGTTAATCAAAGGCGAAATTTTATAGAGCTTGTTGTTTGGGCAGTGACTTCGTTCAGCTTGCCATCTGGCAAAAACATATTTGTGAAAGGCCTCAGATCAGAGTGAGGAATAGGACATGGTGTTACCTCTTGTCCGAGAGCTCTTTTTCATTGCTGAGTCTGCCTTCTCATTTCCAGAAATGCCCACTTGTCCAGAAAATTAAGTGGATATGAACAAACTGTTTGTAGCGTGTGATGACCTCATGCGGTTTTTGTGGCTTGCTTTCTCCCACAATTCTTTTAGTTAAGCGGGGAATCGGGCATCATGGACAGCAATTTATAGCATTAGCGTCTGTACTGAGATTTCTGAACAGAGAGAGAACTGAGCTGTGACACTGTGGCACACATTCAGGCTCATGCCATGTACCTCACACAACCCTACTTCAAAAAACCTAAACTATCCCTTTTTAGGTGACCAGACTCTTCTGAAAGACTCAGTGACATTTTGTTCCATATTATTGATGCTCTGTTACTTTGGTGGATCAAAAATGCACCTCCGCTGTTGCATTAGTAAAATGCAACAGCGGTACTTCTGCTGACCACAGAACTGAGTGACGTCATGTTTGTTACATATCTGCAAATGGTCAATAGGATTTTTTTTTGCTGTTTTCCTGTCACATATAGTACACACCACTTCCTCTTGACCCTCATTAAAGGAATGAAACAGATTCAGGGGAGCTGCGGTGGAAAAGGTACACATGCGATTGATTTCCACATGCTCGCCTTTGCCTTCAGTTGTGTTGCCAGGTCTGATTGCTTCTGTCTGCCATATGCACTGAAAAAATCTTTTTTGATTGATATTAATGTAAAAAATATGGAGATTAATGGGAGAAATTACCATTTAGGATTGTTGGCAGGTATGGTGACAGAGTATGTAGCTGCTGCTCACTCATAAGTAGTTTAAGTTGGTATTTGAGCAAAAAATGCGACTTTTTGTGTTTACGCTTACAACCCAGCCAGAAATAAAGGGGCAATTTTGAAGAGCTTTGTGCGTAAAGTTTGTAGATGAGGCTTCTGGCTGTTTGTGCACAACTTTCCCCGTTTTTTTCTTATTTTGCCTCTGCTGAAGAAACAGGAAAAGCCATTTGTACAATTTCTGTGATGGGCAAATTATTTGTGTGCACTCGAGTGTGTTCACATTTCTCTTTCAGTGTGTGTAAGAGTGTGTCTCTGTGTTGTATTGTGCAGAGTATCCGGCTGGAGCAGCTGTGCTCAAAGTACTTTAGAGTTCTGTCATCCAGAAAAGTGGAAATCAGTCTCTTGTTAACCTTGATTCAACACAAATTTACATGGACTTTTTGGTGAGAGCTTAAATTGCCATGGCTATGCATCAAAAACTGTTTCTCCTGTGCAGTATGAAGAAGTTAAAAAAGGGAGCCTGCGATGACAACTTTTGACCTGAAAAGTTTCTTTTCCTGCAGCAAGAGGCTGTTTTGGAGAGCAATTGTAGGTTGTCAAATAGGTCGGCAGTTAACATCAAGTTTTTTAGATATGTGAACATACAAACATAGTATTTGATTTTACATTTTCATTTCTTGCTGTCGTGAGAGGCAGTTTGCTCAAACAACAACAACAACAAATGCAAGGAGAGAATCATGGCAGAAAGGAGACGTAAGTGTGGCTTTTAAATTGTGGCCTACAAAATAATGCTATCACAATGTGTGTTTGAACTGATATTTGATCACCACACACTCAGTTGCAGATGGTGGATGGTTGCAGATGGTAAATACCAATACTGATGTGCATCCCTGATATAATCTTCAACATTGTTCAACCATCTGTTAATAAATGACTACTGCTGTGATACCAAGGTGGATTGGTTAACTGTTTTTACATCTGCAACAGGTTTTTTTTTTAAATGTTCACAATATATGCATAATGTGAATATAGAGGCACATCAAAAATTTAAGGCTGTTTATTTTTGTTGCACTTGGTACCATTTAAATCATTTAAAACAGGCTCATAATGAGATGGCAATGTTTTGATAGTCAAGACAATGCTTGACCAGGTGAAGGTCAATGCATTGACCAGTGCACTGGAAGGACCCCAAGGGGGGCAGGGGAAAATTATTGTGTTCCCAGCCAGAGTCTTGACGCACATGTCCAGTGGTCCAGCAGGAGAATACAATGATGTTGATGAGAAGAAGCTTGAATTGTGCCGGTCATTTCTCCAGTGTGTCCAGTGCCTTTGCATGTGGCAGCCAATGTAGCCGCAGGCTCAAGCGGCCAGCAGCTAACCGCTAGCGAGCTAGTCCCTAGATGGAGACCTCCAGTGCTAACAGCCAACAACCACCAGCGGGACCGTCTGTCCGCTGGTATTTAGCGCCTTTCCACGGCAGAATGATCCTGCAGCAAAAACCTTTGGATACCCGGCAACAGCACAGCCCAACGAGGCTGCCAGCATCTAGCAGCTAACAGCTATAACCAGCAGCTAGGAGACCCCCGAGGATATAAACTCCTTCACATTAAACTGTAGAGAAATATTGGCAAAATTACAAAAACTGAGGTGTCAGAATGTCCTTCACTGTTGGGTTTGAAAATATTAGCATATTGGATTTTGGCAAAAAAAAAAAATCATTTTAGTTCCTAGTTTTCTAAAAAAAAAAAATCTCTTTATTGTACCTTTGACAGGTTGCCACTGACCTTTAATAAAGTGCTTGTGGGACTTCTACCATGTGGATATGACACAGAACTGAAAATTTTTTTTTTCCTCCATATCACTCTGCCATATGTGACACTGAGCTCCTTCTGCAAAAATCCTGGAGCATACAGTCATTAATGGTCGATAACGATGTGATGGAACAGGAGTGTACTCTAATTAGTGTGAGGGGAGGATCATTCCTGATACATCTTCTTCCAGATGTCCACTCGGCCTTGTGGGGCTCTTCCCTTAAGGTTAAATTATTCACACACTGCTACTTTTAGCTCAGGGGAACTCCACAGAGAGCCCGCTCACTTCTTCACCTCTTCATCGCTTCGCTGTTTGCTCCTTTCTTCCTTTTTTTCCAAAGGCCTTTCCACAGCTTCAGCTGTCCTCAGCTGAAAATCTCCATGTTCGGCCTTCAATCCTCCCTCCACTGGCTCTTTGCTGCTACGTTTAAAGTCTGGCTGAGAGTTAATTACATTTGTTATTCTGTGCGTGTTAATACCGTCAGGGCATTAAGGCTGCAGCAACAGACGCAGGCCAGCGGGAAGCTTGGAATGACTCCAGGGCCGTCAAGCAGCGGGGGGAGGCAGAGAGGACTGGACGCCGTCCCGAATTATCCGCCAAATTATGCTCATGTTTTTCTGCCTTTTTTTGCACTGATGCTCACAGATAGAAGACACACACTGATATGAACTTTCACACACACGCGGTCCATGAGCACACAGATGTTGTCCAGCTGCCATCCAATGTGCCGTGGCCTTGAGTTGGCAGAAGCATTAACTGACGATCCCAAGAGACTTCTGGCCTCGATGTAAGCTGAAAGTGTTCTCCATGGGGCTCCCCAACCTGCTCCTAAAGTTACCATAGCAACGTTGAAAGACACACACACATACCCTCACACATACACATACGCTCTTGCATACAGGGCTACTTAATCGCTCACTCACGAAAAAGATTAGGGCTGGGTGGTGTCGACCAAAATTAAGCCTTCGTAGTGTTTTTAGCTGAATAGCAAGTCATAGTTAATATCACACAGTCTTCTGTAAAGGACAAACAAATATTATTTACCAGAACAAACTTTTATGTTATTATAGTGCATTCATAGCCACTTAATTCAAGCTTACACACTAGCACCATAGTGTTACTGAGTGAAGTAGAGGCTGTTATTTTTTCGATCAGTCGATTTTTCTAGAGACAGCATCACCAAATGCTGGACTCCAGTCCAAGTGTGGACTAGTGTTAATTTTGTTGACTAATTTTCGTCATAGTTTTCGTCAACAACCTTTTTCCCTGATGAAAAGTAGACAATAACTAAAAAAACCAAGTGCACATTAACAAAAACTAAAACTAAATTAACTGACATTTTCGTCAAAAGATAAAAACTAGACTAAAATGTTTGACAGAGACTTAATCCAATCAGACCTACTTTCATTATGTAGAAAGTAGGGACAAGTTAGGAATATGTCCAATCACAGCTACTTTGGTTGTGTGGAAAGGTTGAGTTCGTCACTACCATAAATTCTTATTTTCAGTAAGACTTTTATTGATTATACTTCTATAAAATTATCACCACAACCACACAGACATGAGGACCCTCCTGAAAACAAGATGTAGCATCTCAAGAGGCTAACCTCTAATATATTTGTTTTCAGCAGAAACAAATTTGACGACAACAGGTCTATGATTGGTCCACTGATCTGTCACTAACTTTAGTTCTTACTTTAGTCCACTTGTCTCCACTTACCTCCCTCCCTTTGCCCACACACACAACACAGCATCGTGTGGATTTGCTGTTCATCATGAGACTGGGGTCCACATTCAAGATTTCCTGCTGCTTAACAGAAGGTTTTTTCTTGCCCCCATGATGGAGGGATTCATGATTGGCTATATGGATTCATGTTGGGTGTTGAATGTATATATTTGTATATATATGTATATGTGTATTTTATATATGTATATATGTATCTATGCATATATGTGTAACCATAATATGAAGAGCTTTGTACTCTATTGTAAAGTGTCTTGAGATAACTCTTGTTATGAATTTGCGCTATACAAATAAAGATTGATTGATTGATTGATTGATTGATTGATTGATTGAGTTAAGAGAGACATCCAGTCACAACTGCATTACCTTTGTGGTAGCGGGATCCAAGTGTAAAACATGACTTTAGAAATTCAAGGAAACATAAAAAATGCCTTACACTCTAAACGTCATATTTTAGTTGACTAAATTTATGGTAGATTTTGTCAACTAAAATGTTGTGAAATTTCGTCAACTAAAATTAAAACAATTTAGATGACTTAATTATGACTTAAACTCAAACATATTTCAGGCAAAAGACTATAACTAAAACTAAATTAAAAAGTGCTGTCAAAATTAACACTGGTGTGGACCAGATTGCCCTCCAATTTAGACTCGGGATGACTTTATTAATATTTCTGATAAAAAAACAGCTCTGCTTGCGGTCCCTTTCAACTCCATAAACACAGCATCTCTAGAATTTATGTCAGCTACATTCACGGCTATGCAGGATCATCCACCAACGAATTCGTCAGACAGCGTCACATATGACAGCCAGTCAGAGAGACAGGTTCTTGATTGTGATCACACACTTTTGGACGGTAAAATATTAAGAATATTTAGAGAAAAAATATGCTGACCCCTATTGTTGGCTAGATGAAGATATCAAATGTGAGCTGTCAACCCTTTTAAATCTTGATATGTGTTGTAAAAAATGAACATTTCCTGGTGATGGTTTGCCGGAGTTGTAAGCAGCGAGGCACGACCCAAATACATACTTCTGCCTCCCTGTGTCTTTCTCTCTCTACTATCAATAAAGGCACAAAATGCCCAATAAATTATTTTGAAAAAGAACATTTCTCTTACTTATCCATCCATTATCTGTACCACTTATCTCTTTCGGTGTCACTCTAGCCTATCCCAGCTGACATTGGGCGAGAGGCAAGACAAACCCTGGACACGACCAATTGACAGACAACCATGCACGCTCACAGCTACACCTAAGGACAATTTGGAGTGACCGATTAACCTAACAGGCCTGTGTTTTGTTTGTGGGAGAAAGCTAGAGTGCCTGGAGAGAACTCAAGTATGCATGGGGAAAACATACAAACTCCACGCAGAAAGGCCCTGAACGAATCTGCAACCTTCTTGCTGTCAGGACAAATAATTATAAACCAAAATAATGAAAAAACATAAGAAAAATAAATCTAACATTGTTTCTGGTTAACATGATGAGAGCTTTGTGTCTTCATTTGATTTTCTAACCAATGATGTAAAATTTCATCAATACGAACAGTACTGTCTCAAACCATATCTCCTATATTGACATCTGTTAAAGATTTAACACAATGCCCAGCCCTACAAAGGATCAGTAGGCAGTCTTTGATGCTGTTGGCTGTCGGGCTGTCTGCATTCTCTGGCCGGCTCGCTCAGCGCCTCGTCATCCCCCTGCAACACAAACTGCCAAAAAAGATGAAAACTGTTGGAGTCACATTCAGCCATTGTTCCTTCAAGTGCTTTCTTGGCTTGACTTGCAGTCTATTGACACATGGAGGTTTGGCTGGAGCTGTAATTTTCCAAAGAGCAGTGCAGGAAGCTGAGGAAACACAAGCAGAGAGGAGAACTCACTGTAAAGCAGCACCAGTTTCAAACAGTCACTCATTAAACCTAAACACCGAAATGTCCCTGAAAATGGAGAGACTGTGCTCATACTATGCTGTGGTTGTGTTTTCTCTCCACCAGTCATCAGTGTGATAATGATGGGTGTTATGCTTGTTCTGGTCTGATGTTACTATTGATCATTGATAGTGATCACAGCCATCACAGCTGTTACAGAAACAGGGAGTCTATGGGTCTATGTGTTGACTGAGATTATGGCTACACCATGGAGACTCTGTTTGTCAATATAGGTTATAAAAGTCATTATTCAGATCTCTATATCACACCACCCTGGTTCAGTCCATGGCCCTGTGGCTGCAGACCCCTGCTGTAAAGTGAAGAAACATGTAACTGTGTATTGTTTCTGTCAGATTGTTTGTGTTCTCACGCTGCATCAGAGCAGCACAGAAGGCTCTGAACCTGCTCAGCCAGACGCTGGGACGTTGTTAGCGTAGCTGATGTCACGAGGGCTGGACGGTTTAAATAAGTCATCTGTGTGCCTGAAATAGAAACAGTGGCACACTTGGCCTTGACCTAGCATGCCTGTTCTGTCCTTTGCCTGTAGACTGACTTTGGTTGTGTAATGGATCTCTCAAACAGCCAACTGGGCTGTGCAAGAAAGAGGGATTAAGGTCAGTGAGGACTGGAGGGCTCTCTCAACCTTTTCTCCCATTGTTTGTGTGAGTGTCAATTAAAGCAGGGCGATATGGACCAAAACTTATATCTCCCTTTATTTTGGCTAAATATAACTTGATATTTTTTCCAGGTGAATATTTTTTAAAACATGAAAACCCACACCTAGCATTCAGAATCATGTTGATATTATTATTAGTTAGACAGTTATTGAGCGAAAATAATTGTTCACTAATGGAGGTTATCCAGATCACCACCAAAATCTAATCATTCCGAAGTTGGGCCATACCCAACATCTCCTGAAAATTTCAGCGACATTTGTTGAGTAGTTTTTGCATAATCTTGCGAACAAACAAACAGACAGACAAACAAACAAACATATGCCGGCAAAAACAAAACCTCCTTGGCGGTGGTAATAAATGTTTGATGCAAAGGGCTGCAAAAGCTTGAGGTTTTGGGCTGCAATTTGCCATTTTACATAGTCATATTGCTCTTGATTAGTGATACTTAAACATTTTTTGCAACCGGTGTTGGCTTTTTAAGCCAAAAACATCATTTAGTATCTCATCTGCGATCTAGAAGAATCATCAAGCCATTTTTTTCATTTTACCATCCAGACTTCCCCTATTCATTGGCATTACTCATGTCTTTCTTTTCCTCCAGGTTAGCTCTGCTTACAGGAATGTTGTTGTCAGTATGCATGGAATAGAGAGGGCTGTTTTTTATTTTTATTTTGCTTTGGTGGAGAGAAAAAATGGAGGAAAGGTTTAACACACAGTCAAGATAATCACCCACAATGGTGGCTTTCCATTTTAGCACATCATCAACTATATTGGTAAAAACGATGCTTTCTAAGCGCATATCTTGGTGGAAAATCTTCAAGCCAAAGTGTCAATTATGGCTGAGCAATTTTTGCACTTTGAGGATGACTGCTATATTATTAAAACTGATAAAGGATAAGACGACATATATGTTTTCTTTCTTTCCTACTATAAAATAACATATTGCATTTCTTTGGACTTAATCCAGCCAATTGTATTTGCAATGTTGGATTGAATTAAATTGAAGATGTGTTTAAAGTCACAATTAAAAGTTTGAACCAAAGGACATTTGTCATACTAACACAGAGAAAACCACAAGCAGCCTGTTGAACCCAAGTGACAGCCTTACGTGCTGAACAATGAGTGTCTGTTTGAGGCTGGCAGATGATTAATTTACATCTTAAATAAACTTATTGACAGCCTGATTCAACAAACGGCTTCAGTCTAAATATTTAATGTATCTAATGGCTCTCACTGTAGGGAGTTGCGCCTGTTTTGATTTTATGAAGATTTTGGTTTTAGATAGTTAGGGACATGATTGAGATTGCTACAAGCAATGCAGTGTCTCTACTGGTCAGATGACCTTAAGTCCTGCCTCAACCCAGCCTCTCTGTGAGTAGGTTGATCCAAAGTTGAATTTAGAGTATGTTAACAGTATGGCTTGAACAGTCAAACGGCTGAGGTCACATGGCTTTGTCCAATTCTTCTACAGTCAATGGTTCAACCAAAATCCACAGTGGTATAAACATAAATACTACATTAGACAAGAAAATGGCCAAGTAAATTTAGTCAACTAAAATATGAAGTGTAGAGTGTAAGGCATTTTTTATGTTTCCTTGAATTTCTGAAATCATGTTTTACACTTGGATCCTGCCACCATGAAGCTAAAGCAGTTGTGATTGGATCTCTTAACTCAATCAACATTTCCACACAACCAAAGTAGCTGTGATTCCTAACTTCTCCCTACTTTCTACATGACAAAAGAAGGTCTGATTGGATTTAGTCTTTGTCAGACATTTTAATCTAGTTTTTGTTTGTTGAAAAAAATGTCAGTTAATTTAGTTTTAGTTTTTGTTATTGTGCACTTGGTTTTTTTAGTTATAGTCTAGTTTTCAACAGGGGAAAAGGTTGTTGACGAAAACTATGATGAAAATAATTAGTCAACAAAATTAACACTGATGTTAAACTTGCATTATAAAGAAAAGAACAAAAGTATCACCATTTACCTGAACTAAATATGTACATCTTTGGCCCATTTCATCCAGCCCTAGTGTCATCTAGAGTCTGCATTAATATTTGATGACTTCAGATTAAAATAGTTATCACAAACAAACTACAGGTGCAGCCTCAGGCCTGGAAAATGTGGACCAGTGATGTCTACATGTATTCACCATCTACCTGCTGCTTCCCTGTAGGACGGGATCATTTATTATGTGACAGCAAATCAGAGAAACAGTCCAGGATGTAATTTTGGATGATGATAATCACTGCTTGACCACAATCGTTAGCTCAATCAGGAGGAAAGAAAACATTATCTCCAGTCCACTTTAGATTTTGGTATTTTGTGTAGGGAGTTCCTTCCCCAGACATTTGTCTTTCTTTCCTGTTTTTGTTATTTTTCAGCCTTATGAGAGCCGTTCTGGACTATTTACGGTTTCTCATTTCTGGCCCTGATCCACGGGAGCTATTATGCTTTAACAGTTTGTTTGTTTTGGTCTCAACTGGGAGTCACTTCTCGAATCATTTTAGTGAGAGCGCTCTGTGTGAACCAGATTCATGCCTGCTAAAGTGCTGTTTATCTCACAGCCTTACACATATTTTATTTTGAACTGTTTTTGTCATTAGTTTAAGTATTAGACATCACCTTCTGTGAAATACTGGTTTAGATTGTATAGATACACTCACCAGGCTTTAAGGTACACCCATTCAACTACTTATTGATGCAAACAGCTAATCAGCCAATTACGTGGCAGTAACTCCATGTATTTATGCATGTAGACGGGGTTAACATGACCTGCTGAAGTTCTATGTTAGCATCAGAGTGGAAAAGAAATGTGACCCAACTGATCTTGAATAAGGCATCTCTGGGCTGAGTATTTGAGAAACTGCTGATCTGGGATTTTTATGCACAACCATCCATAGGGTCTGTATAAGAGAAAATATCCAGTGAGCTTGTTGATGCCAGAGGTCAAGGGAGACTGGCTTGAGTGGTTCAAAATGATAGAAATTCAACAGTACCTCAAGTAACCAAATATGACCGTTTCAGAACGCACAATATGTCAAATCTTAAAGCAGATTGGATCCAGGAGCAGAAGACCACACTGGGTGCTACTCCTGTCAGCTTAGGACAGGAAATTTGGCTGTAATTTGCACAAACTCACCAAAATTAGACAATAGAAGACTGGAAAGATGTTGCCTGGTCCGATGAGTCTAAGCTTCTGCTGTGACATTCAGATGGCTGGGTCAGAATTTTAAAAAATGAAAGCATGGATCCATCCTGCCTTGTATCAACCATGTAAGCAGTACATTTTGGTGTTATGGCTTTGGGGACATCTAGAGCACATTTGGGATGTGGTGGCACAAGAGTTGACATAATCGCTGGACAGCTGACAAATCTAAGCTAACTGCAGGACACTGTCATGTCAGCATGGGCCGTAGGGATGTTTGATTCACCTTGTTGAATCTGTGCCATGAATTAAGGCAGCTCTGAAAGCAAAAGGGGTCTAATCTGGTGTGCCTATTGGAAATTCTTTGGTATGACTACAATGCATTGTGAAACTGAGTGTAAGGGTTTGCCTGCAAATTTTTTCATTTAAAACAAAAAAGATTTCAGGAGAGATTTAGGTATTTCATTTTGGTACCACTTTAAATGTTGGAGCAAAGGATACTGAACCCTCTTTGCCTTCTCTGCTCAGTGAGCTGTCAGATACTCCCTTCTGGCTAAAAAAAATGACCTCACAAACAGCAGAAGCCTTAACACCTGAGCCAGGACAAGGGTAAACATGATTGTTTCTCTTTTTTCTCTTAAAAGTTTTAATTCGGGAGATGCTAAGGCCCTGTTACCATTTATCAAGCCGCAGTTCAGCACACGTGTGGGGGAAAACAGAGATTGATATATAAGCCTACTGCCTAAGGAGCAATACCTTTCTCTGGAGCTGATTTCCTGGAGGGTAATTCTCATTTATCCTCCCTGCATGTGGGGGTCAGAGATCACCACAGAACAGCATCCCTGAAATCTGCAGGGATTCATGGATTTTCTCATGGATACTTTCGCAGGATAGAGAGCACATATTAATGTATGAAGGTGGGATCTGGGTTGTGGAGGGACACACTGCACATCTCACTCTTTGTTTGCTTGCAAGGTAGTTGATGGTGTTTCTTAGTTTGAATTTGGGCTGGGAAATATCAAGTTTTCAGGATATTTGGTATGTTTTCAACTAAGATACAGGATGAGATATTTTCAGTTTAATGCTTTGTTTTATTTTGTGTTGAATGTCATACGTTTAATACGTTTAATACGTTTAATACGTTTCATCTGACCTTATCTAGTATTGCATGAGTGCAGTGTATGCTTTTGAGTGTAGATTTATACCAGTCCTAGTGCTACATTTACAAATATACAGTGTACAGAAATATCTATCTATCTTTATTTATGTGTATATATATATATGCATGTAGATTTGAGATTGAGATTTATTTATTTTTTAAAAATGGGACAGTACGCACTAAGAAACATTGACATGTAAATGCATGGGATTAGAGCCCAGTGGCTAATTTCCATCCCCAGTCCCATTAGCAGGTTGGTGTCAACACATAAAAACAATGCAAACTAATTATTATTTGTAAGGAATATGAGAATGATGAATCTGAGATGGATGTGTAGTGTCTGAATGTTGCTAACATCAGTTTCAGGAAACTTCAGTCAGTTTTAGGTTCCTGGAAGAACAGAAACAAATAGAGCATAATGTGAATGAAACAGTAGGGTTGAGAGGATATGGTCAGGTTTGAATTTCTGTGAACACAGAAAGAGAATAGTTTAGGTGGGGTCCTACTTCTTAAACTTTGCTTTTAGCATCCCGTGTGATCTCTATTTCTGTGACCTCCATTTTTGTCCCTGTGGCACCAAAGTGGTTTCAAAAAGTTAATTTGATTTTTATCAGAATTCTATCAAAGTCAATAATTCTGCTGTTGTGACAACCATTCATCATATCTTTACAGAAACAAGTAGTTATAAATCCTGTGGACCTTGACGGTATAATTTGTGGTCCACATCCCTTGTTCCCTCTTTCTGAGTGTTGCACTATATTTGTGCCATGAAGTCAGCTGCATGGAGCGGTGATTTCATTCATGGTCATCGTCGCTCTACTTTTGCCTTGCTTACGTATGTGTGTTTATGTGTATACGTGTGTGAGTCCGGCTTAGCCAGATGGCCTCTGTAACACTCTGCTGTAACACTCCTCTGTCTGCGGTGTTGGTTGTCTCAGTGCAGTAGAGTGAGAAGTAAGTGAGAGAAAAAGAGCAAGCCCACCAACTCAGCATTCACACTAAGCTTCATCATCCAATTATCAGATTCTGACTGAGCTCCCAGACAAGACGCTTCGCTGTGCCCTTCTTTATCCTGCTCTTACTTCCTCTTACTTTCTATTTTCTGTTTCATTCCTTCATTCATCACCCCTGCTTCTGTATTGATCTGTGCCCCCCTTCAGTTTGTTCCCTGAAGGCAACCACAGAGTCAGACAGTAATCTAAAAGTCTAAAAGTGCCTGCCCGAGGTTTTCTTTTTATACTTCATTTCTTTAATGGGACATGTTTAAAGCTCTGTTGTTTTAGGAGTGGAGAATCACAAAGAAATCCAGAATACTGATGTGATGCAGTACCAGACCACACATTACAGTCCAGTTATGTACACCTTTATTTTTCATTTCCTGGAGAGGAATTCTCATTTTTCTCTCTCCATGTGGGGCTGTGAGTTCACTGGACAAGGTGCTTTGGCAGCCACTGTATCTGAGCATGCGGACGGAAGTCAGAGTCTTTAGGTCTCTGGTCCTACCGGTGTTGCTATACTCCTTCATGACCATTTCACTTCAAAGCATTTTGGGTATCACTGGCAGGACCATGTGTCCAATGCTGACGTGCTCAGGAGGGTGGGAATAGGAGAGGTCTGCAGCTGGATATGGGAGAGGCAGCTGTGCTTTTATGGGCACCTGGCGCACGTTCCTGAAACTGATCCAGCTCAACCAGTGGTTGCCCTGCGTTGGACCAGACCATGGGGGCGACTACGTGCATTGTGGAGGGGTCAGCTCAAGGGATACCTAAAGAATTGAAACTTGGGCCTAGTGCAGGCCTGGACGAAGGCCTTCAGGAGGTCGGAGCAGTACAGGAAACAGTTTGACAAGACAAAGTGCCCATACTCCCATACCTGATCTGTCCTGAATTGGGGGTCAGAGATCATTTCAGAACAGCATTGCTGACACCTACTTCAGTGGAGCAGAGAGTACATACTTTGCATCAAAGGTAGTGGTCCATCCAACTTCCTCAGCTCAAAACACAATATAAAATTTGTGTATTGACTGACATCAATACCAATCTGATCTGATACCCGTATTAAATTACTAACTCCCATTTCCACTGAAGTTGGGACACTGTGTAAAAAGTAAATTAAAACAAATTACAATGATTTGCTTATTCTTTGTGATCTATATTCAATGCAATACACTACAAAGACTAGATAGTCCTTTTCTTGACTCTCTGTTTTACTGTCTTTAATTTTGTCCTACATATACAACTTCCCCGTAAATATTGTAGATTTGCTTTGTGCACTTGAGCATTTTTCTGTATGTAAGGTTGTACTGTACTCTTTGTTAGTTTCTGGAATTTTCTTTTACTTATTCACATCTTCTTCCTCTTATTTCTACCTATAATGTCTAAAAGCCTCTTGTGGACAGATGTTGCAAATTACCATTCTGCTACCAACACTTAAAGCAGTGCATCTGGGAAATGTACATTATTGAAGACTGGAATCATCTTAAACTCAACCAGAAATAGTTCTTAAAAAGGACTCGGTGTTGTAGTCATTAATCATCAAGTGCTTCTTGCTTTAGCTGTTTTATTGTTTTGTTGTATGCAATTGTTTTGTTTTGTTCCGGCTGTAATTGTTGAGTTTGTTAGTTGATGTTTTTTAGCCGTTTTTTATGTCTTTAAAGGCCCAATTAGGGACAGGCATTCAAATTTGCTCAGGCTATAAATTCGATAGAGTGCGACAACTATCTCTTGCTTCATACAGTCCAAACACAAATAAACATTAAAATAAAACAAAAATAAATGCTAAAGCACCAATGTAACTGTAAGTCTATGTTAAATGAAAGAATAAATAAATAAATACAATTTCATCTTTAGCGTGGAGGAAAAGATGTCCATGATTTCTATTTAAAATGCGGACTCATCAGACCACAGCACACTTTTCCACTAAGTTAGTCCATCACAAACATCTGTTTTCAAAATACCTGCTGACATGTGGACACAGAGAACAGAGCAATGACACACATTTGCTTGCTGTAAACACAGATCAGCAAAGAACTGGTCTGGATAAGCCCTCTGGATTGACACATTGTCCGAAATACTCTATTTACCCACTTGAGGTTGGATCAGACCACTGTTCAAAACCTGGATTGGACCTTGCATTGGGTCAGGTGGAGCCTGGGATGTATGGGCGCACAGCTAGAACACTTCTTACCTAGCAATGTCGCTAGCTAGGAGGCATTACAATTCTGTTGTGAAAACCCGAGTTTGTGCAAAGTTTACTTTGTGTTGTAGACTGCCAGATATCAATGTGTGTTCCAGCTCTGACTGCAGTGGTGTTTGTAAAGGCAGGTGGAGGACCATCTGACCTTTTGTTTCCATGGACGGCCATAAGCTGCTTGCCTCGAGCCTTGTTCTGCAAAGCAAATGAAGCTAATAGATTGAAATAGTTCAGGTTCATGTGTTCCAGGGAAGGGGAGAGGGCTGTGGTATGAAGACACACACACACTCACACACTCATGTTTTTAATCTACAGCCCAACACCATGTTTCTGCCGCCTTTTTTCACAACTGGAAGGAATAATAGTTTGAGTGCTCACGCAGCCACAGCGCGTTATGCAAATGTGGTCTGATAAGTGATTCATTGGCCTCACTGTTAATGGTTTGTGATGTAGTGCCTGACTCTGGCAGGCTGGTGTGTGTGAGTGTGTTTTTGCGTGTGTGTGTGAATATTGTCTCTGCATGAATATAAAAGGCCTTGGAAATATGTGAAAAATCATTTTGAGGCCGTTCCAGTTTGATGATTTGTTAAAGGCTCCTTTTTTCAGCCACATCTCCACTGATAGCTCTGAGAAATTCAGCGTTGTTTTCTCACTAGACCAAACATAATATGTACAAAAGGAAAAGTCAGAGCTGTATTTTCTAGACAGGGCTGAACCATGATTCTTGTCTACTTTTATTGGATCATTTTTTTTATTAGCTGTATCTGCAGCTAAAAAAGGACACAATAAAGTAAATTAGGTTAAGAAAGCCTGGCTTTTAACTTCATTTAAGGAGCACAGATAAGCCTCTCTAACGCTGTCGTGACTCTTAAAGTAGAATCAGTTTGCTGTGTCATGGTCATGGACTGTACAAGATATTGGATGAAGTCAGAGTGACGTCAGCTGTTTGGTTTCTAGAGGGGACTTTTGAGCCATGACATGGTTGACTAAATGGAAAGTCTTATTTTTTTAGCCTGTGCTTTGTAGGCTGTATCCTCAGGCGTTAAAAATAAAGCCAGTGTTGAGGCACAAACAGTGCAGTTCCTTGAGTGTCCACCTGAGGCAGGCTGCAAAAGCATTAAGTCATGTAAGCACTCCATGTTGAAATGTACTTCTAGCCAGATTATTGCTAGCTTTGGGATACATTTAAGGAGGGATGTCCTGATAAGCATTTTTGATCCAAATCTGATATTTCTTAAAATATGAGTATCTGCCAAGTCCCAATCTGATGTTTTTTTTTACATTTAGTGAGACCAGGGGTTCTCAAAGGTTTTCGGCTATGAACATAAATAAGTAGATGATTACACTCCTTGGTACCTGAACTTACAAAAAAAACCCAGTATATATTGAACAAGTTAAACCTTATAAAATTAAAATTGATATTTGATTTTTTCTTAAATTCTAAGGAATGTGACAAATGGAAATCACCTGCCAGATATGTTGTTGAAAGGTTTCGCCCATTCCCAAATACTTTCTATAAGCTGTTACCCAGATGGACTAGTGAAATATATTGAATGGTCCATCTGGTGTTCCAGGCTTACATCCAGCAGGATAATATCCGTGTCACAAAGCTCATATCATCTCCAACTGGTCTATTGAGCATGGCAATGGACTGCAGTGGCCTCCACAGTCACCAGATTTTAATCCAATCCATTCATTTGGGATGTGGTGGGAACAGGCGATTCCCATTGAGGATGTGCAGATGACAAATCTGCAGTGAAGCTTTCATGCCAATATGGACCAAATCAGAGGAGTACTTCGCACATCTAATTCAGGAGACAGGTGCATAGGAGAAAAAAAGTCAATTACATGCGACGATAGACTCCCGCACACTGTCTAACTTGCAAGAAATTCGTTTATTTGTAACGTTTCGGTCTCAGACCTTCGGCGAACCCTTTGCCTGATGAAGGTCTGAGACCGAAACGTTACAAATAAATCAATTTCTTGCAAGTTAGACAGTGTGCGGAAGTCTGTCTTCATGTGTAAATGTCAATATGGACCAAAATCTGTAACAAATGTTTTCAGCATCTTGTTGAATCTATGCCAAAGAATTTAGGAAGCTCTATAGGCAAAGGGGTTCAACATGGTAGTAGGAAGGTGTACCTGATAAAATGGCCATTGAGTATAGTTGTTCCTTTGGATAAAATAAACAGTATGTGGTTGAAATATAGCCATCAAAATGTATGTGACCTTCTGGGTAACCCTAATAGCCCACCCCTGGTCTGCAGTCTCTGCTTCTTCTTATATTTAAATTTTCTAAATTAATCGTGATCTGGTTGAGTTTTAAGTAAGATCAGGGTATTTTTGTGGATTATTCTCATGTGGGCTTGGCTTTTGTGTTCCTGTTCCAGTCCAAGTGAATGACTGCTTGTGTGTGTGTGTTGGGGGGTATTGACAGATGGCCTGCTCTCTGAGGACGGAGAGGAGCTGCTTAATCTAGAGGAGGAGAGAGAGGGAGATGAGTTAGCTATGTCCTGAGTTGCTCTGGCTCTGTTTGATGGATGGATACTTACCTGCTCGCAGCTTTCCCCCTGAAATGCTCCATCACCACCTAAATCGATACCCACTCTGTTCCTGCACTCCTTTACTCCTTTACACAGATTAGCTTCTCTCTCTCTCTCTTTCTCTCTCTCTGTATCTGTCTTCTTGTTTCCATTCTTCCTCCTCATCCCTGAATCAGACAGTGACAGGTGGCCGCGCAGGCTTCCACGCCAGTGCTGCCCCTGCCCCCTGCTCGCTGTCTGTTCCTGCGCTCCATCAAACACACACGGTGCCAAGGGGCTCCCCGTGAATTTCCTGCTCCGGGGTCTGATCCGATACTACTTGGCTGCGTGAGACGGTGTGAATTTTTCAGGCGTCTGAATCTCTCCGGAGGGCAGGAAGTTACCTCCGGGACGCAGGATGTAGGGCAAGGGCATCCACGGACTCACACAAACACAGAACGCACACAAAAATGCAGTCCAGAGCTGGCGGCAGATTGGGTTATCTGGAGGGAATAACATGTTTTTGTATTGATTTACTCGCCAGTGTTTACGGCTTCAAAGGGCTATTTCCAGTTTAGTATAAGCTGATTGTGTTTGCTCTGCTATAAATAGGAAATTTGTAGTTTTATAAATAACTAAATTAGAAAGATATTGATTAAAGCTTAAAGCAATCCTCTAATGTGATTTTACCATCCCCCGGTGGGCATGTTTATAGTTCGGTGAAGGGAAAAGCTGCTGAGCTGAACATAAACAGTTGTTGACTCAGTGGTAATATTTCAGAGTTTATTTGAAAACTCAGCCAGGGCTTCACCACAAGAAACCCAGCTGGATATAAAACAATTTTTATGTTCGTCAGCTAATGGCTTTCTGTTTTTATCCACACACAACCACACACTGTTTGCCGGCCTCAGGTTTCTGTCTTTGGGAGAAAAATAGTTTGTATTGATTGTGTCCGTCCAACTTAAGATAAAAATGTCGTTTTGACCTCTTCTACCCCAAAGGACCTCTGGGTACACAGAAAACTACACACAGGAATGTATGGCAAGGACTCCAGAGCTTTCAATATGACTGTGACATTAAAACATTATAAATAAAATAAGATATATATTATTTGAAAGCTCCAATTGCCTCGGATATTTCCTTAAGTTTTCAAAGACTGAGAAATTCATAATTTTGTTGGAGACACAGGACGGAAAATGGCTACCATTTGTTTTTCTGTTGCCATGAAAGCCCGTAGTAATGCATAAAAGACCGCTTGATAAGTAAGCATGACCTGCTGCTTCTGTTCAGTTTCTGTATCTCATTCATATTTAGTATCACGTACCTGTGATGGACCACCTTTAGTCTCTGCCTGCTGTCTGTTCTGTCACCAGCTTCCTCCTGTAATTTTATCTCCTCACTCCCGTAAATATACGTCCCGAAGTTGAATTGAGCTCCAGTGTCTACTTTGTTCTTCAGTGTCACTTCTCTGTAAGAATTGAGGACCCTGGTTGACAAAAAATGTCACTCTAGATGTGTATTCACTGCACAAAAAGCTATCATTTCTGTTTCATGGATACAAAACAAAAAACTAAAAGTAACTCCCCGAGAACTGTAAACATGGGCCAGGAAGTGAATGTTTTATGTTATGATAATATTTCCACGTTAATTTTTTCCACGAAACTAAGATTCTGGTTTTCTGCTTAGTATACAAACCTCATAGACAGATGATGTACTGAATGGGTTCCTCATTTTAAAACACAGTGAGCAGTAAAGGCAAGTGGGCGTGACTGGGTTTTTATGTCTCAATTAATCAACATTGATTTTGTTTACCAGAGACCATTTGCTTCACATCTGTTTCTAACTCAGACTGCCATCATTGGAGGACAAGGTTGGTTTTATTAAAGTGGATTTTTCTTGCTCTTGACAAAGATATAGGTTGATATTGGTATACAATAAGGAGTTCATAATAATAACAATAATAATAATAATAATAATAACAATAACCAGTAGAAGAGGTCGGCAGCACAAAGCCCCTGGCATTTTCAACAATATCAAAAATGTGAAAAATTGCCCTATGTTGCATTGTTACTCATTCTTGAATCAACATCTGGATTTGCATCACCACCAACATGTTATTACGTCTCCCTTTTTCTGTGACCAACTTTCCTTGCAAATGTCACAAAAAGTAATTGAGAATTGATTGAGTTGTGAGTGAAATTTGAAAAACTGCTCTATCTTGCAATGTTAACAAGGCCTTAAAAAAATCCTCGATCTGCATTCATGATCAGATCATCACCAAAATGTAATCACTTCTTCTTTGTGTCATGGCCAACAGTCCTTGAAAATTTGACAAATTTCTATTCTTAAATTTTTGAATTTTTGAAATATCCTGTTAACTAACTGACAAATAAACACCATTAACAACATGACCTCCTCGGTAGAGATCATGAGAAATAACGACACATCAGATATCGGTCATGTCATGTCTTGGAGGCACCGTGGATTCATTCATTCTGACGTCTCTACTCTGCATGCGGTTTGACAGTCTGAGCCAATGGGCTTAAACTACAGATGCAACAATGATGTCATACTGGTAGGTCTGTTTTTGGGCCAGGGGAATGAGGTGTTTAAGGCAGCTTCTGGCCCTTTAAAGAAGGGGAGAGGGAGAAGTCCTGCTGCTGCTGACTTTTAGTCCTGTGCATATGAGTACTATATCATGTGGAACAAACATGCCTAACACAGCAGAGGGCATATAAAACTTATAAAACCCAGTGTTGTAGCATTTTCTTGCTTGTTTATTCATTGCATTCATTCTTACTGCTTTTCTACTCACTAAAATGAAAGACATCTTACAATATAACAGCGTGTCTACAGCCTTCATCTACTCATAAAAGGGTGAACCTGTTTCTTAATCTGAGGGCCTGCAGTGTAAAATTTGGTAAATGTCTTTATGCGTGTGGCCAAATTTTGCTCACAGTAATAAAATGGCCCACAAAATGATCTAGTACTTAATTGCTTGTATCTAGTTAGTTATTAATTTTTCCTTAATAACATGCAGATTAGTTTGGACACAAACATAATTGCTGCAAACAAAACAGCGTGACAGACTGGAACAGCTCATTGTGTCTGCAGCCAATCAGTGCTCAGAGCTTCCACACCATTTTAATGTCACTCAGTGAGAAAGAAACTATTTCTGTTGTGGATTTAGGTTTTTTAAAGTTTTGTGATCAACGTGCACACATCTGGCAAATCAAAATGCTACAAGTGGAGAGAGTTTTAAGGAAGACGTGATTCAGAGCAAGAAACTTCTGCCTCTCATTGACACTACACAGAATGATATTAAGTTTTCTTTTTCTCAGAGTTGTTTGTCTCTTGCCAGTGATAAGCCCTTAATGTCTTTATATGATGATGTGCTGTCTTATTTATAATTGAGATGAAGCAGTGCTGAGTGTTACAAACAGAACTTTACTTAAAAAATAATTAACAACAAAGTCTCCTCGTACCTCGGGCATATTCTACTAATCACTGCTCCCGGTCAATCAGCTCCCTGAAATTACTCCTCTGCCCACTCCTTTAGCGCAGCATCAGATGATTACCGCAGCTAACCTTGAGTTGACCCTTATTATTATAGTACTGGTGTTATTTCATTTTTAATGAATAAAAAGCTGACCCCTCCTCTGTGCCAACCCCCACTGATGAGAGGTTACGGCTCTAAAGCTGAGACATAAACTGTTCAGAGTGCCATAATACTGTATATGAAGCAATAGGAAAATGAGACTCTTAATTTCATCATCTGTTCTAATGGATCCTAGTTAATCAGAAAATAAATTAAACAGCTGTGTTAACTGATTGATTCTTTCTCATATTAAACATACACAATGTAGATGGTTCAGATGGCCCGCTGAATGGGTACACTGGTAAACTGTTAGTTTGTAAGTGGTCGGGTTGAGACGTCAGTGTAAATTGGTTTTCTGTTGTTCGTGAGTTGTTATGTAGGCATGAGGATTGTTTACCAACTCAGACTAATGATAAAATACGAACTTCTGCACTTGAAACTGGAATTTTCACCAAATCCAACAGGTTTTGGTGCAGTGCTACCACATTTTATTTATAATTTTTGAAGGCCAACCTGAAAGTTAGCATTGTGCTGATTCCCCTGACCTTAATATTTTGGGATTTTTAAATGTGCTTATTAAAAGTGGGTGAAAAAGAATTTATACTGTAGTTTTATGATATTTGGTATGACAATATAATATATTCATAGCTGACACATATCAATAGTTTTTAGTGTATTAATTCCCAACATTTAATAAGGCTTTTGGATCAGAAGAAATAAAATAAAGTACTCATAAAGGCCACAGTGGTGCTGTTGAGCCAGGTCAGATGGATGTTGTCATAGAGTGGTGCAGAAATGAGTCCAAAAACACAAAGTGAGTCCGCATTTAAGACTTCCTGGTTCTCAAGTCCAAAACTAAATGGGGTTTAAGATACTGGTTTCACATATTATCCTGAAATGAGGTTTGTGAAGAACACACGCACGTGAGATTTCAGTGTTTGATTGGAAATAATAAATACATATACATAGTCATCATACATCTGATGTTGCCTGCTGTTCAATTGTAAATTGTTGTTTGTTTAAAATGATGGTTGCTAATTAACTGCCAATCAGAACTAAAAAAAATGCCCAGGGACCCAACAGCAAGCATTTCTGATCATTTTTTAATAATCAATAATTCACACACCATGATAAGATCATAGGATTAAGAGGACATTCCCTAAAAGAGGTTACAACAAGATGGTATATATTGGATACATTGTAGTTGACAAACCGCCATGTTGTAGTTCCATCGTAGCTTCATAATAATAAACTTCACTCTTGCCGATTACGTTTAAACTTAAAAAAATCCTGCAGGCTTTTACTTGGCTTGTAGTCAAAGGAACACAAGATAATCAATTGAAGTTTGTTTCTTTTCTCTTCATCTTTGTGCATCCTTGCTCTCGCTTGATCATCCATTTTTCAGCCATTTCCCTTTCTCGCCACATAAAGTGGACTAGACTTCAGGCAGCAATATTTTATCAGAGATCACCCACCATGCTGTAATTCCATATTAGCTTACTAATAGCTACTCACTCTGGCTGATTACGATTAAGCTTAAAAAAACATGAGATGTAGGTTTGTCTGTTAAGATTATCACAAAGAGTGGAACATGTTACTTTTATCATTTTTTGTTCGGTACAGTACTTTTTATTTTTTCCAAATCAGTAAAAAATCCCATAGGTTTTTAGTTGGCTTGCTGGCAAGGGAACCAGTGTGATGCTAACTTCTGCACTGGCCAACAAAAATACACCATGACTGTACAGGAGAAAGACAAATGAAAGCAATGTCGGCATTTAAATCCCCTGTGTGGACTAGCAGACATGAGATGGACATGACAAATTAGGACACACAAGAGTAAAACAGAGAGGACATAAGACTCACCTCACGTGGAACCACCCAGGGACAGTGAAAGCCAACAACAGTAAAGCTAACGCTAAGCTAATGCTACAGATCAACCTGCCAACACTTGACATGCTTAGCTTGTGAAAGCTGCCTTCCAGTTCTGAGTGATCTGCGAAAATTGCTCAATCTTTCACTAACTTTATGGGAAAAATCTGAAGCCTCACCATGTTGTGGAAAACAAGGGCTTTTCTTACATGCTTGCTGCCGTCTGTTGAGTATAACATTAGGAAAAGCGGCACAAAAGCTATTTAGAGCAGTGAAGCTAAAAGTTTGAGAGAGGCTGAACCTGTATGACCCCAACGTTCACAATATTCTAAGCTTCAGCGTAATCACTAAGAGTTAGAGGCTATCGTCAGGACATTATGAACAACAACATGGCAGTTCAACTTAGAAGCAGCTATCACACTTCCATTGTTTAACGCCCTGCTATAACCTCTTGTTTGAGAATTTCCTCCTACTTGATTGACCTGATCAAATTGTGGCTGTTTATGCTGTGGTTATGCTGTTGGTGTTGTTGTTTATTATCGTTTCTAAACCCCAATGAAGAGACATACAAAGGCACTGGCTCTGTTTTTATTAGATGATTTAGTTGGCTGAAAGTCACCTGTTGACATGGCAACTCATTTAACCACTGCACCTTTTGGAAAGTGTTGTAAAAATGGTTTGCGTTTGATGCTAACTGTGTGTTTGATCCTTTGGGCATCATTCTGAGCTGATCTGATGTTTTTATTGATCACTGATGGGTATTTTATCAGTTCTCGCCTCTAAATTGAATCCCTCCACATTTGGAAGTTGAGCATTCTTGTGGGCCTCAACAGTCAAGCTATACAGACGGATATGTGAGGTTCCAGGCATCCTTTCAAAATAAACACCCTTTGGTCTTCATTATTCAAAAAAATGGTAATTACCTAAATGACTTCTGTTTCTCTACGGCCCAGTAAATACTCCACAGCCCAGTCCATGGCCCCGTGGTATAGGACCTCTGCTCTAATGGATTACTTGTAGTGTCTTACACCCAACACTATATGAGCACCTTCAAAAGGACAGCACCTAAATCCAGAGGGTAAGAGTTTAATCGTCTTTGTCCAAAATATGAACAAAAAGAAGTGAATCATAGAAAAGCTACTCTTCTGTGCGACACAAATGGTGCAGACCTAATCCACTGAAGCACAGGCTGCAGGATTAAACTGAAATAATGTTTTACTCTGCTGGTCACATCCTCAGGGCATTCAAAGTCACTAGACCTTGAACCACAAAGCAAAGTCCCTGCTTTTTTCATCCCTCTGTGACTCAGGAGCTTATTCTGTGAAATGATGTGATTATTTGTGGATATTGATGATGATGAGGTCATGAAAATGAACCATAAACTAAAAAAGGATTTGATTATAAATGCAGCAGACAGTGAGATTTCAGAGAGGAGAACCTCAATATATTAGGGCAGTGCAATGGATCATTTTTGAGGATATATTGAAGTTATTTTAAACAAGATAAAGGGTAGATATGCTGTAACTATAAAAGATCCGGATATAATTTTGGTCCATATCAACCAGCCCTGTGGTATATTTCACTCTTTCCATTCTCATTTATATGTAAATGTATGATGCATTTCAGGAAGAAAGAAGCAGAAGGGACAAAGATGGTCCCTGTCAGCGTCAAGATGCTGTTTCCTGCTGGAACCACTCGAGCTAATTGAGCGTCTGTGACAGGAAGCCCCAATGGGATGTAGCTGGTCACTGCTAAAAGGGTCAGGAGATTCAAAGTGAAGCATGACGTGCATACAGGCAAGTTGTGCAGAGACTCGTGTGCTTCCTCTCATGGGACGAGGGTAAAAACTTGAGTGGTGGCTGCCTGACTTTGGCAGTGATGTCCTTTCAACAGTGAAGTTAAACCCCCCAAAACAAGGAGCCCTGTCTATAAAGACATGCTGTCATTTTTATTTCAACATCAGTGTCTTCAATATGTAAGTAAAAAAAAGGAAATCCAGATTTGATCTTACGTCTCACAAAAGCAAAAATAAATATAAGGTTGTGTTCACACCAATCATGAAAAAGTATACCTTCATGTGACTACATGTTGCACATATATTTGTGTGTTCAAATGGATCACATTTATTGAGGTGAATTTTTGCCCTTCATGATCCGAGGGGGGCAGGAGAAGGGGGCATATCCATTATGACGTGTGTTTCTGCCTTCTCGATCCATGATCAACCATGGTGTTGTTTCTTGAAAACAAGAAACCGATGTCCCAGGAAAAGTCAGGGATAGAAACATCTATTTGATGATCCATAACATCCTTTGGAGCCACACATGAAAAAAATACATTAAATCCCCGCTAGTAAGACAGAAAAACACACCAGTAGCCAACAGTACAGTTCACGAGAAGTGTTAAATAAATATTAACTGAACTTCTGGGATACTCAAAGCTGTTTCTCCCTTCTGTGGTTCAGGCTTTGAACACCAAAATGACCATGTACATGACCTCTGATGCCGACATACACCATTGTTTACTATTTCCTCGGTCTATGATATCACACTGTTCACTCTTGATGCTAACTGGCTGTTGCACCATGGCTTCAGGCAAATTTGCCACAGAAGCTGGATATTTTCACTATGGGTCAATGAACTGTTTACTGCCTGTGCGACCATTTGAGTTCGTGAATTGTTGCATGACAGATCTTTTGCACACAACACAAATTTCGTGCCTTCCCATTCACTTTCATTGTATTTCCGTCACACGCCAAACTGAAATTCTTGTTTGGTGTGAACACAGCTTAAAACTGACATCAGGGTATGGTAGTATATCCGTTCAACTTTCACATGGTGCTTTAGTCATTCATATTTGGTCATAGGTGACTGCACAACAATTGATTTTGTAAAACATGTCAAAGTTGCTTTTGTCCAAGTTTTGAGTTCATGTAATCAGATGTTTTCATATTGTTTTACATTTGTTAGCGTGTTGACAACCAAGAAACTAAAACAAAATAAACAAACAACAAACAAACCCAAAATGCTCGCTGCATTGTGAATGTTCAGACTTCGTACCTCACAGGGCATCCACAGCCCAAATAATCCAATCACAAATGTCCGCCACAATTTCAGGAGAGGTCTAGAGGACTTTAAATAGCCAAAAAGAAGAAATGGCATGAAGTCAGGAGATCTTGGTGACCATTCAAATTTGCGATGAAGTGCAATAGAGCTCTTTGAGTCAATCTCTAATGTGCTAAGGCACCACCACCCACCAAAGCCTCTTGAAAATGCCTCTTTGTCTCTGAAAAATGGCTGGCTTTCGGATTGAATCTGGGTTTTTTATGCGAAATAAAAATAAGGATAAACTTAGTTTTGACATGTTTTATGAAAATGATTGTGGAGATGTACATGTTGAATATGAATGGCCAATGAATCAAATGAAAGTAAAATCATAATAGCATTATTCCCTGAGATGAGTTTTATATCTTTTTTCAAATATGAGGTTTGAGGTTGAATCTGGGTTTCCTTTTTTTAAAGTCACACTGTATGTTGTAAAAAGAAACATAAATATAATTTTGAGAAAACCAGAGAAGAAAGTCACCTGTGGTTTCACATAGCTGTGCATTTCACTCTGAGTAGTGTCAAAAAGTTGCATTATCCTTCCCAACTTTTCATATATTATCCACCTCAGTCTTCATCACAGAAACATTTTCTCTTCACTAACACTGTGCTCGGATTAAATACATGCAGCCAATTTACATAAATTACCCAACAAGTTTTGGCAAATGAGCCTTAAACTAAATGCACAATATCTTGTTCTTATCACATTTTTAGAGTTAAACTGGACAAAAACCATGTTGGCTTGGTACTTGAATTTGGAATAAAACAAATAATTTGCAAACAAAACAACGATTAACAAAATCAAAAAAGGGCAGATGAACAAATTGAATACATACAAATGCTGAGGCGTAAGTTATTTCACCATCTCTCGTAGTGAGACTGCCCAATAAGGATGCTTATTCCATCTTTAGAGGAGGTCCCTCCAGTGAGAAAATCACAAGTCTGGACATCTTTATTTTAGTATGTAGACCAGGGGTCAACAACCTTCTTGAGCCTTATAGCTACCCTAAAGAGGAGGATTGATATGGAGGTCTACTTGCTTGATTTAATGTTCTTTAGTAATAAAAATGTTATAATTTCAATAAATATTATGCATTTGATAGACTACATTCAACACTGTATGTGTGCTTTTTACTTTTAATTATTCCTAACAATAATTTTTTGCTACAGATTATTTCATTATGTGAGATCTATATACTAACATGTATCTTCAATTTTTTTTATTTTTCTGTGTCAGCGTCAATGTAAACTTTGACCCCATGCAGGTCAAAGTTTAGGAAAATTAGGTGGTTTTTAAATGTAATGTACATGTTAACATTTGTTACCTCCGCCAAAGAGGTTATGTTTTTGCCAGCGTTAATCTGTCTGTCTGTCTGTTTGTTTGTTTGTGTTCAAAATAACTTGAAAAGTTCTGAATGGATTTGGATGAAATTTTCAGGAATTGTCGGAAATGGGATATGGAAGGACTGATTAAATTTTGGGGGTGATCCGGATCACCGTCTGGATCCAGGAATTTTTTAGAGGATTCTTTAACACTGGGAGATAACACCATTTTCGGCATTTGTGCATATAACTCCACAAAAACCTATCTTGGCGGAAGTTTGCGCTCTCCGAGTGCTTTCTGGTTATTTTTGTATTTATTTAGTGTGATTTATTGGCAAAACATACAGTCGAAATTTAAAAACTGTCTATTTATTTCAAGTTCTGCACTGGTAGCTTGTGTTCTTTCTTAAATGTCGTTGGGAGCACCTCATTGACTCCCTTCGGGCTACAAGGTGCTTGCAGGCCCCTTGTTGGGTACTGCTGTAGAAGCTCTCCGTTGGTGCAGTTAAACACAAACTGATAATAGAAATGTAGATGAAGTTGTTGATTGTCCCTGCTGTGTAAAGGATCTTGTGTAATCTATCAGTGGAGTGGACATTCAACACTAACCCAGCTGTCACTGGATCTCCCTTTTATGTATTCAGCTCTAATCGTCCCCTCTGAGCTGTTGTTTTATTAATGTGCGTTAATGTGAGTGTGTTTTGTGTTTCCAGGACCTGTCCACTCTCCAGTGTGATGTGTGTATCCTCGTCTTCTCTGTGACTGACAGGCGAAGTTTCCACCGCACCGCCCAGCTCCGCCTCCTCCTCAGGGAGGCCCAGCCACACACACCAATCATCCTGGTGGGCAACAAGAGCGACCTCGTCCGCTCCCGAGAAATCAGCTCAGAGGGTAGGTGGAGGTGACGGGAGGGGCTGACGGGGTTATTGATGGAAACTGTCATAAATACACGCACTGAGCTGTAGGCTGAAGACACCCCCTGAACTGTCAATATGCAGTTTATCTTTACAAAATAACATGTTATGGCAGGTCTGTCAGGCTGGGGATGTATCTGGTTTCTGAAGTGATGTGCATAAAGATATTAGAAGAGACACTCTGAGTATTTCAAGCTTATCTGTTTAAATGCCTTGTGTGTTTAATCAGCAGTGTTGTTTGGATGTGCAGTCCCATCTTTATGGGTGTGGACATCAGGCCATGAGCACAGCCCTCCGTGTTAATCCAGGCCTACTGAAGCCTGAGATGAACTTGTAGTTTGTCCCTACATTCGCATGCGTTTGTGTCTGTTGCTGTCATGAGCGCTTCTGTTTATACTTGCCTGATGTGACGTGTGTTACCACTAGAGGCCGCAAAAGACCTTAGGCCGTATGTAACTACCTGTTGTGTCAGAAGTAAACTGCAAACATGGCAGTAACTCTGAGAGAAATAGCAACAAAATAGACATCAATAATCAATTTTATCATGGAATATTTGTTGACAACTGATGACCAGTGGTTAAGCCTCAAACAATATTTTCCTTGGTGCACCATTGAAACTGTCCCAGTGTATAAGTGTAATGAGTTTCCGTGTTAACTAATGATTTGTGGCCAACTGTGCTGAGAGATGTTGAAGTCAGAGCACCAGAAAAAACTGAGGGTGCCCATCAATGTTTCATAGTAAAGAGGTTTATTAATCATTGTTTCAAGGAATACTTCATTAGTTTATATAGGATAAAATACTGCCAAGGAAACTAAGCTAACACAAACAAAGTCAACCATGGCGTCAAATCCAAGTCACCAGTGTACACAGTCACCAGTTTAACTCCAACACCAATTTTCTATCCTTGTTTTCCGACTTCTGAAGTAGACTTTATCTGTCCTCAGCTGGATGAACTGTCAGGTTTGTGTCTGTACAGTCACATTATTCAGATGTTGATGATTGTGGTCTTGATTTATCGGTTTGTCTTTGAAACTTTTTAAATTGTTTTTGCTGCTGTGATCAATCTCTCTTGTCTTCCTCTACACTGATCCTACCTGTGACATTAATTCTGAAAGACATGCACAACTGACATGCTGAATCAAAACAGGGGGTGCCTGGTGACCATCATGCATGTGTGTCTGTTTAGTTTCACACTGGAAGTATCTTGTGTGTCTGCGTTTGCTGCCCATGTCAGCTACTGCAAGTGCGATGTGGTGTGGAATATCTTGCGGCCTCAGCGCGTCACCCTGCCGTCACAGCTCTATCTCTCCATATATATCACTTCAATAATGAGCTTCGATAGAAAATTTATAAGGAACCAGATTAAGTATCCTCACAAGAAACCTGATTAATTGAATATCTGAAATGGGAACCTACCGAATGAGTTCCTTCTCAGACGGTGAAAACTGAGCTTTGACTCTAAGTGGCAAAGAGAGGAAGAGTGATTGGATGGTTTCTGTCTTTTCTGTGACATATTCTGCGACTGTGGAAATACATACCAGCATGATTATGGTAAATATGGTTCTCTATTTCTCATTTTTTACCTGTTTTGGCTGAGAAATATGTATGACTTATGATAAAATGGATGGGCCACTTATTTTTGAGACTTTTGGTGCACGATATGTTTGGCTCGCGATTGCAGTCTGACTTAATAATATGCACACCAAAATGAAAACAAAGTCCGTTACCATGAGTACTGAGAAAATGTAATTTGCTATGCTCATGCCTACAAGGATTTCTTTATCCTCAGAAGCTAGATTAAGACCTCGTAGTCTCTGCAGCTGTATTGCCTGTATTCGTCCAAAGCCGTTTACCAGACATGATGTTCTCGCCCTTGGCTGAAATCTTTCATGGCGTGATTTTCAGCTAATCATATGATGTGTTGTGTAATCAGTCTTTTCTTTTTTGTGTATATAACTCAGAGTGGGACTGCCAACTGTTTTTCTCTCTTGCAAGACAGAATGCAACTCACAAAGACAAGTGATTGACTCACGATCCTTTATTTGCCTCTAATATACAGAAAATTCCACAACAATCGTCATATAAGAAGTGGGATCTCAGGCTGATTGTCCAATCCACAGAGTTTGGTGACTGGCCCTCCAGGACAAAAGCAAAATATAAACATCCATGAAAAATACTTCCAGTGTGAAACGGGCCTAAGACTCTCTTTGTTCCCCTGTGATTCTTCCCTGCTATCTTTCCTTAAACACTCTGATAGCTAAGTATCATTATCATGTTGTTGCTTGTTGTTGAGTTTCTTAAATGTCATCAATCATTTCAAACAATTGTACAGCTAGGTTTTGTCAGCTTGACGGTGTCTTGAAACAAAATGAAACACACCATGTAGAGCTGCCACACACATCAGCGCATCCACAGCTGTTAGATAAATGACAGAATTTTATTATTAAGCTTATTCAGTAGACTAAACAGGCCAAGAAAACATCACTTTTAATACAGTAAGTCTCAAATCATTAACTCTGCTGTATTATTGATACCATTGTATATCACCAAAAAGATACAAAAGTAGAAACCAGTTGTGTTATCCAAGTTTAACTCTGAAGACGTTGAGTATCACAACTGAAAAAAGGCACAGTATAATCATACATTTATGTCAACTTAAGAGGACAAATACAAACATAAAACAGTCGAAGAGCTCTTGCCAGAAAGTGCTGACAGCTTTTCGAGGGCATGTCTGGTGAAAAATAGCTCCAACATCTACTTTGGTGACTGTGTGATGAAGCAATCGGTCATAATGTGCAAACACATCCTATCCCCCTATCAGACTGAATGGACTCAGGACCTGCAGCTTAGCTCCAAATGGACACAACACAGTCACGGGAAATTACTTTTTGAACCCTCTCTGACCTAACCCACCTTACTCCCCTGGTGAAGAGTGACTTCATTTTGTGAGGTTAGAGCCAGTGTGGGATAAAGAAAAAGAATCGTGCTCACCGAGAGCACGTTCACTGATTGATTTTCCTCGCCGTGTGGAGGCTCATCCGTCTGTGGCTCCGTCCTGCTCTGTGCTGTGTTTGGGGAAATTTAAACTTAAGCAGCTCCAGACGAAATCATTATCCGTGGAAAAGTGGTGTTCTGCAAACATGGTGATCCGTTCCCTCTAAAGGCCATTTTCTTTTGTTAAATTAGATGAAAATTTGGCATCAACAAGACTTGTTATTAATAATTTAATCTCTGTGAATAAAAGAAAGTCAATGGTTGCTCTGTGAGGAGAATCTAGGACATCATTATTTGGTTTTCCTGCCTGTCTGTGCTCCCTTTAGTGTTGTATGTACAGTTTTTGGGTTAGAAGCTCAGCTGTCGGAAGATTTAAGTATAAAAAGATTTAGGACGGTCTCTTCTGCTGTTATTAAAGAGATCTCCGTGCTCCTCTCTGTTATCAAACTGCAGTGTGGGGCTTTTGAAGTTGCAGAGCTTATGCAGTGAATGGATAGCTTGTCATAGGAGCAGCGGTTGGCAATATTTTGACCTAAAAATGGAGATGAAATTTTACATAGGGTGTCAGGCAAAACTTGCATATTTAGCATTGGAGGGCTGCAGTGTGTAGCAACATTCAGAATAGGTGTGTGGACAAAAACGTGCAAATAGGATTGAAGACTGTCAATGCCAGAAAAACATCACTAATATTAGCCTTTTTCATACGTTTACATGGTCCTTGAAGATCATTAAAAAAACGTACAAGGTATTGAAATATTTTTCCACTTTGGGCCTGATCTACTAAAAGTTTGCGTGTATAAAAACACGTGCAAACTTGATAGCGGGCGCAAAGCTGATCTACTAACCGGGTGCATTGGAAGATTGCGTCTGTCACATGAGCAAAATAGCAGAATATGCAGAATACATGCAGATTGCGCAAAATACTGGGAGGAGGAGATGCAAATGTGATCATTTACCACCGGCAATGTGTTTCATCAAACCCCAAACTGATTGCGGTCGGTGTTTTTGCGTCTGTATTTAGCACGTTTGAAAGGCAGGTGCAAACTTGCACAGCCTTACGCTCAGAGGGCTGACGACAGGGAGAGAATCTTCCTTGTGCGTGTCAACGTGTTTGGACTGTCATAAACAGCATTAACCAAATATTTTCTGTTATTGACTGAATTTTTGGATGAAAGAAATATTTGGAGGCTGTCTGTCATTATGAAGGATAGAGGGATGATCCAGTGTGCCATCATACTCATGCAGACACATGCGTTAAGTAAACCCTCTCTGTTTTGCACTCTTAATACATTGTGGAGGAGGTCCTTTAACCTGTGTAAAAAAGATCCCCTCCACAGCTAGAATCACTCCATTTGTCACTCAGAGCTGACTGCGTCACACTCTCCACACACTGACTGAGAGGTTATTTGTGATGAAGCTGTGTAACTATGTGAATGCTTTATTTAGATTATGTTTAATTGGAATCAGAAAAGGAAAATTAAAAATGATGGATAGACATATGGTATAAGGGAAAAGCGACAACCTTGTTTGTCAAAATGACAGACAGTAAAAACGGTTGCCGCAACCTCTAGTCAGAAATAAAAATAGTAGAAACATATCATCTATCCGGCAATGCCAGTTTTGTCAATGTCAATGTCAATGTCAGCTTTATGTATATAGCACATTTAAGGGAACCACTGGCCTACCAAAGTGCTTTACAGTAAAACAGACAGAAAGACCAATAAACAGTTTTGAGCTGTGCACTTTACACATATGGCCTCCCAAATCACGTTTCTTCTGGTAATGCTGAGATGTCTCTGCTGGAATTCACCAGTGTGTTTTTTTGCCTCAAACTCCATGGCTTCAAACTTCATTTTGCGTTTACGGCCACTCTGCTCTCCCAAATTCTCCATGGTGACAGCCGGAAGCACACGCAGAAATCCTCATTTAAATAGGGTGGTCCACACCACTTTTGCTCCTGTTATCAATTGCACATGCAATCATGGTAGATAACCCGCAACACGCCCACTAATGGCACGCACAATTTTTCAGTTTGCACATGCAATTTAGCACTCGTTATTTGGGATCTTTGTAGATCTGGCCCTTTAAGTCTTAAAATGTCTAAGAAAGTCTTTGTTTTCACACAAAAGGGATCTTTATTTTTGGCAGAAGTATATCAGATGATTTTGTTTGATGGATAAGTATCTGCTTTTATTCTCAGCATTGAGGACTCATCCTCAAATCTGACCAAATTCCCAGCTTCTCAGAAACGTAGCACTAAATTTGCAAGAAACATCCATCATGTTGCACTGTTGCTTGCAGATACTTATTATTCTGTTTTTCAAAGAGAACAATAACTTCCTGGTGTCTTGTCGCTGTGCTCCATCTTGACATGGCGTATAACCTTAGACATGAAACTGTCCTCTGCAATCTCTCTGTGTTAACAGAGTTTGGCTGTCCCTCACCCAGTTTATACCCAGTAATATCCCTTGTATGTTGAAGCCTTTTAGTGTTAATGGAGATGCCACTGTTTGAACACCAGATCAACAATAAATCATCATCCCATCATGCACCTGGGAACTTTTTCTGAATATTACCTGGTGTGTTTGACTCCTTGGACTTCATGTGGAAGTTTTAATGAGCTACAAAACATTTTTTTTTCACACATGCAGTCCAAAAAGGAGTTCTGGCTTCTGAAAGCAGAACTTCTTTAGGGGTGGAATGAGAACAATTCTGTCACAGGGAATAAGAATGATGGCAGACTTTTGTCAAGTCTTGAATATGCTGGGTCTTTGAGGAGCGTCATTTTAGTGCTTGAATGAATCTGATTTTCATGCATTAAAGTGGTTCATATAAATGTAGAGATTATTTTTTGGTATCTTTGTAGTTAATTAGAGTGACACATATTCACTAAATATCTTCATCAATGCCACATTTCCATTAAATGGATAAAAGCTGCCTGCCTCTATTAAGTATTAAAAATGTCATTGTTAAATTCACACTAAAAAGTAAAGCCACAATGTCATTTAATTGCCTGAACTCTGATAATAACGCACAGATGAAAGCAACCTGCTAACAGTGTAAAAGCCATATTTTCAAACAGAATGCAGAGGAAGCAGCATGAATACAGATGAGCTCAGTTCACATCACAGTGTCTGCTGCTGCTGCTGCCAGTAAAAACTCACTGTGAGTAAAGTAACCTACTTTACAAACTCCCCTGAAAGAGTCTGCATCATCCTCAGCCTCAGTACATCCAACTTTTAAAAGCTCAGCATCATTTTTGCTGGGCAAAGTTCTGTTTCAGCAAGTCTATGTTGCTGATTTATTTTTTGGGAGGTGATTAAATGTGAATCACTAATTTAATGCCACTCATTTTAAAGAGAAAAGATCCACCAACCAACACGGTGCTGAGCTTTAGCCTTCATCTCCTTTTAGTTTGTTGAATTTTTGCTGCGATAATAAAAAGTGCATCTGTTAAAGGGATACGCCTACGTTTTTTTCTTTTCGTGTCTTGTCTCAGCCCTGCATCCGTGACAAGCAGATAGAGACCATTCTTTCGACTGTGCGTGCAGTAACAAGGAAGAGACAGTCAAAGGTCGCCCACCAGGAATTAGCTTAGTTCAAACACTGGGAGTCAAGCGCCCTGTGGTGTAGTGTTGTATGTATTTCTTTTGAAAATTACATACAGTGTAAAAATAGGTAAAAAGGTAAAAATAGGTAACATAATGGGGTAAAAAAACAAGTCACAACAAGCACACAGGACTGTTAAGAGTTGCTGAAGAGTTTTTCTGATGGCTGTACCCAGAGGCAGGCTAACACTTCCCATTAACTCCTGAAGCTGTTAGCATTTACACTAATCCCTGTTTGAGCAGTCAGTTCCTGCTGTTATCAGATCGTGACTGCATTTCTTCATTAATTGAATAATATAATAGCACTGACAAACTTCTGTATAGAGAGGATATTTTGGCTCTACTTCCGACATGTTTTGACCTGAGTTTGTTTGACGAAGTGGCTCACATTCTGTAGCGCAGTAACTCCTGCCTATGACAGTTGATTGGCCTGTTATAAATGCAGACTGACGTAAAAATCATCCAGTCACCTGCAGGATATGATTCTGAAAGGTTCTGCCCTCCCCAAACACTTTCTATGGGCTCTATTCCAGCTGGCCAAATGAAAAATATTGAATGGCCCATCTGGTGTATCAGGTTACCAGTGGCCTCCACAGTCACTAGATTTCAATCAAATAGGGCATATTTAGGATCTAGCGAAACTGGAGATTTGCCAAATTTGGTCATGTCAATATGGACCAAAATCTCAGAGGAATGTTTCCAGCACCTTATTGAATATCTTCCTCTAAGAATAAAGGCCTGAAAGCCTACGGCAGGGGTGTCCAAACTTTGTACATCGAGGGCCGCATAAAGAGGAATACATGGACGACTGAGCCACCTGCTGCACCTCACTTTTAGTGTATTTAAGTTTAAGTTTTAGGGTTTGGGGTGGGTTATCACCTGTCAAGGGGCCCTTGTAAGCCCTGGTTATCACTGGATTCACATCTAGCCAGGGCAAGAATGACCTTCTGAGCAGCAGAGATGGGAGACACTGCCACTTTATCTTCACTGTCAGACACAAAACAAAAGTAAACTGTAAGAATGTTGGTGCTTGAAGATAAATATTGCAATATACTTTCTAAATGAGAGCTTGTTACAAAGTTAAAATGGCAGAAAATGTGCATGATTGTTGGTATTTGTTGCCCCTATTTCAGGGGCTAATTCAAAATGGGCAGCAGGCCATAGTTTGGACACCATTGGCCTAAGGGATCCTACCTGGCACAAGCAAAGTGTACCTAATAAAGTGGCCGGTGTGTGTACGTGCAATTGTAGAGAGGAGCTTGACAAGTAGTGGTAGAGGAAACAAAGGCAGACTGGGCTGGCATTCAGGTAGCTTCCCTCTGACAGATACAACAGGTGAAACAGACAGCAGAACTGACGGGCAGATGAATGATGCAAGAAAAGAAACACGAATGAGAAGACCTGAAACTCTCTCTCTCCATCACATCCTTCAAAGTCCTTTGAAGCAGTTCTCCAAGCGGAAAATCTGTTATGAGAATGTCTTGTAGCTACAAAGGCTTGACATGTATTGATGCTTTTTCTTCCGTCTTTAATGGAGAAGAACAGCTAAGTGCCCGAAATGTGAATATGCAGATGATGAGTGCACATACTCAGACATTATTCCTCAGGGAAAACAATAGAGCTCAGTGCAGTTACTCATCTATTCCCTCTAAACCCCATCGTCCTGGCTTTCTTTTCCTCGGCTCATCTGTCTCCCTGACCCAGTATTACACTGTAAATCTTCCTTTACAAGCAGAACTGATCTCCATTAGAAATACTCCAGCGGGATCCATTTTTGATCAGCCAAATCCATCTCTGACTGTTTGCGGTATCCAGGGATAAATACCCTGTTTGCAAACTCATTATATGGGAATAAAGCTCTACCATCCATTATGGCCATAAAGAGCAGAAAATACACGCGGTCCTATCTTTATTGTCCCACTATAAAACAACCACATGGTGTAATTTGGCCTCTTTTCAGAGAGACCAAATAATGCAAGATAGAGAGATACAGGGGTATAGATAGAGCCAAGTTGATTATTAATGCAAAACACAGATAACTGATCGACTGGTTGTGCAAATACTAAAGGGTTATTTCAGGATTTTTGAAGTGGACTTGCATGAGGTTCATGGCATTAGCATGAGGACTAACCAGTAGAGCTGGGTTAAAAAAATCGATTCAGTGATTTGAATTGATTTTCCATTGAATGGCCCAGTATCGATTCTTAAAATCCTTAAATTGATCTCGCGAGATCATTAGGCGATGAGCGTTGTTAAACAAAACATCATGGCAGGAGCACTGAAGACACCGACAACAAATTTGAAGACAGATGTCTGGATGCATTTTGGATTCAAAAACATGAAGGCAGCAATGAACTGGACAAGAGCAAAACTATATGCAAGATATGCAGCGTGCAGGTGAGATATTGTGGAAACACAACGAACCTCCAAAATCATCTAAGGCGACACTACCTGGAAACGCAGTCTGCAAAGACGTTGGATCCGAAGCAAACGCAGCTGGTGAAGGCATTTGTACAATATGTAAGTTATCAGCAAACTCTCCACGAGCCCAGAAAATAACCAAATCTGTCACAGCATTCATATGCAAGGACATACGACCATACAGCATTGTTTGTAGTCACCTTATTTACACACTGCCTGCCCTGTGGTTTGATTTGTTTAAATTATTACATTTTTGTTTTGGTCAGGTTATGTTTAATAAAAAGTACATGATTACTGTAACTGCTTTGGGCTCAATTCTTAATGTAAACATTAGTATTTTTAATAATGCACAAAGTTGTAGTTAGTTTCTACTATTGAGAGCATTAGTTCTCTGAGAATCTCTCCATATTCAAGTGAAATTGTCACTGTGACTGAAATATCCTTAACTGAATCGAAATCAATCAAGTCAAATTGAATTGCGAATCAAATTGAATCCGGCCCTTGAGAATCGAATCGAATCAGTTTGGGAAATCTGAACTGATACCCAGCTCTACTAACCATACTGTCAGAGAGCAGCTCTGAGTATGTGCCAAAACACTTGGGACAAAGCAAGGGGCTATACATTGCTGCTAATGGTGCCAGTTTGTTTACACTGACATACTTTTCCACTACCAAGCCCCTTTACTTTGGTGCACTACTCCTTTTTCCTCCCACAGTAGTTAGGTTGATTGATGACTCTGAATTGCCCTTAGGTATGAGTGTGTGTTTGAATGGTAAATGTTAAATAGACTTGAGCTTATATAGCACTTTTCTAGTCTTCGACTACTCAAAGCTGCTTTACACTGCATGTCACATCTACCCATTCACACTCAATTCACTCTCACATTCACTCATTGATGGTTGGAGTTTCTCT